>JAGSMZ010000042.1:616250-1232500 GCA_029286645.1 Papilio protenor
ATCAAGTTCGGCCATATCGAGGTAGTCACACACCATCTCGTCCCAGTTGTCGGTGAGGTCATGGATATTACGAGCTCCAGAGACTAAACGACGGCGCATTATCCTTTTAGCGCGAGCCAAACGTTCTGGTGTATCTTCACTGACCAAGTTACCAAATTTGCCTTTCAATTCTAAATTAGCTCCTTTGTTCTGTGGCTCCAACATCACCATTGTTTGCATCTTCTGTGTCACCTGCATAAGTACAGGCGGTTTCGCCGTAATACTCTTGTCCACTTCGCCATCTTTCAACTGCGCCTTCTTTAGTATAGACAATCTAGATTTCTCCGCCAACGATAACTCACTAACATTGTATACTAATTGTTCAGATTTTTTAATTGTCGCATTCGTATGCATAGTGGTTCCTGTATGTTGTGTACGAGTAGTTGATTTGGTGATTTTTGTTGTCTTAGCGGGTTTCATAGTACGAGTTAACTTGTTCGATGAGACAGTTTTTTTTAAAGTTCTTGCTGTGGGTTTCCTTCGTTTAGTAGTTCTGATCCTGGTGGCTCTAAACATTACTTCCTCATTTATGGGAGTAGCGTATCGGTCAACGTAGGAGCTTCGGTATGTCCACACTCGCACTCGACGTGACGTAGTCGACCCCGTCGCCCTCGCTGAGCACACACAAGCCAATCGTTAGACTTCTGTCTAATCACTATTTAATATTAACACCCACTTCAATGACACTAAGCGATTGATTGATGTAAAAATCCTTAAATTAAATATTATTGATTGAAATCTTTCGATGATGAAAATTAGATGCAAACAAGTTCAAAAACGGTGTCTAGATAAAATGACTAGACTGTCCAGACAGTTATAATAAGCGTAACAATAAGTAATATATGTGGAAAAAAAAATTTGTTATGTGATAATTTCGAATATTTCTTACCTTTGGTTCGTCGATAAAGTACAGTAATTTTCTTCTTAATATTTTTAACTCGTTTCATATCATAATAGTCCTGATATTCGTCTGCAGTTTTCTGGTCCTCCTTCTTAGAATCTAGTCGACCAAGGATATCGTCCTCAATTTGTAACGGCGTTGGACGCTGTATGTGAAAGTTTTCCTCCCTTCCTTCGAACTGTTCACCGAGCCTTTCTTGAAGAATTGAATCTACTGACGCCGGGTACTCTAAATTCTTTGTTTCTTCCTGTTCATTTTTAATTTCGTCCTCTTCGTCGTCATCTAAATCTTCAATCTCAACTTCAGGTTTGTTAACAGCTCGATCTCTCGGCTTTCGTCTCACAATTCTTTCGCTCGTTACTGATGTCTTATCATTTTCAAAGCGGTCCCGATATCGGTCTTCACTTATATAATCGACTTCTTTATCAATAATATCATTGCTTCTAATACGACCGCTCCTTAAGGGATTTCTATTTAATTCATATTTTCTACCAGTTTTCCTAGATTTTGAACGAGGACGAATAGTTTGTTTAGGTTTTTGATTATTTTTAAAATTTAGGTTATGTAAGTTTGAATGTTTTATAGGCGAGTTCACATCAGGTCTTAGACCTCTGGGCATTTTTTTCGTTGATTTTCGCCAATCTTCATCGTTCCTTGTATTCACCGTTCTTAAACTTAAATTTTCCTCATACTTATAATCGGGAGATGCGGGAACATCGGGGGATCGATCTTGGTAATCGTCACCAGAAGAAGCGGCTTCTCTCCCCGCGTCATGGTACTCGTCGGAGGCGTATTGAGGCATCTTGGCTGCGGCGTAGTCGCCGTACTGACCGCCGCTTGCTATGCCCACCACGGCTGCACCTATTAGTACCGGCAAAAGAACAAGCACCATTGAAGACCCCCTCCCGCCTCTCCCTTTCCTTATACTACTGCGTTTTTCTGCTTTTTGCTTCACCGACGTTATGATTAATATTGTACAATATAATAATCTAAAAGTTAGATTATTATGATACAGTGTGAAAAAAAATTTAAAATCGATAAAAATAAAATTTTCGACATGGTTCATCGACTTTGACTACGAATTTGACAGATCGATGTCATAACTAAAAAGACACTTTATAAAAAAAAGTCTAACCAAGCCAGTATATTAATTTTCTATCTACATATTTGGAACCTACGTACCTATTAATAGATAGCTACGACGACTACAAATAACGTAAAACACAAGTAAATAGATTTTATTTATCATTAATATTTAATTGAAAAATAATATTGGACCTAAAACAAATGACTGGTTTACAAAAGAACAAATAATTTCTGACAGAATGAGAAAAAAATGTTTCGAAATTGTCAATGAAATATTACACAGTGATACAATAAGCCGTAATAATGTTATGCAAATAATAGTTATCCATGTTTTAACTCAACAATGAAATAAGAAGGATAACGTTATGAGTGGGACGGGAAAAAAAGAAAAACAAGACGAGGAAGATTGCTCTTGCTATGCGGAGTCACACAGTAAAAAGACGTGCCCTCCGGTACACAACGTCACACATCCCCTGGTAAATTTGTTTTCATAGCTGCTTCTAATCAGTTATCACCTCACATTGGTGCTCAATTTATAGGCCGACAATAGTCTATAAAAAGTCAAAACTTAAAGTAGTTGTCAGGATTTATACGATTCTGTTAATTTCAGCGCTACTATGAGTTTACACAGGAAGAAATAAAAGCTTTGGAGGATTGCGACAAGGAGAGTTTCTACCAACGTTGCCTGCCTTTCAGTACATTGTTCGCGACGCTAACGTACGCTGCGATTCGCAATGGTGAGGATTATATCAATTACAGTAGCTTGTATATCTGTGGAACTTCATGGAAGTAAGAATGTTTGCTCCGTTATATTTTATTTATTATCTTTTAATGCTGTTCTTACTTCTATGAATGTTTTATTATTCTAGGCTACCTGAAAAGAAGTGTGCACTTCGGCGTCGCGCCTAAGGTAATGGTAGCAATTCTATTTGGTCATGTGGTGGGACGACTTTCATACATGAAGAGTTGTGATGCCAAACTTCGTAGTTTGCCCGGTAATAGTTATCTCGGCAATGTGATGCGGAAACATCATGCAGCTTCGGAATCTGCGAAGCGTTGAGGTACATAGGACACAACAAACATTTATCGTAGTATTTATTTCTACTAATAAAAATAACAGGCGTCAACACTAATCGTAGGCTATTTTACCAATAAAGTCGTACAAAAATTATTTCTTAAAAAACGTTCAATTCGATTTGTTTCGATTTTTCGGTAGCGAAAAACTACGGTAATATAGAATCGTGGAAAAACAATATGGTGTGTAATGTGTATGTGCTACAAAAGCAAAATATTAATCAAACAATTATCAAATCTATCCATCCATTATAATTATAAAACCTGTATACTATATTATAGACGATATTTTTTATGTTGTATTGTTTTAGCTACTTTACATTTAATTAATTACAAAGTTTAGATCTCGTTTTATTATAAAAAGTAAAATAATTTATAGTTTAAAAACAAAAACTAAATGGTTCATCTTTCAAATTATATAAATAACAATATTTTTGTTCTTTTTAATTATTAAATTATATGTTACTGAAATGAGTTAATTTATTGTTTTATGTTATGAACTCTTGGGGGATGGATAACAGTTAAATGTGTTTTTATTTAGAATAGCAAATCGGGCTAGTATTTCAGGTTTTATCCACTTAACCTAACACTACGTGCTGAAACTTTGTCCTACAACTGTTTAATATGTTAATTACTAAAAATATAATTATTTTCTGTAAATAAAAAAAAAAGTTTCATATTAAAAGTATTGATGTCGGTCTGTAAATGTATATATACAATTCGTAATCTGTATGAAATGTCTGGATGTCATATTTGACATTTGAAAAATTTGGCATTTGAATGTGTCAAAGTGTCAACTGCGCGGACTTTTAAGAATTGTCGAAATCGGTTTATCAGTAGGTTATGAAAAATACGATTAAGTAATATTTAGTATTAGATACAATCTTGCCATGAACGATCCGAGATCATTTGGTTTTGAAAATAGTGATGGTCAGTCTACTCTGCAACCTGCGGCGCCGATGCCACCGGTAAGATTGATTTATTTATCTATTGTGAAATGGCCCTAGATGGAGAAAAATAACAGTGATTTATTGGGTAGGGGCAGTATAAGTTTTCGCCGGAAGAGCTGAAAGTCATATCGGAATGCAACAACGAGAGTTTCTTCAAGCGCTCGCTGCCGCTTGGCACCATGTTAGGACTCGGCACTTATGTGGCCGTCCAAAATGGTAAGTACATCAACGAAAATATAGATTTCATCGAACATTGAAATATGTAGTTAAGTTCTACTCATGTTCACTAACATGCATTTGTGATTTGTGATTTTTGCTCTCAATAAGATTTGCAATAGCAAATATCGACAATGTTAACATTTAATACTATTGAAAAAAAGTCTCAAGTATTACATAAATAATATAAAAGGTGTAAGGTTCTCACTACTGAAATGGCTATTGTCAAAGGCCAACAGGCCTTTGGACATGAAATAGGAACTTTGTTTTTGGTTAAATAAAAGCACTGGAGATTGTATATTACAATTAATTGCAGTATTTACATGTTAGGTTGTGTGTGAATCTTGAGTCACCTATTAGCGGAATAGAGATTTGGTGGCTGTGTTGCCAAGTAAGAATATTTCTCTGCTGTATATCAACTAGTGTTTAGTTGGGTGTTGCTGAGAAAGAGTTAAATACAGTCTTTTTAATTAAGGTAATTGTAAATTCCTGTATAGTCATATATTTGTTTTGAATGCAGGTAATTTGAGGCCGAACCCGAGGTTTGGTGCATTCCCGAAGGTGACTCTAGCAGTGGTGATGGGTTACTTCATTGGGAAGCTGTCGTACCAGCAGGCATGTGCTGAGAAACTGATGGCTCTGCCTGGCAGTTACATCGGTCAGATTCTACGGGATAGGCGTGATGGAAGAACAGGGTAAATTTTAATAATCATGAACTTTTAAAAATGAGTAGCTTTTTACTAGATTTTTTTTTAATATCTTGTGTAGTGATGGGACAAATTTATGTTTTAAAATTGATAACATATAAGTATAATTTTGAAGATTGTAATAAACAATGACATCAGGATATTTACGCTATAAATATTTTTATGAGAATAGGTTTATTTCAGGTTTAAAATTTACATTATTTGTTTGTCAGAGTAACACAACCACCGTCAAATCAAACAACATCGATGCTTGGTGCAAACCCGAGTGACATCTACTCTGATGCTGGTCCCGGCAACTCCCTTGACCTGGACATCGACCGTCCCCTGTTCAGCGATGACACGTACCGTCCTTATACTGAAAGTATGTTTTGGATGACTAAATTATACCAAACAGAAAATCTATAATTAGTGCATTAATCATACTAATATTATAAATGCGAAAGTTTAGATAGATGGATGGATGTTTGTTAGAGTTTGTAGCCTTAACGAATGAATGGATTTCGATGAATTAGGTACAGATGTAGATGATAGTCTGGAAGAACACATAGGCTACTAACTTTTGTTTTTTTTTTTAAATTCCTCGCAGACGAAGTCGCTGGAGACAGCTAGTAGAACATATTGCATTTATCTTGCTTGCTTGAATGTGTGATTTTAAAAACGATCTTATTTTAGATGGATCAAGCCTAGTAAATTTTGATAATTGCTTAATAAAGTAGATTGAAATGTAATGTGAATGTAAATAATTGTTTAAATGTTATGTGTTTGTTAATAATTATTTTTGAAGTTATAGTATTTAAACTTTTATATATTAAGCAATACAGATATTCAATTTTCAATACCTATTAACTATATTAGAATCATTAAGGTTATATATTTTTCTTTAGCACCTGTAACTCCTCCGGAGAGCGCTACGCCTCGTTCGTCCCTCTCATACGATGACTTGCGACGTAAAAATCGCGGCGAATACACCGACGCCAGGCAAGATCCTTACAAGTAAGTTAATCTTCAAATTATGCTACATTTTTATAGCAATTGAAAGAAACTAGGACTCATATCATTTCCACCTTGACACCAAAATCACTCTAGAATTATGCCTGGTTGGCAAATGGCCAGTAGAGCTTAATAAGACCTGTCAATTGATTTCATGTCAGCATTTGTCATAATGTGAACACTAAGTGGAACCAGTGAGTCCATACATTCAAAGACTGGCCTACGCCATTGTCCAACTGTACTAACAAAGTGTGAATCAGGCATTCAAATTTATTTTTAAATATGACCATAATCTATATGTCCAAGACAAATTACGATGCAACATGGACTTATCTAGGAAGTAAATTAGATATGTGTGAAGTCAAACCACAGTGCAGTGTGCTTGACTAAAGCCTAGTCGACCCTAACTTAGAGTAGTCTTTGAGTCCCTCAAGTTTGATTTTCATATAAATTGCATATTTTGTATTAGGGTGAATCCTAACTCCGCCCCACTGGTAACAAGACCGAAACAGCCGCCCCCCGAACCCGTCGTGACCGCCCCGACCAACAAATATGGCGACCAAATGGAATAATCATTACACTGAAGCTGTCAAATTTGTGTCATACAAGAAAGGAAGGGGTTATAGTCAAGCCGGGATTATGGATTTTTATTTTGCAATCTGTCAACTTCTACACATCAATGAATTCAAAACATCAGCAATCAGATTTGTTTAGAGTTAGTTGCTTAGTGTAGATTCTAAGTCTATACTAAAGGACTCAACTGATCACTTAACTTTGATTGCAACAGTATTAAATGGTCATACTTCTCCGTGATAACTTTTGTATAATTGAAGATCATGTAAAAATTAAATCCATGGTATAAATATAGAATGATAGACTGGATTGGTACTCAGTAAATGTGCTAAGAATAAATTATTGTGCTTTTATTTCACATATATCCCACTTATATTGAGTCGGTATAAGGTTTTGTAAACCTTAGAGTTTTGGCTTTATTTAATCATCCCTACTTAAGATTTTTTGTACCTACTAAGGAAGGCACTAAGGGACATCAATTTGAAAATTACATGTTTTAGCTGTAAATTGTCATAGATTTTTTTGAATAATTTCGTTTTAAACATTTTCTTAAGTTCTTTCATATTTAAAATAAAAACACTTTTACCTTAACAGACATTTATTTTTAGTTATTATCATGTTAATTTTACAAACCATAAATAAGATGTCCTGCTACCTATATACAAAAAAAAAGTGTATAAAAACCGTAAAATAAATTATTTTAATACAATATTATTGATTTTAAAATGTAATAAAAACAGTATTTTTCATTAAAATATCGAGGTAACAAAAAATCATTAAATAAATTTAGAATGAACAAAAAGTCGACGGTTAATCTAGTAAAGAAACAAAATTACGTTAATCAAATCGCATAAAAAACGATCGAATTAGTACAATCGTTATGCATTGTTAATTGGTTAATATTTTGATTGCATTAGTTAATATAAATATGGTCAAGATCGGTTAAGATAACATCATAAAGACCGGAAATATTTAGTGACAATAACTTCTAAGGCAGGTAAATCGCGTTCAATTCGTATCTACAGTTTGCTATATCCGATAATCTAATATTTTCTACTTTAGAAGAAACTAGACAAATAAATGGCCTTACAGAACAATATCTCTACCCTCTAACACCAAATAATTTTAATACCTACGTAAAGTATAAATTGTACAAAACAAAAACTTAATATTACAAAAAAATCACCATAGTCTATGAAAAAACTAGAAATACATACATGGTAACATTAATTGTAGTAAATTATAACTAGTTTTGATACTTTACTGGTAATTCTGACCGTGGGCTTTCACTGTCTAAATGCAAATAAAAATGTCATCACTCCAATTATCTTAGAACAATCTGCCGGAGACCTAATATTAGTCCCTTTCCACCATTTTCATATGAGGAAAAGGTACACAAGGGAAGAGGATTTGACGCAGGAGGAAACGCATATGAAGAGGAAATATTCTCTTGTGCGTTCGCTTTTAAGAATTAAAGTAGGCAACGCATTTGCATTAGCGGATGTCTATAACCAGTGTTTGTTTCGCCCTTTCGGCGAATTTATGTGACCGCTTGCTCGTTTACCATATTATATAAAAGATTTTTTAGAAAATAAGAGGATACAGTGGGAACCTACGGTCAGTTGAAAATATTAATAAAAAAACAACTATGTGTGAATACTCTACTAAATGTACTATTTACGAATATTTTACGCTTATTTAAATTACACTGACGGAAAAATGGCACATCAGAGCATTTTTCTTGAGTAACCGTGATTATCAGAAAGCCGTAACACCTATATAAGAACATATAGTCCGACAAAGCAATCTGACCTGGTGGGCATACAAACTAAAATGTGACAGTTCACTTGCGAGCTGTTAATATTAAAAAGTGTCAAGATCCTTCTGATTTTTTATCTGTCAGTGCTAGTAGCCAGCCACGCAGTGCCTTTTACCGGGTCACAAAAGCTTGTCGTACTATAAGAACATGGCCTTATCTCTTTTCTTGTTAAAGAGAGTGAAAGGGATGGCAAATTGTCATACAGGTGTTAAGAGACTCATCGTACCACAGGCTAGACAATAAAGTAGAACTAATACTACAAAATGATTGCACATATAAGCAATAATAAAGAGATTGAAACAATTTAACGCACCAAGTCAAACTTCATATATGTTAATGTGAATTAATTGACTTACTTTTCACAAACTACCCATTCAATAGTAGGGTAGATGCAAAAATGTTTGTCCCTTATACATTTATAAACCACTAAAAGAAGTATTAATTCTCTCAGAAAAATAACAAAACATTTACTTAAACTATTCAACATTAATAAACTATATCATAAAGCTCCGATTTAAAAAAAATAGACAAAACAACTTTAAACTTAAAGTACTACCGCAAAATATAGACACAACAATCCTACTAAAACATCGATTACTTTTTAAGTTCTGTCGTTTAGATATTTTACGCTAGCTTTGAAGTTGAAATTTTAATATGCAAATGTTACATTTTCGGATATCAATAGAGTTTAATATACTATAATTAATGCAGTGTTATTTTGAATTTTTTAAGCTTTGAAATAACTCAATTTTGTAGTACTTTAAAGAGAAAAAAGGTTATGATTGTATTCGAGCAAAAAAAATTGTATTTAATTATTTGTTGTACTCAATAACATAATTTAAATATTGTAAGGTTCTAATTGTTTTGTATTAACAGAACTTAAAAGGTGTCCCACATGAAACAACATGTACAAATGGGTTAATTGCTGACTGCATCATTAGTTAAAGCTTAAATAGTATAACCAACGCCGCATTATTTATGTATAGTTCTGAAGTTAACTGTGGTTTTTTCCCATTTTTATTGTACGAAGATACCTATGTCAATATCTTATCTCCCGTTTGTATATTTAGATAGAATACTTTATAAGCATTTAAATTAATGTATCACATCACAAAGGCTTTAATACATATCAAATACAGCACAGAATCGGTAAGAGTCGTGTAAAAACAGATAGTAGTTCACATCCAAGATATAAGAATATTTATATCCAGCCAAATAATGTTTGTATAAATAAATTTTCAGTATATTCTCATTTTACTGAAGCTTTCCGATTAAAAAATCAAAGCTTCTACGGTAACGGCCAAGGGAGTCCAGAGAAATTTACTGGACCTCCAAGACCCGCATCTGCTTCTAGAAGGCTCATGATGACAGCCATGGCGGCCTCCCCGTTCCCATCGAGTCCCAGAGATGGGAGTGGGGGTGAGATAGAGAGCGGAGTGGATGGGGAGAGACCGTCTACACGGTCGCTTGTTGACGGGGAGTTCCCGCCCCCCGCGGAGCTTAGCGGCACGTTGTTCCTGACGTGAGAAAAGTTACCCATGTCCACGCCGAGGATGTTGTCCATAAGCGCGGCTTGCTGCAAAATAAAAACAAACATTCATATAAAACGTTTAAATGCTGTAATATCGGACCTCAGCCGTTGCGGAATAAATGGACGGTTCTAGAGCCCGACGCGTATTCCTAGTTATAGCCAAACGACGTGTTTGAACAATGTCCATTTATCATGTTTTTTTAACTAATGAGTCAAATTTGAAGCGGTTAAGATTACCGAACTATAGGTCGCGGCTTCAGATTCCGCCATTGTGATAGCATAAGTTTACCTACACATCAATATCATAAAAAAATACACGTCACATTGAGAACAGATCAGCCAAGAAGACATCGTGATCATCACACTCGCTCATAAAGTACCTGCTGATTGAAGACGGCATCTTGTAAGAGTTCAGTTGGCATTTCAGGTGAGAAGTCAGCGGAGGATCTCCGCAGCACCTCCTCGGCGATAGCGCTGCCGATCTTGTGAGATTCGACTTGCGAATCAATCAATCGCTGCATCTCGGTATCACCCTCTGAAATCGCATCAGCTGAGTCGCGCGTACACAACGCGACCAACGCCGTCTCTGCGAAAGAAACGTTGCACGTTCGCTTCCACATCGCTTCGTGCGCTGCTCGCTTGTGTACGTGTTTGATTTATTATGTTTTTGCATGTTAGAATATTAAACCAAGATGTTTTTTCTGGTCAATGTTCGGTGTTAGTAGGAGTGGTTAGTACGCAGCAGCGGACGACCATAAATGCAATAAAAAAAACTCAAACAGAATTTGTTAAAGTCCCAATTTTGGAATGTTCAACTTTTTCCCCATTGACATGCAAACGTAAAATTTAAATACAAAAGCACAAATAGTTGAATGATGAAATTTTTACGTCAGAGCAGTATTCTGCCTTAGTGTGATGCCAGCATTAATTCTATATAGATCAAGTGTGTGTACTCACTCTGCTTGTACAAGTCGTACGAGTCGCGTACGTCGTGTTGCGGCGCTGAGTAGGAATCTGTCACTATGATGTTGTTAGCGACGAGGCATTCCACATCTTTAGTCCAAGGATTCCTGGAAACACGTTATTTACACTTGTAGATAGTTAAATGTTAATGATTTATCATAAAATAATTAATTGCTTAGTTCCCATCATATATAGGCCAAATAATTGGGCGTTTTAACATGTTTTTTGCATTTTTTTTAAATAGTAAGAAAGTCTCAATCGTTTTTTTTTTCGATTGAGGCGTAAAAAACAATTTTAGCATACTTAAATGGTTTGAAATGTGTTGTAATCCTTGCTAGTGATCCGTCTTTACGTCGGAAGGAGTAGGGCGGAGTTTGGGCGGGCTCACGACACAGCAGGGCGGTCTTGTGCGTGCGCGCCACCCCCCCTAGCTCCGGCGCACTCACATACTCGTATAAACTAGTGCCGAGTAACTCCTGTGGCAGGAACCCTAGAGCGAGAGTCACCCTGGAACACAATAAATATGTTGAATTACTAAGTCTGTGTTTAGTACTATTTTATTCTAAGTCCATAAACTAGAGCAGTCTTATTTCGAGCAAATTTAATTATTATATAAGAGCGACAATTCCTAAAAAATATTTATAAATTCATACTAGCTACTTTAGAAATTAATCGAACATAAGCTATAATTGGTGTAAGCAGTAATATCAGTAGGCTTGCCTCTGGTCAACGAAGAGGAACTTTCCATCAGTGGCATGTCTGGAAATATACTGCAAGCATCTCGTTGGAGGTTGCGAAGGAATCGCCACTTGCTGGCAGAGGCTCGGGGAGAGGTCGGGTAATGCACGTCCGACCGCCACGAGGCACGACATGTTGCTGGTATCCCCTTCCTCTCCTCCGTCGCCTGCACCGTTACGTCCTTCTAGTTCCGCTGGTGCGAATGACTTGAGGTAACCTAATACATACAAATATACGTAGTATTAGTAAATACTAGTACAAATGTACTACGCTGTAACAGAAGGCGAATGTTATGATTCTTATTATATCTTATTATTATTTATTTCTGTCTTGTTCGATGTAGTTTCAATTCTGACGGAGCCCTCAAGCTTTGTTATTCATAAACGAGGTTTACGCTAAGCGCTATCTTCACTCGGCCACCTCAAGCCCGGTGAAAATGGCTATTCAAGACAAGCAGTGACAAATCAGTCACAAAAACAAGTAGTTTATCAGAGACAAACATAAAAGAACTGATCATTCTAAACTATGTAAATCTAGTTTTATTAACATTAATGGATTATCGATCATAAAAATGTTTACCTGTACATTGCACAACACAATACTTCTTCTCGTTCTGTTTCTTTCTCAACTTGGCGCTGCTCTCCATTTCTTCCTTTACCTGTCCCCCGGACTGAGAGGGCGCGGGGGCGGGGGCGCTAGACGGAGCCGCACGGCATTTAATACGGCAGAAGAAGGACCGTCGCGCTCCCGGACACAGCCTAGAGGCGCCCGCTACCATATCCGCTTTGACAGGTAACATCGCTGCACATATACAAATACTAGATACTAAGTCGCCATTGATATTATTAACACAAAAAAATATATGTTTTTCTTTAACTTATAGATTCTGATTGCATAAAACAACGCTTGAGTGTGGTATACGATGTTAGTTGAACAATAGAAATTCAAATAGATTGATGTTACGTATGTGATATAGTATAAGGAAAGTGGAACATATATTTATAAACATAACTCTAAAACGTTTGTGTAATTGTGTTAAACAGATAATTTAATCTTAAACTATTTATTCCAAGTCGATAAATATTAATTGATTGCAAATTAATGATTAGAGCATTATCGTAGCTATATAAAGTTTTATAGAGGAAAAGTACCGAATTACACGAAACGAACGACAAGTTACATCAGATGGTTACAGTGAAATATTGTAGTTTGCAGATTCGCATTGCCAAAAGCTAATAAGGGTAAATCGCATTGCTAATACAGAATACAAGTTTGTAAAAATAAGTGTTATTTAATTGGTATATTATAGCTCCTGCGCGCAAAGTTATAAAAAAATAAATACAGCTCAAAAAGAAACAAAACAATACAAATCATAAAAACAGAATAACATGTTACGTCGTTAGAATATTAGGAGGTAGTGTGTAATCATAGTTGTACTAACTTTTGGCATCAATGAGTCGCTCGCGCGGGCTCAGGTCCGACGAGGAAAGTTGTTCTTTAACTTTAGCCACGTCTTTGGGATGTAGGATATCGAATAAACTCTGTCCAAGTAACTCCGTCTGAAACATTAACATTTAGTTCAGTTTATTTAATATTAGGGTAAGGATTCCTTTTATAAACACCAAGTCATGAAAATTATATGGCCTCAACGTAAAGCAACTAATTGTACAAGATGTAGTCACGCCAACAAGTTACGGGTCCAAGATTGTATGAATCCCTAAGAACTAAAAGTTAGTAATATAATTGACAGCAGGACCCACGAACTGGCTCCTAACTATTGACTTTGCTTAATGAATTCCTGTAAGTGAAAATAGTATAAAAGTTTGTTACAACGATAAGGATTAACTGACCTGTTCGTAGTGCAGCATTCTGCTAACAGAGGTGGATACATAGAGCAATCGTCCGCGGTCACAGCCGACGACGAGCAGGAATGCATTGTGCGCTGCGTGTAACACCATCGTGTTGAGCTCACGCTCCAACAGAAAGGCGGGGCGGGGGCGAGCTGTGAGAGGGCCGGCTGAGAGAGCCCCACGCACTGTACGCAAGTACTGCACTGCCATACGTAGCACCGTCAGCTTATCCAGCTTGCGCGACATCGCGCCGCACATTGGAATCATTGCGCTCAACTCTGATATGTAAGTGTTCATCTTGTCGCGACGACGCTTCTCGATCTCGCTGTGGTTTTGCCTGCAAAGTAGAGAGAATAAATTTATGCAGCATAGGTAGCCCTAGACTGACGATCTAATCACTGAATAAGGGCAGCAAGGTACCGATCAATGAAATATATATGGGGGAGGCACAAATCCAGCCACTGCTCGGGTTGATGCCGACCACTGACGATCAAGGGTTTGAGCAAATTAGAGATAACAAGGTTTGTTTAGCTAATTACTAAAAAAAATGTGTAATTAACACTGCAACTATATGCGTAATGCGGTGATTAAAGGAGAATCTTCATCTCATTCGTAAACTAGAAAATTGACTACTAATAAAATGTGTATACCTAATATTTAAAGCAACTCTTGGAATTGTACATATCTACATCTTAATACGAAAGCTCAGTTACTTCTAAAAGTGTTGAAACTCGTTAACCTCGCGCATCGAATTGCGACATCGTTACATCTTCCCGTTAGAAAATATCAAAGGACATAAAACATTAAAGTATTGCAGAAACGTCTCTCTATAAAAAAATAGTAGTTTACGGCATAAAGAGTATGTTGGGAAAGTTAGATGAAGTTGCTAAGGGGAAGTTACAAGCAGGAATCCATACTTATAAATGTACAGTCGAGGACGATTACTTATCGATTTTAGTTAAATGTCAAATGATTCACAATGCAATTAGGTTGAAACTTAGCCATGGCACCATATCTACGTATTAAATTATACTTCTAATGTACAGTTTGCTGTACGATATTCGACCATAAGTGGGAGGTGAATTTTATTCTTTGACTGTATGTAAACTCTACGAGTATGTATGTATCATATCGAGCTTACAATCCAAGAATGTAGTGCGTGTACTTACTTTTTATCAGGGCCAGTTCTTGTGGAGCGCACGTCGTCTGTGCCATCGTCATCGTAGGTGCTTGCCACGCTACTGTTGAGAGTTGCAAATATTAAATTAACAAATAACTCCCTTCTATCTATATTGAATTAGCAGTCAATCTTGTAAATACAATAACATGTCCTTTCTATCAAATTTAATTTGCAAACGAACATACTTAGAGAAATATTGGCAATAAGTCGCGATTTCCTGTTGGACATAAAAATGTTTTCGTCGTCCTATGATTGCGGAAGTCTCTTACACGAGCCGGAATATCGTACGATTTTGATTAGCAACCACAAGGTTAAATTTATGAATGTAACCCTCGGGACGATTGTGTTACAAGTTTGTAATTATAAGTCTTCGAGACATATTCGCTGACTTACGAAACTTTAATAACTTTAATAGCCTAATCATATACCGACCAATGATTTGTCGTAATGGGAAATCTGTTTGAATGTGTAGGGAACAAATTTTACTATCGATTTCGAATATCGGCAAAACTAATTGAAGTTTTTACTCAATTACAAACATCAAAAGTGTGTAAAGAACAAGTACGGTTTAGAATGTCACAGCAATTGAGGGTTATATAGGTTGATTCTTTTTAATGATTTTCACTATTTGATAAAGGATTTTCCGTAAACTTTTATTAAAATCGATAATCGAATGTTATTCAGTATTTATTTGAAACAGTTTGTTGGTGTTACAAAATCAATACAAAATCTGCACCGAAACTGAAAAAATACCTCTTTACCAGTTAAAATCTGCAAACGATTTCAATGATGTAAAAAAGCTATATTTTCCATTAACTAAAGTTGTACAATTTGTCAATAGAAGAGGATTTATCTCGATACAAAGATCAGCGGACCATTGCGATCATTGTAAGGGAAATTGCAGGCAACAAGTAGGGGACGATATTTCACTAGAAGCAATTCAAAGGGTACGTTCTAGTCAAAGGTAATAGGAGAGGCAGGTGGGATTTTGCGGAGGGTACTCAACACCGTTACCAGAGGCAACCTACGAATGGTTAGGGTTGTCAAAAGCTAATTTAGTTTCAATGCATTAGTCAGTAAGCATCTATCATTTTACGACGGCAATGCAATTGATCAATGATAGCTTGTAGCCAATGTTTTTGATAATGAAAAAATAATGCAGAGTATTTCACCGAGATTTTAATTGAATACTTTGCTTCCTTTAAACATGTTTTCCAATTTCGTATTTCGACAGCCCTAAAAGCCTTAGGAGAATCGTTGGATTCCAATTAATTGCCTTAATTGTTCGGTTCTGCTTTATTTTCCCTTATTGCAATGAGATTTAACTAACTAGTAGTTGTATTTTAAAAGTATATTTGTACTAGCTATTTCCCGCGGCTACGACCGTGAAGAAGCCTAACATCTAAATATATTTTTACAGAGTAGATACGAGGTCTAGACACTTCGGAAAAAGGTTTTTAAAAATCACACCGTAAAAATCTTAAGTGCAGTTTAAAAGTTTGTTTAGAGAAATGGTATTCCTACAGCAGAAATACTTGATAGTTGACGATAACACATCTCTGAATAAATAATTAACAACGTTTTTAGGCCTTTTCAATTTTTTATGTATAAAGAATCACATAGGTCCTAACGGTGTGTAAAATTCTCATGGGTCATTAAACCCCACGCAGTGAAAGTCGGGAAAAAGAGCTATTTATTACATAAACACACCAGAAAAGGCATTTCTCGGTCAAAGGAATTCCTTGACCAGAGAAAATTCACCTTGAAAAACTTATACTCCAACAAAAGTTGATTTGCAAAAGTGAAAAGTATAAAAGTTGCAAGTAATTTTTCTGGGAACGTTTTAATAGTTTTAATTAAAAGTTAAATCAATTATTTGTTTTAG
This sequence comes from Papilio protenor, assembly GCA_029286645.1. Taxonomy (NCBI): domain Eukaryota; kingdom Metazoa; phylum Arthropoda; class Insecta; order Lepidoptera; family Papilionidae; genus Papilio; species Papilio protenor. The sequence continues at coordinate 632,753 of JAGSMZ010000042.1, forward strand.
TTAACACTCTAATTTCGTAATTATTGTTATATTTTAAAAACTTCTGTATTTCCATTAAAAGTAATGGAGCAAGAGCCGCCGACGGCCAGACGTAACTTATTTTATATAAGCTGCAATTTAGGGGTGGATGACAGGGTAGCAACCGATATAAATGTCCGACAATGGATGACGTCATTTCTAAAGTTATCCGGAACAAAATAAAGACTAAGGCTGATAATGATGATAAAACCATTATTATAAAATAAATCATAAGTAAAAATTTGCTAATACTCACTACGACGAAGGTTTTCTTTTCCTTGTTCCGTTGTCGAGTACCGTGACCGCCGCCGGCGCAGGCGTGGCCAGCGTGGTCTCGCAATTTGCCATCTCGTAGCTCTCCGAGCTAACAAACCACACAAGTAACGTTTACAACACATCCATTGCTGGATTAGATCATATAAAACTAATTAGCGAACAAAAGTAAGCAATGTAACATTAACTTACATAACTATAATTAAAAAAAGCTTTCAAACTTTCGTTCAATTTATCGACACGATATTTATGTAACTTGTACATTGTAAGTCCGCCCTTACAAGTTGGGAATCTTATTTGTAAGACGATCGAAACCAATTTTCTGACGTCAAAAGATATACAGAGTGTTTTATTTCTACTAAACATCATTTGTATTAAAAAAAATCGTCAAGTCAGTTATCGCCACATCTTCATTCTACATAACCATTTTTCAACTAAAATACCCATACGAAGTTTTATGTAATTTACCTTACCAGAGGAAACTACTCAAAGAACGTTAGGCATCCATTTACAGTAGAACCTCGATAACTCAAACCTCGGTAACTTAAAAACCTCGGTAACTTCAAAAAATAATATGTTCCCTTCCCATCAGAGCCCAAAACCTCTACAACTTAAATACGCAACCTCTTTAACTTAAATAACTAATCTCTGTATTGGCCCTCAGTAACTTAAAGAAATGTTTCCACAACCTCTATAACATAAAACTGTTTGTCAATGAGTCATTTTGAACGAGTGTCAAGACAAAGGTTTCGGTATTTATTGCTTACACAATCATTTATGTAACAACATAAAAGATAATGTATTCTCCTCTATATTTGAAAATCAAATCGCTTTGGAAACTGTGAATTGTTTAAAATAAAAGACAATCACAGACTTTTATAAGTTTCCCTTGGAATTTAACTTATCGAGGTTCTACTCATTTAGATCATTTGCAGCTAAATGTTAATCTTTTAAGAATATGCTAAAAAAGAAACATATTCTATTTATACTACTGTTAGTAAAAGCAAAATTAATTCACCTCCAGGCCACATTATCTTGAAAGCGAAAACTTGGTGAGCTAATCTTGTAATGTAAAAAGGAAGTTTTTAGTAAACTTTATATTATAGGTAAGTGTAAATGTAAACTTTTCCATGATTTAGAACTAATTATTAAACGGCTCTCAAGCATAACGCGACGCGACCGCGAAACGACCCCAGTAACACTCGCCCTGAAGATGGACCGAAGGCCCCGAAGGGTCCGAAACTGGTCGGTGCCGCCACCGAAAAAATAGACGTGAGTAATAGTCGTAAAATAATTAGATATAATAATGTCTCACGAAAGTTTAAATAATTGAATGGCTCTCAATCACTTTTATTTTCCCGGTGGCGGTACCGACTAGTTTCGGACACATCGGGAGTCCATCTTCAGGGCGAGTGTTATTGGGCTTTCCATGAATTGTTATGAAACACACATTTTTATATTATATTTTTTTATTATCAGAAAAAAATTGCGTTACCTATTGCCGATACTCATCCACTTTTATAAAAAAAATGAAAATCTATCAAAATTATATGACTGCAATAAATACATCAATGCGAATTCCATTCATAGAGTCACAATGTTCTTTACCTGCTCCCCGTACACTCACTTGACACCGCTACGGTCTACACATTTTCATTGATGAGTATTGTGTCCGAGATTTAAAGAAATTTGATTCCAATATGTTAATAACCTTATATGAAGACTAAATGAAAAAAATGACTACGTATTTGAAATGTTTCTTTCTGCAATACCGGATTTTTCTGGTAATTACAAAATCACTTTGTATATTTTTAATGTAAATTGAAATAATTGTAAATTATATTAAAAAGTACTATTGTTATATTCATACTTTTTGCCCGTCATATTTCACAGAACCAGAAAAACATACGTGGAAAAGTTATTGCTACGGACTTTCCCTCATTCCCCTCCATTTTACTTTAAGATATGTACTATGTTCAATACCAGACGAGGTAGAACCACGGAATCTTGTGTTGGTCGTAGTGTAATATTATTGACGCTTTACATATAGACATTCAAGTTGAATGTTTGAGATAGAGTTGAATGATTCAACTCTATCTCAAACACAAACACCGAACTATTGCAATGGCCATATAGTATACTATTAGGTGTGTGTGCAATAGTTTAAACATATATCTTTTGTAATAAAACTATTTGGTTCGCGACAATGGCGAAATGGCATTTTAATTCCGCGACATTTCTTAGTTAACAAACAATAAACAGTCTCAACCCGATAATGTGGCCACAACGTACGTAAAAACAAATTAAAAAGGCGGTTGTAATAAGCGGCATGCAGAGGTATTTCTTGCAAATATAAAAAAAAAACATCTACATAATTTAAAAACATATATTTTAATAAATACGATAATAATACTAACTAAACAGAAGACCATGCACTAATTCAACCATGATTGATAATGACACAACCCAACATATCTAAATCACAAAGCGAAAAAGGATAAAACATTTGAAACACTTTTCCAGACAGCGCCGACTAAGCAACTTTGGGTATATTTCAGTTGAATTCCTCAAAATGTCTTTTAAGAAAACATCCGTCTTCCATTTCATCCTTCGTTTCTGTACACGCAGTATTCATTGAATTTAATTTAAAATGTATTTCTTGTAATAAAACAAATGCCGAAATACAAAATATAATAAAAAGCACGTATATTAAATAGCAAACAGAATAGTGTTAGCTCACTAGTGGTTGTTCTTCCTCTTGCGTAGATCATTGTGGTGGGTTGCGAGTTGAGGGCTGGTGTTGAAAGGAGTGTGCACACCCAGTTGATCACCATTCTCACAACCGTTGACCGATGTCAGCTCGTACGCCGGGGCCGCGCTCGTGTTCGCCCCACAAAATAATATTCAAAATCAATCTCAATACACACACTTATAAAATATTGATTTTCAATTAATCAACCAATATATTAGAGCTTAGTTAAACATGCCAAATTTCAAGAAATAAAACTTTTTAAATCACTAAAACAATTATCATCGTAAAACCCTTATCATATTGTAGGAGAAAATGGTATTCGCCTTTCCTAAGTATGAAAACTTGTAATATTAATAAAATAGTGCAACGGTTACTATTGCTATCCTAACAATGAACAAACAATAACAATCTGTGGCGGATGTGCGATCATTTTATTTTACAGCGAGTTAAGACTAACAACGATAATGTATAATAGAACTCGAATCGTTACGACAAGACGTTCAAGCAAAAATCGTACTCTAGTGTTGTGGATGTCCATCAATTGGATAATAGGATCAAACAGTATTAGGCGATCTGCTGCTCCCTAAATATAACTGACTAGATGTTGCTCGCGACTTCGCCTGCGTGAAATTAAAAAATATAGCCTATGTTACTCACAGATAAATTACCTTTCTAACGGTGAAAGAATTTTTAAAATCGGCCCAGTAGTTTTTGAGTTTTTTCAATATATATAAAAATACAAAGTTTTCCTCTTTATAATATTAGTATAGATTTAAAGATAAGAATAACAAACAAAAACATGGTCAATCGTCGAAAATACAAATTGATTTTGGCGATGCTACAAACATCTAACTAAATTATACAGAAACATCTCATCCTATTATTCATACCATCAGAAATTCTCACAGCAAAATGTTTACATGCAATACTTGATGTATTACCATATTTGTTAAACTAAGGAGTTTGATTTCAGAATCTAGAAATGTTACACTAAAACAAGGTAGATTTAAAGTTTAATGCATCATGCATTTTTGCGCTGTACTTGTACTTGTATTGTGATCGTTATTATATACAAAAATACCTTTTCCTTAACATGAAGACAGTAAATGATAAACACAGCCGCACGTCCAAACATGCTACGAACAGTCACACAATGTTATATGCCACTAAATAATTGTGAATCTCGTCAATTTATAATCTATCTAGACATATCACACATCTTTGATTTCTGTAAATAACCTGTATAACAATGAGCTATAAACCGATTCCATCAATCAACATTCTTACAATAAATATTAACACACATTTTCTCACATTTCCTCTACCGAGAGTCAGATCGAGGTATTCTTCGTTCTCTGGTTAGTAATTCGTACAGTAATTTCGAAAGTTTAGACATTTACCAAGATCACAATCGGCCTGTGACATAAACAACTGTGCTGTCAGTGCATTATGAATAGGTAAACGGTTTTGCGCGCGCAATGCAACTACTCACCTATAGGCTAGTGGCCCTGACATTGCTCGCTTTGACACACTTACCGATAACGACTAGAGCACCTAGCTTCGATTGTTTTGTTTCTATGATTCACGCGAGTGCACTAAGACTGAATGAATCAATATGTACAATAGGCATTGTAAGATAATACGTTGTTTATTACGATAACACTGTCTGAGACGCAATAAGATTGTAATCACAAAAATACGATATAAACAAAATATCTCAATTAATATAAATTGAATTTCCGTACAAGAATGCTTGTTCTTTATTATTCAAATTACTCGTATAATTAAGGAAAGTAAAGATGTGCGTAAATTTGGATAAGACGGTAGAGATGTATGGAAGAGTGCATATATTTTGAATCTTGACACGTAGTTAATCGTAATATTTTCCCTCTAATAGACTGCTCATATATTTTACAAACACACGTTAGTATTTCTTTACATGTGCATATGCATCTTGTAGCCTTGGCATTACTCTAACCTCGATCGATTGTTGGTAATTGACACTGCAATTGTGTGTTTAGATACTTGTTGCTATTTTTATTGGAAGTAAAACAATTTTACTTATAACAATATTTACATATAGCAATGGCTTGCGAACAGAATTGCTTTGTATCGATTACAGAATTATAAATTTAAAATCAACTCAATAGTATGAGGTATGTGGTACACTAATACACAGTCGTTGGATGCGAAAGGCGGAGGACCGCATTCTGTGGAAGGCAATGGGGGATTCCTATGCCCAGCAGTGGGCAGACAAATTATGATAATAATGATGAAACATTTTTAACTGTAAAGTACGTGGATGTCTAACTGCCCACAGAGTCGTTTAGGCGTCCGTGAGAAATATACACCACGGATAAGGTGTGTTGATTTTGATTTACAAAAGACTGAATTTATAAAAAATGCAATGTCAACAAAACAATCAACAACCAATGTTTGAATGAAAACAAAGTGCATTCAGTTTGCGAGCTATTATGCTCTAGCGAAGCAATTACGATAGGTTATGTAAGTGCGCGATAACGCGGTGACAGCATCGCCCCCCCTTGCCTCCCCCCGCCCCAGCGACCCGCACTGCACTCACGCAGGCACACGGTGTCAAGTGCGAGGTGAGACGAGCGTAACTACGGACTTGCGCGAACAACTCTACCTCACAATAATATCAGTTTATTACAAGCACCAGTGACCTACTTCATAACAATAACAAAAGTTATCACTCATATCGAAGCCAATAGAAGTAAACATTAGAACTTGCATCAACTTTAGCGTCCTTAGAAAATAAATGAACACTTAACAATTTATGCCAGTTGCTTTATAAATACCACTAGATGTTGTACAATGATGTACAACCTTACCTAACTTTCATGATTTTCTTATAGACAAATTTAAAGGTTATATTTTATTGTTTGAATTTTGCTTCGTGCGAATAACAAGTATGGGACCGTGGTAGTGGCTACGTGTTGCAGCATCGTGCAAATACGGAAGCAACGCGTCTTTGCCCCCTCGTCTTGCACAGCCTCTATCCCCTCTCGCGTCTAAGTTAATCGTTAACCATACTTTAGTAGTTATTGCAGCACACTTGGCATGGTTAGCTTGGTGCACTGATATACAAAGGTAGGGCTCGCTTTAACACCTCACCAATGAACCGGCTCGCTCGGTGCAATACCACAACCACATTGACGAAAGTCGTGAAGTGGAAGCAATTTCGCATTTCGTCTGATGAGTGTGCATCCCGGAGGCATGATTTAAGTCCCTTTTCCTTTCCTATTCATTTCTCATGAGGAAAAGGGGAAATGAGCAAAAGGATTTGGCGAAGCATTGGACGCCTAGGTAGGGAATATATCCTCTTTCTATGCGTCCCCTCCTGAGTTTATTTGAGAGCGATCGCTTCGCTATATTTGCGAATTCGGCTGGATGCTTGGTCGTTTGTCAACTTATACTATAAAAACAAAACAAAGAAAGAACATCGACAAAAAACAAATCTATTCAGGCTAACCTATTCATATACGATCCATATTTATTACCGGAGAAATAAATACAATGTCCGAATATCTAACAACACGAAAGATGAATAGTTTATCAATCAACACGTTCCATGCTGAGACTGTGCTACAATTCATGCTGTGAGACATTTATCGGCACTAAGCGTGTTATAGTAACTACACTTCTATATGGTTTTAATTCACAGCCTGTGTAATTCAATTTAAAAAATCTCAAAAAATTATTTTCGAAGACTTTACAATTAGTTCGACATTGCATTAGTACTGATAAATAAAATAAATAATTAATAGTTATTATATACAAAATCATATACTCGTAGGTATGCTAGCTCATAAATACCACGTATTTATGATATGTGTATATCGGTAATTACTTCAACAACGTTGGGACTTCTACAAGATTACATTATAATTAAGATTGTCATAATAAATGAAGAATTGCATAATTCAGAATAAGTATGTTTATTTTATAATACACCAGTCCATAATTAATGCAATCAACAGATAGATTTTCTTGCATCATATTAATTGACATGAATTGAGACGCTATTGTTTAACCATCATTGACATTGAGTTTAATCATTTATTGCTTGTGGTTTGAGGTGCGAGGCGTTTGTGCTGCTTCAAATTAAAGCTTGAAAAAATTAAGTCCGCTACAGACTTTATTACTAGTTTTACTGACAGTTATAATTTTGCGTACACACGCAGTTATCATACTATTATAATATTATAAACGCGAAAGTTTAGATGGATGGATGGATGGATGTTTGTTAGAGTTTGTAGCTTAAACGACTGAACGGATTTCAATGAAATTTGATATAGATTTAGAGAATAGTCTGGAAGAACACATAAGCTACCCCCTTCTTGTTTGTTTTTCTTAATTCCACGCGGACGGAGTCGCGGGCGAAAGCTAGTAATTAAATAGTTCAACTGTTCAGTTACTGTCATTTGTAGACATACTGATCGTCTGTAGCGGGCTTAATGTTTTTGTACAAGTGTTTTGATTGTGGAAACTCAATGATTAAAATACGCATAGGATATTTGCTATAAGATGTAAAGTACGAACTTAACCTATTTTTATAATGGATGAAAAGTTTACATACACGAATTTAATGCGGAATTTCGTTGCATCGTCTGAATAGAATACAAACTTTATAAATTAAATCAGTAAAATTTCAAATCATTTTAAACGAAACTGTCTACGTTATTTTTACATGAATTTCCATTAACTACGTCACTTCCAGATGAGAATTACAAATTTAAATGCCGCGTATGACCTGATTGTGGACCGAGGTCTGATGCTGCGTGGAGATACATGTGACGTTTGTAAAGTTGTACGTTGCATTTGAATAAAGAATTATTACTATTCTATTGAAAAGAATTATCTATCACCTATATCGTTTTAAAAAGGCAGCTACGAAACTGTGTTAAAAACTATCGTATATCCATTTATCATAAAACTTATTATATATTTAAAAGCTATTTTACAAAACTGTTTAAAAAAAGAAAATTAATTTATATCTAAACCGTCGAAAACGTTACTGAAGTTGCTAGACGTGGACTTCTAGCCGTGGAAATACCAAATAATAATTTAAAACCATCCCATTAGCCCCATATCCCATTTCCACATAATTTTTTTTTTTATACTAGTGAGTTATTGAAATTATTACAATTTTAATTACAGATTAACGTCTACTTAACCAGTAGGCTTTCCCGTTTAGAAATATTTTTTTCCAAGATTTCATCCTTTGTAAACAAGATAAGATAAACGCTATGGAAATTGGATCCTTATTTATTCATGAAACATGGAACAAAACATCCGGGAAGAAAAGAAACAATCGCAATTGATTCAAGGTTCAATGTGACCTTTTTTTACCGTAATTTTAAACGCTGCTTTATTATTTCATTGCCGATATTCCGATCACATAAAGTGGATAACTTCCAAAGCATTACCCGTATTTAGAAGCCCTAAACTGTATAACAAACTTTTCTTCAAGACCAAGTAAAATTTAATCTAACACTTTGCAACAACATTGTAGCACCCGGGTAGCGTTAATCATAAACAAGATCGTAAAGCGCGTAAGTTCTAGTAACTTTTTAAGTAGGGAAAAGTAACTTAAAAACAGCCGTAATGTTATTTAAGTAACTGTTGGTTTGGGTTACTTTTAAACATCGTGACACGATACGAACATAGTTGAGCTGTTCGTTTTAAGGAGAGTTAGAGGGGCTCTATTGTCGCATTACCGGTAAACTCACAGGATAAGGACGAGTGTCCTTACCCTGTGAGATCTGTCACAATGACAGTGAATCCAGCTAAAGTGTGGGCGGAGAATCAGCCACGCCTTGTTAAAGCCACGCCCCGAAGCGAACAATACTTGAATACGAAGTAACTTAGCCGGTAAGGCGTTTCAATGGACACTGCTATGTCTGCTACGGACAATCAGTGCCGATGTACAAAAGCGTCCATGGTTCCCATCAAGGCGTAAAACAAAGCAGCAGCCTATCAAATGATTTGACAAGCATGTATTATTTGTTCAATTTGATCGCTCATTAAGTAAACATTAATAATTTAATGTATGGATATTCGTCGTCTATTGTTCCGTAATTCATAAACGATTTTTTTGATGATTAAAACAGCTTTATGCACGTCTTCATTTAACTGTGGTTTCCACCTACATCTTGTCTCGATACCTATAAAGTTTTCGCTTTATCTTAATAATATTATAAATGCGGAAGTTGAAATGGATGGATGGATGGATGTTTGTTAGAGTTTGTAGCCTAAACGGCTGAACAGATGTCGATGAAATTTGGCATAGATGTAGAGCAGTCTGGAAGAACACATAGGCAACTTACTTTTTTTTAAATCAACGCGGAAAGAGTCGCGACGTTGCAAATTAAAAAATTAAATCGTAACGAAAGTGTCTTCAAAGCCCAGAGAAATTAATTTGTAGAAAATGAATAGGTTGCTATGGGGTTTCAGCGGTAAGAGTGCTCGTGTACAGTTGCCAAATTAATAGAATTGGCCTCTGAGTCCTTTTCGATTTATGTTTTTATATAATAAATCAGTTATCGAAAAATAAATTAATCAAAGCTATGGTTATGGTGTTTCGAATTTGATTATTTACCGTCGTCCAAAGAAATGCTAAGGTTTCCTCGATCAATATTCCACATTGCGCAGCTAATACAATAAAACTAATAAATATCAAAGACCAAGCAAGTTAACTTTGACACCCACGCCACCTAGCGCCCACCGCCCTCACTGAAGCACTACGACATCTTGATACAATCAATGTGTTTATGGAAATTATTTCAAATAAACTATATATTATACACATGCTAGTTTATAATGGAATATTTTTAACCGAATTCGAAAAGAAGGAGGTTCTATATTCGTCTGTATTTTTTTATCCCGTGTATAAGGATACTAATTGTGTTTTGTATCAACACATTAGAAAGAAGAGTTATAAAACTTTCATTACAATATTGTATCACACTATTTCCGTTAACTTATACTTATTATTTAATACTTTTCCTCTTAATGTAATGTTTCTATTTCGAGTAAGGATTAAAAGGATCAAATGCCATGATTTTCTTATTTCCTCGAAGCCTCGTGGATCGAGTTCTCAGTAAAGTAAAAATATATATTTCACATGAAAAACCATCGATAACAAGTATCGAGATTATATTAAAGGAAACTTCTTGCTGTACCAAGAAAAGAGAAATAAAGGCAATTCTAGTAAGTTGATCTCACTCTGCTCCAATTTATTTAACGATTGAAACACGCAGCTAATCAAAACGGATAAAGGTGTCTTAATTTAAAGCACTGGGCAATTAAAAGTTTTGTTTTCATAGAGATAAAAATACAGATAGAAAACATAGCATTACATTTTTATTGTCAACTAGCTTTCGCCCGCGACTCCGTCCGCGTGGAATTAAAAAAAAAACAAAAGCGAGTAGCCTATGTGTTCTTCCAGACTATCCTCTACATCTGTTCCAAATTTCATCGAAATCCGTTCAGCCGTTTAAGCTACAAACTCTAACAAACATCCATTCATCCATCCATCCATCCATCTAAACTTTCACATTTATAATATTAGTAAGATTAGTAAGATATGTTTCAAGGAAATATTCAAAAGATACCCCTATCTTCTGAGAGAAAGACAGACTTTTATGAGACTTGATTTACTAAAACCCCTTCGGTGGCAACACTCGAGTGCAATTGGAGAGGGACCCGCGATCTCCAAAGGAACGTACCTCTCTCTACACAACTTGGGAAAACAGGAACTTCAGTAGAACTTAGTTAATTTTCGTGTCCTTTGTATTAAAAACTAGCTTTCGCCCGCGACCTTGTCCGCGTGATATTCAAAAAAAAACAAAAGAGAGTAGCCTATGTGTCCATCCAGACAATGCTCTACATCTGTGCCGAATTTCATGGAGATCCGTTCAGCCGTTTAGGCTACAAACTCTAACAAATATCCATCCATTCATCCATCTAAACTTTCGCATTTATAATATTAGTATGAAGTATGATTACACAGTGGAATTATTTTTATTATAGAAATGAGATATTTTTTAAATGAATATGCAAAATACAAAAATTATTAAAGCTAAAAATATAAAATATGCATCCAGCAAAGGCAAGAAACCTTATGATTTCTGTACTCAGCCTGTCAAAGCTACTTGCTTGAGAGCTATTCGAGTCCTAAGCACATACAAGTAAAATGGGTATGCGTTATTAATTAGTTCTGTTAATTAATGGTTTATTAGGTCACATGTAGTCTAGTTGTTGCAAACAACAAATACTTAGCGACAAAAGTATTCAATATTTCATATGCTTTTACTGAAAGAAAACGTCACTAGAAAAGTTATTCCAACTTTTCCTCAAATAATTAACCCAAAATGAATTTTATATTGGATCCCGTAGAAATATGTTTTAAATCTATACATATAATAACATTTGAGTGTCTGTCTCTAATATCAAAAGAAAATTCCAAATTTCGGGAAGATGCTGTATTTGCGTTGCTGATAACGCAAATCGCAATTAAAAAACTTTTGTCTGTCTGTCTGTCTGTCCGCAAGCCGCCTTTAATCCGGGTAATATCCGAAACGGCTGAGTCGATTTCGACCGGACTTTCAGTGAAGAGTAGTTGACATAGACTATTTTTTATCTTAATATTGCATGGACAAAGTCGCGGGCAACAGCTAGTGTCTCATATAATTTTACATGAAATCTTTTCTCTTCTTTTCTTTATTCAATGTCAGAGATACAGTGGGATGTTGCATTGTTACTTTTTTATTTCTTGAAATGGTTAGTTCCAATAGTTGAAAATATTGTGCCTTCAGTAGGAATGTTATGGAAAACTAAGAATGGCGTAGTATGTTATAGTCGACGGTAGTTTCATAAGTCCTTATCGGCTGACGTTTTTTATCGCATCTAGTGAGTTGGCGTGGAAACTTGTGCTAAGTGATGTTATAGGTAAGGTAAATGCATTTCATGTTCTACGACATTGTATTCTAAGAATATTCTCATTAATTGGATGGTTACAATGATGTACGTATACGTATCATCGCCAGCTCACATTACGAGTACGTCCCACTGAGGGGCTCGGAGCCTTTTTTTTTTTTTTTTTTTTTTTTTTTTCTCGCTGGGAAAATGCCTTTACGCATCCCCCCCGTTGTCAGGGGGGTATGTGGGACTCGCCGGCCAAAAAGAACAGACGTGGCCGGAATACCCACTAAAAACCCAGCGGTGTTTCCTCCTGTCCGCCGATGGCTGGGTCACGGGAACACTCGCGCAATCTTCCGCGACCCAGCCAGCGCCGTCCGCGATTGCGGACCCATCTTACGGGGGGGAATAGGGCCCCCATCCTTCTTGGAAGGCGCACCCGGAACACCAGGGTGCGCCTGCCGTCTCAGGGCGCGCGTCGCCTGCGCCCAGGCCTGCGCCGCCGCATGGGGTCCGCCGCAGCGTCCTCCTCACGGCGGCGCTCTGCCGCCTCCTTCTCGACCATCACCTCCTCGCAGAAGGAGGCGACAGCGTTCCAGGACCTCTCGCTGCCCCTATCGCCCTAAACGACAGCAGGCAGCGAGAGATCGGGCCCAACTTCTGCCACGAGCGCGGCCCGCTGGGTCGACAGTGGACGCAAGCGTCCAGCGTATGTGGGCCGAATCTTCCGCATGGCCGCACTCGTGGCACACCGCACTGGGCTCGCGCCTCGCGATCTTGTGCAGGTACCCCCCGAAGCAGCCGTGCCCCGAGAGTACCTGCACAAGGCGAAATGTGAGGGCCCCGTGCTTCCGCCCTGTCCAGCGTCCTAGTACAGGGCGGACCGCCTCAATCGTGCGGTGGGCCGGCGGACGGCGAAAGAAGCCGTTCCCGCCACTGAGCGACGAGTTCAGCCTCCGCCGCCCGCCGCCACGCACGCTCCTCCTCTGGCGGAGGGTGTTCCCCCCGAACTCGGGCCTCCGCCTCCGCCAGTACACTTCCGCGAGCACCTCGGCGTCTAGGTCCCAAGGTGGTGTCCCCGCCAGTACACAGGCCGCTTCGTGCGAAATGGTGCGATACCCTCGTATCACTCTGACCGCCATGACCCGCTGCGGCCTTCGCAGCAGGGGTCGGATTCGGGCGGTCAGAGCGTCCGACCAAATGGGGCTCCGTAGAGCGCCATGGATCGCACCACACCTGTGTACAGGCGGCGACAGCGCGAGCTCGGCCCGCCCAGATTCGGCAGCAGCCGGCTAAGGGCTCTGGCCGCGCCCACGAGCTTGGGCTCTAGACGCCGAAAGTGCTCCGCGAAGTTCCACCGGCTGTCAAGGACGAGTCCCAGGTACTTCATCGTACCTTGGACGCCGATGGAAACTCCGCCCACCACTACTTCAGACCCGGCTGGAGGCGCCCCCCGAGGCCCATGGAAGCACAGGCCTCGGATTTATGTAGGGCAACCTCCAGGCCGAGTCTCCGAATACGGCCCACTACTTGGGCCACCCCGGCAGTGGCTCTACGCCGGGCCTCCCGTTCTGTGCTGCCCCGGGCCGCCACGAGGGTGTCATCGGCGTAACATACGACGTCAACACCCCTCGAGACGGCCCCGCGCAGCACCCAGTCGTACCCGATGTTCCACAGGAGCGGCCCGAGAACCGACCCCTGTGGAACACCGCACGACACCTCCCTTTGCAGCCAGCCAGTGCTGGTCGGGCACCCGACCGATCGTTCGGACAGGTAGGCCGCCACGATTGTACCAAGGTACCTGGGTACGCCGTGGTACCTCAGCGCCTCCCGGATGCAGCTCCAGGGCAAGGGTGTTGAACGCGTTGGAGATGTCTAGAGACACTGCCAACAACACCCCACCCCGGGACATCGCTTCATCCGCAAGGGCCCTCACCCGCGCAATAGCGTCGATGGTGGACCTGCCCCTGCGGAATCCGAACTGGTTGGCGCTGAGGTTCGGAGGGGCTCGGAGCCTACCCTAACAAGGGGTGACTATGCCATAGTCAACCACGCTGGCTGCAGGTCGGTTGACTTCACAAATATCTTTGAATTTCTTCGAAGATATATGTGCAGTTTGCACGATGATTTCCTTCACTTTAAGAACGTCGGGTAAATTATGTACATATGAAATTCGAGAAATACGTACGAATATACGTATGGATTGTGTGAAGAAGGATTTATGTAATGGAGTGTATTGAGGTTCAATGGCGAAAATATGTACATATATGTTGAAAAATAAACATATAGGAAGTTAAAAAAGGGATCATGATTAGATGGGCATCGCCAAGGGGAGCAGCTAGATAGTCAAATACTGCGAAATAAATATCACTTTTAACTTAATAACAGGTTGGAAATAAATCCATTATTTTAGGTAGGTGACTAGACGAGATAACTCGTAAAATATCAAACATATAATTTTAGATTTACGCTCGTTATAAAGGTCAGTTCATACTAAGAAAAAATTAGTTATTCTTTATTTGCTCCATTAAGTTGTGAGTTACAAGGTGTTCAAAATTAACTTGAAAAAAACATTTTTTTCAAGTCAAAATGCAAGCTGGTCGGCTAAGAGCGTATTCGCACGGACGTAAAAACGCTGGGCGTAAAAAATGTGTCAAAATAGAGCGTATGGGATTCCATGTAGCTGTTCATAAGGAAGCGTATTTCAACGCGACGTGTTTTTCTACGCGCACTGTTCCATTTTTGGTATTGGGCGTTGGGGTGAAAATAAAATGGAACATATGGAACTTCATAGACGTATTCGGACGAGAGTAAAAAAAAATCGCGCGTTACACTACACTAATGTTCAAAATTATTTGGACCACACAGTTACAAAAATTGAAAAAAGTCTGATTCAGTTGAACTACTTCATAATGATTTTAAAATGTTTATTAGTATTGGGTCCATGTTTTAGTTTTAACCCCTATTCTCAAAAAAAAAACCTAAGAAGTGACAAAATATTTATTTCTTAACAAATGAATTAAAACAAAATTGCAACTTCAATGAAGAACTTTATACAAACAATGAAACACAATAAATTGTATTTTTAAAAAGATTTTTTTAGGAATGCAAACACAATGTAGATGAACTAATATTTTTTGAGCCTAGTGTAATTATTTTAACGCTCAACGCCCTGTCACCCATTCGCACGGACGTAAAAACGCTAAACGTAAAAAATGCGTCGAAATAGAACATATGGGCTTCCATACATTTGTTCATAGGGGAGCGTATTTCTACGCGACGTATTTTTCTACGCGCACTGTTCCATTTTTGGTATTGGGCGTTGGGGTGAAAATAAAATGGAACATATGGAACTTCATAGACGTATTCGGACGAGAGTAAAAAAAAATCGCGCGTTACACTACACTAATGTTCAAAATTATTTGGACCACACAGTTACAAAAATTGAAAAAAGTCTGATTCAGTTGAACTACTTCATAATGATTTTAAAATGTTTATTAGTATTGGGTCCATGTTTTAGTTTTAACCCCTATTCTCAAAAAAAAACCTAAGAAGTGACAAAATATTTATTTCTTAACAAAGTAAAATATGCATGTTACATTTTATACAAAATTAAACCACATTTTTTTTATTAAGTAAAGATTACTAATTAGATTATTGGATTGAATATAACATGTTATAAAGACAAGAGTACCTACAACCTTGCATTTAAAGTCCCATCAAACCCGGTGCAGCAATTCCGGAGATTATCCGTATATAACAAACAAGGACTTTCGGACACATTTATTTTTCGTCCTAATACGAGTAATCAACGCTTATTAATTTAACAAATTCCCTAACTCTTAAGGGGATGCATGTACGATATATAGTTAAAAAATTGTACGAAAATAAATGAATTGGCTTATAAATAATTTTGCTAACAGTTGATTTTACATATTGATTTCAAATTTCAGCGACCATAACCCTAACTGTAGCCATCGCTTTAATTAATTTTCGGGTGAAAATAAAATGTTCCAGTTTTGAAGAAAATGTACTGTCTATTTTTAGTTTGCTCTCCAACGACTTCGGATTCAGTTGCCAGCCTTCGGCTCGGGCTAGTAATTTAACAGAAACAATTTTCACGTGTTACTGATACGAGATACCATTCAAGAGTCGATATTTTACGCTCGTATGAACACCTATCGCGCGAGCGTAAAAAATGCGCTGACCTCGAGTTTTAACGAGGCGCGAAAAGTCAGCCCGTGCGAACGATCGCTAAAAGTGCGAATGCTGCTTATTATCTCGATACTGTATCTTCAAGTGAAGAAAATTTCGATTACGATTATTTTCTTCATAAATTATCGATGTTAAAATTTCAGCTCGCACACACAAAGTCAAAAACGTCGAAAAAATCACACATAATAAAGATTGGTTCATATTTGATATTAAATTAATTGCCAATAAATAATGTTTTAAGTCTTTGCATTTTATTGTTAGACACTGTTAGTTAATTTTATAGCAAAAGATGGAGCTTATTATAAGTTTGTAAAATGTTTTATCACATGTCAATGCAAAGGCACGAGGTGGCACTAAACTTGACAACTGATATATTACCTTTCAGAGAAAGTACCGGTGAAAAAATTTTGTTCACTATGCCTAGTCTATATATTTCTTAAATTTCTTTGTGTAAAGTCGAAAGAAAAATATTCAAAATCGTTGGTTTGTTTTCCTACAATTTAAATCGCGCACCATTAGTTCCATGATCTACGAGCCGCCATTGGTTAATAGAAATCTAATAAGTTATTTTTCTACATAAAATATTAAAATTACTATATTTATTTAGTTGTGGAGTTTTTAATTAATTTTCGGGTGAAAATAAAATAAAACACTGATTTTCTTTGCAATATTAGCAAATGTTCCAGTTTTGAAGAAAATGTACTGTCTATTTTTAGTTTGCTCTCTAACGACTTCGGATTCAGTTGCCAGCCTTCGGCTCGGGCTAGTAATTTAACAGAAACAATTTTCACGTGTTACTGATACGAGATACCATTCAAGAGTCGATATTTTACGCTCGTATGAACACCTATCGCGCGAGCGTAAAAAATGCGCTGACCTCGAGTTTTAACGCGGCGCAAAAAGTCAGCCCGTGCGAACGATCGCTAAAAGTGCGAATGCTGCTTATTATCTCGATACTGTATCTTCAAGTGAAGAAAATTTCGATTACGATTATTTTCTTCATAAATTATCGATGTTAAAATTTCAGCTCGCACACACAAAGTCAAAAACGTCGAAAAAATCACACATAATAAAGATTGGTTCATATTTGATATTAAATTAGACTATATAAATATAATTATACTAATTTAATTTAACTATTGTTTAAATTCAGGCTTATTAGTAAATAATGTATTATCTCTGTGGTTTATCGACGTTTAAGACGAAGATCTGCGATATTCGAGCTAAATTTTTAACATTAAAAATGTGTGAATAAATTGCAAGGAACCAAAATTTCTCGCCACCGACAATTACAGTATCGGGATGATAAGCACCATTCAACATTTTAGCCGCCTGGACTGCATTTTGACTTAAAAAAAAATCGTAAATAGAAGCGAAAGTTTTTTTATAAAGTCAATTTTGAACATCCTGTAACTCACAATTTAATGGACCAAAGAAAGAATATCTAAAGTTTTTTTTTAGTGTGAACCGTCACCTTTACAAATAGCATGAAGCTAAAACTCTACAATGGTTACTTTATAAGATATCGATCACAACAGCCATCTACCTAAAATAATAAATTACTTTTCTCCAAATTAATGTTTAAGGCTCAAACCGTCTTTGTCGTATTATAAATAGTCAACCGAAATTCACAATGTTATGTGCGGTAGTTTAAAAACTCATAGAGAAAAACTTAGTTTTTTAAAGTGAGAAAAAAGTTTACATTAATATATATTTATGAAATAGACCTTCAAACACTTTATATTAGCATTTTATGCATCTATACCATCCTATTGTTACGTAATTTTCACAAAAATAGTAAAACAAAAAATTAATACGTAGATTTTATTTAAATTTTAAAGGATAATATTAACATATAGCAACAAACAATAAAATTTAAATTGAATATTTAACGTAAGATATCAATTATATTTAACTCTGAAGGTTCATTAAAATGCGAAAAACTGTTTCATGATTCTCACAATAATGTATTTAAAGTGTGCATAATAAATTACAATACATTGGATCTTGAAGAAAAACTTTGTAAAAAATTAATACAAGAACATCATCGTAATTATTTTTGGAAAAATGAAAAACAAAAATTTTAAACCAATGAAATTTCTCAAATGTGTTTCAAATAATATTTTTAATTTAGATAATATTCTTGAGTTATTTTTTTCTTCTTGTAAAAGTTTGTGTTAAAAAAAAGTTAGCAAAACTTTTTGATGTACAAAGTTTAGTGTAGCGACTGATAGGTGCAGCATTATATGACTTACTGTGCAATATCATAGTGTTGATAGTGCGGCGGCGGGGGCTGCAGCTCATGCATGTGTAAGTAAAACTCGTGCACTAAAGTGTAATCGCGCGACATTTTCCGTTGGTGCCGAACACGTCCGCACAGCGAGCTCTCCGCGTCAGACTAACTCGCTCATAGTACAGCATCGCCGGACAACCCTTGCGACTATTACATCCCCTTGCCTGTACTCCCCTTTTAAAGGTATATCCACACTGGCGACGTAACAAAGGCGAAGCTGATGAGACGACACGTCAAAATTGACGGCGAGTTTGTTAACGAGAAATACGTACATCGCTCAAACAATTGTGAGGTCAACTTTTGGATAAATATGCAATCTGGTACTGTTTCACTTGTCAGTAAACGTCACCATACGAAGAAAATTGTCGACAACTAGTCTTGAATAAAAACTACGAGAAACAATTAAAACAATAACATTCGTTCGGTATTACGAACGCGCGGAATTAAAAAAATGGTCTAAGTATCTCTCGCACACGCAAGCTAACTTTCAGTAAAAGTTCCGTCGAAATCGCAGCAACCGTTTCAGCGAATACCCGAAATAAGCATGGACTTAGGTACAGACGCAAAATTAAAAAAAATCTATCTTTGTAGTAATCTCAAATATACCATGTGTATAAAATTGTTTTCATCTTTAGCGATATTACATACCGACACTGTAAATTAGAAACAAATCGTAAGTAATGTAATAACTGCACGACAGGTAACATCGCAAAGCTTTTGTGAGCACTATGAAGTTCCGTCGCAAGCAAGAACAGTTCCTGGAATTCATAATTAAAAGCACGTCGAGTGGTGGACCTGAATAACTCTGCAGGATATCTTAGCTTTTGACAATTAAGCTTTGTCTCATCTTATTCATTAGAGCGCAATGCCACATGAATTTAACTGGACTGGGATTGTCGTCAAATAGATACTAATCAATAACCTAACTATTCTCGGAAACATTAAATTTAAACTTCATACAAAATTCAAGACGTGAACAAATAATTACTATTTTAAAACAGTATATCATTTCAGCCTATATATAGTTGGAGCTATTTCTACATTTAATAGTATTTAAACTAGAGTAACCTTAACGGATAAAACAACAGACTGATTTTTCTGCCCTCAATTTAGTAATATTTAAAATATGTGTGTTAAAATGTTTCGATGAACATTATAGCGTCGTCGAATAGGAGAGGCAAATCCTGGAATAGGGGCCACGAGAACTCCACGAGAGGAGACAAGGAAAGTGGGGCGCACTTTCTCGATGATAATGCGAACGAGTAGGCGGCCACTTAGTATCGCTAAAATATCTAAAGGATCGCTACTCAAAAACAACTGCAAGACGCAAAGTATATCAGATCAAGGAGGGGTGTACAGAAAAGAACGTATCCCTTTCTGATCCCCTACTCCAATAACACTTAGAATTGAGCCTCTAGCACTCATGAGGACAATGAAATTTTAATATTGCACTAATAAAATCTCATGACATAGTGAATTGTACGCCAGATTATCCAACGCGTCTAATGTAACCGTAACAAAGTCAAGGTGGGTTCGGCTTCATAAAATTGGCTTAACATTGACCGAACGGTCGTAAACACACTCATTACCATATAGAGAAAGAAACCCTTCATATTTCCGCAAACAAAATTATTGTTAATGTAATATTCGTTATTCTATTCTTGGCTATTGTAAAATCTTACTTTAACATATCCGTATACAAGAATGTAACATCAACCCAAATTAGCAAAAGTCGGTAAGTAGGTGCAAAAAAAATCAAAGAAACTTTTAATCATACTAATCATACTAATATTATAAATGTGTAAGTTTAGATGGATGGATGGAGGTTTGTTAGAGTTTGTAGCCTAAACGGCTGAACGTATTTCGATAAAATTTGGTATATATGTAGAGGATAGCGTGGAAGAACACATAGGCTAACTTTTGTTTTTTTTTAATTCCACGCGAACGGAGTTGCGGGCGAAAGCTAGTACATTATAATATTATTTGGTAAATATTTATGGGTTTTTTCCGTTGGGATTATCGGCCCACCAAACAATCCATTGGGATTTTTCCTATTGGGTCCATTGATGATATGGATTCGCCCCAACGGGAAATAAATCCCAATGAGTCGATCAGTGGCCGATAAGCTCATCGGGAAACATCATTATATATTGCATTATAAACCACATAATTTAATCTAATACTAATCGATAATTAATTTAGTGCTTTGAAATGTATCCGATACAGTTTGCAATTATAGATTAGTCGGATCGAGTTCGCAATCCCTTTGTGTACCTACTCGATATACGTACGATTGACATAGGTCTTTGAGTAGAGCTGTCTGTGTCAAGACCAGATTTCAGAATTGATATGTTTCGTGAAACAGCTAATACAAGCAAAGTAATGGTGCCTAGCCAGACTATGAACAGCCGTGAAGTGGAAGCAATTCCGCGTTTCGGCTGATGAGTGTGGTGCCGGAAGCCTAATAGTCCCTTTCCCTTTCCACTCTTTTCTTAAGAGGAAAGGGTGAGAAGGAAAAGTGGATTTGACGGTCGAGGAGACGCATAGGAAGGGGAAATGTCCTCTCAATGTGCATCTCCTCCTCCGTCAATTAAGGGTCGGCAACGCATCTGCAATTGCGAATGTTTATGGGCAGCGGTCGCTTTCCGTTTCAGTGGTTTCAGTGGCCGCTTGCTCATTTGCCTAATAAGTTTAGATTTTAATCATGGATTAAAAGGGCCATGTTCGCTATGTTTACGTTGTGGCTAGAATATAAACAACTGGTACTTTTTGTAGTATTATTCATTACATTTATGTTAGCGGCGGTTTGTGAAAACATCTAGGTCCTTTTATCAAAGCTAGATTTTAAACAATTGAACGACGCCACTCGTTGAATGTGAATTTGGCAAAAAATAATAAAAACTACAGTTTACATAAAGTTATAAGTAAATGTCAATCAGGACTCTAAACATGTAAAAGTAATAGACTATTTTAATTAGTTGGAGCCCAACATTCATTTGACTCAAGAATGTATAAAAAAGGTAAACTTCGAAAATAACCATTTCTGCCAATTTGTTTCGAAAGTATCAGCATTAATCCTCTTTACTTATTAAAAAGTTAAAAAGAAACAATCCTTTCATCGACGGAACACTCGGAAGATCATTGATATTGCCAATTTATTTTCAACTTAAGTTTATATAAACATTCATTCAAAAACGGACACTAGTCAAAGTGGAATTAAAGCTTAAACGCCAATAACGAAGCGAAATATCTTTCACGGTAGCAAGTAAAGGAAAATTTCGCTGTATTGAATTTTTTCAAATTAAAATATTCTTACATTGGGCAGCAATTTTATTTATTAGCTACAGTTGGGTCGTTAATTGGATAATAAGAGGGACCCTTACTGAGGATTTCACAAACTAAATATACACTTAGGATGATCACCTAACTACACTGAGTACCAAAGTTACACATGAGATTGGTGACGTACTAGCCGATATCAAAGTACATAAGACGACGAGTTATATAGGATAGAAACGACTAAAGAGGTGTGCCAGATTCGGGCCCAATCTAAATCTGGGTTACGGGCGCGAGTGCGATTTGATTGACAATCGTTATATGGGAAACCTATTCAAAGACGCGGAACAAAGTTGGAGAAGTACACTTAAATACATTTATATACGACGTTATATAAAGTTTGACAATGTTTGGGAAAGAATTGTGGTAAGCAAAAGAAGTGTGCGGATAAGTCGAGACGCCTCCCACTTTGCTCCGCCCATTGCACGTAAAACATAAAACAATGCAAGATAATTTGTGGCCGATTACGCTTATCGGGGTAGAGAAGTTTTTTTATAGTATCTTTACTTATAAATAGAAATTAAATGTCCGATCACAATTTCAAATTGCATCTTTTTTATTGTAAACACATGTATTATGCAGTTATAATGATATTTTTATATTTACTTTAAAAAAATCTGGTTTATCTCCGAAACGACCGAACTAATTGTAATTGAGATTGGGCGTTTACTGTCACATATCTTATTTAAAAAACTATGTTATATTATTTTTAAGTTAACTGTAATTCCTTGTTAACACACGCGTAAAGCTGTCTATTTAAAAGTTTAACGTAAAGAATGAAATGCATGCGAAGTCGCGGGCAACAACTGTGTGTCAGTGAAGGAAACATGAAACAGTCTCCACACAGATTTTGATTTCCGATATTAAAATAAAAATCAAACAAAAATCCCTAATAATAGATAGTTTTCTTAACGACTACCCTGTATCCTCTACAAGCTTGTTTCGTATTTATTAAAATAAACCTTTCATGACGCCAATATTTTTTTTAGCCACATCGTTGACATTGTTAAATCGTCAGTCGAACATGATTCAATTTTTTTCTCTTCCAAAAAATGACTTAATTATCCCATAAAAATATTGAAGGATAAAAACAAGATTATGATATTTTCGTTGAGAGTTTAATACGATTTAGATAAGAAGGGAGAAGGCGGAAGCTTTCCGCCAACGTGATTTAATATCCTTATAAAATTATTTTTAGTTTTAATCCATATTGTATTGCAGAAAATTATTTTACAATTAAATGTAGATTAAAAACAGAAAATATTATAATTGCAACTAGGGACATAAAAACGCGGCAAAAGTTTTGGGATAGAAGACTATATTTTCGCAGGTTTGCTAAGAAACTTCGTTGGTTTGATTAATAGTTTGCGTGCTGTACGTTGCCCTGTCGTTAACAATCATTGTGCATGTTGTTAAATCATTGAACAGGGGCTTTGAATGCACCGTCCTTTGTCATTGTGATCTCGAACAGTGCAAATTGAAACGCACATCCTGCCTTTAACTCAAACGATGAAAGCGATCATAACAAAACGTAATAATTTTGGAGGTGCAGAAAAGGTGGTCATAAATTTTTTAAATTATATGATATTATCTGTACTAATATAATAAAGCGTAAACAAACACTGCTGTGTTATGGACGTCAGAAAACACGACATATTTTTGAATAATTCTTTTTTAAATAAAAACCTTTACCTTTACGACACGCTTTAGGTTATATATTTTTACTCTATTAAACTTAAGGGGTGAGCAAATTGGAAAAATCGCTCTGCGAGAAAAGGACAAAAACTACAAGCCAATACTAGCAAAGAACCAAGGTTGCCATGGTTAATTTCTCATCTAATAACAAGGGCCTTTATTGTCATTTGAGAATTTAAATGTTGACTTTCGAATTAAATGTTACGGAATTTAAACAATAAAAAAATAAAATATAATGCGGATGAAACCGCACGGAAACTGATAGTATAAAATAAAATTCTATATAAGCTAGATTTATATTACTTGGAGGGTGAACAAAAACTTGCGTTTGTTACAAAGAGGCTAGAGAGAAAGAAGAAATAAAGTCTATAGTCAATTCTAACATACAGATTTAAGTTTAAGAAATAGTAATTTCTCAATTTAAACAGTACACCACTAATTAAGTAATTAAAAAAAATAGAACATTTTACATGATTGCTAAACTGTATCACTCATAATGATAATATAAAACATACATAACTAATGAAACAAAATGGAATCAATATCGTGCTCTTTATGAAATTGAAGCTTTCGTTCAATTGATAACCGGTACTCGACACCTGTCAATACGTTCAATTCGTCGGCAGCCCTCCTCCAGCGCGTAAAGCTACACCGGTCAGCCGACACCCCTGACCGGCACGGACAATCTGTTCTGATATTTAATATTAACTCGAATATCGTTTTTTTTTATTAAAATATCCACTGCGACCGACACACCATGTTATTTTGATATGAGAAAATCGTAGAGGCACTGAATGTATAAGGCACTGTATGCACATAGGAAAAAGCGGCTGAAAATGCCATTTCTTTTTATCATTTTAAACTCTTTGTGTGTTTAAAAATGGCACCGATGTCGCTGTTATTTATAATTCTGTATTTAATAAACCATATCAAAATTGAAAAGTTGTCTAAAAGCTCAGTGCTATATGACAGAAAACATTTTTCTCGGTGTGTCGCAAACAGATTTGGTTGCCTTAAAATGAAAACGTGTTTCGCTATTTCAAGTAGACATTAAATGTTTAAATTATTTTCTATACTTGGTTTTAAACGGTCAAAGGAACATTAATTAACAAACTGTTTACACAACAACTTGTTCAGCAAGTGGTAACGAAATAAATTCCTAAATCGCCAGAGGCTGCTTTGCCCGATTATCTTAGCAAGCCACAAAACTAATAGCCGCGGCTTTATATAATCTACCAACTAGATCGCATGTTAACCTCAGTTTAGACCTCATGTACTCTAAAATAAACTACTGGTAGACTTTTGTTTGTATAGCCAATATTGGTACACAAATTAAGAAGTAAAATGTTATAGCATGAGCATGTTATAAGGTGGGAAGAATTATATGTGAGGAGAACTTTAAATATGAATTATTATTACATTACGAGGCAGATAATTTCGCAAAAACCGCACGGTTGTGAAATGCTGGCCATCGAGATGGTGTAGACGGTTCCTGGCGAGTCGTGTCATCCGATGACAAACATCATTCCAAACAGTTTCTCGGATCTGTCGCCATGCTAAATCCCCTCCCACCCTGTTAATTCATAGATCTTATCATTACGAAGTTATAAAACGTTTAATGTTTTAGAAGTGTCTTGAGCCTGAAGAGTATGTAGCGTCTTTGATAGAAAATTATCTGTGCGTAATAGCCTTTAGGAGGTTCCCCGATGTTAGTACGTTCACTTGTGTACCTCAGGTGACTATGTGCGTGTTACATGAATAGACGTACGAAGTACAATGAATACTAATCGTCGAGCCTACGTAATAAAGGTCGAATCGGGTGACTCTAATGAGCTATAATACTAAGTCCATATAATGAAGCCCGATTAGCTTTCATTAGCAAATCATAAACAGAATGTGACAAATCCAAAACAGTCAAATGTTCATTTAATGTGTAAACCTTCATGTTGTATAATATGTTATTTTAAAGATGTTTCGACAGTGGAAACGTGGTTTTTCACAAGATGATATTGAAAAGATCTATTTTTAATTAATTAAGTGAATATTCAAAGGAAAAGCAAGATTATTCATATAAGTCTGATCAAAAAGGCCTAATCATTTCTTTCCTTGAATCATATTGACGACAAATTGGGTAATTGCGTGTACAAGTTATTTTCAGGACAGATAATATTTGCTTTCGTCTCAATTCATGTTATCCAGACTGGCTCTGCGGGGGTTGGCCTGGAATAGACAACGTAATAGGGTGGCCTTGTTATGCCTGGAACATGAAACATGGCTCCACGTGACAGATTATTGAGGTTTTAAGGTGAATTAACATTATTCTGTATACGTCAATATATTTTATTTGAACCACTACAATGTAGGGTAACTATAGGTTTTCATAAAAGTATTGTATAAAACTGCGAGTTATTTACGGAAGCTTGTTAGAAAAAAGACAATTTGAATAATCTTAAGTCTCTGTATGCCAAAAAACAGAGTTAGCCATATTACTAACATTTATATTTAATAACAAGTTAATGATGCCAGATAAAAACGGGCGTTTTTATATTTCTTTTAGCCGCAAAAAATTATTATTGTATTAATAAAGTCGTTGTAATATTACATCGATGTATTTTACTTCTCTTTCCTGCATCTCGTACATTTGATTTCGCGAAAAGCGAAGAGTGTTACAGTTGACAAGTGCACTTCGTTCAATTTGATCGCCCCGCATGCGCAACTAGTAATCATCATATCATAAACTTGCCCTTGTCCCTACAGAAGGTCGGCATAGTATGTGCTACTCTCCCATATATCTCTATTTTAAGGGCATTAATGTAACTGTATTAACGTAATTTAATTAAACACTTATGCCACTGCCTCCCGCCAGAATGGCGCAATATTCTAATACGTCTGAATGACATTGACAGCTGTCAGATAGGGACGTGACGTCTATGCCGATGTTGTAATGTTGCCCGATTTTCTTCTTAACACTATCAACCGTCATATCTGATTTGTTTAAAACAAAAGAAAATCACAGACTTTTAAGTACAATAAACCGGCAACGTGCAGTGTGAATAATTACATATGATTATTTAAATTTCAGTATCTACCGATCCTTCTGACGCATTGAGTAAAAATAGGAATAAGGGTACATACATACATATGTACATACCTACCTCTATATTTACCTATCCCTAACATAGACCCTTGATAACTTAAAACCTCTATAACTTAAAATATTTAGTGTTTCCCTTCGACTTTAACTTATCGAGGTTCTACTGTATCTTTATTTTCATTATTCTCGAAGGGTTTCATAAAACCGTATATCTTATTTTTTAATATAAACCTTGATAATAATTGCAAAGTTCTTGCGAATAAAGGATTATGGAAATTTATTGGAGTTTATTTGGTTAAGAAGTAATTTAAGACTTTTTAAGCCCGCTCTAAAACTGTGCGTGTAGGCAAAATTTTAACTGTAAGATTAAATGTACAGTTAAACACGCTACATACGCTAAGTTTCAACTGAACAGTTGTATTGTTCTGTTATAACTGTGTGTGTGTTAACAATGCTTTAACTGAACAATTCAATTGACAGTTAAAATAATGCCTACAAACAGTGTTCCCGTCCAGCTATAACGTGGGTGCCTTCAAGAGTAGGGTGAATCGGCACTTATTGAGCTAGCGCGCTCTATCCTTCGGCAGCGTCTTCACTTAACTTAGGTGGAGTCGAGGTCAAGCGCTGGTTTATTTACGTTAAAAAAAAAAAAAAAAAAACACACAGTCTAACTGTTTAGTTAAAACCATCAGAACTGAGCCTACGTAGCACTGAGCGTACGTGCTTTACGCTTGTAGTCGTCCTTACTTACGTTTCAAGAACGTTTGAGACGGGCGCGGAAGGGGAGGGGGCGGTGGGGTATATTAATGCGGGGGCGTTGAAGGGAGGCTCGGGGTCAGGGGGGCTCGGGATCCGCTTGTCAACAACAGCAACAGGTAACGCTCGTGGATATATAAATACGTAAATAATGTCTCCCATCAATTTCGTGTCTACGTCACTGTTCGTAGTTATTACTCTTTTGTCTAAACTTCATATATTTTGTATTTCTATAAAATTCCAGCTGAATGATCTGTCTACCGCTGGATATACGCGATGGAGTCGTATCTGGAACATCTTCGAGCAGTCGACTGGCAGGTGACGGCGCAGGACAGGAGGAGTTGGCGATCTCTTGTGTTTTAATTAAAACACTTTTTAACTAACATAGTATTTAACCTTTCGGGGCCAGATACCTTAGCAAGCATCCACTTATTGCATCGTCTATTCCGTTTATCACTTTTTGTTTAGTTTCGTTTTGATAGAGTTAAAATACAAACATGACTATAATTTGCTAAAAAGAATTGTACGCGACAAAAACTACAAGTTTAATTAGAATATGTTGACTTCGAACAAACTTGTGGTCCTACCTCTTGTACCTGACACCAACCTGCCAACTGTACTAGAGTGGTCCTGTCGCGGTCATCTCAGCACCGATTAATAAATTTTTCAATCTTTTTAAGATAACGCTGTCCTTAACGTTTGCAAAAAACTTATACCCTTTATTCTATAAATAGAATAATGAGCTACCGGTATTCTTTAATCTCAGATTACAGGATACCAAGAGTAAAGCTATTATAGTTTCTAGCTAAATCAGTTAATATTAAAAATAGCACAGGCAAATTAACCGGAATTAGGGGGGGAATACAATATCGCTTTAATCAGTAAAAGTAATTATAATAAGTAACAATACTCCGAATAGTATTATATTTACCGAATTAACTACACAGTGACTTAGTATCACGTTTACTGATTCACGTTGTTCAATATAAATAAATAAAGTAGTTATTTCTTTTATAACGTGAGGCGGCAAAATTCGTAGAACAGTGATGTTAATTCAAACGCTTATAAGCCTAATAAAATGTAAAGACGCAGAATTGTTAATTGGCACGTAAATGAATGTGTTTTAACATAGCGATTATCAATTAATGCGACTAAATGCACAAAATGTTAATCTGTAATACGAGATTGGAACTGTATAGAGGCTCGTTGTTAGTTATGTGTGCTCGCCTTCTCACACGGGTACAAGTCAACTTGGGCTCAAGTCCAATGAGGACAAAACATTTTTTACTTTCCGTTTAGAATTGTATTCTCATGCGATATGCGATATTGCAATCCGCCGTAAAGTTTGCATAGCACTATACACCGTATAGAGAGATACCTGGCGTGTCGGTAGCGCGTCATGACTCGCGTCCGCCGCGTCCTCTCCGCCCGGCGGCTTTATCTGGAAACATACGGGTGTCTTTAATCTGATTCTCGAGAAAACTTTATGAACCCATTTTTGAAGGCGACATACAGGCAAGCAAATTCAATGATTGCTCTCCAAAGGCATCTTCAACAAACTTTGGGCTCCATGGACAGAGAGGATAATATAAAAAAACAATCCTCCATCTATCCATTACTTCCTCGTGAAATGCAAACAGTGACCCGACAAGTTTGTCCTGTTACTGTACGCACCGTGTTCGTCCTGTATTATAATGACGGGTACAAAAGAGCATTTGGGATAATCTTGGCTGATCAATATAGATTTATTTTAACCCTTGTTTCCGATAATTTAAATGTACATATCAATAAAATGTTTGCAGACTTACATTCGACTCGGACACGCGGAAAACAATCAATTTCAAAAGACACAAACGCGATTCTTTATGTTCGTAATCCAACGCTTGACCATGATCCCACCTAAGTGTTAATTCCGTTATGGGTCGGATATATCACAAACTCATCAAAAAACATATGTTTTATTCACAGCTTATTTGAATAAATGAATTTAGGATCTACGTTCGAGAAGATCTTTCGAGGGATTTACATTTGTACCTACTTTTTACATTTTAACCACACCAAAGAATAAAAGTAAGTTTTACCTGTCATCTGTCCTTTCCATTGAACATAATTAAAACGTAAAGTTTTTGATTTCAGTTTGTTCAGTTGTTTTTTGTAGGATGCGGTGTAACTGTGACTTTGTAAACACAAGTTACTTTTGTACAGTTTTAATGTATTTGTTTTAAAGAAAAAATACATTTTACGTTACTCGCTGGCAGAAGTCGTTGTGAGACAGTCGGTGGCTCATGTGTTAAGCACATGATTTGTAACATGCAGGTCCTGGGTTCGATTCCCCTATGTACCAATGTTTTTCTATTTTCGAACTTAATATGTACATTCACTTTATGTTCTTAGGGTAAGTGAAAACATCGTAATGCAACCTGCACATAAATGCGAAGAAATTCATAAGACATGTGTGAAGTCAACCTGCAGTGGGCGTGGTAAACTATGGCCTAGTCAGCCGTAACTAAGGCTCCAAGCCCCTCAGTGGACTTATAGTGTTGATAATGATGATGCTAACAGAAGAGCTTTCTTGGTGGAAAATCGTCAACATTCGTTTAGTGCTGTGTTTTTATTTACAAACAATCAAATAATTCCTCTTTAAATTATTATACACGCAAACATACTCGTAAAACAAACAAATATGCATCGCTAGTTGCTAGCTATTAAGTAAATACATAGAAACATTTAATTATAAACATCTCGTGTCTTCAAACATCAATAGACAACAATGTTTTCTTTAGGTTTGGTACATTCGAGAAGGCTTTAATGACCGTCTCGATCTCCAGGGTTATGAAACAAGGGTTATCAGATGACACTAACACAAATTAGTATACGCAATGCCACGACTCACCTATATCAGGATAAAGGATGTATTTTCACATAACTACAGCTGAACGCATTCGAACTAAATTTGTAACATTAAGGTCTAGAATAGCGAGTAGGCTACCATTCCTTTTATTTCCGAGCGAACAAAGTCGCGGGCTACAGATAGTTTTACATCAAATGTTTAATCAGTTAGAGCCCTCGCAGAGCAGAGACAATCGGCAAATAGTTTGTATAAAAATTATAGTTAAAAAACGTTTAGGTAGCCATTAAGCTTTATTTCTTACCACCTACATTCCTAGTAAAGTTTCGAGAACTCCTGGTCACTCTAGTATACTGACGAATTTGATTGACCTTGTTTATAAACGAAGTTATAAATTAGACCAACTGAGAAACGCGAGTGGCACTAATATAGTTAGATTTTTGTGGAATGCCCCGTTTGTACAGAATATACCGATATATAAAATTGAAACAAAAACAGTACATAAATGCAAACTTTAGCAATAACACTGATACTACCTGCCATAAAATTAAGCCATTGATCAATTTCCCAAGTATGTAATTAATATTTATTTTTTAGACAAGACTCGAACTTCACACACGTAGTAATTTTAAATAGCACGTATATCTATTATATATTAACCGAAACATTTGCAAAAATAATACGTTTTCAATTCAAAGCATACATCGATGGCTTCTACGTAAAAGTACAATTTTGTGATTTACACCTTATTTTATATTTAATTAATACTACATTTTATGAGAATTTAAAGGTAACGTTAGAAAGATTTTACTTGCCTATCGCAGGTTAACATTTGACACGTCATAAAATGGTATTAATCTTTAAATATTTTTCTTGCAAAATTGTCGTTTCAAACATACGATAGTTTACATAGGAACCATCGAGTTATTATTTACCTTGAGTCATCTCAGCCACGAATTTGGAGGTGGATGAAAAAAATCCACGTGGCAAAAAGTTATATCATGATCTCATAGTTTACCACAATAAAAACATTTCAAACAGAATTTAACATTTAAATTCATCTAATAGGATATTTATACGCCAAACTAGCAAAGAGAAGTATCTAGAATGTTTGAATGATAAGAATTTTTATTTTGCATACATATAGTAAACAGCATTTGAAGTCGAGGCAATCGTGTACTACTAAACCCTATCTATACTATTATAATAAAGCGTAAACACACACTTCTTTGTTGCCTAAGATGTCAGTAAATACAGCATATTTTTCAATAATTCGTTTTTTAATAAAAAGCCCTACACATACGTCACGCTTTAGGCTATATATTTTCACGCCATTAAACTTAGGGGGTAAATATTTTGGATAAAAACCCTAATGTGGGAAAGAGACTATAAGTTGCTGCCAACATCAAGGAAGCAAGGTTGCCATGGTTTGTCATCATGTCATGTCATTTTGACATTTGCAATTGATAATTTGACACATGTAAACAATAAAATAAAATTTTCATAATTTTATGCGGATGAAGTCGCATGGGACCAGCTAGTCATAAATAAACTACATCTATTCGACTTAGAACGGGCGCACACGTTTGACTAAACTATCGCACAGCTGTTGTGCGATGGTCGATTGTTTCGCTGGCAATTCAACTGTTTGCACAACTAAAAATCGAGTAGTGTGCGCACCTCCATATAAGCTCATAGAAATCATTGCGAGATTAAACAGTTGTGCGATAGCTTAGTTTCAGCTGTGCGCACGCTCTTAAAGTAAACATTCGGTAATCAATTTTTAAATTGACATACTTTTTAATTTATTTTGATCTAGAATGCTAAGTAGCAATTTTTTCGTTGAATTATTGATGACCTTGATTTGATTACCCCGGAATGGCTGTTGTAATAACAGGTTAATTAGTAAAACAATCGCATTCATAAAACATTGCCTAGTATCGGTGTTACATTATAGCATCGTTATTTGTTAGTAGACCTATGTTATATTCATTAAGAGCGTGCGCACACCTGAAATTAAAATATCGCACAACTGTTTAGTCTCGCGTTGATTCCTATGAGTTTATATGGAGGTGTGCACACTACTCGATTTTTAGTTGTTCAACTAAACAGTTGAATTGGCTGCGAAAAAATTGACAACCGCACAATAGTTGTGCGATAGTTTAGTCAAAGATATTAAAGCAGCTAAGCTAATGCTAATATTATATATGCGAAAGTTTAGATGGATGGATGAATGTTTGTTAGAGTTTGTAGCCTAAACGGCTAAACAGATCTCTATGGAATTTAAAAAAGCCTTATAGGATAGTCTAGAACAACACATATGCTACTTGCTTTTGTTTTTTTTTAAATACCACGTGGACGTAGTTGCGGGCGAAAGCTAGTATGAATCTACGGAAAACATTACCGTCGTTTCGTACAAAAAGGCAAAGCATTAAGATTTTTTCTGTTTCAGTCCGCAGACATTCAATAGGTAGGTATTCGATGATTGGATTGGATGTCATTCGATCTACGTTCGTTACGGGCGATTATATTCGTTAACCGGGGGACGGCGGAGTTAACGAGCAGTTTCAAAATAGCTAGAGTCGGGATTAGTACAATAGGCGTAACACGTGGTATATTTGAATTCACATGCCGATACTAAATATATAATAGTATTATCTTTTAGATTTGATTTGTAATCACGAAGCATTTTTTTTTCTCTACACTATTTATAATCTGTTAAAGTTAGGTATACTGTACTAAATTTAGAGATCTATCTTTTTTATCCATCTATTTTTTCCGGACACACGTCACTAAAATGCTAAACAAGTCCTAATCATTTGTTTTGTAGACTTCATTAGTTGTCGCAAAATACTCGTTTCGCTGGAGCGAGAAAACGACATTAAAATCTGTTAACAAGTAATTGGTACACGAATGCTTGTACAATATTTAGTTCCACATCATAAAATCAAACAAATTAAATAGTTCTCATACTTCATGACTGAGATGACGTATGATAGAGTTATGTGGAGGACAAAAACCTGTTGCGCCAACCCTACAGAAGTAGGATAAGGAGGAAGATGATGGATAAGAAGACTTCAATTTGGAAAATTCAACATCATACAAGGTGATGAAATATTGCGTTGTAGACTATTCATCATCTCCCATACATTATCCTACTCCCATAGAGTCGGCGCACCGGGTTTTCGGCCTTCAAATAACTCTATCGTCCGTCATCTTAGTCATCACTCCCTTCTTGATCGTCACCTTTCAAGCAATCAATCCATCTCTTTATATACCAGTATTCTTCTTGGATAATATTGGCTCACTTATGTATTGTCTTGCCACAATAGTGCAAACGATTTCTATTCTGTATTTTTGCTTCTAAATTACTAGTTACTTGAATAAATTACTGTCCAGGTACAGGTGCGAACGTTTTACACTACGAAGCTACAAAGATGCGTCATTATCTTTTCTATTGGACGCTACGGACATATAATTCGTTACGTTGGTTCAGATGTTTTTATAATATAAAAATATCTTTTACGTATAGAGCTCAAATTCGTCTTGAAAGATATGAAAGGAATATCACTATATAACAAATATAACCATTGGAATACCCTTCTCAACTATAGTACAATTGACCGTAACTTTTTTAATATGGACACAGAGAGGGGCACTTATTGAATTCAAGATTGGGCATTCACAATGATGTCAAGTTCGATGTTAAGTGGTATATTGTCAAGTAATGTATTGTAATGGATCAAGGTTGTTTGACCTCGCGTACAAAGTTCTCTAGGTACCGTAATATAGTACAACAGATGAAAGCACACTAAAGTAGCCCTAAGTGTAGAGATCTAGACAAAACAGATACTTTAACTGCTTACATAGTCTTTAGTGAATAGCATGATAGTTTTAATAGTTTACTTTTAATAAAAATAAGGTGTTTCATTATAAATTATATTTGAGTTTCAACCAATGGGGAGCCACTATAAAAAATAAAAACATAAAATTGGAACCAAAATTTAAGTCAATGAATACCACAATAAAGTGTGGAAGTAAGAAGAGAGGAAATGTACTTATTTGATAAGAGAATCAGATAAAAATTTATAAAAAAAAATCAACTTGTAGTATAAAAGTCCAAATTACAAATATTTTAGATCATAGAAATTATTTATTTTTATTTATCAATCATTAAAGGGTAAAATAGTGAAAAGAAAAGTTGCACTAAAAATGTTTTTTTCCTTATCCATAAAAGTTTTAAGGGAGTTATAAAAACCTGGGGTTGCCATCCTTAATTAGTTCCACCTTGCCATGTAATATAGCCTGTGATGAAAAATATTGTTTTTAGTTGGTAAATAGATATAAAAATAAGAAAAAATCAACAGTGGTGCCCACCCAATGTGCCCACATTGAAGGTAGCAGCCTGTTTGTATTACTGACATAAAAAAATGATTGCCGAGGTAAACTCGCTGAAAAAAATACCACCAGAAAAGTTCTTAGAGATAACTCTATCCTCAAAGAATTAAATAAAAATCAAATTATAAATATAGCCTATGACACTCAATGATAGTATGACATTCAAATGCTGAAGATTTTTTGAAATCGGACCAGTACTTATCGAGTTTATTCATTACATACAAAAATAAAAATTTATAATATTAAAATACAGACAAACAAATAGTATCTTTGTTCTATATAACATTATAGAAAAAAATATATTTAACAAACCACTAGAATATATCCAATACCTGACATAAAATTAAATAATAAACCTTTACCGTCAGTACAAATCAGTAAACAACATATGTGTGTGTAACATAAATGTTAGCACACCTAGATGTAAAGATCTATCAGAAAACATATATTTCAAACAGGTTTTCTATTTTATTACTCAATCACATTAAATTCCCACTTCCCAGAAAATAGCATGCAATTCAAACAATCTACAACAAACTTTGCATACATATATTCAAAGTTTTTTGTATTCAAGCGTCATGATGATTTAGTCATACTTACAGCCCACACTCTGATGTGCTGG
The DNA here is from genome assembly GCA_029286645.1 of Papilio protenor. Lineage (NCBI taxonomy): Eukaryota > Metazoa > Arthropoda > Insecta > Lepidoptera > Papilionidae > Papilio > Papilio protenor. The sequence goes on from JAGSMZ010000042.1 coordinate 667,996, forward strand.
GTTGGTGCAGAGATTCCTCCATTCTTGGGTGAAACGCATGGAAACTTCAAGAAGAACAACTATTCCTAAAGAGCACTGTGACTGTTCTCTGTCCGCTATAAACAAAGTACAAGTAATAACCTTTCAACGCTTATCACTTAACAAAAATAACAAATCACGAAAAAAGTTTCACGAGAAAACTTATATATTTAGAAAACACTCCGTGTTTATTACACAGATGACTGCGTTGACAGTTGTAGAAACTTATGTCATAATCTTAATGTCAAAACAAGTGTCTTTGGAACTAAAAGTTGGTAACATTACACAATTTGTTTGCAAAGTTATGTCATTGTTTGACGTTTTCTATCGTACCGTTAGGAGTTTTTAAAAAACTTTCTAACAAACTTCGTACTCAGTAGTAATCGTTTATTCGAAGTTGTTCTATGTTTATAAATCATTATTTCTGACTTCCTTTTGTAAAAAAACACCTTTAAGCGTTGACATTGACAGTTGGTGACTTGACAATAGAATGACTCTTGTTGACGTGTCTCAACAAGCGTAAATTTGCACTGTGGTAATACCTGTATAATAACATATTGTTATTATGCCTCTCTTTCTTTTTGACCAAAATAACAGGGATAGCGATATGTATAGGTTTTAGTATGGATGTGACGGCATTGAAAACTTATGCGTTAGGCTTACATATTTCTATTTGGCGTGATTCTAGTAGACCTTTCACTTCGTACAGATCCCAACATCTTAGTAATATTATAAATGCATTTAGATGGTTGAATGAATGTTCTTTAGTTTGCCGCCTAAATGGCTGAAAGGATCTCGATGAAATTTTGCAAAAATGTAGAATGGTCTAGAAGAATACATAGGTATTATGTTATTTTTCTAATGGTAGAGCGTGTAAATTTTTTAAAAGATGTTTTAGTTTCATGGTTGTTATTTTACTTGGTAGAGTTATGATAATAAAAAATGCCTATCAGCTTGGCATATTGATTTCAAAACTGAAATTATTATGAATTGGTTAAAATAATTGTTGTAAATAAAAGTCCGTGGCACATTCTAATAATTTAATGCATATTTTGGCATTTCATTAGTGACCTAATTCAGTGGATACTTCGATAAACATTCCATATACACTTCATAAAAATAAGATTAACTTATAAATAATTAAAACACATTTCATATTTGTTGTACAGAATTCATACAAACAAGAGTAATAGAATAAAAATTAAAATTATTTTACAAAGTACATTTTGTTAGGCCAACATTTTAGGTCATTCGGTTCAAATTCGATATTTTTGTAGCGTTTTTTAAATTCAGAAGAAATAAAAATGCGATATCTTTATCGATGTTGAGAAGTCTTTTTTCCCAAGGTAAATATTTAAATGGAATGGAACAATTTAAGTCATAGATAATAACAAATTTAAATAAAAAATTGGCATTAATGTTACTTCATGTTATATACTTCATGCAATTAAGCGTACTAAACAGCCCTTTCCATTTTCTTATTCATACTCATTAAATTGAAATTTAATTAAACATTTTGAAATTTTTATCATCAAATTTATATACAATTTCATAATCGCATATAGCCTCAAATACTGCTTTCGTTTCTATCTAATAATGATATTTTTTTTCATTTAATCTAGTATTATTTTACGATCAGTTACCAATCTGCCAATCCAAGAATATTCGAGAATTACAATTTCTTCAATATTTCTAAGGTTATTCGAAATTTTTTATAAGATCATTAAAACTCTCCTTATACCTAGTGTTCATGAACTTGAAAATGTCAAGACTAAAAAATCTCCAGTTTTAAATCATCTGTAATTTAAGTAGTCGGTAATTGACAACAATTATGGACGTATTCAGACTAAAGTAATTTATTTTAAATATGTAATTAGTTTTGAGAAAAAAGTTTTATTTTCGCAATTTGCCGTTTAATGTGAACACAACCTAATTGTGATTTTAATAAATATTATATTTAGGTTTTTATTTACATATTCTTGTCATTTTTAAGTTCATGCCTGTCATTCTATGACATTCCAAACCACTTCTAGTACGCTTAAAATATTAATATACAATTATACATTGAAGATTCAGTTTAATATTCAGATATTAAACTAGACAAATATGCACCTTTATATGCTGTTGGGTATACAACTGCGTGTTTGTTTAAATAAAATTTGTTAATATTTTATCTGAATATCAGCCTTAAAATAAACTTAATCTAAACTTATAAATTATTATTAGTACATGAAAAAAAAAATAGAAATTACAGAATATGTTGTTTTTAAAATCAATTCAAGTCTTTTGTTTTATACAGTCGTGTTTTGTGCAAAAACTGACAGAGGATCTGAAATTTTGTATTTAAAAAATAATAAATTATAATAAAATTGTACCTTCATAACCAATATACCATAGAAAAATATATTAAACTGATTTGACTAGTTTAAATGGTATAGTAAAAAATAGAAAATTAACACGATTTTTTTATGTTTTAATGGCAGGCTAATTGTAAATATTTTATAATTAAAATATACACTTTTAAAGGTGGGTAATGAATTTACGGGAATCTGCTCACTGGAGACTTTCAAACGTCGAACTTCCGTATAATATCTTGCTATCTCTGTCTTACATAAGAGAGTAACAGAGGTAGCATGTTGTTATACATGTTTTGACAGTGGAAACTCACTTTAAAAGCAGATTCAAAGATAACAAACTCTCAATACATTGATGTCAAACTGAGATAGATTTTTCAAGTATTTTTTAAGTCAATATGTTAATACGATGACTTGATACAGGTTTATATTTCAATACAATTGCATGTTTTTCGTATCTTTTTAAAAATAATATTTAAAAAATCAAGAAAAACCTTCCTTTAATCCTCAATCTTTCAGATGGTAAACCAGCATTCATTTAGGGCATTATGAAATGATCAAGAATACATCAAATCAACTAAAAGCCTGATAAAACTAACATATTATTCAATCATCAAGTTATAACATGCAGATTGCATTCACATTCGCGATGTAACAAGTCGATTTAATAATATATTTGTATATCCAAGGATTAAAGCGCGGAACGTTTCTTGAGTTCTTGTTTCGTTATTTTTTCAAAGGTGACAGAGAAATATGTAGTGAATATTTCTAATATTTTTAATTTTGATGAAAATTTAGTTCCTGATAATATTGAAGCGGGGATTTCTATGGGATGTTCCCGCAATGAGCCTGGCTTGCAAGAACCCTACTTGGTTCATCTAAATCTAAAAAGCTTGTAGCTCGGCTCTTGCGGGTCGTAAACAATCGTTTACTTCTTCGAGCCGGATTCGCCCTTGGATCGGTTCGTCACCGGTATCTGAAATAGTTAACAAAATCATAAATATATTATTATTTTAAAGGAAATAGGTCAGTTTCCAGCAGATAGCAACACCTTCAACTTCGTTAAAAGTTATAATAGGATTTTCGCAAACTTTCACACTGAAAGTGGATAAAAGTTGAAAATTTGTCAGATCATTTTAAAGTTAGTAGACAGTTCTGTGTGATATTCGTTTGTGATGTGATATTCTGTTATGATATTCGTTTTCTATAACAAATAATTTGTTTAAAACTAAAATATTGTGCCCGTCACATGAACAAAAGCATATAAACATCTCACTCATTCTCTTAGAAGAGACAGAGATAGGAATACGTTTTTGTAGAGGTGTTTAGGCAACATGTTTTGTAGTTGACAAAATAATTCGCACATTTGTAAAAAGTCTACGTTCGCAATTTTCGGTAACACAAAGCTTGTAACACACATTGTTCATACGAATTTCAGTTTAACAATTAGACAATGTTAAGGGTTAATACTAGCTGTACCTCGCTTTGCGGCATTTTTCTATATATTGGTGGGGGTTATAGATAAATGTTAAAGTATTATAACATACCTTGATTAGTAGAGAATTTTTAAATCCGATTACTAAATTCTTAGTGAGCGCGTCAAACATTAGAACTTCATTATATTAGTACAGATTATCAACAAATGGTTAGTACGATTTATTAATTTATTATTAGTGTTAGTACAAATGTACAAACATATTTTGATTTACCGAAGCACGTTGGTCCTCCATACGACCTGATTGAGCGCGCATGATCAAGGAGAAAAAGTCCTCGTCAGGGACAGTCTTGGCTTTTTCGGGCTTCGCCTCGGGTTTTACCTCGGGCGCCGCCTCGGGCTTCGCCTCGGGCTTTACCTCTGGCTTTACCTCGGGCTTCGGCACAGCGGGCTGCGGCGCCGGATCGGGCTCCGGCTGACGACGCGGAAGCTCTGTTCTCTGGTCCTCGAGACGAGAGCCCTACAGCAAAAAGTAAACAAGTACTAATGATGAAAAATAAATAGTAAGTCAAATTTTTATTATTTTTAATTTATCAGGTTTTAGAGGCATTACACGCTTTTTTACTTTATAGCTAGAAATAAAAATGTAGGACATGTTTAATTATCAAAGGCTGCAAAATACCATCACATTACTTTTTAAGTTGTCTGTGTTGTATACGAGTATGTCATCGAGTATTCATTTCGGTACTTAATGCTTTTTCAATGAGTATATTTTGATATAACTACATAATACTATACTATATTTACCTGGAAGCGGGCGATCATTTCGAGGAAATCGTCCTCGGGCTTCATGCTGGTGGTCAACTGGGGGCGCAGGCCCGGCAGCGAAGTGGCCTTGTTCTCCTTGGCCGGGCTTTTCGGAAGAGGGCGAAGCTCCGCGCGCTGTGAGTCCATCCGTTCGGATTGCATGTCTGTTATCATCGTTAATAACTCTTCGTCGGGGCTGTGAAAGTATATATTGCAATATTAACTATTATATGAAAATTTCGGTAAATTCTTGAATATCTTTTAATGAGATACATGGGCGGTGACGACTCTTTGTTAGATCTGCGATAGTCTCAAACTAAAGCTTGGAATTTATTTTCGAAGAAAACTAAGTTATTTTGAAAGCGACATTCTTTGAAGTCAAAGTATAATAAACTAGAACCTGAAGTTCTACGAAAGGCTCTTTATGCTACAATTTTCAAACAACTTTTCTGAAAAATCTTATAAAAGAAAACCTGGGAGTGAAGCTCGGCTACGAAAATAATTTACGTAGAATTTATTCTTATGTTGTTTTATCATGTAAAACAAATCTACGTGTTTTGGCTTTTAGGAAAAGCTTTTTTATATCGCTATTAAATGAAAATACTTAAAGTTACGTACCTGTTACAATACTTTCGATATGCACTTACAGAAACGCATCCAACAGACGCAATAAAATATTATTTATAGCACAAATATTATATCGACCTTGGTCAATAACGGTTACGAAAATATAATATAATACATAATAATATAACAAGTTGTGTCTTTGCGTATGAAAGGAAAGTTTTTTTGTGACTACCTTGGAATTATTCAGTTTGACCTTTTTTACAATTACAGTTTTTTCATCTATGATTCTTACTAAAATATGTATTTATGGTTTTGCTTTTTATTTCAAAAATGTAACAAAAATGTCAAAAGACACCTCAAGCATTTAAATTATAAATGTTTTTAAGCTATAAATGTTTAATTTAATCGTTATTGGAGTAGCAACTATAAATTAATTGCCTTTACTTTATAACAATCTAAATTACTCGAAATTCTATTATAAGTTTCTGATGATCAACGAAAAATAATAACTTATCAATATTATAATAGTATACGAGTAATATGGTGCCACTTTATTATAACTTGATTATTTCCGGTCACAAAGAACTTCAATAAACTAGCACGAAAATTTGTGATAAGGTATCAATGTAATTTCTCGAACTTTTTCGTGATATATCAACAAATTTGAAATAGATGTTAATGTATAGACATTATAAAGAAACCTTTAATTCCAAAATACATCTGTAACTATATGTATCAATAAAATCGGTGAAAATAGAAAAAAAGCGGTAGATTTATTTGATAGACAACATCTACCGGGCAAATTTATGTTTTTTTTCTTTACCTTAAAGTAAAATAATTATAAATAAATTAATCCTATAATAAAATAAATATACAGACGGTATGTTTTCGCCCTTCAACGGTTTCATTTCTGTTCGCACTGTAACACTGTGAACTAAACAATGAGTGCGTTTGATCAGCGTCGGGTTTGAAACTGCAAAAGGGATTTTATCCGCAACAACGCGTCGACACCGTGTTCACTTTGTTACAAAGGCCTTTCCACAACAGATGTGTAAAAAATAAAAATAACCAAAATAACGTGGAGTGAACAATTTAATTTGCTAGCTAAATCCAACATACCCTTCCATGGTAAGGCGTTAAATAAATTAAAAAACTGTGCAAAATGTTGCAGATGACAACACCTTACAAAAGTTTTGCCAATTTAAACAATTTATGAATGCAAAAATTTGAACTGATAGATACGTATTTTTTGTATTACACAAGAGTGGCAGTATTTGCACAAAACCTGAAGTAAGACTGAGTCACGTCTTAGGTGAAATCCAGTCCAGTACATCATGAATTTATAACGTACAAATTGTAGTGAATAAGACAACATATAATTTTAGCTGGATATAGGTTACAGTATCGATTACAATGTTGAATAATTTAAAGCACTGCACACATTCGCCACACCACATGTGGTATATGAATAGGATTTTTTTTCTGTCTGTATTGTGTTCACTTAAAAACTAATGGGTAATTTTAAAAATTCTTTCGCCTTTTTTTTCATCGCGGAATAAGTCGATAGCAACCACTAGTAAATGGAAAAATATTTTTTAGTTTTAATTCGTTGCCTTTTCTGAACTATCTTCAAAATGAAGGTAATTTAGAAGTAAGCAAATATTTAGGTATTACATAGGTTAGTTACATATTTCAACTAACTTCGATGCATCATAAATTGAGTTAGATTCTGTATTCAACTAAATATTCAATATGCTAGGAACATCTAACTAAGGAAGATATTGAGGTGTGGTTTTAACATGAAAATTAAATCTCGAATCTCTGGAACAGCGCTCAAAGCTTTGCGCAACAAGTTAAAGGAACATGTTAAACATTGATTTTATACATTGAAATTCACTCGATATCTCACTAATTCATAGGTTCAATTAATTTTGTACCAACATTTGCTGCAAGACTAGTTACACGGAACTTTCAGTTTGTTAGAGTTTGAAAATTATTATTAGGTATACTGAAATTAGTTTATAGTTTATCACATAAAATTTATTGGTGTTTTTGCTTTAGTTCATATTAAATTAATACATTAAAAGTTTTCTCCAGTTGCCATAGCCTCAACTAACTCAAAAACTAATGAAGTAAAAACTATAGGATATATTTTAAATCTTCTGCCATTAGAAAGCTACGTTACCAGTGAACATCATAATATTTTTTTTTAATTCCGCACGAACAAAGACGCGGACAAAAGCTAGTAGACAATAAAGTTCGTGTCGGCTGAAACACTGTGTCGTGTAGTTGGAAACCTTTCTGTGTTCGGATGTAAATCTCGAGTGTTGACGACTACGTCACGATAGCGATATCGCACCTGTCACGCGCGCCTTACATCTGATAACTCTGAGTTTCCACTGCCGATACACGTATAAAAAACATGTTGCTATCTCAGTTTATTTAATAGGGATAAGAGGGATGTCAATATGTGTTTGAGTGTTTCGTCAGCGAAATCAATGGTAATCGACGCGAACGTACTTCCTTTCAGACTTTGCCAAGGTTAGTGGCTTCTTTTCATTTAAATGTTATACTTAAAATCGCTTCATTTGTCTGTTATGTGCTGTAAAGTTGAGTGTTTATTTGCAAAGTGAGAAAATTGAATGGATTTTTAAAGTATGTGTTTAACGTATATAGCAAATTTGGACAAAAAACTCTATTAACTGCGAGTCGACTAACGCCAAAAGAAGTAGGTCGTTGTGGTGGTTGTGCGTGTCGTATTGTTATTGCTTACCTTCTGTTTTTATCGTCGCTGCTCGCGGACCGCACCAGTTTGTCCTGCAGCGTAGCGCGCTGCCCGTCCATCCGCTTCGCCTGACAGCGGCTCACCATCTCGAAGAAGGACTCCGACGTTTTATCATCAGACCCTGCCTTCGCTACTTTACCCCTTTTGGAACCCTCGTCCCCTTCTCCATCATTCCTCTTTGTATCAGGCGTCAACTGAATTTCGATAGTAACTTTGACCTTACATCCCCCAAGAAATACTAAGGCTAACTTTCTAGGACCATGTTACAAGGCTAAGATAGTCCTCCTATACTGCGCTTATAAATTTACGCTTATAAATATATGATCACGTTTTAATCAGTATATTCCTAGGGGATTAGGATAAAATAAAAGTAAAATAGATATAAAATGTAAAAGTCTGTAAACAAAAAAGGATTAAGGAAATGCTTAAATTGACCAAGGGATTAAACGAAATTCGAAAACACAAAGAGTGTATTGATTGAAAATAAAAAATTAAACAAACAAAAAAAGGGTTCATAAATATGATAGTTACTTGGATCAACGCCAGTTGTTCCATGCTTTGTCGTCTGACACGGAGAGCATTGAAGATGCCGCTTATTTTGCCTTCCTTCGGGGTCGTAGGCGCGGGTGCGGGCGCGGCAGCCGCAGCCGCAGCCGCAGTGGCATCACACACTTGACCTACCTCTTCCCCTTCGGGGCTCTCATCAGGCATGCCCAGCACCTTCTTCAGATCACCAACATTCATTTGCGCAGTCGCCATTCCCAAAATATCACCCAACTATTGAAAAAAAAAACAAAAACAAACAAATATATTTATTTGACATTGTGGCGTTTAACATAACTAAATTCCATCAAATGATTATTTATAGACATGTATTCTTGTTAGTCACAATGGTTTTTGTCAATTTTAATCACCGGATAGCTTTTTCTCGAATAAATTTATCTTACTTTTAACGTTTCCGTATTTTAAAAAATTCATTGTTAGCAATCTAGTTTAATCCAGTTAGACAGAGACAATTGACAGTTGCTAATATAGTTGAAAATAATCGTATAAAAAGTTAATTCGAACAACCTCAAAATTATAAGAACCACTTAAACAGGACCCCGTGTTTGCAAAATTAAATTCCCGGCTTGGGAACACGTCTACCATAGATTGATTCACGAAATGAAGTAAAGGGTTTGAGCCACCGCCACAAATCAAAGTAAACTGTCCCGTCATTATCTAATCGAAATGGTAATATACATACAAGACCCCTTAACTCAACTATCAAGGCAATTTAGTATAATATCAACGCGGTTTGTTAATAGACGTGCACGAAATGTCAGAGTAATTTTAAATGCATGTACACCTCGATTGCTGCAACATAGGACTCCACTGCCGCGACAATTAAATTTATACACGTTGCCATCCCTTTCAAACATATAGGTAAACAGAGACAAGAATATGTACAAACAAAACTGCCACGTCCGTGGAATTACACGGTAACGTATTGATACTAATAATACTACGTCTGACGATTCCTAAAAGGGTTTCAATTACCCTGCCTACTGTAAAGGAAAACCCTATGACAGCGGTGCTGTAATTATTTATAAATTATGTATACATTATAGCATTGATTTTGGAAAATTATCTTTAAATGTACATATAATATTATTGAGTTCTATAAATCTATGAAATTAGAAAACATTTGTTGCTTGTAACAAATTTCTTTTAAATTACTCTTGATTAGTTGGAAAAAAATGTTAGTACTGTCAGTTACAAAATCGCTCAAACAATAGTTCGTTCGTTCGTACTTTTATAATAATAATTTAAATAAAATCATCAAATTGCAAGTTACAATTTAATGCCGAGTTTTTCAGTCAAGTCAACAAAAAAATAGGCCGCAATCACGAATACAGCTTCTGCTCGGGGCAAACGCATTAAAAATTCACATTTCTAGACGTCTCCGTTTCAATACAAACTGTTTCTTCTAATCAACGATCTCTTTCGTAAGGAAGCCAATCTATTTTCTTGAATAATTATCAGAATTACATTATTTTTATTATTTACTTTACTTATAAAACCAAATCGCGAATCGGCAATGAAATTTAACGTTAAGAATTGATAAAGCATAAAGTAAATATAAACGCGAACCTAAACATTCGTAGGTTAAATAGAAATGTGATCGATTATCGAAGATATTTGAAGCATGGCGAAATCGCACTAATTACAAATTTCCGTGCAAACCGCTAATTTTGAGGGAATACTCGATTGAACATCTCAATTCTCCCGTCAAACAGATATTCCAATTAATTGTAGAAACTTAATTAAACCGATGCCATAATTCCAATCGTGAACTATTCACAGTTCAATAACTTCGAACTGTTATTAATATTGTACTATCTTACTAATATTATAAATGTGAAAGCTTGGATGGATGTTTGTTAGAGTTTGTAGCCTAAACGGCTGTAAGGATTTCGATAAAATTTGTCATAGATGTAGAATGTAAACGAAGAACATATAGGCTATTCACTTTTGGTTTTTAATAACACGCGGACGAAGTCGTGGGCAACAGCTAGTTCATATATAATACAACGTCCGGTGTTTTTTTTTAAAGAAATGTAATATGACTATCACGGGATTAAAAGCAGTTTGTATACGTTTAGTGACAACTAATGTCGTAAATTGTAAAGAATCGCAATTATAGTCTAGCCACGAATATAAATAAATTGGCCCGGGGACGCTTCAATCGGCTTCTCTATTACATCAAATTCTAGTGTACGCAAAGAAATTAGTATCATATTTAGTTAAAATATGGCGAGGGTTTTATAATTCGGGTAAGGTTGTATTTGGCGTCAGTTTATTGAGAGTCCGTCTAGTTTGTTGGACGGCTCTATATCCGGTGTAAATTTCACTTGATAGTAACAATTTTAATTCATTGTCAATTGTTCGATATCGCTCCCGGAGATTACTAGCAACATCAAAGGGGTCAATTTCATTAACTTACCTTGATCATACTCATTATAAGACTAAGGGCCTGTCCCACCACTGGTTGATAGAGGCTAAGATAGCTTAAAAATGACGTCACTGTCAGATAAGGGAACAAAATCCGATATTTCCATCACCTATTTTACACTTTGGATTGTTATTAGACAATATACAATTTGGTGGGACAGGTCCTAAGTCAAGCACATAACAACTATGTATGTATAAACTAAACAGCTTGCTATAGGTACAGTCACGGAAATCCGCGGTATTCCACTTTTAGAAAGATTGCTCTGTTCTTACAAATAACAAATTAGGTAGCAGTGAGTTAAGCAATAATAAAAAGCAATTAGCCGTGTACCATTGACTCATCTTTTTTTGTTAAGGTAAATTTCAAAACTGCGTCCTTATTAGTTATTGTTTCGCGTTACAATGAGTACACAACGTTTAAAGGACGAATCTTAAAGGTGAACCACACACAGATTACCCGACTGTATTTAGCAATGACGATAATCTGTAATATTAATGTAGAAAAAGATCTTTTTCCTGTTACAAAAACTAACTCTATCAATATTTATTACTATTGAAATGACAGATTTTCGTCTTGCAATATCGTGAAAGCAAACAATAAAACACAAAAAGCATCAACCAGACATATTGCGTGCATGCCTTAAGTATTTATAAATGTTTGATATTTAAATTTAATATTTTTTTAAAAACCTTCAGTTAACTTGATCTGATATTCCGATTCAATAATATTGTCACATTCAGTAAAGCTAAGTATTTTAATGATTAAATTATAACGCGCAAATGTTAAAAATGTCATGATCGCGTACTGTTCTGGAAACATGCATCACTTGCCCATAGCAAATGTAAACACATACCTGTTGTATTAGTTCATATCCCGAAACCGATGTTAGCGTAGCAACATGATAATGTTAATTTTGAATGATGCATTCAAACCGATAAACCCTATACAAACCTCTTTAGATATATTGTAATGTTCTTTAGCGTAATACAAAGCTTTTTCGTGATTTCCAAGTGCGGCGTGAGCGTTGCCTAAGGACCAACAAGCTCTGCCCTCGCCGACCCTATCTTGTAGTTTTCTAGCGGCCGCAAGATGGCGCGCGTGGTAACCTTCTGCTATTCTGTACTCTCGTAGCAATGTGTACGTGTTGCCTAAAGAGTAACAAGCCTGCGCCTCCACTGCTGCATCGCCCAGCTCCTCGGCAATAGCCAGGGTACGCCTGTTGAAGAATTGAAAAAATTGAAGCGTATTTCATTATCCACTACTCAATAATGGTGGACACTAAAATATGTATTTGTGTCGCTATGAGAGGCGATGCTAGCGCTGTCAGAAAATATAAAACCTACATAGGCACAGAACAAGAAAAACAAAAAAAAAACATAATAAGACAGTACGAAAAGTATCTTGTGACACTTTTTTGACATTGACAAGGGGGCGCTAGTGAGCTGTCATAATTTAGTTCGTCTTATTCCCACCGGGTCAGGCAACTTTGTCTGTCTAAGGATGTGGGTAGATTTATAATTGACAGTGTATGTATTTGACCTGTGTCACACAAGATACTTTCCGCAGTGAGTAACGCGCAGCAAAAAATACCGTATCAACGAGCTACCGATTGTTTGCCGATCGGTCCAACAACAGCCATTTGGAAAATCACTCAACAGTAGTTGATTAGCAAATGGCGGGGTCTTGTAAAAGTTTTAGTAGTCGAGCGCTCAGCATAATTATACCTCGTCAGTCAAATCAATTAAATACTCAGAATGTGTTCTTTTTAAATATCGATCAGCGTGTTAACGCTAAGTAAGGTTGTGCGAAAACTGTTCTACGTTTCCTAGAATAACATAATAAACACCACTTTGATGGCCTTTTTTATTTGGATAATAAATTATGTCGAAACCATTTTCAAACAGGAAAAATTGTATGATATTCACAAAGACACGGGCACAGTACGTAATTGTTGGATATTAACAATAAAAGTATAGCAGTTCCGCTCGCCTCTTCTTTAATTAATTAGACGTAAAATAGAATAGTCTATTCAGTCATAGCGCTGGCAATAAGAACAAACAACGTTAAAAGCAAATTTAAATACCTTTCGCGCTTGAAATTATAATAATAACATCTAACTTCTAATTAATATATTCGAAGGTTTAGATGGATGAACGGACGTTTGTTAGAGTTTGCAGCCTAAACTGCTGAACGGATCTCGATGAAATTTGACATAGATGTGGAGCATAGTCTGGAAGAACACATAGGCTACTTACATTTGTTTTTCTTTTAATTCCACGCGGACGGAGTCGCGGGTGAAAGCTAGTTGAACATAAAGTAATTTATTGGCACGTTATCGTACAATGGTACAAGATAACATCAGTTCCCGAATGAGATCAATACCTAAAAGCACGACCTCACAGAACTCATTGATGAACCAGATTATTCTGCGTTGATAAAATAAATCGCAAGCACAGTACGAAATAAAAGTCTGGACGAAAATATTTCAGTTCATAACATCAATAAAACTATGAACAATATACGGCGGGACACCTTTTTATGGAAGATTAAATTTCATAGCACAATAGGCGAATAACTCGCGTAGCATCGACGCAGCAATGAAGGTATTCTTATTAAGTTAACTTAAACGCCTTTAAAGACGAGAAGTATTTTATGGGACTAATAAATAAATTCTGAATTGTTGGACAATGAAAGCATCATAAAACATTCTTAGACGTAATTTTAAATCCAGACAGTTTCTTAAAGTAAGATTATTAAAAAACAATTAATCTATACTAATATTATAAAGAGGAAAGATTTGTATTTTTGTATGTATTTGATTCACGCAAAAACTACTGGGCCGATTTTAAAAATTCTTTCACCATTAGAAAGGTAATTTATCTGTGAGTAACATAGGCTATATCTATTATAATTATTTAATTTCACGCGGGCGAAGTCGCGAGCAACAGCTAGTACAATATAATTTGAGTTGACGGTAACAAACATACTACAAAGTAGCTCACTAGTACTAGAGTCGGCGGTACCGAATGGTCTGCTTGACCGGTGCAGTACTATGACCACAGTAAATACACACGTCAAGTGGTACTATACAATCTGAGTTTCGTGTGTGTGTGCACCCTATTGTAACAAAGTTAAGATGAAAAGGAACGGGGAAACTGGACTTGCTATTGTAGGATATGAATAATAATAGAAAAGAGAAATGTATGTTTATAACTTACTTATAATGCTCCGCCGCATTCTCAAATTGTCCCAGGAATATATGCGAGTTGCCGAGGTTGCTATTAGCTCTGCGCTCTGCCGCTCTGTCCCCCACTTCTCTCGCTATAGTTAGCCTCTCTGTGTGATATCGGATGGCTCGCGTGAAGTCGCCCAGTAAATAACACGTATTGCCGAGGTTCCCGCAAGCGCGACCCATCGCTTGTCGGTCGCCTAAACTACGCATTAGATCGAGATTTTCTCTGAAACAAATGTTAGATTTATAGAAAATATTGAAACAAATTATGAACCATGTAAATTCCTTCAAATTGAAGGTCAAAAAATTATTGCATAGGGGAAAAAGCAGGGGAATAACGATGATGTCTTTGGTTAGCCTTAATATTGTAGACAATATCGACAATGTCGTGTCGAACTACATTCTAAAAATGTATCACACTGCATCACTATAACTCACTTTAGATTATTCTAAGAGCACTTCAGCGGGATTTAATATAAGAGTGCTTTCATATTATCTTTATGGAGTAAGAAATTCAATAACTAAAAATGGAAACCCAGTGACCTAAGAAGCGTTGAACATCTTTATTTGAATTTTGCGACGCCTTAGAAATCATGTAGAAACGGTATTCCATTTCCGCTGGCGTCTTAGTGAAATATTTCTGAAGAGCACTAACTGTTGCTTTTTGTTGGAAAAAGTTCCCGCTTGTGAGCTTTCCTACAAACGTTTCGATTACAAAAGGATATTTATAAACTTCTGCTATAATAAAGTTAATTTGTTGTTTCTATTGAATTTATTTTACAACGTTATTTTTATTCCTTAGTCGAATTTATCAAGGTTATTTCCAAAGCTTTTAAGATAATTAAGAATCCAAATACATTTCGAGACGGATTCTGTTTATTGTTGTTGTGTAGTATTTTAAAATTGTTTATCGAATCAGTATTCCATTTGTAGCAGAAAGGGGTCAGCGGTAGACGTTAAATTTAACAACAGAAAATGATATCGTGTCACTGCAACATCTCTAAAAGCATTGGCAAATTGCGGTTTCAATTATACAGATGAATTTAAACTTAGAGAACCTACTCGTACAATACAATTCGCTAAATTAATTGATTAAAACAACGAAACAAAATATGTAATGTAATACATTTTTATCAGTAATAAAGTCATGTTTATAATATCACTATATTAATCAGGTTACCACAAACATATTAATAACTGGATTCACCAAAAAATAATGAATTTATATTGATAGCTATAATAATAAACATGTTCGGGGAACTGTGGTTTAATTAATTTTAGCTCAAATACCTCAAATGAATATTTTAAATAAGCATATTTGGAAACGATGGAAAGATAATTTTCGACCTAAAATGATTACAATAGGATCGCTAAGGGTATAGGATGATAGTGTACATAATGAAATAAGTACTTACTCGTAGAATGTGACTGCTTGCAAGAGGCACTCCCGGACCTCCAGCGGGAAGTGTCCGGGATCGTTCTGTCCCACGCGGCCGAGATGTTTGCCTTGTGCGTGGTACACGTTACCCAAGTTATAAAGAGCCCGCCCCTCACTAAGCTTGTCTCCCAAAGACCGGGATATTTCTAAGTGTCGTTTACAACATTGTATCGCCTCGGGAAATTTGCCCATTACTTTTAAAGTATTGCCTAAATTACCTGACGCTTTCGCTTCACCTAGTTTGTCATTTATTGTTCTGCAAATGAAGAGTTAATTAAAACACAAGGATTTTTTTTTAAATTTAATACCCTGTGTATTCCATATTATGCTTTCAAGACTCTAAATAATATCATAAATAAATATCTAACATTACAAAAGCTGGTTAAATTTGATACACATACAAATTTAATTTAATGAATATGTAATAACTATTGCGCATAGGAAATTATAAGTTTAAATTAATACCAGATTATTTAATAAAAACCTACTACACATTTATACTAATGTAGTCAAGTATTTTAATGATGTTATATTATTACTATAGCCCTTGAAAAGATTTCCAATAAGTAGGTTGTTGACTTCGTTTTATAATAAAATATGAAACGATTCCCGACAGGCGGAGAGGTTCATTAAAGGCAAAGAAAAGATCCTATTAAGAAAATTAAATGCAGCTTACAATGTACCTACGATAACAAGCAAGAAGTTACAAACATAAATAAATTATTATGATAGTTCTTTGTGTTCGTATTTAATAATTCAAAATAACATAAGTATACATCATACATTAATTTAGACTCAAAAACTCCCTAAACGGAAGTTGGGTTTAAACTGCCAAAACACCGTTTCTTTACAAAAAAAACTTTTCTGTTCAAAGACAAAGAAAGAAATCAGAGTGTTTATTTTTGGAAAAAAATATTTTGATTTGAGTATAAAAAGTACAAATTTGATTAATATTAAATTTAAAAGCAATTATGATTCTATCTTTGCTATAAAGTAGATTTTTTTGTTCATTCTCGAGACGAGGAAAATCTAAAATCATAATTATTATAATTACCTAGCTAAAGTAAGATCATGTTTGTGGAACTGCATCGCTTTGTTGTAATCGCCTAAGTAAAAGTAGGCATTGCCGAGTTGGCTGTATATGGCGCTGAGGGTGCGCAGATCGTCGGTGCCGGCGCGTATCGCCGCCTGGAAGAAAGCGACGCCGGCACGGCAGTCTCCCGCCTTGCAAAGTCTTTCACCCTCTAATGCTAACTCCAGACACATAGAACCTCCATCACAACTCTGCAATTATATGTATTGATAACAACTCTGAAATAATACCGAATTCAAAAAAATCACAAATCAATTTTTACCTTGCTCCCTCAGATCCGTTAATTTTTTTTACCAAAAGGGCACTGAGACTTCCTAAATGAAAACGACTCTAACTGCGCCAGTTACAATACAAAGTATTGTATGAATAGGATTCGTTTGAAACATCATTTATCATATATAAAAGTAACATTACCATGTTCGCAACTGAAGTGGCAAGGATCAGAGCTCCATTAAATTGATATTGAATGGAGCTTTTATCCTACGCAACGGTAGCATTGACTGCATTTCCAGAACAGCATCGTAGATATAAACTAACACATCGTCGCCTGCGAACCACGGGAAATAAATTACAGATACTTGCGACGGTAAACGAACGCTTTAAAACGCCGCAAATTAAACTACACACCAATGTTACAAAAATACACATTTATAAAGCATATATTGCGTAAAATGCCTAAATACAACAACATTGATTTATATAATATAGTATTCTGTTGAGAATATTTTTTATTACGGGCCCGAATTAAAACGTTAATTTTATCAAATGTCTTAAATACTTTATTAACCTAAAATTGCTACGAACATAAATTTATGTTCAGTTGAAATCCAAATAATAAACCCTTAGCTGTAAGTATAGTAAAACCTAAATATCCTCTATTTAATAAAGCTCCAAGTATAGCCTTTTCAAATTCCTATCGGCAAAAGCCACGTCGTTTTAATGATTTTTGACTTTGAGGATTTTACATGCTACCGCTTTTAATTGGAAGTAGATTGAACCGGCGCGCCGAAATATTGGGGTCGAAATTTTTATTCAAACATATAAAAAATCGGTTTGCAAAAACCCGACGCATCACACAACAACCTAATGGCTAAGTGGATTACGGATCTGGGAGTCGTGAGTTCGAAACCTATTCGACAACATTTCGAATCATGTCTAGACACAAGCTGGGAGATTTTACAAAATTAATATACAAAGGGCAGCTAATATTTTTTAAATAAAAACTTTACTAGGTTGTTTTATATACTTTGCAGTTTAAATTTCAAATTATTAAACAGTTTACATGATAGGTAAGAGTACAGCTAATCATTTCTGTTAAGAAATTGTGTTATACTTACGAGAGCATCTTGCAACCGCTTAAAGTTTTCTTCTTTCACTATTTTTTATATATATTTTTTCAGTAAGAATAACTCGATGTTTAATAAAAAGAATAAAAAATAAATCACGATAAACGATAAAAATTTCAAACCGAATTATCTTCATATATTGTAACAAAGACATTCTCAATCTTAAAAATGATTATCAATATTGTTTAACTTTTGTCAACTTACTCGTATATTAACAAAAGCTTGTTTTCTACTTGGACCCATAATTTAAAATAACTCACAGTACATATAACTCTGTTAAAAAATAACGTGCGACATAAATATATTTTTACATGTAAATACAAATCAGACAACGACTACTGTGACACGTGAATTAATTAATATGATGGTACACGATTTTCCGTGAAACTAATAATCAAAGTTACCGTGCAAGAAGAAATCTGGTCGATTTGCGATTGGAGCGAAAGAGCAGAGCGTCCGGGCACCAGCAAATGCAGCGAAGCTACTGGGGGTGAATTGAAACTGAGCCTGCACAAGCCTCACACTCACACGAATGCAGCTTGCACACCGCGATCTCACGTCTGCCTATACGTGTGAGCCATCTCAAATATTTAACTACTAATAATACCTTCCAATAACTATGATTCGTTTGAGATCTCGTTGTTTATTATGGTTGCACTAAAATGATCACTTAAAGATAAACAATAGTTATTAACAATTAACTTTTTTAAAGATTTGAAATTATGATATGCAATCGAAATTATTGTGGTGTTTATTAATTACAAAAGACATCTTTTTAATTATTCCTTTTATCTATCTATGTAAATATATTTTTTGCGTGCATTTACGTTCCCTAGACATTGCTAACCATTGGACAAATTGATTGATGGTGAAACAGGAATTTTCCGAGGACATCGGATAATATATATGGAATAAAAAATCAAAAAATAAGATGATAAATCGTTATGTTAGAAAAACATGCAGAACATTTTATTTTATTTTTTAGAACTTTTGGTGTTTTTTCAACTTTCACATTTCAACTCACACAAGGTTCAACTTAGTCTAAAGAATCCTGCCTGTCAATCATTAGTCGTTTTAGAATCAATTGCTAAGTTTATAATAATTAAAAAATAGCATAGGTGTGCACTTAATGTATTAAAGTCACCAAATGATAAGAAAAGCCTTTCTTAGAACCAGATAATTAAAGTAAACAGTGGAAATATAAATGAAATGAATTTAACTTTAGTAGCTAAAATAATGTATTTTTAGAGTAAAAAAAACTCACGTGAAAAAGTTACATTTAAGAAAACGTCGATATAATCTACATAAGTGGCCCTGTGACTGTTTTATGCCAACTGCAATAATCGATTGAATTGAAATATCAAAAATATACAGACATAATACGTCTTTGTATTCGTTCGTTGCAAACATTTTAATTAATAGTTTGGAGCCGCTGAAGTTTAACCAAAATTCATTTATGGTGATTGACACGAAATTTAATTAAACTGTCAATTTTCACCCGTCATGCCCGTACTCCGATGCATTCCTCCCTTCAATGATGTCAAAATTTCATACTTGCATACACCGCGCCAGTGGGAAACGCTACGCGATCGAACGCGTTAAATCCATTAGTAATTTCGAATAGCTATCAACAACGACAAAGGTAGTGACTAAAATTCAATTAAACAGTAAATACACTGTATAACTCAATAACATTGCACAGGATTGGACATGAATCTTAGAGACAGAATCAGACCAGTTAGAGGAAGACCGAAGAAAGTATGGATGGATCGTGTGAAAGAGGAGATGCTTAAGAAGGGAGTGAATTCAGATATGACAGCTGATAGAAATATATGGAAGAACAGCATATACTATGCCAACCCTCCACCCCCCGTAGTAAGTTGACGAGAGACAGATGTTTTTTGTTTCGCAACTAAACATAAATAAATAAAAGGAAAGAGCAAAAGTAATAGGTATAAATATCAATACAAAAATCATTAGAATTAACCACGTTTATTATCACGGCTCTTAACTTTTAACTTAGGTATTGGATGGAGAGTCACAGCCGCGCTTTTGTTGAAAACATTCATTGCAAATGATAAAAAAAAAACGAAAACAATTTAAAAGCCAAAGTGAGTGACAGTGTCCAGAGGGGAAATCGTACTCACGAACCTCGATTAGACTGGGAATGCATTGATGAAGTGGGGACATCCGTTATATTGCGAATATTATTTGTATGGTACTTGTAACTTAACTCTACCGTTTACCGTTATCGGGCAATATAAGTATAAGAATATTTAACTAAGTTTGCGGATGAAATGTGAAAAAAAAACAATTTCTGTGCATATAAAAAAATAGTGCCTTACCATAAACTTGGACAGTTAAAATACATTTCAGTTTAAAATTAAGACAACCTTTTTATATCGTGTTTAGCCCTGACATGGATTTTTGACTAATCATGATTATGGAAACATACGAGTACATAATAAATTATTTATACCGAAATAATTGTCGTGGTGTGACATTTATGGTGAAACATATAACAGTAGTGACGTCCGTAATACAAATTAGAAGTGGATAGAGGTTTATTTTTGTGGTATATTTGTAATTTATGAATACTTTTCCTTCAGTTATACAGTATAAATAAAATTGTAAATTCGATATGAGATTTAAAAATCGCATAAACAAAGCGTATCCGTAAAATCCCACTCCTATCAAATTTGTATTAAAGGACTTTTATTCCTGTAGACAAATAGACAAGGGTTTCGACGATGGAAACCGTTTTTAGAATGAAATACAATCACAATATTCCATTAAAGCGCCTTTGTTGGTGACATACCGGTATTATTCTGTTTGTGTTAGTCAACGACAAAAGTACGGTAAAATGATTTCAGGTAATTGGAACGTTTTGTTAAAACAAAACTGCTCCATATAGGGGACGTCGACAGTATCGTCGGCTGAAATTCGTCGGACATTTTGCATTAATACTTCCTCTCTGGTAAAGACATATGTCGATCACTTTTAGGTCATGTCATCGGAAGTGGGCCACGCGTAATTGAAAAAGCAAGGCCTGCGGTGTACACTACGACCTACATTCACGGGAGAACACTAATTTTATACGCTACGCCCTGTTATTAGATTTGAGCTGCACTTCCCACTTAAAGGATGCTACCTCTACTGGGACATGTCTTCCACATGCCTTCCATTCTCTATTGCTATTTAAGTAAGAACTACCTATTAATGCTCTGCTCCATGTTTTGTTTTTGGCATGAAAGAATCAAGATTTCGATTATTATAGTCGTTTTAATTTGTATAATAGTTTTCACTAAGTTAAGTTACTGAGTAACAAACACTTAGTGAAAACTACGAACTAGTTATACTACGTGACAAGTGTGCTTAAAGCTTAGGAAATTATTAATGGGAACTTGTCTAGGTGTATTTATGTGCTTAGTGAAGGGGACCGGAGATTGTACGACAAACACAAACAGATGACAAGATGCAATTACGATTTGATCCACTTTAAGGTCAGTCAAATTAATCAGGAAATTAAGACCATGATGCAAAATATTATATACTAGCTGTTGCCCGCGACTTCGTCCACGCAATATTAAGATAAAAAAAGTAAGCCGTCTATGTCAGCTACCCTTCAGGGAAAGTCCGGTCGAAGCGACCCAGCCGTTTCAGAGATTACCCGGAACAAAACCGGCTTGAAGACAGACAAACAGACAGACAAAAAAATGTTGAATGCGATTTTCGTTATCAGCGACGCAAATACATCATCTTCCCGAAATCTGGAATTTTTCTTTTGATATTACAAACAGACACTCAATTTTATTATATGTACAAATAGAATTTCATATGGCGTGGTTCGTACTATATGTATAATAGCTGTTCCAGGCGACTTCACTGCGCAGCATTAAAATAAAAAAAGACACGAAGTACATAATTAAATTGGCAAAATTTGAATAAAGAGATAACCGCCTGCTTCACCGGTTGCCAACTGTCTTAAGCTGTAAATCATCCAAAACCACCAAAAACTAACTTAAGCGAGCAACAGCGGTAGAGCCCGCTTTAACAACTTCGTACGAATGGGCCGGCTCGCCCTTTGCAATAGCACGACCACTCAAAAGACAGGCGTGAAGTGGGAGCAATTTCGCGTTTCGTCAGATGAGTGTCGTGCCGGAGGCCCAACTTTAGTCCCTTTTCCTTCTCACCCTTTTTCTTATAAGAAAAGGATGGAAGGGAAAGTGGATTTGACGGTGGAGGAGACGCATAGGAAGGGGAAATATTCTGTTTATACCTGCATTCATTTGCAAATCAGATTACCAGAAACCACCTTAATTGAGTAGGATCTCCTTGCAATCCTTTATATCCACCTGTACTTAACCTACAACTTCCTGAACCTGAGGTAAACCACCTGTTACTACCTTCAAGCACCTACTAACATTTGCAACTCCCTTAATCCACCAGAATCTAACTGCAAAGGACTGACACCATCTGCATTCTCTTGTAGTGACATGTAACCTTTTTTTTCTGCAAACCCTCGCAACCACATAGTCCATGTGTTACTCCAGACTATATTTTATTATTATTCAAAATCTCAATTAGATAAGTCAAGGCATTGCGGAATTATCGAGTAAACATTAAAAACAAAATTAATGTATCCCACGGGAACCGTAACTATTTCCAGGATAAAAAGTAGTCTATGTGTTCTTCCAGACTATGCTCTACATCTGTGCCGAATTTTATGGTGATCCGTTTAGCCATTTAGGCTACAAAGTCTAACAAACATCCATCAATAGATCTAAACTTTTTAAAAAAGTTTACAATTCATAGTATTTAAGTATGAATTATGATTGCCCACGACCCACGTTTTCGTCCGCGTGGAGTTTAAAGTTCAAAACTTACGTTCGCCCTTTTTTCATCCTATTACCTAAAGTATTATCTTAGTAGTAATCTACGTAATAACAGAAATCTATTGTTGAAAGATTCCAAATTTCTAAGCCCGGTAGTTTGTGAGCTGATTTTTCGGTTACCCTTATTGTTTGTGTTCGCGATATCTTCTAAACTATTTGTCCAATTTAAATACTGTAAAGGACAATTTTGTTCTACATTAAATTCTCCTGGCAACGAAGGTATTTATTTGGATAAGGATTAATACTGAAACCATTAAAACAACGACGCAAATAGCATGCGATATTTAATTCATTTTGTAAACAAAAAAGTGGTTATTGTAAGAAAACCGTTAAAAATAGATATATGCTATCGCGGACTTTTCTGTATAACTTTTTGAGATCTACATTTCTTTCATACATCATTTTTATATACCTCTAACGGTTTAGGCAGCGTAAGCCGAGAAAAGTTAAAGTTTAGCATATTTTTAACGCCGGCCTCCAGAAATACGCTGTTTATTAATAGTTCCTAAACATTAGTAATAATAAAATATAGCCTATGTTACTCACAGATAAATTACCTTTCTGATGGTGAAAGATTCCAAATTTCTAAGCCCGGTAGTTTGTGAGCTGATTTTTCGGTTACCCTTATTGTTTGTGTTCGCGATATCTTCTAAACTATTTGTCCAATTTAAATACTGTAAAGGACAATTTTGTTCTACATTAAATTCTCCTGGCAACGAAGGTATTTATTTGGATAAGGATTAATACTGAAACCATTAAAACAACGACGCAAATAGCATGCGATATTTAATTCATTTTGTAAACAAAAAAGTGGTTATTGTAAGAAAACCGTTAAAGATAGATATATGCTATCGCGGACTTTTCTGTATAACTTTTTGAGATCTACATTTCTTTCATACATCATTTTTATATACCTCTAACGGTTTAGGCAGCGTAAGCCGAGAAAAGTTAAAGTTTAGCATATTTTTAACGCCGGCCTCCAGAAATACGCTGTTTATTAATAGTTCCTAAACATTAGTAATAATAAAATATAGCCTATGTTACTCACAGATAAATTACCTTTCTGATGGTGAAAGAATTTTTAAAATCGGCCCAGTGGTTTTTGAGTTATTTCAATACATACAAAATACAAAAAATCTACATATCCCTCGGGAACCTGACATTTTTCGGGGATGAACATTATCCCACTGTGGTCCAGACTTTGTTAAATATATGTGCCAAATTTCAATAACATAAGTTGAACCGTTGCAGAATTATCGAGTAAACATTAAAAACAAAATTAATGTATCCCACGGGAACCGTAACTATTTCCAGGATAAAAAGTAGTCTATGTGTTCTTCCAGACTATGCTCTACATCTGTGCCGAATTTTATGGTGATCCGTTTAGCCGTTTAGGCTACAAAGTCTAACAAACATCCATCAATAGATCTAAACTTTTTTAAAAAGTTTAAAATTCATAGTATTTAAGTATGAATTATGATTGCCCACGACCCACGTTTTAAAGTTCAAAACTTACGTTCGCCTTTTTTTCATCCTATTACCTAAAGTATTATCTTAGTAGTAATCTACGTAATGGACTACTACGGTGAAGGAAAACATCGTGATGCAACCTGCACATATCGGAGAAGAAATTCAAAGATACATATGTGTGAAGTCAACCAAGCCGCAGTGGTCCAGCGTGGTTGACTATGTCCTAGTCACCTTAACTTAGGGTAGGCTCCAAGCCCCTCAGTGGGGACGTATAATGAGCTGGTGATGATGATGATGATGAATCTACGTAATAACAGAAATCTATTGTTGAAAGATTCCAAATTTCTAAGCCCGGTAGTTTGTGAGCTGATTTTTCGGTTACCCTTATTGTTTGTGTTCGCGATATCTTCTAAACTATTTGTCCAATTTAAATACTGTAAAGGACAATTTTGTTCTACATTAAATTCTCCTGGCAACGAAGGTATTTATTTGGATAAGGATTAATACTGAAACCATTAAAACAACGACGCAAATAGCATGCGATATTTAATTCATTTTGTAAACAAAAAAGTGGTTATTGTAAGAAAACCGTTAAAGATAGATATATGCTATCGCGGACTTTTCTGTAGAACTTTTTGAGATCTACATTTCTTTCATACATCATTTTTATATACCTCTAACGGTTTAGGCAGCGTAAGCCGAGAAAAGTTAAAGTTTAGCATTTTTTAACGCCGGCCTCCAGAAATACGCTGTTATTAATAGTTCCTAAACATTAGTAATAATAAAATATAGCCTATGTTACTCACAGATAAATTACCTTTCTGATGGTGAAAGAATTTTTAAAATCGGCCCAGTGGTTTTTGAGTTATTTCAATACATACAAAAATACAAAAATACAAAGTTTTCCTCTTTATAATATTAGTATAGACAATATTATTACTG
This sequence comes from Papilio protenor, assembly GCA_029286645.1. NCBI lineage: Eukaryota > Metazoa > Arthropoda > Insecta > Lepidoptera > Papilionidae > Papilio > Papilio protenor. The sequence continues at coordinate 693,373 of JAGSMZ010000042.1, forward strand.
CCATTTGGCCTTTGTTCTTGATTCATACTTTATAACACTAGCTTTTTCAACCACTTTTTGATAGTCTAAAGCGTTCTTTAGTTTATTAGCAAATATTATCTCGTATAATAAAGACGAATAATAACAAGTTTTAATTCACCACTTTATACGGAATATTTAATTTAATTCAATTACAATGAAAGACAGTGATTGTGGTGTCTTAATAACATTACTAAGACAACAAATTAGACAGTACAAAGCACAAATCCAATTAGCAACCAATTAATAACATGCTCGCCGGAGCGAAATAACAGAATACAGTTTCCAGTCTATCTCAATACGTTGATGTATATATTGTTTCAGTGCTCGTATTTCGAGTTACACTCAGACGTATTTGCAGTGGCAGGGCATTTAGAATAGTCAAAACATATTGATTTCAGAAAGGATGAGAAGGGGGAGTGATACTGGCGGAGGGGATGGGAAAGGGAAATGTCCTGTTTGTGTACATCCTTTTCTATGCTATGAAATAAATAAAGATAGGTAATATATCTACGTTTCAATTTTCAGATGTCTAAAGGTTACTTTAATATTCTTAGAGATTTACAGTGTACTCACTTCCTATTTTCTATTGTGAAACGACATAGATAATGCCTTTAGAGGTACTGGAAATTTAATCATGAAGGTATCTTCAATTTCGTACGTTATTGAGGCTTAGTGGACGTTCTACCTGTTCACATGAAAGACTTGAATAGGAAGCCGTAACCATGTCGCGGATGGGGGAAATTAAATTGACAATACTGTGAGTCTGCACTGGCGCTATATTTATGTGTGTACTTTATAGCGGGACGACATATTGTCATTTGTACTTTGGTCAAATGAAATATTGAAGCTACAATAATTCGCATAAAGAAAATGGGTAGTAATATTCGGAACACATTTGGAATGTAGTTATAAAATTACACGGTACTCGACTACATTATGAGGCTAATGCAGTGCGGCAAATTAATTAGCCAAAGAGCCAAATATGAAAACAAACAACAATTTCATAAATCAATGGGAGGTAAACCTGATTCTTTAGCAAACTTTGATTACTCTAAATGCGCTAAAGCTCGTTCTTACGGTGTTAGAAACTATCGTGATGGAACACAAATTCAAAGATATGAGTGAAGTCAACCCACACATGTGGAAAATCGTCGTAACGAAATCGATATATCATAACTTAACAAAATCTTATATATTTTAAATGATTTTGTGGTAATTTCATTATGGTATACTAGCTGTCATCCGCGACTCCGTCTGCACGAACTTAAAAAAAAATTAATTAGACGTGTTCTTCCAGACAATGTCCTACATCTGTAGGAAATTTCAGCGAGACCCGATAAGCCGTTCCGAAGATACGAAGTAACAAATAATATTAATCAAATTATCACTTCATATGTCATATAGAGGGCATCTTATTCTCATAATATAAAATATCGATAAAACGCAGATATAAAGTAAATTATTAAATTATTATCATATTTCTTTAACTAAAACAATTCTTTATTTGATTATGGTCTGTACAAATAGTCCCAAATTATAATCTTTTTACTGATGAGGCATTCTGTTCTTTTTTATTATTATAATAAATTGCAATATATTTTCTTGTCAATACTGAATTATAATCAACTAGCTTTCGACCACGACTCCGTCCGCGTGGAATTAAAAAAAAGCAAAAGTAAGTAGCCTATGTATTCTTCCAGACTATCCTCTACATCTATACCAAATTTCATAAAGACCCATTCTGCCGTTTAGGAGATATCTTATAATAAACATCCATCTAAACATACAACCGAATTTATAATATTAGAAAGAGTAAGATGAAGTAAGAAGTAACATTATGTTAAGTAGTAAATTACTTTAAAAATGTAAACTACAGATGATTTGTGTTTCGTACGCAAAATATAACCTAACGAGCTGTCGCCTGCAAACTTCGTTAGAGCGGATTAAAAAAGTCATCTATCACATTCCCGCGTCATCTACCTTCCACCAGCTATCTTTCAGTCAAAGCCCCGTCCAAATCGGTCCACTCGTTCCTGAGATAGCAGTCCAGTCGCCATTTTGACAGCGCGGAATTTAAAAAAAAGTAGCCTATAATATGCCCGTCTATGTCAGCTACCCTCCAGTGAAAGTCCGGTCGAAATCGGCCTAGCCGTTTCAGAGATTACGCAGACAGACAGACAAAAAAAAAATTAATTAGACGTGTTCTTCCAGACAATGTCCTACATCTGTACGAAAATTCAGCGAGACCCGATAAGCCGTTCCGAAGATACGAAGTAACAAATAATATTAATCAAATTATCACTTCTTATGTCATATAGAGGGCATCTTATTCTCATAATATAAAATATCAATAAAACGCAGATATAAAGTAAATTATTAAAATATAATATTATCATATTCCTTTAAACTTACGCTTTTATAATATTACTAGCTTTCGAAAGCGACTATGTTCGCGAGGAATTTGAAAAAAAAAAAACATGGAAGTAGCCAAGGTGTTCCTCTAGACTACATTCTACATCTACCAAATTTTATAATGACCCATTCAGCCGTTTAGAAGATGCCTTATAGTAAACATCCATCTAAACATACAACCGAATTTATAATATTAGAAAGAGTAAGATGTAGTAAGAAGTAACATTATGTTAAGTAGTAAATTACTTTAAAAATGTAAACTACAGATGATTTGTGTTTCGTACGCAAAATATAACCTAACGAGCTGTCGCCTGCAAACTTCGTTAGAGCGGATTAAAAAAAGTCATCTATCACATGCCCACGTCATCTACCTTCCATCAGCTATCTTTCAGTCAAAGTCCCGTCCAAATCAGTCCACTCGTTCCAGAGATAGCAGTCCGGTCGCCATTTTGACAGCGCGGAATTTTAAAAAAAGTAGCCTATAATATGCCCGTCTATGTCAGCTACCCTCCAGTGAAAGTCCGGTCGCAATTGGCCTAGCCGTTTCAGAGATTACGCAGACAGACAGACAAAAAAAAAATTAAATGCGATTTTCGTTATCAGCAACGCAAATACATTATCTTCCCGATATCTGGAATTTTTCTTTTGACATTACAGACACTCCAATTTTATTATATGTATAGAAGATATGTAAATAAGACACAATCAATATGAGAATAATGATAATTATAAATAAATGATGTTCAAAATCACTCACAATAATTAATACAATACCTGCTTCACAATTTGGTGTATCCAAAATGTATTGCATGCCATTGGCTCACATCCCAAGTCTACACCTATAGATAATAAAAAAATAGCAGTAGCAGTGTGGGCTGTCTATATTTTCCATATGGTTTTACATGTTCCAATCTAAATGATCATATACAATATATCATTACTAGTTTTCACCTGACTCCTTCCACATAGAATTTAAAAAAAAGGAAGTTGCTTTCTTCCACACTATGTTCTACATTTATGTCAAAGTTCATAGAGATCCGTTCAGCAGTTATAGTTACAAACTCTAACAAACATCCATCTAAACTTTCACATCATATTAGTAAGATGAAATAAATTACATGAAACATAATGCAGATATAAAATTATTTTTGAATTCGCTTTGTTGCATGTAATTTGATAGGAGCATACATCAACTTTGAGCATAGGTGGCTCAGTGGTTAAGCACTTGACTTGTAATGTACAGGTCTTGGGTTTGAATCCCGCCACTTATCAATGTGTTTTTCGATTTTCGAATTTCATATGTGCATAATTTACTCGACATTCTTATTGTGAAGGAAAACATCATTATGCAATGCACATATTAGCGAAGAAATTCAAAGATATGTGTGAAGTCAACCAACCCACAGTGGGCCGGCGTGGTTGACTATGGCTTAGTCACCCTAAATTAGGGTAGGCACGGAGCCCCTTAACAGGGACATATAGTGAGCTGCAGATGTATACATCAATTTGTTTTGAACTGTCACAGAATACATGAAGTACAAAGAGCAACCAGTGCATTATTGAACTGACTATGGACTTGCTTGTTTCTGTGCTGTTCTTTGTGTTTATTTTTATATAAATCATAGTATAGTAAACTCAGTCTGACTTTTATTGCTATTGTTTCTCGTTATAATAACAGTCAATGAATAAGTATGCATTACTGTGACTCAGTGAGAAGAGCATAACATTTTTATAAAGATAGTGTTACAAACAGTGCTGGTTGTACAAACCATTGACAAAAAGAGTAAGAATACATTTCATCAGATGGCTCGATAGATGGATTCAAATTTTGATGCTTAGTTAGGCATTTTCTGTTATGCAAACCTCTGTAGCTTCATCTATGGACTTGATATTCATATATATTTACCACTCTTTATACTAGATAAATATAGCTACCTCACTACATTACATTTTAAAACTTCAGTTCAGCATACCTTTATTGAATCACACTCAATTGTGATTACATAATTATTATAATAAGTTATTTCTTGTTAAGTAATCAGTTTCATAAAGATGCTTAGCAAATATAATGTTCACAGACTGTGATAAATTAATTAATTTAAAGAGAATAAGATATTCAAGATACATATGCGTGGTCTTTTATTTCGATGAGTAATTTAGATTTATTTGGAGCATGTTACTTTTTAGTTCAAAATGAGTTTTTGCATTGTATAGATAACACCGAGATCTGGGGTTAAATTAATAATAAAGACATGAGAGATAAAGAAGTCAAGAGTAAATAGGTTGGCGCGTAATTTACGTTACGTACTGACAACTGCACTCAGGCAAACAAGTCGCTACTTCCGTATTAGGACCCAAACGTGACTCATGCCACTCCGCTTAAATCATACCACTAGGAGCTGTGAACATGGTTATGATAAATATCGTACATCTTTCTAACTTTGACACAGTTAAGAATCTTTTTGAATAATTATTCATAACTTAAATATGTTATTATATTCTTACCTGCGTATCTGTCGATAAATTCTCGGCACTGGCACTTACAGACATTATAAACACTTAATTATATAATGACACAAACAAACAGAAAATTAAAATTTGTACTTTAGTTTGTTCTCATAACTTTGTTTACGTAGAGTGTTTGGCGCAGGGCGTTTACGAACGGTTAAGTTTACAGTTGACACCAGTTGACACCTGCACACAGTTGTATTTTGCTTTCAGTGTTGCAAGTAAGCAGCATTGTTGCCATACAATTAATAAATAATCTACTAATAATGAAAAAAGTATTCTTAAGACCATTATATATTAAAACACAACCATTGAACACATTAATAACTGTGTAAATAAGACAAATAAAACAGTATTAGCACAATTTACGTTCTACTCCAACTACCAAATCCTTATTGAATCGAAATAAATATCCTCAGAATGGTGAAAAAGATGAAAGAACACACTGTTTCATAGGGATAACCATGGAAGTAATAAGTACATTTACAAGTAATTTTTCGACAAGAGCTCTATCCTCTTCTAGTAGTACTACCATGGGGATATCAAAGAAAGTTAACTCTACTACCATATGAGATAAAGTTAGGAAGAGATAGAGAATACAAGGAAAAATCAAAATAATTTTAAAATAGCGACATCTATTGTCAATATTTCAAATCGTTTGCTTTTTGAAACTCGCAAGTCTCCTCGTTACTTCAAAACAGTATACTAGAGGGCGCTCCTACGTACAAATATTGAACATCATTGGATGATTTTCAATGCAGTTTTTCTCAACGCAGTGTTTAATAAAATTTAATGGTTGTTTTCAAGGATTTCCTGTCGTCTGTTTTGGTTTGTTGGTTTTGATTTCAGCGAACTTGAACTAGTGAAATTACCTTTTCACAAGGATTTCAGTTATTCCTTATTTTTTTTATTGCAATAACTTCTCTTTGCCATTAAATAACTACTTTTTGACTACCAACCTTATCACTGTTGTAGTTATTTTGCAACTTGCCTACAATAAAAAAGAACCAAGTGCCGATAAAGTTCATATTCTAAAAGCAGCGAATAACATCGTTACTTGATATACCTATTTGTTATAGCTTGGTAATGATATTTTTGTGTGTGTCACTGAAACAATTAGGTAACTACACCGTTAATGTAACATTATCCGGTGATGACGTTAACAAAATTCGATCCATACATCCGTACTAATTACGCTGCAAAATCGATATTCTAGGCATGTCGCCAACCGATAAACAGGCTGGTTCTAAAAGGCTTATTCGAGGTAGATTTTATATCTGTCCTAGATTTTTCGATTGTCTAAGGGCAGTTCGTGCTCGAGGATGTTATAGACAGTTTTAATAACTCATCGGATTTTTGTGTTTTTCAGCTTAGTTATGAATTTAAAGGATGTAGACATGCTAAAAGTAATCCATCTTACGAATCTATAAAGTATAACTACGTAAAGAGGGAGTAAATTGCAAAAGGCATCTACGTTTATCTACCCGAAGCTAGCGGGGGTTGTTGGTGGATGGAGTTCGTCGAAGTGATGAGGGGGAGGGAGGCTCGTTAACTATGCAAATACCACGCGGCGGACTAGCCAAATTGTATGGCGACCATCAATATACGAGTATCAGGAATTAAAATTTTGAAATCAATCAGATCATAAATTGAAAATATTTTAGGGATGAACAGATGTGAACACAGGTCAGATCCTCTAATTTCTCAGCAATTTAAACGTCTATTAAAATCGATAAACAATAATTATCTCGGACGTCGTCAGCCGATGAGGCTAGGTCTAAGGTCAGCTACATATCTTTAAGACTAACAGAGGGGGGGAGCATTTCCCCTCCTTATACTTAGGTATAATTTATTTCTCAATTTGAGGTTAGCCCCATAACGACGCCCATGATTTCTTTTAAAACATTCATGTTTGTAGTAAATATAAAATAAAATCTAGTTCCAAATTTAACTTAGTTTTCCCGCAATGTCAGCGTGTTGTAAGGACCACAACGAAAGTTTAGTATTATACCCTAGGTTCTGTAAAATGCCTAGTTAGCAGTAAGGTGTCCTGTCTCGATAGTTTCTTATGGTTACTGAGTTTGAGTTGCAATCGAATCGACAAGCACGCCCCCCGGCAATGATTAGCACGCTGTACGCAGCTCATGATGATTTTACACGTGGACAGAAGTAGCACAGTACTTCAAAGCAGTACTGCTAAACGAAAGCTTACTATCAAAATAATACTGTCTCGATGTTGCGTTCAAACAACAGGAATACTGCGCTGCGGCACTGTTCTGCTTTTGTGTGAAATTAGCTTCAGCGACGCTACGCTACCTAAATACAATAACTATCCGCTCTTCTAGCTTCAATTAATATCTATGTGAATATGATAATTCAATGTTTATTAACGTAATATTTTCTATTAAATGTAACTTTTCTTGGCCACTGTATTATAAGTTATCAGATTTTGTTTTTCATAATATTTGTCTGTATCTATCGGTTCGTATTGAGTGTATCAGTATAAATCTATCCATACATATAATAAAATTGGAGTTTCAGTTTGTAATATCAAAAGAAAAATTCCAAATTTCGGGAAGATGATGTATTTGCATAGCTGATAACGAAAAAAGCATTTAAAAAAAAATTGTTTGTCTGTCTGTCCGCAAGCCGCGTTTGTTCCGGGTAACCTCCGAAGGGGCTGGGCCCATTTCGACCGGACTCTAACTGAAGGGTAGCTGACATAGACGGGCATATTATAGGCTACTTTTTTATCTTAATATTGCGTGGACGAAGTCGCGGGCAACAGTCTCATATAAATTTATATCAATAAAGCTTTCACTGCATACCGGCCGAATAATACAGATAATATATCTAAGTTGAATATTTATATAAGCACAAAAGATTCCACGAGCACCGCTGCGTACGATTACCGAAATCAAAATCGACAGATATCGATACTGCGTTGTTGTTTTGTTGAAACCATGCAGTACGCTATCGCTTGTGTTATAGAATTATAGGCCTTATTTCACAGTCATTGGGGATGTAATGCAATAATGCGAATGAGTCCGAACGGGATGACTCGCAGAGGCGCGGTGGTCCACAACAATTGCCGACCACTAGTAACGATTTTAGAGCGCAGGTCAATGAAAATTCAGAGGGCAATTTAAACTTATTAAATTGAATTATTCCAATTATTTAATCGACATTAGCAAGGTATCGGTATCGAAACATAAATGTTCCTACCTGCTTTCAATAAATTACGATGTTATTATTACTAAAAGTTAAAAAAAGGTTTTTTTACTTAAAGCAGGTAAAATATCGTATAAAGTAGAATGATCAAGGCCACAGAATAAAATCAGTGTAATTGCAATGCTGCTGTCATATTTTAAGCAAATTTAACACTAAAGGACTGCTTAAGATTAAGAAATCACGCTGAGTGTAGTTTAACTTACATACTACTTATAATTTTTTTTATAATCAATAAACTCGCAGTTACGTTCTATCTAAAGGGTAGGTGATCTGTGCCGACCCCGTTGCTGGCGACATGAAAAGGCGGGTATCACCGGCGCGGCAACTGAGAATGATATATGGAGAGGCTATGACGCGATGCTTTGATGCCACCTCAATATCTATCTGTTAGTGGCTCCAGTGGACGTGTCTACATTCAAGCAAGAAAAACTAAAGGCGGTATTCTGATGTGTAAACTGGACATCATATCAATTATAACATACTTGGATAGTACTTACAAAAGTAATGTTCAATTCATACTAACACACTCAGACTCTTTAATCAATCACTAAACGACCCTTAGTCTTATTATAGATCTCTTTAACTAAATATACATTTAATAAACCATTTAATTCCAGGTTGCTGCAGTTAGACATTTTTGGATTAAGCACTAATAAATACTTTCTTTGCAAAAGTAACGTAATACATGAGAAATGTGTACCAATAGTATATGCTTTTAATGCAATGCTTTTAATACCTTATCCAAAGTTATTCGTGTGTCGATGTAACAATCGCAAGCTGTCCGGGGCCATAGGTCGGAATTCCGACGTCGACCAGGGGGGCAACGCCACTCGGAAAACTCGGATCATTTCATAATGAGCGCCAACCCGACCCAATACAAACCCAATGCACAATCACCCGTCATATCACTGTTGGTGTCGTCAAACTCAAATTTACTTCATCGTTATCGAGATATACAGGAAAATCATCACCCAAACCAATCTTATTAGCTTAGCTAACAAGTGAACCAAGTATAAGAAAACACAAGGAAAAATTTAAATCAAGGGATTCTAGTTTACCAGTTTGTACTATTTTGGAATATACATTCCCATCCGAAAGAGAAAGTTTTTCGGTTGCATTGAAGAGCAAGCTATCTTTCAATACGCATTTCAAAGAAAGCTTTCAACCAAACCAAACGTGCGATAATGTTCACAGTTGGGTTGCTAATTAACAACAATGTCCGAGTAAAATAAAGTACATAAACAATTCATTGTATAAACGAAGCACACGTTGGGGATAAAAGAAAAAAAAGACGATTTTTCATTGCTTAATCAAATGTAATTTGCTTCTGTTGAACTTAAAAGCTCACTTCATAAAAAGCTTCAACTGATTAGTTATCAATTAAAGGCGTGGACAGCGTGTCGGGCAGCACGCGCGTGACACGTGCCGGAGCGTGTTCGCACGTGTTAGCGAACATTGACAATACGAGCCGCGATCGCTTCCTTCCTGCGTAACGCCTACGTGTTTAAACGTATTATGACCGACTGACTAATTTATGAATATCTATGAATTTTGTTATGTATTATTCTCGTCTTTTATATTGCGTTAATTTGGTTTTTTGTGATGGTAATCTTTTTAAGCAAGTAGACAAAACCAAATAGTTACATCAAAAAATAAAATTAACCAGTGACATATAGAAAAAAATAGATAGCTGATAAGAATTACTTGAAAAATAAATAAAAGCCAGTTAAATAGATGTCCGATGAAATAAAACAATCCAAGCAAGGAACAGTAAAAGCCCTTATTATTGGGTATTTTAAACGCTGCCCGTTTAAAACACCCAAGGGACTTGTTATAGGGAGTCATGTTCGGACCTCACATAATAAGTATTGGATTATTTGGGGGTAGTTTACAAGCTGGTAAGTACATTGTAACAGTTTTTTTTATTATAAATGTACGTTCATTTATTATCGAAACTTAATATTAATTCATTATATCTATAAACCATCATATAACTACTACTATAGAGCATATTTTGAATTAGGATAAATAATTATAAGGCCAAGTTTCCACTGTCATCTTATTTATTTTAAGCCTATCTCTACGTTATCATGTAAGAACAGAGTAGAGCATAAGAAAATGAAATGTAAATAAAATAGTTCAACAATTCGTCACGAGTTCAAAGAATCTTTTACAGAAAATCAGCATAAGGGCCAAAAGGGATTTAGTATTTTTTATTGTGCAGCCTGCCCGCATGTCTGTGTTTGCGCTTGCAAATATTGTTAAGTCGGGGGAGCCGCCCTCTGAATTATCTGCTATTGTGTATTTATGCGAATATACATATATACTGTCATAACATTTATAAGTTTCTTCAAAAGTGTCATACTATGAACATTTTCCTTAACTATATCTTTATGTTTTAACTATTGTAGTAACATCAAATTATTCAAAAAATTTACTCTTAAAGTTGATAATTCTGGGATATGAATAAGTAATACATTTGGTATGTATTTAAGAACTGTCCGTTATTAGAGGCTTGTAACATACACAATTAAAAGATTGGTCGCTTTATTGTGTACGACTTAGATGTAATAATTGTGCAGTTATATTGTTTTAAACAACTGAGTGGTGAAATATAAGTTGTATAGTTGCTTTCTATATTATTTCTTTAGTTTCCATGAATAAAATATTTAATACAACACCAGACGTTTCTCAGAAAATTGATGCAGCGTTTTAAGTGACTGATATTTATTATGAAATGAGGCAATACTTTGAAGAATGTCGTTACAATTAAGCAATAAGATAAATTAAAGTAACATGAAATTGACGGCGTACATGATTTGACGGTGACAAGTACGATGTTTCAGGAAAAATAGAGCAGTCTCAACGCCTTATTATATGAATTATGAAGGAGGTGTGATAAATCCGCTTCCTATAGTCCTTCACGAAACGTTGCCTACCGACGGAGAAGGGGTCACGCAGAAATCGGACATTTCCTCTACCTGTGTGTCCCCGTCTCCGTCGAATCTACGAGTACTTCCCCTTTCCTTACAAGAAATTGTAGAAAGAAAAGGATTGCGGTTCGATAATATGTAATTAAAAAAGTTTTCTTAATTTAAAAAATCACAAATTGACGAAGTCAACGATGGCTTCGTGTGCGGTAAGGGGTTAAATCGTTGTAGTGCTGTACTCGTACTTTCGCCGTTGACGGTCTACGAGCTGCCATTCATAGCGTGGCTTCACTGCCATGCAATTATGTATGTTGCACGCGTCACTTCACTGTATCACCCCCCTGGTGTAGCTGGAACTAATAGCCTTGATATTAAATCCAGCTACAAGAGCTATACGAATAAATACTCATACTCAGAGTTTAATTTAATTTAATCAAATCAATGCCATTTTAAATTAGCTTCTAAAATTATGTTGTTAGTTGTAATTAATTATTTTATTTCTAGACGACAAAATTTATGAAAAAATCAACATAAGGTAGTTAGTTATTATTAAAGAAATAAATTGTTTTTATTTGGTATGGAAATCGTTAATCCCAAATCAATACGCTCTAATTTGATATAAAAAGGCAAGTTATCAAGATTCGGTGGTCGTAGTATTTATAAAATGACAGCGAGCGGTGATTACAGAGGCCTAATTCGATAAATAGGGTCCCTTCGGCCCTCCGTCCGCGCGCCACGGCTTCGGTTAACTGAATTTATTACTTGATTGCACCGCTTGTGTGAAAACACCGCACGAAAATCACTATTTTCAGTCGTATGTATTGTAACATACTGCGTATGTTATGTAAGAATACAAGTATCTCTTTCTAAACTGTTGAAGCATCTGCAATCCGCAGATTATTCAGGATGATCGCCTCGGTGTTCCCGATGTTCGTTTGCCCACTACCCTTAGATAAAATTAGCCAAATACTTCTCTATTCGTACTCTTGATTAGGTACTTCTTTCTCGTAGAACAAAATTGAAGTATATTTTCTTCAAGATTTTAATCTTATATTACTAATGATATAAATGCGAAAATTTAGATGAATGGGTGGATGCATGATTGTTAGAGTTTGTAGCCTAAACGGCTGAACGGATCTCGAAGAAAAGAGGCTACTCACTTTTTTTTTAAATATCACGCGGAAGCAGTCGCGCGCGAAGGCTAGTACTTAATTAATAAAATATTTCTAGGTGCAACGTCAGTTAGTGTTAATAGATAAATAAAAAAGAAATTTATATTAATAATGTTGCAATTGTGTACTATAAGCACAAATATACATCCTTATAAATTCGGAACAGTGTTGATTACTAAGATTCATAAACATTTAGGACTTGCTTCGCAATGGTATTACGCGCAATGATATCTGCTCTACAATTTAGTGAAATGGTCCATTACCTTAAGCCCTGCAAACCACAATGGCCTATCTTGTCACTATTATACAACGTTATTGCAGCAAATAAAGCGAACTTGGAATCCAAAGTAGCTAAAAGAAGCTTGTTTATAAATCATATCTTAGATCATAAGAACTATTTATAAGTATTAGATTTAAATTGTAATAAATAGTAGATATGCAGATGAGAGTCATTTATTGTCTAACTCAATCTATACTTCTATACTTCTATTCTATTATAATAAAGCGTAAACACACACACCTCTTTGTTGCCTAAGATGTCAGCAATTACAGCATATTTTTGAATAATTCTTTTTTTAATAAAAAAACCCTACACTTACGTCATGCTTTAGGCTATATATTTTCACGCCATTAAACTTAGGGGTAAATATAATATTTTGGATAAAAACCCTAATGTGGAAAAGAGACCATAAGTTGCTGCCAACATCAAGAAAGTAATATTGCCATGGTTTGTCATGTCATGTCATTTTGACATTTGCTATTGATAATTTGACAAATGTAAACAATATAATAAAATTTTCATAATTTCATGCGGATGAAGACGCGCGGGGACAGCTATATACAATAGAATAATAAATAATTTCCCCATCACCTTCCTATTTCTACTATCGGACGTTTACGCATTCCGCGGGAATCCATCCTTTTGTTATGATGTACCGCGAGTTTCGACGAAGGTTTGAGTCATAATTTCTTGTACCGCAAAGGATCAGAACAAATTGCCAGCGTCAGTTTTTCCGTTCAAGTATGACGTCAGCCTTCAAGAGTAGAGTGAATAGGCTTTTACTAAGTGAAATGCTAATTATACTTCTATATGTCTACCTCACTGAATATCTGTAGAAGGTATCGCCATTGTTTTGTTAGTTTTGATTGTTTACAAAAATGATAAGTTCTGAATGAGTTTTCTAGCTTTTGTTTGCTTTGTTTTATCGTCAATAGTCGTGTGACTGTGTGACGAACCTTCTCCCCTCCCACACAGGACACCCTCTCCCCCGCTGCACACCCCCTTACGCCGTCGGCTGCGGTCAGCGCACGCGCCGCCGCACGCTTCGTTACCAATAAGTATGATTTACGAACATCTCGATCCGATTTAACTATACAAGTTGGAAATATAAGTGCCTACTTAGTAACTATTAATTTTTATTCATGAAATACTTGCAGCCTAAAAACTATGCATTTTTATAAGAAAAATAAATAAAATTGCATTCAATTAATATGATTAACAATTTATAAGAAATAAAAATAAAAGCATGCAGACGAATTGAGTACCTCCTTTTGGGAAGTCGGTCAAAAAGTGAGTAGCTAATGTGTTCTTCCAGGCTATCCTCTGTATCCAAACCAAATTTCATCGAAATTCGTTCAGCCGTTTAGGCGACAAACTCTAACAAACATCCATCCATCTAAACTTTTGCATATATAATATTAGTATGATTAAAACTTTAAAACAAGCTTTCTCATACAGTTAATGTTAATAAGTACCTATATTAAGTAACAATAACTTTTATTTGCATATGATGTGTATTCAAAAGTAGGCAGAGTTAATGGAAAACACTAAATCAAATTTTGATTACAGCAGGTCATAAGGAGCCATAACTTAGTCGGGCGCGGCTTAAAATGTATTCGGCTGGTGAAAAAAACTCGCCTTTTATTATCACGTTATTTATTATTTGATGCAAAAAGCTAAATATCTAAGTATCACAATGAAGAGATTTTAATAAGTTCCGATTTGGTCGCGTCGCCAGATACTGAGATGCTATCTGTTTTATGAAGGTGGTACCGACAAAATATTACATCAGGAATAATTTAGATGAGAAACAAATGCTTGTGACATTGTTCATGTTGAACTAGATAATAGGAAATATAACCGTGGGTTTACACCGCCCGCTATATAATATGACATTCTCTCTATTTCCAAAGTAAATGATAAGTTACAATTTACAGTATTACAACATCTTAAACTTCCCCTAAAGGTTTAGATAATGTTCATATGACCATCTTAATTAGGCTTTAGAGCTTAGTAGTTAATAACATCGATACTTTCATGTGCTTAAAACAGTTTTTTTTATTTAATCTTAGTAAAAAGTTTTCATATTAAATTTATTTTAATTCCAACACGGTTCATTTGCGTGTACTATGTTCCGATCAACTGCTGTCGGTACAGTCGCGAACAAATAGTAATAAATATGAAGGTCCATATATCTGTCGACGGTTGGCGAGCGTTATTTATGACGGCGGCCGTATAAATCGGACAGTGCAAACAACCGAGGCGAGCGAATTCGCGCGAATTATTTCGGTGGTTAACCACAGTTTCCTGCCTCGTGAGCTGATGAATCGTTTGTTAATAGTATAGAAGATTCATTGAATAAAAGTTAATGTCATTGTGCGCGACTATACCTGGCCTTATCAATATTTAAACGTTTATTTCAGTATTTTAATTGAATTTAAATTGACCGTACATTGGTAGATTATATGCTTATTGTATTTGCCAGATATTACATTTTTAAAAGTATTTGCTTATTTATATTACAAAAAAAAAAGATCTACGATTACCATGTGTCAGATAGCAAAGATCGCTTCAGTTTCTCAAACGGATATGCTAAAAAATATTCTATTACGAAAGGTTTTAAGCACAATAAATTCCAGCATTTCGATGTCAAGGCACACATTCCGACTACGAGATAGGGGCGAACCGTGTAATAGAAAGGGTATATAAGCGTCGAGTCGGGAGTTCGTTATTCGTCTTGAAGCCGTAACGAACTGTTTGCAGGCCGCGGGGGCAGGTAATCTAATAGCGGCCGATGCCTCACTCCCCCTAAGCCACCCCTGAAGCCACCCTCCGAGACAAACTCACCGGTAGCGTTTTTCCTGGCTGTTTATGCAATATCAGAAACGGTCCGCACGTGAACTGAATATCAATCATTCCTCGATACAATTCAATTTCGGATACAAATGCCTCTTGTAGAACTTGGACATTGTTTTCATTTTTAGACTAGCTGTTCGCGTGCGGATTCATCCGCATGAAATTATAAAAACTCTATTTTATTGTTTACATTTGTCAAATTATCAATAGCAAATGTCAAAATGACATGACATGACAAACCTTAGCAATCTTTCTTTCTTGATGTTGGCAGCAACTTATGGTCTCTTTCTCACATTAGGGTTTTTATCCAAAATATTTACACCCTAAGTTTAATGGCGTGAAAATATATAGCCTAAAGCATGACGTAAGTGCAGGGCTCTTTATTAAAAGAAGAATTATTCAAAAATATGCTGCAATTGCTGACATCTTAGGCAACAAAGAAGTGTGTGTTTACGCTTTATTATAATAGTATAGATAAATTTATACGTTGTTGGAATCTACGGAATTATTTTATTGTTAAATACATAATAGTTAGTTGTTACATAACTAACCTATACATAATTTACTATCATAATTAATGTTGATGGAAAAGATCCATCTACTGCATCCAAAGAAAAGGCTGAAATTATATAATCGGAATTAAAGTTATAGAAAAATGTTTCTCCCACGGAGAGCGGAATCAATGAACTTGATCCAAATGCACATGTATCCAATAGACTCGTGCCACCTTATTCTAATGTAGAGCAAACATTATTTCATTGCATAATGAAGACATCAACACAACTAACACATTCAATAATCCTTACTATCTTAAATATAAGGTCAAAAATTGAATAACAGGACAGTACTAGTAAATTGTTGTGGTTAACAATTTGCTATGAATTTGCCAATAATTATGCATACTTACTTGCCTTATTACTAAACTAAAAAGGTCGACAATTGAATGAATGATCTTACGAGGAAAGTCAGTTAAGCTGTCCATTGGAAATCAGTGATGTGTGCAGGCGTCGCGTGTCAACAAATAGGTCCCACGCGAGTCGCTCACTCATCAGTCATCATTCACTCAACAGTGTACGAACTGCCGGTGAATGGGAGCAGGGGAACGGTGTAATTCGCAAATTACGGCTTGATGCCGAATCTCGCACTAATGAATGCCCGAGGAGCCGCTTTGATCATGTACGCAGTCCGTTTGTTACATCGTGTTGATCATTTCAATATTATTACAAGATTTTGGAAAAAACTGGAGACTTCCGATGTTTATATGACTTTGCGATAGATACGAATAAGAACAATTTAGTCTTTAATCCTAGTTTATGATTAGTTCATGGCTGTATTACTGCTTAGTGGTCAAACCTATATGAAATGTTTTTCCAGGGTTCAGTTAGTGATAAAACAAGAGTGATGACGTGTGTTATGGGGTCTGGAAAGAGAGGGGATGTTGGTGAGCCCCGTAGATGCGTGGCGAGGTATATGAGGGTACGGGGTGCGGGGTGCGGGTGCGAGGCGGTTGTAATCGCATCTACGCGGTCGGGTGCGCGCGTGGCGGCCGTGTAATCTCATAGTCGTAATGGTCTTAAGGCGCACAAAGGGCTGATCAAACGCGGCAATTTGACGCGCCAAATGTCGTCCCTGTGTGACACCGCTGTGCGATCTCCTTTTACATGTTGAAAACCGCTGTTAAATGAGGTCAACTCCTCAATAATTACTGATAATAGATACATAACGGCTTCGACCACTGATAAGATTGTAAGGACAGAGAAAAGAAGCGTTCTTAAAATAACCATTAATGGACTTTGAAAAACAACTGCTACGAAATTATACTGTCCTTAGTTTGTAAGTACAGTCAGCTGCATACATATGTATACATTGAGAAAGCTTTATAAAATTGTACATGTCTTCAATTTTGAAAATGGACGAATCGAGGGAATACGAAAACGGAAGTTTTAGAATTGTATTCTTATTTATGCTGCTGACTGTACATTTTTATATTTTCAAGGAAAAGTTGTAGGGAGTTTCATGTCATATTTCATGTTGTATGATCTTAAAATTAAAAGTTAAATGGTGTAAATACCTACCTACGAGAACCTTTCCTACATCATCAAAAGATCAACGGAAGGATGTCAGTACAATCTACTATAAACCGCATCAAAATAAAATGTACTGTGCAAAGAATACGTCTGTTCGTACAAAAAGTTAAATAAAATAATAACGCGCCCCATAGACGATTGTCCCTCGAGTCTGGACCCCCGGGGAGCAGCTAAACGTTGTTAATAGTCACACAACAGCTTTTCATTGTACTCTCACAGCCGCGAATCTCGCATGTGGATAGGTACAAACGTTGCAACGTTTATGTATCACCTACATTGACGCATTCACTCCAAATCAAACTAACGTAAATCATATTAGACCGGCGATGGATGTGGTTCGTAGTTGTGAGGAATAGTTATCATTCTCATAATGACTTTTTGACTGGAGGCATTCTTGCAAGCCCAGTAAATGTGACACTACATTAAATTCCATTTATTTGCTCCGAGGTAGTGTAGCTGATACTTGACAATGGTGAAGTCGACAATAGACCTCAAATAGATTGTGAAATTCATATGAAAGTTAAAAAGAAATAACAATTCAAAACTGGTAGTTACATACGAGTATGTTGCCGTTTGCCTGTTTCATAAAACAAATCGTTAAGAAATAGATAAAGTAGTGAAATTTTTCATTACTTTCATAACTAGAATCGATATCAGAAATTACATTGTTAGATGTAAATTAGGTTGAAGAAGAAATCAAAGATGGGTTGGCTAAAAATAAAATGAAAACGCAAGAAAGAAGTGATAGAAAATCCAAATTATTGGTGTTATTTGGTAGGGAACCCTTCGTTAATTCGCATTCGCGCGATGTCCGACAAATCAATGGAACCCTCCCCCGGGAACATCGCGATACCCAGCGCCCTCTTGCGGATAAACTTGTAAGCACACAAATATTGCAACCAAGCTATATTAATTGGATTTAAGTATGTTACTCGATAAGTTCTTTTCGTAAATATTAGGTATTTTTGTTAGCATTGCAAAGGGCGGTGTACAAAAATATTGTAATAAGTTAAGCCATAATTTTAACCAACTTACTATTTAGTTTCTGACTCCTAAGTAAAATGTAAATAACAGTAATTACAGCTTATTTAAACATGTAACAAGTTCAAGATAACAATCACAAAGCTACTGATTCTATGTATGGCCATCATTTATTTTAGTCAAATCCAGTTAAAACCGCCTTCATATAATAAAATATGTATAAACTTATACTTTTTTCTTGTTAGCATGTTTTGAATATATTTATTAAACTAAACTTTATCAATGTACACTTACAGTCAGTTCCCACTGGGGTTAAACCAGTGAAAAAGATTATAGTTGTCTCTGTTTTGGTCATCATAATGAGTGAGATGCCAACATATCTGTGTTCAAGAGTTTCATCAGTGTAAGCTCAGTGTTAGATCATGAAGAAGATGTAAAAGTACTAAATATGCAGAGCAAATAATTGCTAAAACATGTCGGTAGCAAACATAAAATTATTTCTATTTGAATTAATTTGATTACTTTGCCTCAATTTACAAAAATAACTTTCTATTCATTGCCAAATTAAATTCATTCGTAGCCTGTGATTACAATCAACTCTACTCTATGCGTGCTCATTTATATTTCTTGTTTAGAATTAATTTTATCTTTCTCGAAAGTAGATATCGTGGGGTTTGAAATAGGGTGGACCTGTTACAGATGTAGGTGATGTCTAGATACATTTGTCACACGATTTGACTTTGAATGGACACATTTTGTGGTTTAATTTGTAGATTGATATCACCTTGTGTTTGGTTGTAACCACCTGTGTTGATTTTTTGAATTCTAATGAGACACACGGATAATGCGGATATGCGTTTTGTAATGTCTCATTCCATTTCAATTGCTTTTTATTGATTATTTCGGTATCATATTCCGAATACTATTTCATAATACAGTTTCATTTTTTCATGCATTTTTCTCACGAACCCCATTTTTGTGATATTCTGCTTCCAATTACCCTTTTGCGAGTTTGTTTTCAAAAAGTTCAGACAACATTTTATTACCGATCTAAAATACAGTGAAATTGACCAAAACATAAAATTAAAAATAAAATAAACACCATAACTAAAAAACAGAGAGTCGTAATTATAAGAGAGGAAAAGGTTATTCAATTGGAAAATATAATTGTAGATCTGAGGAAACTCGTCGGGGCGTAGACTCGCCAATTAGAATTGCAAATTCGGGATTGCGAAAAAATCGATCCTTCCGGTCAATCCGGTGCCGACTGAATGTAAAAAGTCCTTTGAAATGAAAATTAAAAGAACGAACGTGAAAGCGGACGACCCCCGGATATAGGAGCGCACCCACAGCACTCTTATTACGAAAAGTGGCGACATCTCGTGTAACATTTGATATCATAAGCTAAATGATAATATATCAATTATGCATTTATTGCAAATACGTTGATTAAAGATTTAAGGATTAATATAAAATATAAAAATAAATACATACTTAACAGATCAATCTAATGCAGTGACGATCTTCCAGCTCTGAATCTGAGAAGTCCTTTATTTACTTACTCAGCCTTTTACTTTATACTGGGAGATTTAAAGAATTTAAACTTTATTCGCTGTAAGTGCACAATTGGTTTACTTAATTAATACTTTTCGTTACATAATCCTAGTTTATACTAGGATTTTAACGTCATACTATACATATCTAAAAATTGCATATTACAAACATTATTTTTTATAACATGCTTTTAAAGTTGAAAATGGTATAAAACCGTAGAAATCTCTTCATATAACATTGTGGTTAGTTCCAACTTCGGGTGGCTCTGCATTTATACCGGACACGGATACGTAAGCAAAATTATACCCTCCCTCTCCTCTCCCCCGGAGTGCGGTGTTGGGGAGAGGGAGGCTGTGAGGATGATGGGGATGTTCTCGCCGTAATTGCACCTAGCGACTGCACATTTTACGAATGAATTGACATCTTGCAATAGATTTATCTGCAGCCTGATTGCGACTAGAAGCAGTCAATCTGGAAATGTAGGCGCCTGAATTGAGTTCGTTATTGAAAGTCATGTAATATAGTTTTCCTTTGATATTCAGTATTGCAGAATCGAGTCAAGCAGTCTCAATTGCTAAATGCATTAGGGAAAACAAATTATGTACTATACTTTAGTATTATACTCGTACTACACTATACTACTGAAACAAACTGCATAATTATGATTTTATTTCTATTTTTTTAAAATAAGAATAAGAGAGTGATATGTGTTATGGTACACATTTCCAAGGTGTAAACTTAAATCTACAATAATGACAACAACATAAACGGTACACAACAATGGGTCAATGAGAAATAATTTGAAAATAGTATCTTCGTCCTTGATGTGTCATTTATAATAGTGATTTTAACAAAAATCTTTCTACATATTTTTAGCAATAAAATCGTAACTAAAAAGGAATAATAGTCAAGCTTAATACTAGGTCTGTGGGTGTAATTCTCTATCAATTGTAAGGTTGCGAATGACGTGCCCCGCTGAGAGCCATCGACATGAGCGACAAGCGCGCTGATTGCTGCCTCGTGTTCCCAAATCCCGTCATTATCTACTTCAAATTGTCTGCGAACCGCAGCACTGAGCAACTGTTGACTTCAGCGAATTCGTGCCTAAAACTATTCAAGTACTTTTAAAGCTATTGATGACACACTTGATTTAGGAATTGTGAAAAGGACACATAGACTACTTTGTTTTTTTCTTCTCTTTAATGCCATGCGGACGGAGTTGCCTCTAAAGCTAGTTAATAACGAATTAATTAATAGTTAGTTGTCGAAATTTTAGTATTTTTAGATGAGAATTTCTTATCAATTTATGTTTTGACTTTTATTATTTATACTTACGTTACTATCTCATAGTAAAATTAAGAAATAACAGAAACTAAAATAATTTAACCTTAATACTTAATACAATAGAAATTGATCTATTCAGTTTTTTGTGGATACAAAAAGAGAGTTCCAGTGATTAGATAATTTTATGCCCGCTGAAGACGATTGACATAATTGATTGTTTTAACTGAACAGTCGTTCACATAAAACTGTTCGCGTGTGCAGGCCAAATATTAACTGTCTTAAACATCGGATTACAATGCACAGTATTAACTGATCAAATTGACTGTTCAGTTACAACTGTTAGGACTGATCGGATGCAAAAGGCTTTAGTTCAAGTTTAGTATATGAACGAAATAGTGCATTATTTCTTATGATTAATAATATTATGTTATATTAATAATAATATGTATTTTCTATGTTTATACAAAAAGCTGGCAGATAACAAATTGTAGCTTTCAATATTGTCTAACCGCTGACATATTGGTGGCGATATCGATTTCGCAATCGTAAGAGAAATTGTTCACGAAATTGTTTTCGTGATAGTGCCCGTTAATAGAATCCTGTTTTGAGAGACCTGATAAAGCTTAAATAGTCTTACAAGGGAGAACTTCAGGAAGTTGTGATTAGGAATAAGAAAGCTTTATTAAGCTGCTTCCAATCACCTGAGTTGTACATGTATTTATCTAAATAACATTTAAGTAGATAGCGGAAATAATTGCGGGAATCCTCATGTTTTTTTATATCATAAGGTGGCAAACGAGCAAGCGGCCACCTGAATCCGCCAAAATGGCGAAGCGACCGCTGCCCATAGACATTCGCAATAGCGGATGCGTTGCCTACCCTTAATCGACGGAGGAGGAGACGCACATAAAGAGGATATTTCC
This sequence comes from Papilio protenor, assembly GCA_029286645.1. Taxonomy (NCBI): domain Eukaryota; kingdom Metazoa; phylum Arthropoda; class Insecta; order Lepidoptera; family Papilionidae; genus Papilio; species Papilio protenor. The sequence goes on from JAGSMZ010000042.1 coordinate 715,612, forward strand.
CCTTTCTATGCGTCTCCTCCACCGTCAATTCCACGTTCCCTTTCCATTCTATTCTAATGAGAGAATAAGGATGGGAAGGAAAAGGGACTAAAGTTGGGTCTCCGGCACCACACTCATCAGACGAAACGCGGAATTGCTCCCACTTCACGCCTGTCTTCTGTGTGGTCGTGGTATTGCACCGGGCGAGCCGACCCATTCGTGCGAAGATGTTAATGCGGGCTCTACCACTGTTAAATCATGTAACTGGGTTGTAAGATGTGCTTTGTTTTTTCAATCTATGAAATATTTCTTACGTGAATCCGGAACTAATTAAAGAAACTTATTCTAAAAATAGTAAATTAAGTTATATAAGTTCAAACAACGTTGAAGCTGCACAAATTCGCTACGAATGGTAGGCCTAAAAATAAATCAAACTGCGTCAATTGAAACTGGATACGTAACGAAAAAAAAATACCGGGTCGTTTAACATTTGAACATACACGTAGTAATACTTCAGGGGGGCTTTACAGTTACACCTTTACATAGATTTCCGGCCCCGCCTACTGGTGCATCGTCCAATGGGAGTGCGTTGAGATCGTGGGGTCCAAGATAACGCCGCCTTGATAACTTTGAATTTTAGTTTATACGTAACAACCGCGCGGTGTGGCCGCGTGGACAGTGCCAGGTCTACTCTGGAATACTATCAGTTCACTTTCATACTTCTGACTGAAACTCTTGTGATGTTTTGAAAATAGGAACGGATCGCGAGTGTTTGATTTAGTTTTATTCTGTGAGATTAAAAATTCTTCAAAGTGTTGGCCGTAAAAGAGGAAATGAAGGTAAGTTATGTGATAGAACAATTAAATTTATCTTATGTTATTATTAATTAGCCTGTAAGTGCTGTGTACAAACTTAATAACTTGATTTTTATATGCAGCTAATTTAAAATCTCTGACTCCATAAGAATCTACTTAGATAAAATAGAACATAGCTGAAGTTATCTAGAATTACGTATTATAACATATTCAAGTTATCGTTATCTAATAGAAATAATAAATAATTTAATGTAGGCAAATTACTTTTTAAAGCGAACTAACAACCATCTGTAGTAATTTTATTTGTTCAGATTCAAATCAAAACTAAAACCATTTGGATCAAATTAAATACAAGATATTTATGTTTTAATATTACGTAATTATAAATAGATATACCTAAATATTAATGAACGGTAGAGTACCTACGAAAAACCAGCATAATGTTGCCCATTTTAAAAGTATTGTAATGAGAAACTTCGTGATAATATTTCAGAAATAATTATCATTACATACAAGAAACTTAGTCTCTGTACCTATTATCTACTCATGTGGTATTGCTTCGGGTTAAAAATTAATACAAAAGTCAGTTGTAAATAAAAGATAATCATGATCAATTAAAAATATATATTATTTTGAAAACAAAGCGACTATTAGGTATAAACAAGAAATACTGTGATAGGGATTGCGATACTAACAACAAGTATACAACGCTGTGGACAAGAAAAAAAAAAAAATTCAGGACTACACTGTAAAGAACGCTTCACGATTTTAAAAGAAAATCTATCAGAAATCAGTAATTGATATAGATAGGCCTAGTACAAGAAAAAACGGGTCATAAAATTTGCTATGGAAGCAATAAAGTTTTAAATTATCAATAGTCTAATTACATTGTTACAAATACGTGATTATATAAACTATAAACGTTTATTGTGACATATAAACTATAAACATATTGACTATAAACATTACAACATTCAGTCAACCGATATTGAACAAATTAAATGATTCCTTAAATCATTATCAACCTGCCCTTGTCCTTACAGAGGTTCCTCACAGTATGTACTCTACCATCTCTATCAGCCGTCCTATTTGAATTTACTCACTTTTTAAACATAACAGTGATTTGCTAGCAACAACAACACCCATTGCTTGAATTGTCCGGCACGCCCGGTGCAATACCACACAGAAGACATCGTCAATTGGAAGTAAATCTGCGTTTTGTTTAATGAGTGTGTATTCCAGAGGTCAAATAGTCCTCTTTCCTCTGCCATCCTCGTTCTATGGAATTGATAGGAAGGGGAAGATTTGACGGTTGTAGGGATGCAAAGGAAGGGAAAATATCCCCTTTATGTCCTGGCCGTCCGATTAAGGGTAGGCAACGAAACTGCGAGCGGACATCTATGAGCAACGATCGTTTCGCTACTTCTACGAATTCAGGTGGCCGCTTGTTCCTTTGCCATCTTCAATATAAAAAAAATCCTCTTTCACAAAAACCTTTTAAACGTAGGCCTTTCTCTATATGTATATGTATGTAGCTATTTTCATTCAATATTGATACTTTCTTGTTTATGTAATCAAGTAATATGTCCATGCAACGCTAACCTTATAAATTCTTCCTTTATAAGTTAACATTTTAAAACAATACCAATTGTAGAACAATACATTTTATACAAAGTAATCAGACTAATTTTCTCCTCGAATTTCGGTCATGAATAAATAAAGAATTTAAAATCTGTTGAGTTGACCGAAGCGATGAGTGTTAAATAAGTCAACCATATTTAAATACAACTAAGAGTATGCACACGCCTGAAACGAGACTATCGTACAACTGTTTAGTCTCTCTTTGATTCCTATGAGCTTATATGGAGGTGCGCACACTACTCGATTTTTAGTTGTGCAACTATAGACTAGAATGGGCTGCGAAACAATCGACAATCGCAGTTGTGCGATAGTTTAGTCAAAGGTGTGCGCCCGCACTAAGTAATTTTGCATAGTTATCACATTTCATGAACATTACTCAATGGTAGGTACTCGAATTTCATTTAGTAAAAATTGCAGAGTTTTCGTTTGTTTTTCCAATCGCAAGAATTGCATGCAATGATCAGTTATTGTAATTAATATTATACAAAATATATTACTGGAAGGTATTAGAAATCTGTCTTGTATATTTTAAAAATGTTAAATTAAAAACTATTTTAACATCATTCAAAAATTAATCTCGACATCTTAATAAGTGTGCAATCATTGAAGTTGATAAAAAATGTTAAATTATAGTACATATTTAACGACAAATCCTACTATTCTTACTTCCTACTAGTTTTATTTTTCATACTAATATTATAAATGTGAAAGTTTAGATGGATAGGTGGATGTTTGTTAGAGTTTGTAGCCTCAACTGCTGAACGGATCTCGATGAAATTTGGTATAGATGTAGAGGATAGTTTAGAAGAACACATAGGCTACTAGCTTTTGTTTTTTTTAATACACGCGGACGTAGTCGCAGGCGAAAGCTAGTAAGTTTATGAAATATTACTAATTAGATTGTAGTACTCAGGGAATCTCGTCTCGTATCGTAGGCGTATTTCAAATTAACTCTCACAACGTTTAACTCGCTTTAATGTTATTACGATGGTATTTTGATGGGTTTCTATCAACATTCAGTGATTTTATTCAACTAATTACGCGGCTTAATCAACGAAGATTATTCGCAAATTTAAAGGATTAAGTTAATTAGAAAATTGAAAATGTTAAGAGTTTACAATCGGCAGGCATACAATTTGCAAGACATGACACAACGCATGCTTATAAGAAGTTAATTAACTAAATAATGTAGAGTATTTATTGTTCCGATTTAGGCACATTTTATATGGAATTAGTTTTATAATTAAAGCCAAGGAATGTCACTAATTTTAGTTAAGCTAAGTTTCAAAATTATTTAATAGTCAATCAACTAACACTGTTCCAATGTGGTTGGTTAAAACCTATATCTATATAAGTCGGGTAGGCATAGAACGTAATTTTTTGAATTGTTTCAAAAAAAATTGTGTTCATTTGATTATATATTTGTGTAAGGACAATATAAAAAAAACATACAGACGAATTGAGTACCTCCTTCTTTTGGGAAATCGGTCAAAAATACAAATGCCACCAAATACTGGACTAAACACATTCAGCGAAAAGAGTTTCATATCATACGAGACTTTTTAAGATATAACTCTTTTCAACGGCGTCCAAAATGCATTGTGAAATCCAATATTGATTTTAATGACCATTAAATTTTTTACCGTTTAAACTTTATTAAGCTTAAGAATGTTTAAAATTATTGTTTATATAGATTTAGTCGTATATCTCTCTGACAGCTGCTGGTGTCTTGAAGATTTACAATCTTCTGTGATATAGTGGTTTTTGTTATTCAGTAAACAAGCATTCATTAGAATATAAATGTAAATATTTGAATGCTTTGGAATTTCGAGATAAATTAAAATTATATATTAAAGAAAGTATGCCCTTTATTACTTTTACTAATTGTGTTTTATTAGAAAGCTTTTGCCCGCGACTCCGTCCTCGTGAAAAATAAAGTAAGTAACCAACGTGGTCTTCCAGAATATATTCTATATCTGTGCCAAGTTTAATCGACATCCGGTCAGCCGTCTAGGCTACAAACTCTAACAAACATCCATTCATCTAAACTTTCGCATTTATAATGTTAGTAAGATTATTTAAAAACGAACTATAAGTATCTCTATTTAAGAAATTATTTATTAGCTTTCTCAGAAAACTCAGCGGCACTTCATTCACCGACGAACATTTCCGCGAAGTAAGAAATAAAATCTCACACAAAAGTTATTTGCCTATACGAAAACATATTTATATAATTTGCCTATTACCTGTTTCCTTTCAATAGAATATCACAAAATGTAATATCCATTTATTTGCGAATTATCGTATTATTATAACACCGTTTTGAATGTTACATTTTACGAAACTGGTAATTTACGAATAAACAGCAAAATTATTAAGTAAAACGATTTTCTTGTAACATTTACCGACTTGTGCTCTCTAAAGCGTCCTACTACAATTGTACATTAAAATATATTACATGGGTGTTAAAGAGAATAGACTTTGAGAAAAGGGGTTTCGGTCGTAATCTTTCGAGAGAGAATCTTCTAAGGATTACAGACAAATAAATTAAAGTTATATAATTCTCGTTTGCTACACGGTTTATTCTTATGAACTTGTGTCTGGCCGGAAACATATCTACGGACGTCGGATAACTTACATATTACACTATACGCAACTTATTTGCACCCTTCTCGTATAAAAACAAACTAATCTGCTTTATCGATACAACTTAATAAGTCTATAGGTATTTTTAGATTCAATAGCTTTATGAGTGAGCGTTTTCACTGCGTCGTGGCGTATGTATGGTCTCTGCGCTGGCAGGAGCATAAAGAGATTTTGGTGTAAGCGGGGCTGCTTCAAATCCGATTAGTATGGAATCGGGTGCACGCGATAAATCGTACCTTGCGTCGGCTGTCGTCGGCGTCGATTCGTTACGTGCCGGTTTACCGAAAAACTTATTCGATACATCGAGAAATATGGCGGCGGCCGCTTTGGAGACTAATATGTTATTTAAAGCGAGCGAGCCGGCGCGGAGCCCCGCGGCGCTGCCACCTTCTCAATGCCGATATTAATGATCGGAATGTATCACCGATCTTCAAGGTTCGCTGCGAATGTCTTCTTCGATACCGCAACCATCGCTTGACGGGTCAACGGGCGGTTATCTTAGCTGACACGGACACGTGCCACCCGATTTGCCACCAATCAGTATATTTTTTTCATTTAGTTGCAGCTTAAAACCTTATACAGATTTGTTTTAAAACATATTATATAAGAGAAGAAAACAAAGCATTTGTAAAATATGATAAAGGTAACTTACATTCATCAATTTACCACGATTACAAATTGTAAACATAAAATTGTCCAAACCGGAATTAACTTCTCATATATTAGACACAAATTTTATAATGGCGCGTCAGACATGTTAAGAGGTTGATTTAGAATTCTAATTTCGAAACTAACGAAACCAATGAAATTTAGTTTTATAATTTGATTCCAATAGCAATTACTTCACGGTCGGCTAGAATGTATGGAACTCTAAAAGTAGGCTATTAAAAGTCATAATATGTTAATATCGATGGGTTTGTGTAGCTGTTTATGAGCTATATTGGAATATCGTTTTTAATGTTTTATTGCATTTTACTTACGGGACCACTTAATGACGACTTTCATATTACTATACAGTTGGACATAAAATGTACTTGTTTTAATAGAGCTGGATACTTTAGAGATTTTGATTGTTCTCATAATTATTAAAGCCTTTAAAATAGGCTAGTTTAATTTCACTCTCCGTTATATTCCAGAAGGTTATGTCTTGTGTCATTCACGCTTACTTAGTAATATGACCACAGTAATAGCGTCAGCGAATTTTGTTATTTGTGTACAAAATTGCCAATGCAAATAATGCCAGGTAAGTCAAATAATATTTTGTAAAGCCGCGTTTACACATCTAAAATATAGTTATGAGATAATAATAACTTTTAACATAGATATCCGGTAGTGAAAATCCAATGTAGAGTTACTTGACCGTAATTTATTTTTTGCTTAATTCTTTGTACATTTACTGAAAAGTTTTAACACGCTTTATAGACGAGAGAAAAGACTTAAGATAAGTAGGAAGAATATATTTTTCGTCACTTGTTATAGCATCTGCTCCGTATAACGTCCCTTGAGTGACGTTATATAGAGTTTACACCGTAGTTTGTCTGAATAAATAATATTGACTTATTATCAAGTTAATGTGAAGTGTTGCATTATTTTTTAACATATCTTAACAAGATGACAGCATCCAGTAAGAATTTATACAAAAAAAATTACGATAAAACTTGTATCACAAACAAATAGATTTATATTTCTTGATATACGTGCTACTGTATAAAGTGTCGTCATTAAAGACAAGACACGTCATCTAAGTGACAGGGGTCGTCTCTCGCGAGGAAAGGATTGTTATTTTATTAAAAAAATAAAAGCAATAGTATTGAGATTTGAGACGAAATGAAACGCGGTCAGCTATTGTGTGTGATGACACGGACTTTTCTCAATTATTTCACCAGGGTACTTCTTTAACTTTCTATGCAGTTTAGTAAAAATTTATTGAAAACATTTTTTTAAATATCTTCCTTATTACAAAATAGTAGCTACGGGTATTATAAGCTTTGTTTATAATAAAAACATCCCTTTCTATATATAAATGCTGTTATAAATTTTAAAGAAACAAGTTAATAATTTGAAACTGCGTATCGTTTTAATTGATTATTATGTGTTAAATATTCATACGGAACCCTTTATTTAAGTTTCAAAAATGTTGTCTTGATGTGAGATGTGCTCCGCGCTTATCGAATTAGAGTTTTTTAAAACAAAATATACAATAAAACAGTAAAGATTATCCTCACTTTTAAATGTGAACAATTTGATTTGTTAAAGGTTGAATTTCGCACGAAATTCAATGCGAAAGTTAACATTTTTGTCACTTTCGCTTGTATTGTAATTTATAGGTAAAATATCAAGCAATAAGTATTTTACAAAGAATTGTCTAAACACTAATTAATTTTAAGTGTTATATCGACATTACTCGAAAAAAGTTACAAGTTGCATATAATGTTAATAATTATAATTGATAAGAGAAAATCTATTGACCTCATAATGTTGTTAAGTAAATTGTTTTATCTAACTAGCTATCGCCCGCGACACCGTCCGCGTGTAATTAAAAAAAAACAAAACAAAAACACAAGTAAAGCCTATGTGTTTTTGTAGGCGTTTATGCCAAATTTAATCGAGATCGGTTATGCAGTTTAGGCGGCAAACTAACATTCATCCATCTAAACTTTCGCATTTATAGTATTAGTAAGATTGTACTAATTATACCACGAAGTGCGGCGCTTTACAGCTTATGGTTCCAAGATTTTAATCGATTGGTATCTATTGAGTCTTGCAACAAAATCTCCGTCATGAAAATCGTGCGGAAATTTAATTGATAATATAAAATGTTTAACTATGAAAACGCTGCAATGACAGAGATAGATGGACGGACATCTAACCTTGTAAACATTTGACACCTCGGTGCCTGCCAGCATTATTCACTGCAGTGGCCGCGCGGCTCGACTTCGTAACCACAAAAAGTTCAAGTCAAAACATCGCCTGTCGCTTTCCTATAAGGACCACAATAGCACTCGAGGTGAGCTAGCGAGCTAGTGTGCGGTACGCCTATAATACAATTAGGTTCGTGTCGGTATGATTAATAAGGCAACGCCGCGTGCTGTATGCCTTCTATCGGCGCAGTGCAGGAATCCCACCCCATTAATATATCATCAAACAGATGTGAGATGCCCAATATTAATAGCACTCTCGATGAGGAACGATCGAGGACACAAAGGGTTCGTTCGACCACAAAAAACTTATGTTGATGCTTTAGGAGTGAAAACATCACATATTTCACTTTGAGCCGTGTCTCTGTTTGGCGACCGCTTTGACCGAGCCATGCGCGTTCACCGCGTTAACTCGACCATCGACACACGCTTTGTTGCAATTGGATATTGATGAGCTTCCATATTGTTAACGTGATAGTATTTTAAAAATAAAACTTCATTTATATGCGTCGATCGATCAAAATTTTAAATCCACATTTCCAATTCAAATCTCCGATTTTTGAATTCATCTATTTTTACCGTCTCGATTTAGTAATATAATAGTTTTTGTGCTAAGCATGTCGGCAATTTCCCACTTGAAATTTACGTCTTATGAATTATGAAAATCAATAAAAAAAAGTTCCAGATCAATGCTAGAGTTAATGTCCATCAGTTTACGAGTATATTTAAATAGCTTTAAGACAAATAAAACGGGAAGCATTCCGTACGCGAACATAAATATTGTAAGTCAGACACGGCGACAATACCTGTGTTTTATTGTGCCACATGATTTAGCACCTTTAACTCCAATGAGTGTTCTGAGCCGTGTAATGCAAGAGCTGAAGCGGTCTCCGTAAGATTTACTATCGTAATAACATGTTTTACTAATACTAAATATGAGAATGCTATTTAAGACAATAAAATAAAATCTAGTGTGTCATCATCAATCTTCGCAAAATGCGATGACGGAAAATTTACTCGGTTCAATGGAGTTTTAGTCGAAGTATCTACAAGGGTAGTTAAATATAATAAAGCAATTAACAATAGATGAAAGCACAAATAAATATTTTTTCTTAAACATTACTTTACAGGCTATCATATTGAATATAATGTAATCTATATCTATACTAATATGATAAAGAGGAAAGATTTGTATTTTTGCATTTTTGTATGTATTGAAATAACTTAAAAACTACGGGGCCGATTTTCTTTCGAAATTATCTCACCATTAAAAAGTTACGTATCAGTGAGTAACATAGGTTATGTTTTTACCATTTTTTTATATCACGCGGATGAAGTCGCGAGCAACAGCTAGTATTGGATATAATAAGTAATATTTGCTAATTTATTTGTCTTTAAAAGAGATATGTGCTTAGTTTTATTGAGCGTTAGTATCTTCACTTACAGCCTTGTACTCGTTTAAAAGCAATAATTTGGCTTCCCGGAGGTGTTAGTGATATCGGGAACAATGGTGATACATCATTCTACTTACGTCGCGTCCACTTCGCGGCCGGCGCACACCTTTCCACTCGTATGCCCGCCACCAATCCTGTAATCCCAGTATAAGAGCTCATTTCGTGGGGATTAAACGTGTCCTGTTCCATGTAATTTATCAATTTGTGCCTCCCGATGTATGGCGATATTTTATAAGGGCTTATAGAAACGTAATGTAATGGCGTCGTTATAAATTATTGATTCGATTGAACCCATGTTATAGGTATCTGAGGTGCGTGACCGTTATCACGATGTACGCGACTCGAGATGAGATTTAATTAAAGAAGCTTTTACCCCAACGTGTTGTTTTTTTTGTTCAATTTAATGTTTTTAATCCGTTTTTTTTTCATAATATAGAAATAGGATACGAACTCTACAATGTTTGAAGGCATAAGATAACAAAATACTGATGTAGCTGTTTGAACTATGACAGCAATATGGTTTAACTTAGTTTCGTGTAAAAGTAGAGAGACTGCAATGTGAACCTTGCAGTATCTCTCGCACAAAATACATTGTCATCCACCAGTAAAGATAACTTTGATATAAAATAGAAAAAATAATTTAAATAACTTAATTAATTTAAAAAAAAAGATACGTTTTTTTTGTATAAATATTTTATTTGCAGCATCCGTATATGCGGGTGATTCGTAATCGTAAAGGTTTCTTTGCTCGCCCGTCTTCACCTTCAAAATTAATTGATAAACGCGGCACCCACAACGAAAATAACTCAAAGATATAAATAACGTCGGAGCCGATTAGCAGGTCTACTTTGTTATGTTTATGAATATCAGCAAGTCGTTCATTTAATGTGGATCAACCGCTGCGCTCTCGACCTTTTCGACCCGATACTTTTTGCTCCTGCGACGACTCGTTTTCTGTTTGCTAATGGAAATGCTTTTGCTTGAATTATTAAATGCTGCCACTAAATTATATTTGCATTAACTTTGAGAAATTCTATGTATGGAAAATATTGGGTCGACATTAAAAAGTATAGGAAAACTGAATTTATAACTAAAAAGTTATGTATTTAATTACATTCTTTGTTTTATAATAATTTATTATTGAACATTTGACTTTCCCACAGAAAAAGGTGAAATTATTTAACCCAAAGCGAATTCGTTATTAATTTACTATCAAGTAGAGGTTATTAGCATAAATTAATTTGAAATAGTGATGTACTTTGATGTAGATATTTATACTACGAGGAAAAGTTTTCTTCAATCGGTACCGACTTAAACATTATGTTAATACAGTTTCTAATCATGTGATATGCTCCTCAATTAAGACGATGGTTACCAATACATCAATACATTTTTTTTAATTGAGATAACTTAACAATGTCTTGATGTATTCAAGAAAAATACGTAAAATAGCTTTATCTTTTACTTCTGTCGGATTCAACTAAATTGTAGGTTAATTGTTGTGAAAGGTTGAATTATAAAAAAATATCGACGAGGATGGGATTCGAACCCACGCGTGCAGAGCACATTGGATTAGCAGTCCAACGCCTTAACCTCTCGGCCACCTCGTCACGGCAACAATTAACTAAACATTTATTATAATACGCAAATATATCTTTGTGTTACCGCGAGTTTCGAATCACCCATATAATACTGGCCAAGACCGTTATCATCATCAATACTGGCCCGCTGTCTACAATCGCCTGCCGGACCACGTCACAGCGGTTTCCAGCCTCGCGTCATTTAAAAACAAACTTAAGTCCTGGCTAATTCAGAAAACTCTCTATAATGTGGAGGATTTTTTTCTGCCATAATGATTATTTTATGTATACAATTTCCATTCAGGATGTCTGTAAAAAAATTAACATTTTGACCTGTAAAAAAAACCTTAACCAATAAAATATTTGTATTTGCATTTGGTATTTGTAAAGGTTGGTATTGATCGACGTTACGAGTTACTAGGCGTAATGTGACGTACACGGGAAGTATTCTGAACGTAGTGTTACGCCGCTGGACCTACACCTCGTAATATTTCATCTCTTAACTTAGTAGCTAGTCCTGTTATCTTTCGAGACGGATTTTGTAAATGGGGACAGCAATAATGTAAATTGTACTTTTTAGTCTTTCCCTCCAGGTATTCGGTTCGATATTGCAACTTGTTTTTCGAAATCAGAAATTTATGTGTCCATTAATCTGTACAAATTATATTATCTGAAAAGAAATTCAAAAGATGTCACATGGCTTCGAGCTCCTCAGTGGGGAACTCGATAGACATATATGTAGGTGTAGTAACTATCTTATTATTCTCAAGAATTAAATGAAAATGACCTTCTAATAAAGAATTTAATGCTAACAATAACATGATTGTATTTTATAAAGAATGTATGTGGGTCGGTGTTACAGAAGTCGCCAGCAAGTGCGTGTGAAACGCAAACTAACTATTATACCTTTTTGACATCTATATCACTAGCTATCAACTTTATTGCTAGAAAAAGGACATAATTACCTGCCTATTATACGGTAATTACAACCTTGCTAGTCAAGGAATACGACTTAAATTCACATGGAAAATTTATAACTTCAAAAAGGCTTTTCTTTGCAATACGATGGATTCACTTGTGTCAATTGCTACGTCTGCTTTAAAAACGCTTGTTTCGTGAACAAACAACGTGACGTACAAATAAAATATGTTATTTGGTGAATTTCGCTTATCTTTTAGTATTTAGTATGTTATAAACATTTAAATAGGTATGAATGAAGTTTTGTATTAGTTAAAACTTTATTGAATGAATAGCTACTATTATTTTATTATTACCGATATTCTAAATATTTTATGTGAATTGCGTTGTAATAGTTTATAATGTCTTTTAGCATATAGTTTATAATGATTTAGGCGTTATTTCATGTTTTAATTAATATTAATTTAAACGAAACATAGTAAAAATGTAATTAATTTATTTTCCATAAGCCCTCCTTCATATAAAACTTATTTATTATATATTTCATTAAAAAATTAAATAAATTGCACATAAGTAACTAATCGTACAGTAACATAGTGAAGTAATCGATATGATATACTGTAAAAAAAATTGCTAATAAAACTGGAGCTGCAAATATATTTATTAAACATCTAATAATAAGGTTCTGGTTTTTTTATTTCAATCTTCCATCGGGTGTGCTAATAAAAGTCGCTCCAATGGACACGAGATTTTAAAAGTTGATGATAAAAAATTGACTGCAATAATATAATTTAGGCGTTAGTCTACAATAGGAGGTATTTATATAGGAATATACGTGGCCAGCGCAGGTGGGGTAAAGGCACGAGCTGCTATGGCGCCCCGCTGCGCCTGCTAGTGTTGTGCGGATGTCGATATCGACACAATTTATCGACGTCGATGATTTCGCACTCGATAAATACTTTAACCGACCACAACTTTGTCATCCAGGTGTAATATATCGATTTATGAAACCGGTCATGTTAGATTAGAATACTGCAATAATTTTTTATTTGAATAACGGGTTTGTTAGATGTAAGAATGACAAATGACATTGGATTTATTACTTTTTCTAATGATGAATGTCTTTTTTTTTATTATACATATTTCCACCACGAATATATATGAAAGAAACTTAATTATTAATTTTATTTGTCTATTTACGTGTCATAAATATCTGCATACACGAGAAATATATGGGTGGATGAGCTTTGATTTTCTTTGTACAAATTATTGTTACTCCCTTGTAACCTTAGTGTACATACCTAACAGTTAGCTATTTTATGAGTGTTTATTCGTGTTCTTCGCCACAAATGTTTATAATACCATCTAACTAGTACGACCAAAGCTATTTATACCTTCTTGTTTTTTTCCTTTTCAATTTATTGAACAAAGGCTCAACACTATTCCAATGCAGTTTCAATCGAAGTAACACCTGCTTACGTCAAACGCTCTTCATCTGTTTATTTTGTGAATAAACTAAGAACAAACAGAAGTAATATAAATTATCAATATAATGACACTACTTTAGGGATATCTTTATTATAATAAATTGGAAAATTATTTTTAACGCACGTCATAGTTTAATTAAGTTTTCTAAACGAAATATCAATTCAATTTAAATTTTTGCTGTTCTTAACTGTAGACCAACAATTCGTTTGTTTATATTTAGTAATTTTTCTCAGGTAAATGGAAAAGTACAATTTCTAGCGTATCAAAGCGTATAAAACAATGTTGGTAATGCCAAGCAAAGAACTTTGCGTTTATTAGGAATATCTAAATGTCATTATCACAGGATATATCGAAGTGAAAGAAACTGACAAAACAACTGACTGTAGTAGGGTCTCTCACCCGTTATTTGGGACTCAAGCTAGAAAGTGTGAAAGATTAGTCTATTAGGCACAGGAATTGATAGAAGGGATCTGCACGAAATAAATATACGCCTAACAGAATATTTGGACCACCCAAGTATTTCCATATTGTTTTTCATTTGTATCGCTTCGTTACTGTATGTTCATTGAAACATAGTCAGCATATTTTAACATAACCAACTTATTCAAACTTCAATTTCTGTGCATTTAAAAAATACACAAGTTATAAATATGTCCATGTCGCAGGAATAAAATGCAAACAAATGGATCGTGCCGCGAGCGTTTATTACCAAATGAATTATACAAGTTTTAATTAGTTTAGGATTTTTGTTTAAAAACGCTATGAATATTAAAAGCGGCGGATTAATTTAGTGCGTCCGGCCGGCGCGGGCGTTCGGGCTCGCCCGCTACGCAATTAAACCCCCAAACAGAACTATCGCGTTATTAATATTGGGAAGCAACTGGCGCCTTCGGCTGTTAAGAAAAAAGAAACGTTTATAAGAGTTTGTTGGGCATTATCGTAAAACTTGTATAGTATTTAATAGTGGGCTCAAGGCGTGCCGCTCCTATTAGCGTGTAAGTTATATGACAGTTGTAATTCTGTTGACGATGGCCGATGCAGGTCAGTGTGTGTTGACGCCGCTCGCACCGATTTGGCGCTCACAACTTTCTCACGGTAATCTCTACACTGGACAATAAGAAACTTTAATACATATATTAATATAGCACATGTAATTAATAAATCGATCTGTGTCAAAAGAGAAACAAACAATACAGAATTGATTTCAACTTTTTGATTGAAACGAAAAAAAAGCGAAATATGTCTTCATAGACATGTCATATTAATTGATATCTCCTCCCAAAGACAATTATAAGGTCTTGAGGGTACTTAAGTTGAATATTGCATGAGAAACCTAAATGATAAATATTTTTTTCGAATGTAAAGTTATTGAGATTATTTTATGGTCGTAAACTATATCGCGGACCTAACCTTATTAGCTTCTCAATAGGCTTTTTAAACCAATAAAATTACTAATTAGTTTTTGTTGATACAAAATTATAACATGATTTATTAGTTAAACATTCTGTTAAATTTTATTTAATGACTCTTTTAAGGTTAACCTTTTTTTAAACAAGAGGTAAGAAAGTCAATTTATCTTAGTTTATTTTTCTATCATTATTACTTTGTAAATATATTTAATAACAATAATTTTGTTTGTCAAAAAATAATATTTAGACTACAGTTCTCATCGTTGAAATCTTTTACATGTAGCAGAACAGACATGAAAATTTTTCTTTTTTATTTCTATCCTTTTTTTCCATTTCAATTTTTTCCTTGATTTGATGTCGCTATAATATTTACTAAATATTATTTTAAATGTAAAACGTTACATCTGCCCACTTGTAAGTCGGTACCGTAGCACATTTATTCTATCCGACTCGACTTGATCGGCTCATTTAATGTCTCGTAAGATTGCGATTACAATTTAATCGATGCCAGTATCGGCAACTCGATTAACCTTTTAACATGAAATACAATCATTTTCGACATTTCTCATTTCTATACCTGCTTACGAATCGGTCTCAGACCATTAATACTTAACTAACCTATTACAGAAAATAGGAATCGGGCGCAGTCAGACATCCCAAAACTATAACAGTCAACTAGTATCGTTTTTGTTTCCAATATGCAATAAATAGGGCAATAAAGAGTGCGCGCGCGCCGGCGCGGCGGGGGGCGCCGTGGGGCCTTTAATTGTTTGTAATTAGGCACGATCTCGGCTTGCGTTTATTGACTGTTTATTGCTTAATATCCAGCAAGAGACGGGCCCGATGTTGAGGAGTCTATTTTGTAGGAATGTAATGGTCGTGCGGAGCGCCGACAGAGATGCCCCGGCCATTAGAGACTGTTTTGATACGCCGCGGATGGACACGCTTCGAGCGGTTACACGATTGTTCAATCGATGTAGAATGAAGCGTGAGACAATAGTAGTTTGCCTCAAAATTATTATCTACAAGAATATTAAGTGTATTAGTTTTTGAGAGTCAAGACTATAGAAATCATTTTTGTAAACTATTATGGGAATCAACGATCGAAGATTGGACTTCGTAGCAGTTTTATTGGACACTATATACGTAAATCGATTTAATTAATTCTTGCAATGTAACTATCGCTAAATATTTATTAATACGGAACATCAACAAATTGTATTGTTGCGTTCATTTTTTGTTGTTCTTTTTATTTGTCACAACAAGGATGAAATGGTACTTGTTACTAGTTTTTCCATCTTAAAATATACCAGAAATGAAGTAAAGAAAATATACGATAATCTTGTTTTTTATGAGATAAGCTCATAATAGCGGCAGAAATACTAAGGTGATCATCGACGCCCATGGACATCTGCAACACCAGAGGAACTACAGATGTTTGTCCGCCTTTGAGAAGCAGATAACTACGCTCGTTTCTTGAAGGACCCTAAGTCGTTGTCATTTGGAAATATCGCACAGTACAATGTAATGTGGCTTTCCGAAGCAGAAAGTTTGATTGATTGCAGGATTGATATCTGTCAGCTTCAAAACGATGAAAGTTTTAATGATATCTATACAGCTTTCTTTGCTACAATTGTCCATAGTTGAAATTATTAACGAAAATCTTGATCAAACAATTTTGATCGTTCACCGGGCGCTTCAGTACCGGTATTGTAAATGTTCGCGGTGACATCGGCGGCGACGCGGGCACGGCGGCGCGACGACGAGCCTGCGGCACGCACACAAGTGTGCTGGTGTGCGTGACGTCACTGCAAACAACCGCCGGCCGCCACGCCCTGCCACGCCTCACCCGGCGCCCGCAGCACCCTTTCAACACCCAAACCGAAACACTCCACAAAACCCAACTCTACTAACACTACCATAGAATCCAATTTCCCTTGCACTTGTGCAATGGAATCTGCTCTCGATCTTCCAAGTATGTTTCAATGTAGAAGTTTTGTTTATTTTTCTTTTCGTAACAAATGTCAGTATGCCATCTTAAAGATACTTGGAGAGGATTTGAGGAGATCGAACCTTTCAACTTTATATTTTATTTTCACTCAGCTATAAATAGCTAGTTTATTCAACGTATCAAGATGAAGTGGCATTAATGTTAGATTATTTTATAAAGTAGTATTATTGCGGTTACGTAGAAATAATATTTCGTACACATTTACTGAGCACCGCTAAACATTTCGTAGAAGCGTTTACAAATAAACCCATTGAGCCATATCTCAATATCTTTTCAGTACTCTTTGCAATAGTTTAACGAAAATTATTCTTATTTCGAAAACACAGTAGGTAAATATAGCAAACAATAATCATCCTTTTAAAAAAATATAAAAAAATAAAACTCAGGAAGTAGGCTACGTGTTCCTCTAGACTATGTTCTATATCTGTGCCAAATTTCATTAAGATCCGCTGAGCCTTTTCGGAGATACCTTCTAATAACCATCCATCCATTCATTCATCCATCTAAACTTTCGAATTTATGATATTAGTAAGATTGCCCTAGATAAAGGATACCTCAAGGTGGAAGATATCGTTTGTGTCCCAGCCAGGTCTACTGAACGAGTTCCAGTTAGCAAAGAATTGATTTAGGTAACTGGTCTAAAACTAAGTTCTTGTGAAAGCATAAAAAATTAATATCAAACAAACAATATGATGATTAACATGATTCAAAAATAAAATTTAGAAAAACAAACATACGGTTAGTTGATAAAAGTTTATTTACAATGAACTTTATCGGCAAAATCCTAACATGCTCCCGTAGCTTGGGCAACCGCAAATTGACGGATGGTCGCTATGACCCCCGTCACAGTGAAAAAAAACCCGTGAGCAATGCGTGAATGGCGAGCCTCTCTCCAATATCCTGGCCCCCGCCGCGCCTTTGTGCGCCAGCCCGATGCTCACCTCGCTGACACGTACGTTATTTATCTCCAACGCTTTTGTTGTCCAGTTGCTTTTCAAAACTTAAAAACACTCGATCGAGGGGCGTTCGCACGAAAACAAACAACTCTGATAGTCGAGTCAATTTGTATGTTTCCCCGTGCACGCCGATTGCACATCAATTGAGCACTGATTCGAAAATCACCGTCTCCACGAATGTAAATCGGCCAAGGAGTTCGACATCGCCAAGATTGCTGTCTGTTATGGTAATACAACAGGGAAAACGATGCTCGTTTGTATCGTATTGTGAACGCACAGGGAAATGGTGGCGTCTTCCCTTACCTATCTGTATTGCTACGACACAGTGCTGGAATTACCTCTCGGGGCTCGCTATGGTCTATAGCGCTCTCATTGAATTTAGATTTGTATTAGCAAAGTAATACGTCTTCGTATGATAATTAACACAAAAAGAGTAAACCATTTAGAAACTCACAAAGTTGAATAGCACAACCACATTTAAATATGCAAAAAGTTCACGCTTGAAATGGTAATTCTATTAAAATATTGAGGTCTGTCAGATTGTAAGCGGCGTTTACCAAGCGAAGTGCTTAAGATTGGTTTCAGTATTCGGCTGTTAGTATACTAAAGTAAATTCTGCTGATGTAGAAACTTGTAAGGGCAAGGTAATAATTACGTGTGAAATGCAACGGTTGCGTTACTCACTAAACATTTCCTTGTAATCGTGAACGGTTAGGGCGCTGAGGTCGGGGCACGGACCATAATCTCACAAATACATTTATCATGTTCGAGCGATAAAAATGCCATTGAGATCGGGACCAGACAATGGGATACAAGCTCTTACCTGATACGAAGCCGAAAGTCAATTATATTCAAATATAAATCGGATTTGCGAACATAAGTCGGGGACAATGACGTGGGCCGGCGCCGCGGCCACCTTTCCGTGTACCCACTCGATAATAGGAGGGAACAATGGATGGTTACGTCGCGCACAAAGCTGAGCTACGGCGTGCCTTCTGTACGCCCCTATGTGACTACTATTTGACGTCTCCGCTCCTGTACACAAAATCGAAACTTTCCATAATCGAGTTCCTGCGGTTTAACTGAATAATAACAGCTTGAATGTGCATGTTTCATACGTATGATATGCTAACAATCACAATCGAAGTAGACATCTCAGTAGTACTAAAACACAAACTGAATGTGACTTTTTTTCTACATGAATGTACAGATAGTGTGATAATAAAAATAACTTTTACAACCATCTATCTGCCTAAGTCTTTCTTTGTTCTAAGTTTCTAAGTTGTTATTGTTAGATCCTTCCCCATTAATTCGCACGAACAAAATTTCATATCTACGTGTGCAGAGAACATATAGAAATAACAAGCCTTTAGTATCTACATGACATTCCGTGAGACGAGTGCAACGTTTTACGATCTGTGTATGGTAATCGCCGTATAGCGGCTTGTAAACTATCAACTTATAATTTACACCTATTAATTGATATTCATTTTTTTGCAATTCTTTCCGTTCATTCTCAGAATGACGAGCAAACAAGTCGCGCAGGTGCTGAATTGTGTCATTGCTAAATTTCTACGAGGGCATTGCCGATGCAAATATCGTTTATAATTTTTCAAGAATAAAAAATAAGCAGAATACGTTGCAATATTCTTGTACCTACACGTGTTCGGATGTGGACACATGTTAAAACAACGGATATCGGTTACACAAAAGTGCATGCAAATAATATAAAGTCGGTCTTATTAAAGGTAACAGAAATAAAAGCGTCGTCGTTAACTTAAATCTATCAACAAGATGACATTCTAATTTCAAAACAACGCCATTTGAATAAAACCGTTTTAAAAAATATAAAAAAAATGTAATTCGAATGTAAAAATGCATTTCCGATCTGTGTTCGATATTCGGATAGCAGATAGTTTTAACAGACTAGGGAAATGCATAGAGCGGTCACGCCCGCCGAATCACTGCACAAAGCTCTTTCGCTCATCTCTATTCAACGTATTTACAGTTGCCGTACTCCGCTTTGTCAACCTTTATTAGATATCAATGACGCCACATAAAGGGATTTTGCGGCGATATATCATTTTCCACCTTTTGAACTTGAATGTTTGCTGGTTTTTGTTATCTTTTCGTGTGAAGTTCGAGTTTTAAATGAAAAGAAGACAGTTTTATGCAGTATTTAAGTATTTCTTCAATTTTAGATAAGTCTTTTCTAAAATATCATGAGTAGATTTATTTACATTTTATTACACTACACTCAATTTTCAAGAAGAATAGAATTAACAGAATTTTTATAGGCTGTTAGGTACAGAAATATCGTAATCTGTCATGGAATGCAATGAAGGCATGTCAAGATGCGCAGAATTTTAATTGCAATTTAAAAATATTCCTGGATCTAAAATTAGAGCAGGCAGATATGATAAGATACAGGTTTTTCAAACGTATCCTTCACCAGGAGTCAGAAATACTGACTCCTGGTGAAGGTGGTTTTTTATTCCCAAATAAAAAACCAGGTAGTGGCTACTTGTGTATTTTACAAACTCGACTGTCAAAAAGGTGTGACATTAGCATAATTTTAGGCAAAAAGCGGAATAAACAATCCCTTCTAAACGACGTATTAAACACTCAAACAAAGTCATTATAAACGAGTAGCTGAGCCGGGTGCGGACGAAGTGTCACAAAAAGGACATACGTCAGGGGATGTTGGGGACAAAGCGGCCACCGGGGCGCCATTATTTGCCTCCTCAATGGCACTCTTAAGAAATTTGTTACGAAACGTTTGATAGACATACAAATGGTGGCCAAACGTTCAAATTGCATCGAGGATACGTTTCATCTTAACTAAATTAGGTGCTTTAATTGCTAAAAATCTTACTTCAAAAGTGTATTAAGTCGTAGAAGACTTAAACCAGAAAATCTAGGCAATTTATCATAAGATATCGTTGTAATTAGTATTTAAAAACTTAATATTTGGCAAGCACGATCAGTATCTTGTATGTACTTTTATCGCAGTTAAAATAAATTATTAAAATTTCGATGTCTCGGAAACTTATATTAGCGTGCCTATCATTTTTGCTGTTATTTTAGGCACTTAGTCATTAATAGGCTTGTTTGGAAGTAGTTTTTTTTTCTGATAATACCTAAGATTAACACTGTTTAAAACTAGTGGCGTTATACATTGTCGCATCCCATGCTCGATGAGTGGTGGGGCGTTACAGATGCGGTTACTAGACGTCTGTTCTCGTATATTTATTGCATACAAAACGGTGTAAATTTGTTTTAGGGGTGTCGCTACAAAGTTTAACATTACCCCTTATTGTTGCTCAGCCCGGTGCTTGTATGAATACGTCGCGGTTGTTACAGGAGTCAGGGGGACGGAGCACAGATTTATAGCTTGACTATGAACTCGAAAGCTATTCATCGTAAAATGATACACTCCTTGCACATTTATGTTTTGATAGATTATTATCGACTTTTTTATGTTTACAACCAATCAAACGCATCGGTATTCAGTATTATTATACATTGTATAGATATTAGATTATGATAAGGTTCATCGTTAAGACATTCGATTGTCAAAGTTTAGTGTGAAAGTAAAACCGTGTAGGATTTCTTGTTAAATTATGTCAACAACGCCATCTATTATCCATTGGTGAAAATACAATCGATTATTATTCTTTTTACCAATCCAAAAACTTTGTTTATTTAATTTACATATAAAAAAACCAGGAAAGGGTTGGTAACTATTTTTATTTTATGTAACAAACTCTTACTTACTCTTATACAATCGCCATGTGTTATAATAGTAAAAACAAAAATTATTATTCATTTGAGTCACGTCACAAATATTTAACTAAATCAATTTGGCCAACGTTTGATTACGCGCACGAATCAAAGGGGGTGTTCTATTTGTGCAACGGCTCTATTAGATTATTTGCCCCCCTCTCCCGCACATCCCCTGCACACCCGCCGCCATCCCGACGACTGTGTGACAATCAAATCAAACAGTAGCACTGCTTTGTCAAACACATGTAGCGATACGAAATTATAGTTGTACTTATTACATTTTGCAGGATTGTTTGTAGCATTTGTATTTAAATTGGTTTAAATTATATTTCATTGAATGTTTGTATGCAGAACTGATCAGTTCTAGTGAAGTTGTAGCCTTGTCAACTATTCTATAAGAAATCATCTTGATACTTCCGTCCTTACTAATAATTAAAGGTTTTGGGGTATTCAGGGGCGGTAATTAAGATTTGAATACAAGTTATATGACACTTTTAATAGTATAAACGGATAGAAAAGGGCAAAATAACTTTTTTAACTAACTTTGAGTTCAACACAGCAGAGTTCACATTGTTAACTTTATTTTTTAATTTTCTTCATTGTGTTAAAACGCTGTTATTGGACACATTATGTTGGATGATATGTTGCTGTGACCTGCGGTATAAAAGAATTACATTTTCAATGATGTCTACTCGTATTTTGTATGAAACGCAGCTAAAACCGCATAAAGCTATAACTACGAGTATACAGTACGAAAGTAAGAGACGCCTTACGCCGAAGTCTTAGTAAACGACGAAAGTTGTCAGTTATTTAACTCTGTGCAAGCAAACTGTCGTTCTTGTAATGGCCGCTGTCGACGGACGACATCAATCTAGAGCGGCTGCTTCTAGTAACATACTGTTGGCAGCTATCCGTGTACGTGAGAACTTATTTTGGAAGGTTAATTGAGTATTGTTATTCCAGACGGAGCACCACACGTGCTGCGCGTGCGGCGAGGCGATCGCTGACCGCTTCCTGCTGGAGGTGGGCGGGGCGACGTGGCACACGAGCTGCCTCCGCTGCTGCGTCTGCGCCGTCCAGCTTGACAGACATCCCTCCTGCTTTCTGCGCGACCGCCAGGTCTACTGCAAACAGGATTACGTCAAGTGAGTCATCTAGAACAATGACAATAGAACAAGTTTGTTCTATATTAATAATCGCTTCGCTGTCTTTTTCAATACTTGTTAAACTTAACTAGCACATTCTTAGATGAATAACTTAATATTTTTTGCTGCGTATGCCCTATTTTTTTTACCTTCTTTTCACCTTCTTTCCAATCGTACCTATAGTACGGCTTATTAAGGTAGCTTGAATAATTTAGCATTGCTAAAACTTACGATTTAATATGTCTATTAAGATATAATATACGTACGTTTTAATCGATAATACAAGTCATATAAATTTATTGCATTCTTTAAAAGAATCGAAACATCCACCGAGACTAACAGATGCACTTAATACCCGACAACAGTACTCATCGGCGCCACACGATATTCACATCGTATAGTATTTTAAGCACGTTGAATAAAGCAGAGAATCGCGTGCTCATCGGATGTTAATTTGCCTCCTCCAGCTTATCGGTGTTATCCACACCAATGTTTCAAAAGCACAATTTGCATTTCAAAATCGTATAGTAGCGGTCGCGGGGCCGCGGAGCCGCGCCATCGCCCTTTATCAATACTTATTAACATTTTGTCGCCGCTTGAATCAATTAAAGGCGAGCCTCGCATAGTAATTAACAAAGTGACAGATCAACAAGTTTTAACACTCGGCGGTAATGAAGATGTCGCGTAGTGGCCGGAGATAAACAACGGGAGATGCGCTTTACGGGCGGTGGTCTGCGGCTACCGGCTACTGTCCGCTACCGCGCTGTCCACCCGACTAATGTAGCAATGCACTTGTGTGCACGACACTCCTTGTACACTGCAATTACAAAGTTTATTGCCAGTTCATAAAACGTTTCGCTAAAGTTAACTGTACGGGAATATAATGAAGCAAATAACTGTTTTTTTTTAAGATGCTATAATTTCCCTTAATATTTATTACAGTCTAGAAAACCTACACACTTTTATTCATTGTTTTATTTGTCGCACCAAGCTTTTACTGTAATCTGACATCTATTAACACTTCGTCGTATAACAATTAAGTGAAAAATTGAGTAACAGAATGAAAAATACTATATTATAAATTACATCGAGAGTTTTGTGAGGCCGAAAGTATTCGGCTGCGCCGGCGGCTAGGATCGTAAATCCACACTCGTTGATTACTCTTGCTTCCCCCACCATCCCCACACTATCGAGTACCATTCAGCCAGGCCATTAACTCGATGACATGATTTAAATTATTTGTTTTAGATACAAAACCCAATCTAAGATACATTGGTATATTATGCACGTTTGTTAGCACCGGGCGACGCCGGGGGCAACGCTTGTATAACGACTGTGACTACAATGCCGTTTGTCCGTGACTGATAGCTTGACTCACGAACTTTAATTAGTTTTAGCTTATTGAGTTATTGAAGCTATACGAATCTTTTGTTGTTGTTAATTTCTTAACAACTCTGATATACCGCCGATATCAATATTCAATCTTTGAGATAAAATAAAAAAATGTTTTACTTATTTCTTATAAGAATTTTCAACCTCAATCTAAAATATAATGTTTCTTAATTTCTATAATGATCTTTAGATCGGCTAAACATGAACTAAATGGATGCATTGTAAGAGCTAAGAGGAGGTTTATGTTAATTTTATGACATTATACAGATATATTGCTAAATAAATACAGAGTTAGATCTAAGCAAAATGTGCTAGCATTATAAAAGTAGTGTTAACTTGCGGCTAAAGTCCATTTACGAACATGTCTAAGTTGTGTTATGATTGTGTATCGGATCCCCATTGTTTAATATTCAGAGTGAATCGATTAAAGGCAGGTTTATTTATGTGGCTAGAGATTAATTAAACCGAGAGACTACATGGTGCATTTACATACGACATGGCGCTCGCATTTGCGGGATGACGGTGTGGGCGATACATCGCGTGAGACCTTACTGATACCAGATTCGGATATTGACTCCAATTTCATACTTCAGCAATAAAACAAGCCTTATCTGAAACTTTACTAAACAATACCATTAAAAACCTTTAAACTAAAGATAAGTTTAATTGTTATTCACACCGATGGGAATAAATTGAGGTAACTCAACTAACGCTATCAAAATATAAATATAGAAACACTAGCTTTCGTCCGAGACGACGTCTGCGTGGTATTAAAAAAAAACAAAACCAAGTAGCCTACGAGTTCTTCCAGACTATTCTCTACATTTATGCCAAATTTCATTGAGATCCATCCATCTAAACTTTCGCATTTATAACATTAGTATGATAAATGTGAAAATTTAGATGGATGGATGTTTGTTAGAGTTTGTAGCCTAAACTGCTGAACAGATTTCGATGAAATTTGGTATAGATGTAGAGGATAATCTGAAAGAACACATAGGCTATTCACTTTTGTTTTTTTTTAAAACCACGCGGACGGAGTCGCGGGCGACAGCTACTACAATAATATTAGGATGATATGATTAAGAATGGTCACTATCTTTAAAAAAAATTGTATCTAAAATAGTGGAATAAAGATTATTGCTTTCTGGCAAGTAATAACAACTTTATTTAATTAAAGCGTTACATTTAAAAATTAACACATCATTGTGTAAAACAGTTGGCTTTAATTTGTGTAGTGGCAACACTTAAACATCCTGTCTAAAACAAAAGGGGCGGTCGCGTGGTTCTACGGCTCCCAGTTAAAACGACGTACTAAATAAACAATGAACAGATGATATATCAACAAAAGCAATTACTTGCAACGCCGCCGGCGACTGACGATTTACGTACCTGGCAACACCACTCGTTATCCACACCAAACAAACGTTATTTAAAATATGATGCTTACTTCGGCTTATTAAAATGGCAACATTACATTCAAACGTAAACAATCATGAAAATAATTTACATTTAATAACATATTTGTATAAAATGAATGAAATAGTCTAAAGAATGCAACTTTTAGAGAGCTCAAGATCGGTTAAGTAAAATATATCTTCGAGTTCTGGTATCTTGGACAATAGAACCAATTATAATTGCTGATAGTGTTCATTTGTTTCTTATTTAAAAATACTAATCTTACTCCTTACTAATATCATAAATGCGAAAGTTTGGATGGATGTTTGTTAGAGTTTGTAGCCTAAACGGCTGAACGGATCTCGATGAAATTTGGCATAAATGTAGAACATAGTCTGGAAGAACACATAGGCTAGCTTTTCTTTTATATTTCCACGCGGGCGGAGTCGCGGGCGAAAGCTATTGATTAATGATACAAATGATCATAGCATCTTCATTCAAGGGTGTATAGTATAACTGCTAGATTCTATTACGCTAATACGTAAAATTTAGCGTCAATATTAATTGTTTCTAAAACAAAGGACCACTTGCAATGTGGGCACATCTGTCTGTGGTCCACATAGCTTCGTTCCGATTAAAACATCGTCTCGCATCGCACCAACTTATCACAATCAAAATAAATGACAAATGAAAACGCCAGTGTTGCAAGTCACGGAGCGCACATGGCTCACCTGTATTTTTTTCGACTGGTAACGTTCTTGTCGCTTTGTTGTGGCCACACTCGAGCGGTGGTTTTCAATAATACCGCACTCGGGACATTGGCCTCTTTTTTATTTCGATCATCGAGTTTCTCACGGATCTATTATTATATCACCTATTTTCTTAAAACTTAAGACGTTAAATACGTGAATATGCAGAAAAAAAAACTTAAGGAAATAGTCATAAGATGAAATGCTAAAATAACTGGATCTTTGCATTTTAGCCAATATCCAAATTATGTAGTAATCCATTTTTAACATACTCAAATTTGGACACTTGACAAATTAATTAAAAAATAGTAAAAAACATAGCCTATGTTACTGTTAACGGAGCTTTTTAATGGCGTAAGAAATTTTTTAATCGGCCCAGTTTTTGAGTTATATCAACACATATAGAAATCCAAAATTACAAATCTTTCCTATTTATAATATTAGTATAGATATAGATAATGTATCAGAAGTATCAATATTATATAAAAAATCGTGAATTTACTGCGTAGCACTGCATGGTGTGGATCAAAGATATCAAACCTAAGATGTCTTATCTGTGGCCTGTCGATTGAAACTGATCGCCGAGATGACGCAAATTGTGTTCTTTCTGGCCACACAGCGCGCGGGTCGTAGGTCACTACACACTAGGCCCGCCTACCCTACCAACATTCTACCAAACATACCAATAGCTACACTGCCAATGTGAATACCACCTTTAAACTATCGACAGTATTCCAATAGGTGTACTCCTCGATTCGGGCGTATAGTACAACCACGAATGACTTAGGAAAATGACTATGACTGTGAATATTTTTAATACGTCGAAGGTTAATTGGACGCGGGCAAGGTATTGTGAAGGAATTAAGCGGACCGACTAAACGATCAAAATGACGAGTGAACGTGAAATTGTTTCTTATGAATATCATTCCTTTTTAATTGAACATACGAGAATAAACATTCCGACAATCTGCTTTGTTGGTGAGGCGAGACACTTGACCATTCCGTTAGAACTGTTTATTGATTAGAGTTACTAATTCATTATATGTACATTTTAGATTCAATTATAAGGAACGCGCAAATATAACGGCATTGCCACTGCCGATACTCATATATAAATATTCTTATCTCTGTTTTTACAAACACAATGAAAAGGATGACGCTAAGTTTGTCTACAAGTGTTGCGGCAGTGGAAACTCAAAGTAAAATTTATCAGATGAGACTACAGACAGTACAAATAAATACTATTATAGAATTTAAACCTAATGTGGATATTAGACCTATTTTAGTTTTTTTACTTTGCCAATTTAGTCAAATTAAATAATTTAACGGTTGTTTAATTTAATAATATAATGACATCCGATATAATCATCGAGGAATAACGGAACGAGCAAAGTGTATCTTTATTCGCGGAGACCGTGCAAAGTGCCCTTTGGATTCTCTCACAAAAACAAACAGGACATTTTAACGTCGGCAGCGATATGATACCGTGTTAATGGAATGTTGCACGAGTTTATTTAATTAATTAAATATTAAGGGTCCGCGGAATGGTAATAAGGCAATGTCGCGATAAACGCGCCGCCGCCAGGACTTGTAACATTCACTGTGCCGTTTTTAATGCAATATCCCGGTTTGTATCTATACTACGGATGCTGTGGCAACGTCGGAGCAATGTTCACAATATAAATACGTAGTTAATTACTTTAGTTAAATGTTTATTATCGATTTCTCTCTATTCTTCTGTAAGAATCAAGAATGAGAGGCGAATTCACTTATCAAATTAATAATATGCGTACCGTAATTTTTGCAATAAATTCCTAAACTTCTTTCCGATTAATTTTTTATTCTTGAAATTAAAAGTTATTATAAATAGAAAAAGGAATGGGATTATTTTATTAATAGTTAACTTATGTTATATGATGTTTTAAAGTCTTTTATAATTGAAATAAATTCTAAGTCTAGTTAACTTCAGAAAACATTGATGCTATAATTTAAAAGAAAGTACACTATTAATTTCAATTTAAATAATAATTTGATACTAATTGCTTCTAGGATTTCAGACTGATTGGTAGCGGTAGTAGATAATCTAATATCAATTGGCATTTTAATTAACTATTCCATAGTTACATCTGTAATAAACGGAAATAAAACAAGCTATTCAATTTATCATTAAGTGAATGCGAAATGCTGCGCGAAAACGTGTTTTTGTATATCTTAATTATTGCTTTTGCGATTAAACATATTATTTCGCAGTTTAATTATAAGGGTCGCCGTACACTGACATCTTTATTAAGTGCGAGAGCATTTTCCATGTATGGCAACCCTTCTACTATTGTTTCAAAGATGGTTACCTAATTTACTCTACATTTATGTGTTAAACTTGTTACTCCGCTGTTCTAACTTAACGGGAGGCACATTGTTCCCAGGACGTTCGGTGCTAAATGCTCGAAGTGCTGCCGTGGTATATCTTCAACGGACTGGGTGCGGAAGGCTCGAGAACAGATATACCACCTGGCGTGCTTCGCCTGCGACGCCTGTGGACGTCAGCTCTCCACGGGAGAACAGTTCGCACTGCATGAAGACAGAGTACTATGCAAGCCGCATTACCTTGAAACTCTTGACGGTGGCTCTATTTCTTCTGATGGTAATTTCTTTTTATTTGGATCATTAAATACAAGCTCGTAGTTAAGACCCAAGGGAATACTTATAATAATACGATAATACAAAAATTTCTTTCAAATCTTTCTGTTCTTGTTTTGTAATTGTTTGTTTGTTTCTTTCTTTCTTTCCTTATTTTGGATAATTTACACTGATTTCTGCATTCAAGTTGTTAGGTGGTAACTGAGTTAAAGAAGTCCACCTCTCCTTTAGCAGGTACATTTAGTACGAGAATAAACAAACGGAGTTTTTAAGTAACTATTAAACGATTCTGAGCGGCAGCCAACAAGTAGTTCGTACAGTATTATTTTGCGTTACTTTCGGTGGTATAGTGTATTGCACATTTAATAAGAAATGACGTAAAATTTTATAGATGGCTGCGATTCTGAAGGCTACCACAAAAGCAAGGCAAAGCGGGTGCGGACGACATTCACGGAGGAGCAGCTGCAAGTCCTCCAAGCGAACTTTCAACTGGACTCAAACCCAGACGGCCAAGACCTGGAGAGGATCGCACAGGTCACAGGACTGAGCAAGAGGGTCACACAAGTCTGGTTTCAGAACAGCCGAGCGCGACAAAAGAAACATCAACATACGGGCAAAGGAAAACAAAACCAACGTCAGTATTAACTATAGTTTTTATCAGTTTAATGCGAAATTGCCCACTGCATTTTGTGTAAACCATTCTGATGCGTATGTGCGAATGTAATCTGCGATGCGAATTGTAACAAAGGTCTTTATATTCCTTCGTATAGTTAAAATGCCATAACAATTTACAGTGATGTCAAGAGATGCGGACCCGGCGGGGTTTGGGCGGCCCATAAACCTCCATCTCACGTATTCTTTCCAGAACAAGCCACCTTTTGTCCCAATAGGTAAGTATTCCAGATTCCGATGTGAGATTACTAGATGACTATATATACATTTTGTTAGTGATTCAGTGAACAATCTATTTAGAGCCTAGATTAGTATGAAATTCCCATAGATTTATGCTCGTTCACAGTCTTTCTTCATTATCCCACTCTACGCAAGGTAATAGCACCAGATTTTCGACTTCAAGATCTATCATTCGTCAATCCCTTCTGAAATATGTCACCTCTCTACTCCAACCATCTATTCCTAAGTCTATGTTCATATTTAATTTCTCCTTTATTAATTTCTCGCAGCCTGTCTAATATTACTGCTACTGACTGTAATGTTTATTTTTTTCCCAGACGGAACTTCTTTCACGGACTCTTCAATGGATGAACTCTCCGAAGATTCGTCTATCCATTGCATGCAGAGTGAAGTTTGAAGATCTATGTATTCTTAATGTATGAAGCTTTCTCTATGTTATTCGTGTAGATATAAAGAATGTGTAGTTGTTAATATTCTAAATCAGCTTATGTGTGTTCAGATACTGTCGAAAAAATATTGTTAACTGGAAAACTAAGCGTACGTTTCTTTTGACAATGAGAAGATTTTTAACTTGTGTAGTTATCGCAAAACCCTACTGCACTTGTATTAAAACATTTTAAAAGAGGATGAAAGCGATGACTAATTATAATTATTTATTAAAAATATTTTAAAAACGAAAACCCACATTTACGTTCATCTTGTTTTATATCATGATAGTTGATACATTTTTACTTGAAAATACAGAACTTTTGAGGAATCGTGTTTTCTATCGTTTGTTATAATTAGAATTGTATATAAATCAGATGTGTGTAAATGTTAACAGAATATAAATTAACTAATATATTTGCAGATAGATAATAAGTCATACGTTATCATGTTATTGAATACAGTTAGCTCATAATTTATACAACATTGTATCGAAAAGTTATGCTTATAATATTGTTAGAAATAATTGTTTCCAGAGGAATAATCTTGATTGAACAACAATAAATGCGGACAAAACATCAGTTTTTATGTACGTATTTCTACCGCACTGAATGAAACATGTATAAATAGTTAATGTAATTTATTCTTAGATAAACGTAATTTACCTAAATGTAAAATATAGAATAGGTTCTTTATTATTTAATTTAAGGAATTTTTACTCTCAGTGTTATTGTAAAAAATATATTTATTTATGTGTGTCTAGTGACTGTGATAAAATTACTTTTGCTGTTTAAAATATTAATTTTACTTCGAACTATTTATGTACATTACTTTAATTGTTTACTAACTCCTCTGACGCGAACGAAAATTGCTTACTGTAATGCAAAATAACAAAAAATTAAAAAAAATCTAAGTCCAAGATTTATACGTTTTTATTAGTCAAAAAAACTAGTTGTCTACGATTTATTGGCGTCGAACTGTATCATCTAGAAATTCAAATATTTTAACGTATTTCCAACGTCTTTCTTCCCTTTTAAAGATTA
This sequence comes from Papilio protenor, assembly GCA_029286645.1. Taxonomy (NCBI): domain Eukaryota; kingdom Metazoa; phylum Arthropoda; class Insecta; order Lepidoptera; family Papilionidae; genus Papilio; species Papilio protenor. The sequence goes on from JAGSMZ010000042.1 coordinate 746,915, forward strand.
ATTTCATCATTTCAAAAATAATTTTAACGATGAAATTCAAAAGTAATTAGAATAAAATTTAATTTGAAACAGATTTTGGAACTACTTTTTATATTTCTTTGTAAGATTTTCAACACAGTAAAGAAGTCTTTATATTTATGAAACATTCAAGGTCTTTGGCTATATAACATAGCCCCTCAGTATTATATAAATATATTTAATATATTCCCATTTTCTCTTGTAAATCGCGCATTGCGTCTTTGTCGTGTTTTTGTAAAGAGTTATTGCATTATCTTGTCATTTCCTAGATGTATATAGATTTAGACAAGTACTAGGTACTTATTTCATAGATTTATAAATACTAATAGATTGGCATATTACTTAGAAGATATTAACCGTATCTAGCGGTTATATCGAAAAAAATGTGTGTTTTGCATTAATCTATTAGTATATTAAATCTATGGCTTATTCTGTACAAATTAATAAATATATTACGTTGGTTAAATATAAAAGGTGTATTATTTATATTGGAATATGATTTAATTATTAATTATCAAAAATATATTATTTCGTGGGCACTACTATTTTTTAACTGTTGCCCGCGACTTCGTACAGTTCATCTCCTTATTATCGTTGAATAGAGGTCACCCATATAACACCTTATAGAAACCCATATACAAAACGTAGGCTGTGAAAAATATTTCTAGAATCGATCTATGACCCTGTTGTAAGAGCCTTAGAGGCGAAATTAAAAAAAAATTGAACAAAGTAGTTAATGAATTATACTCAAAAGAGATGTTTTTTCAAGTAATACTGTTGAATCATTAACATCTCTTCATATACATTTTGGATTTCCACTTTAGAACCTTAGGGGATTAATTTCAAAAAGCTCAACTACGTAGTAATAGAAACCCATATGCAAAATATCAAGTCTCTATGGCTCGTCATTACGTTGTCAAAAACGTGTCTAGATACTAACATTGAACGTCGTTAAGACACGTAGAGGTGAAATTTAAAAAAAAACTTGAATGGGGTAGTTAATTATTTGTTCTAAAAAGTCTATATCCCAATTTTTAAGCGATTCTGCTGAAGGAATAACGTTACTCTATACAAACTTTGGACCCCCATTTAAGACCTTTAGGAGATGAAATTCGTAAAATCCTTGCTTAGTCTACGTCTAAACTCTTTGCTAAATGTCATGTCTCTTGAGTAGTTTTTGCTGTGATTGATTAATTTTTCAGAGTCATTTAGATCTTTTATATACCATACATAAAATATATTTTTCCCATCACTTTGTCCGCGTGGAGTTCAGAAGGCCAAACTAACTTCCCCTACCTTGGAAAAACATGAAACACCAAGTTTCTTTTTTATTTATGGTAAATAACATTTAATCTATACTAATATAATAGAGCGTAAACACACACTTCTTAGTTACGTAGGATGTCAGCACAGTATATTTTTGAATTAATCTGCTTTTTACATAAAAAGCCCAAGCGTGCAAATATATAGCCTAAGAGAGCACGCACACCTTTGACTAAACTATCGCACAATTGCTTAGTCACGATTTAATTCCTATGAACTTATATGGAGGTGGGCACACTACTCGATGTTTAGTTATGCAACTAAACAGTTGAATTGGCTGTGAAACAATTAACAATCGATAATCGCGTAACAGTCGTGCGATTGTTTTGTCAAAGGTGTGCGCCTGCTCTAAAGCGTGTCTTATGACATGCTATTTAATTTAGAGGGTAAATGAATTAGAAAAAACCGTCATGCGGGAAAGGGATACAAACTACAAGCCAATAGCAACAAAAAAGCAAGGTTGCCATGGTTACTCATAAACAATTCTCAGCCAACGTCAAGGACCATCATTATTAATCAATTAAAAGTTTTAGTTAATGTTAACAATAAAATACAGTTTTTGTAATTGGGGAATGAAGTCGTACAACAACAAGTTTAATGTACAGGTAATTTTTCCGATGGATTAAACCTCTCCAATATAAACTTTGTGCCCTTCAGAAGAATTTCGTAAAAATCTTTTATACCGTTTAACTACCGTACTTTAAGTTTACGTAACAAAGGCAACAAATTTTCCAAACATCATGTTCGCTTCACGTAAACCCTGAAGTTTATTTTTTAGGGCTTCTTTCTTAACTTGTAAATTTCTGTTAGCAAAATGTTAAGTTCAGACAATATGCGCAATTAGCAAAACTTCGCATAAAATTTTGCGAACTTAAACGTTTTATCAGGTATTTCGAAATGTTAAACCGAACTTTCCTTTGTCCCTCGATATTATTTAAAAGGCTTCCGTACGGCTTAATTCCCTTTCATTAAATTCTCCTATAGAAAAAAAAATGAACAGTATATTGTGTTGGTACTCAGCACCGTACGGGTAATGTAAAAACCAATATTTTTAATGTCAATTGAAATGGGCTGCACATGAAGCAACATGTTCACAGGACAAAGTATTGTCTTCTCACACCAAAGGTTTTTCATGAACATCGAAAACAAGCAACAATGCTAGCAGGAGGTAATATGCAAGAAGTTAAAACTAACGCATTTGTAGGTGAACATGAGCATTCCCTTATGCGATCATGATAAAAATTTATGCTTCACCGTATTTTTAATATATACCAAACATAATAATAAACTATAAAGTATTATACTATTAAAGGAAATTAAAGGCTTACAACCGCACTCAGAGTCCTATGTTGGTTACTAAACTTATACTAAAACTCAGAAAGACGTAGTTCGTAGTTAATTATTTTGTGAATAGCGTTTATATATGTTTAACTATTTCTGTCGAAGCAATGACATTTTTAGCGTTATTTTTTTCAAGATTTATTAGTGCAGTAACAATAACAATAGGATTTAGTATAAAACTATTCAAATGTTAAACCATTTATTATCATACTAGCTGTTGCCCGCGACTTCGTCCACGTGGTATTAGAAAACATACGAACTATGTAAATAACAAAAAGCTACGTTTCCCTCGGGAACCGGACATTTTTCGGGGATGAACTTTATCCTATTTGTACTCCAGAATTTATTTCATATCTGTGCCAAATTTCAATAAGATATGTTGAACCGTTGCAGAATGATCGAGCAAACATTAAAAAACTAAACTAATGAATCCCACGGGAACCGTAACTATTCCCGGGATAAAAAGTAGCCTATGTGTTCTTCCAGACTATGCTCTACGTCTATGCAAAATTCCATCGAGATCCGTTCAGCCGTTTAGGCTACAAACGCTAACAAACACCCAACCATCCATCGTAACTTTCGCATTTATAATATTTATATGATATACTAGCTGTTGCTCGCGACTTCGCCCGCGTGTAATTAAAATAATAAAAAACACAGCCTCTGATAACGTAGCTTTTTAATGGTGAAAGAATTTTTGAAATCGGCATAGTAGTTTTGGAGTTATTTCAATACATACAAAAATACAAATATTTCCTCTTTATAATATTAGTATAGACGAGCTGTTGCTCGTGATTTCGCCCGCGTGATATTACAAATATAACCTATTACGTTCGGCCTTTTTTTCAACCTATTACCAAAAGTATTAACTTTGTAGTAATCTACGTAATAACAGAAATCTACCAATGCAAGATTCCAAATTTCTAAGCCCGGTAGCTTGTAAGCTGATTTTTCGGTTACCCTCATTGTTTGTGTTCGCGATATCTTCTAAACTATTAGTCCAATTTAAATACTGTAAAGAACGATTTTATTCTACATTAAATTCTCCTGATAACAAACGCATTTATTTGGATAAGGATTAATATTGAAACCAATAAACGAACGCCGCAAACAGCGTGCGGTATTTAATTCATTTTGTAAACAAAAAAGTGGTTATTGTAAGAAAACCGTTAAAGATAGATATATGCTATCATGGACTTTTCTGTAGAACTTTTTGAGATCTACAATTCTTTCAGACATCATTTTTAAATACCTCTAACGGTTTAGGCAGCGTAAGCCGAGAAAAGTTAAAGTTTAGTGAATTTTTAACGTCGGCGTCCAGATACACGCTGTTTATTAATAGTTCCTAAACATTAGTAATAATAAAATATAGCCTATGTTACTCATAGATAAATTACCTTTCTGATGGTGAAAGAATTTTTAAAATCGGCCCAGTAGTTTTTGAGTTATTTCAATACATACAAAAATACAAAGTTTTCCTCTTTATAATATTAGTATAGATATAAGATATAGGATTAAATGTACTCATATTTTTAGACACACAATGGGATGAAAAATGTAAAAATAACATTTACATAAAAATATCTTAAGTGAAGGAAACTTTCATGAAACTTGAAAACCTCTACGATGTAGTAGAATTCAATATTTCGCTACAGAAATACTAGGAGCCGAGAAACTTAAAGAGGTAAGGAATGACGTCACACGAGTTGTACGTAGTAAACAAGACGTTGTTCAATCGCATCATATCATCTATATCTATACTTCTATACTTACTTTACTTTATATACTTTTACTTAACATTATAAAGAGGAAAACTTTGTATTTTTGTATGTATTGAAATAACTCAAAAACTACTGGGCCGATTTTAAAAATTCTTTCACCAACAGAAAGGTAATTTATCTATGAGTAACATAGGCTATATTTTATTATTACTAATGTTTAGGAACTATTAATAAACAGCGTGTATCTGGACGCCGACGTTAAAAATTCACTAAACTTTAACTTTTCTCGGCTTACGCTGCCTAAACCGTTAGAGGTATTTAAAAATGATGTCTGAAAGAATTGTAGATCTCAAAAAGTTCTACAGAAAAGTCCATGATAGCATATATCTATCTTTAACGGTTTTCTTACAATAACCACTTTTTTGTTTACAAAATGAATTAAATACCGCACGCTGTTTGCGGCGTTCTTTTATTGGTTTCAATATTAATCCTTATCCAAATAAATGCGTTTGTTATCAGAAGAATTTAGTGTAGAATAAAATTGTTCTTTGCAGTGTTTAAATTGGACAAATACTTTAGAAGATATCGCGAACACAAACAATAAGGGTAACCGAAAAATCAGCGCACAAACTACCGGGCTTAGAAATTTGGAATCTTGTATCAGTAGATTTCTGGTATTACGTAGATTATTACTAAGTTAGTACTTAAGGTAATAGGTTAAAAAAAGGGGCGAACGTAAGTTATGAACTTCTGAACACCACGCGGACGAAGTCGTGGGCAACAACTATTATAAATAGAGTGAGTAAAATTTTAAGAATATATCGATACTTCTTAACATCCTACTTCTTACTTCTTACAAATGTGGAAGTTTGCATAGATGGATGGATGGATGGATGGATGAATGGATGTTTGTTAGAGTTTGTAGCCTAAAAGGCTGAACGGATCTGGATGAAATTTGGCATAGATGTAAAGGATAGTCTGGAAGAACACCTAGGCTTCTTTCTTTTGTTTTTATTAATACCACGCGGACGTAGTCGCGGGCGGAAGCTAGTAAGAGATAATTTTATATCACAGTTATAATTAGTTGAAGTATGAACGAGTTCTGAGAGTAATTTTAAAATTTATATCTCCTGTCATATTCTGCGTTCCTAGTATATTTGCACCGAAGTTGTCAACAACATTCTTTCAACTGAGACGTCATTTACTTGTTAAACCAAGAAGTGTCCTGGATTTCATATAGAGGACTCTGTTTTCAATTTTCCTTTTTCACTTTTGTTCCGAATATATTTTTATTTCATTGTGTTTATTTATTACTATATACATTTAATTTAATTTGGATATAAAAAAGAACACAATTAAAATTAATGCAAGTATGCACTGGTTCTGAAAGTAATCTAAATTTAGCTACAGTAATAAAGATTGCACTTTATATCTCCTGATATATTCTGCGTTCCTAGTAAATTTGCACTGAAGTTGTCAACAGCTTCACGTCCTTATCCTAAAGCGGTAAGAATGAATGGAATCTTTTTGCTTTTTTATGCGGATGACGTATTTTAAATGTGCCGTTTTTTGTAAAAAAAAATATATATATGACGAGCTGTTGCCGGCGACTTCGTCCGCGTGGTATTAGAAAACATACGAACTATATAAATAACAAAAAGCTACGTATCCCTCGGGAACCGGACATTTCTCGGGGATGAACCTTATCCCATGTGTACTCCAGACGTTGTTTTATATCTGTTCCAAATTTCAATAAGATATGTTGAACCGTTGCAGAATGATCGAGTAAACATTAAAAAACTAAATTAATGAATCCCACGGGAACCGTAACTATTCCCGAGATAAAGAGTATCCTATGTGTTTTTCCAGACTATGCTCTAAACCTGTGCCAAATTTCATGGACATCCGTTCAGCCGTTTAGGCTACAAACGCTAACAAACATCCATCCATCCATCTAAACTTTCGCATTTATAATATTAGTAAGATTATCTGTTGTGTAACAAAAGTTTCAACGTCGAGATTTTCTAAGACGTAAAATAACCGTCTAATATCGATTCGTGTAAATATCTCGATGAATTAAAAAAAATATTTGATACTTAAAGAAAACAATATTTAAATTTGTATTACTATTTATTGTTTTATTCGTACTTAGACATTGAGTACAGATATTCTAAACACCTAAAGTTAAGTTAATGTTAAATTAAGTTAACCTAATTATTGGTTCGAGCTCGATAAATCTAAAATGATAGGTTACGAAGGTTTTCCATACATTTAAATTGCTCTTCCTAATAAAATTAAAATATAAAGTTATTCATTAAGATTATATTAATAACCATTCACTTTGTCCAGCAGAAGTGAAACAAATTAACGTAAGGTAAATTTAAAGCTATTTCACATAAATAATCATAGGTATAAACTACAATTTGTCCATAGTATTGAGTAATAGACCCATTTCCTGGTGTACTTCTTTAAGGAGATCTTTCATCTGCTTGGGAGAGTCAAGTATGTCGATACTTTGTGTGTAAGGGTTGTATCTCACTCCGAAGTCACGTGGTATAGTCTGAGCGAATTTTCTGAAATTATAAATTTCTATTAACAATGAAAAAAAAACATTAAAAAAACCAGTAACATCTTTAACTAGATTGTGTTACTTTGATGTAGAAAATAAAAGGGAAATGTGAATCCCTTCCAACAACCCCTCTTTTTCAACTCTATGGTTTTCTATTACATTTGAACATGAACAGAGTCCCAAATTCTATTTATTATATCTAGTTAAAGTTCTTAAGGCTCGTAGAACTTCTTGCACTGATGTTAAAATGTGTGAGCAATCTTTACTACTGTACGGTTGCGCCACCTACTGACGAGTGATAATCAACAGAAAGAGAACTTATTGAGCTAGCGCGCTCTATCCTTCGGCCGCGTCTTCACTTAACTTAGGTGGAGTCGTGGTCAAGCGCTGGTTTATTTATGTTTAAAAAAAATATTAACTACATCTGGACTAAAATACATACATCATTTTATCCTTGGCACTTTCGAAGCTTTCGGCCACGTAGTAAATAGGTTGATATTCCGTAATTGGATACTCCTGTTCTCCTGTCTGTTCTGGTTCGAATTCTCTCAATTCAGGCTTATCTGACAAGCAATACTGCAATTCTCCGAACGACGACAGAAGTCCAGCCCCGAAAGCTTTTATGTTACCATCTTGCCGACATAATCCAAATTCTACCGTGAACCAGAAGCACTGGAAAATAAATTTACAGAAATTGTTATTTGATTCCTTAGGTACGAAATATTAACTAAAAGAAAGTAAAAAAAACTGGCACTGATAGAATTACATATAATGGTAATAGTGAGGTACCGGACACGATTCTGGGACATTTTAGTCTCGGCTATTTAGATGCTTATTACAAGTTTAATTAATAAAGCTACAATTTACCGTTGCCAATTTTTCAATGTAATCATCAGGTGCGCCGAGAGAGGCCAATCCTATCTCCTGTGAGAACTGAGCGAAGGCGGGGTCTGCGAAGAGTGGAGCGTGGCCGAGCAGCTCGTGACACACGTCCGGCTCCGGCGTGTACAACGGCTTCGAATGGTGGCGGATGTACTGCGTGCTGTGGAACACGCGGAACGCCAGGCCAGCGAGGAAGTCACGCGATGACAGCAGACCTGCCACTGGTCGCAGTGTAAAACCAGTACAATCTGGAAAGAAGATGGAAAATTAAGTATTTTAATCACATCACGTATTCCATCCTCAATTATTTATGATGTTTAAAACTTCTAAAACTGGTCTTCTATTAAAAATTTAAGAATATTTTTTTAATCAAAACTATAGATTTGACTTTTGCTCATTCATTGTGTCTGTAATGCTTTTTGAACGTTAATTTTAGACTTAAATAGTAACTTGCCTTTTAAGAAATTAGAGACGTCTTCCAATTGAGGAATGTTGTCCTCCCTGTACCCACAGTTCTCAATCAACAAGGGGAAAACATGGTTATGTTCCTTACAAGCGTGTGTAGGATACAGTTCAACGAGTTTCCTAAACACAACTCCCCAAGTGCCAATCTCCTCCGCAGTGTAGTCGACATGAGGCAGCGGTTGGCCGTGTTTATATTCATAAGCGATATCCGCGAAGTACTTTCTGCGCGCCCGGTATACAGGGTCAGTGAACCCTGGATGATCCGAGTCTAATTCTGCTCCATACGATAGGATCTGATTAGCGAATCGATCCAGATCACGTATCCTCCTCGGGAACCACGGCACAGCACCTTTCAAATAAAAATCTGTATGTTAAAACATATAAGAGTGTATTGAGGAAATTATTCAATAACTACAATACACCTACATCTATTGTCCTTGTAGTTTCTCGAGATTATGTTCAGATATCCCACGTTGTTCTTTAAATCTTCCAAAGCAGCACCGAAATCGCCAGCGCCGTGTTCACATTCGACCATAAACTCGTAACCTGGACGTCTGGCTGAAGACCTGGACTCGATGTGGCTGAGGTTAACTCCGTGGGTTGAGAAGATGTTCAAGAACCTCGCCAGGGAGCCTGCTTCGTCTCTTTCCGGAGAGAATAGCAGCCAAGTGGACTTTGATGAATCTCGCCCTTCTTTGATGTAGTTACCGCCATGCATAAGTTTTGGCTGAAATAAAGAAAAAAGAAAATTAATCCCACGTACACTTAAATATGTTTTTTCAGTAATTAATATTCGCTTGTTTTCATACTAACCTATATAGTTCTTCTACGATATATAAGTTTGTTTTATTAAAAACTCATTTAAAATTTAGATGCGTTTTTGTTTATTTATTTTATCAACAAAAAACTACTTCTGCTCTTTTTAAATAATAATCATGTACTCGTGATATACAAATAAATAATTTTGCTTATCGTGCATATAACAAACACCCTATGAAGTCCAAGCAAGTGGACATTAGAAATAACCTTTGACGTTTTGCGATTTCACGCAGTAACCTAATTATAACCAAGGATATTACACAATAGTGACGTCACAAGACGACACTCGTAGTTTAGCGAGATATATCTTGTGTCCCATTTAACGGTAGAAGGGGTACACAGTTGAACCGATAACCCCGACAACACGCTGTCGACGCACTACCCAGCTAGTGCTGGGTGCTAGTGCTAGGGCTGGGCCCAGCTATTTACCGAGTACCGAATAGAATTTTATTAGCAAGAGATTAAACCAGCTCGATTTATGCTTTATCAACTTATTGTATTATGGTGATGCTGATTTCAAGACACCATAAATTAAACATCAATTGAAGTTAGGTAGCGGTATGCTCATTATTGGATAGTTAATAGCCTAACTTATTTGTTAAAAGTTTAATACCAAGGATAACAAAATATACTAGTTAAAATTTACAACATTTTGAAATTAACAAGTTATGTACAAGATAATAATGTTTGATGTTTCACAAAGTTGTCCAAATTTTGTGATAACATGAGATTGGTAATATTTATAAACTTAAAACAATGCGATAACGCAATTGACGTATTACGTAATTGTTATAACTAACTACATTATTTAGTTAGGAGATAGGGCAACGATAAAATTTTATGAGCTCCGATAATGGGGATCGAAGATATTACTAGAAATTGAGAAGAATTTATGTTTTCTTCTGTTCCTGAAATATTTTATCATTGGATCTTTACTTTAATTGCTTTCCACAAAGTCTTAATGTGTAACAATGATAGGGGATGCACTGAGGGAGTTCTTTAGTGTAGTTTAAGCAAAAGAAGTCTACAATGAAGCTATATAAGTGATCATTAAAGGACTCAAGTGATGCAGTTTTATTTCCTTAGCCCTTACTTTAGCAGGGAAAAGTCAGGATTAAAAAAAAATCACAATTCTTCTTCCGATGTCGCGACCAATATCAAACTAAGGGTTAATGTAAGGAATTCAAACCATATTCATGGTTATTGTGTCAGTAATGTAGTTTAAAAATAATTGCCCACCAAGTATACGATATATATATATAGCTATTGCTCGCGCCTGCGTCCGCGTGAAATTAAAAAGTGATAATAAATATAGCCTATGTTGTTATGTTTAATGGTGCAATATACTTTACATTGGCCCAGTAGTTTTTGAGTTATTTCTATAATACAAAAATACAAATTTTTCCTCTTTATAATATTAGTATAGATTTATCTATCTATATCTATATCTATATCTATATCTATATCTATCTATCTATACTATTATAATAAAGCGTAAACACACACTTCTTTGTTGCCTAAGATGTCAGAAATTACAGCATATTTATTAATAATTCTTTTTTTAATAAAAAGCCCTACACTTACGTCATGCTTTAGGCTATAAATTTTCACGCCATCAAACTTAGAGTGTAAATATTTTGGATAAAAACCCTAATGTAGAAAGAGACCATAAGTTGCTGCCAACATCAAGAAAGAAAGATTGCTGAGGTTTGTCATGTCATGTCATGTCATTTTGACATTTGCTATTGATAATTTGACAAATGTAAACAATAAAATGAAATTTTTGTAATTTTATGCGGATAAAGTCGCATGGGAACAGCTAGTAATATATATTTTGAAAAAAAAAAGATCACTGGGTTGGATCTATACTTTTAAAAATTAAATGAATAATTGTCATTAATCTAATTTTTTATAGCTTCGCAAAAGCTGATAGCATTTAAAATATATTTCCTAGGTTACCAACGCAACACACCTGTACAAAATCTATTATGTTTTTTTCAGAGATTACTTTCGCACAAGAGTTATGGCAGTGGTAACCAACGGTTAAAGAAAAATAAGGTTCTACATATTCCAAGAAGGCCAACAAAAAGTAGACCACTAAGTAATAATGAACAAGCAATAAAATTCGCAAGTTAGCATTCCTTTAGCGTAGTGTTGCGGAAATTAAAACGAGATAAAAAAAGTTTTACTAAGTAAGGTAACATAAACGTTTTATTTACCTTGTCTGGCGGTGAACCAGAAATCGGTTGCACCTCTCTGGCGGCAACTTGTACTCCCATCATCTTCAGTGATGAATGTAAGATACTTGTTTACACGACGATGTCTACCGCTGATGTAAAAGCAAGCGTCGATCTGACCGCTTTTATGCTTTTGTTTGACGATGAAGTAATTGATAAGTAAATGGACATGGCATTTATTTGTTGTTCAAGCTCCGAGCTCCTCGCTATCTACATATAAATAACTAGATGTTCCCGTTCGGATTCATCCACGTGATGTTATAGAAACTTTATCGTAATTTTTACATTTCGTAAAAGTTTCAATTGCAAATGTCAAATTCAAATGCACAAATCACAACCAAGACCTCTGCCACGGCAATCTTGCTTCTTTCGGCTTGTATTTATGTCCCTTTAACAAATAAACAATTTTTTCCGATTCATTCACGCCTAAATTAAATAACGAGAAAATATGTAATAGCAATAGCATGGCATAAGTGGAGGGCTTTTCATTAAAAAAAAAAAATTTTTTTTTTTTTTCCAAAAAATAGTTGCGATTGCCGTCATCTTACATAACAATGAGGTGTTTTCATATAGAATGTTAAAATATAAATAACAAAAATAATACTATAAAATATATACTGATTAGAATAAAAAATAAATGTGTAAATCTAATACAAGATTTCGTAGTTTTGATATTATCTTCTCCAAATATGAATAATTTCGTATATCCAGGATCTTGATAAACGGCTACCCGATGCAATAGAACGCCTGAGTTACATGTTAGGATTTTTTATTGGCACTAGTGAAACCGAAGGTCGGGCGAGATTTTTTTTATAATAACAATGACGATGTAAATAATGTAATTATTTGCAAGCGGTGGAGTTTATTAGACCTAATTATAGCATACTTAATACAGTTTGTATTGCAGGTGCTACGTCATACCATTTAGTTCATAACTATATCAGTGCCGGATTAAGCAAGCGCGGGGCCTGTAGCAAATTCTGTCAAGTGGCCCTTGGTTTGCTTTAGATTCTCAAGTTTAGGGTATTAAATAAAACAAAACTTATTTTTACGCTTTAAATTGACGAAATCGAGTTTTATATTTTCAAGTGAAGGTACATAGCCTAAGTTCTTTGCGTTTAAGTCATGCAAGATATTTTACGCTCCTATCTAAATTAATATTTTTTTATTACTGTCAGACAGGCGTAAGAGCGCGGAGCCGTAGCATTTGCTACTCTTCATCATCATCACCAGCTCACTATACGTCCCCAACGAGGGGCTCGGTGCCTACCCTAAGTAAGGGGTGACTAGGCTATAGTATTGGGTATATATTGCTATATATAGGGGTGACTAACTATAGCTTGCTATATGACTAATCCGGCACTGAACTATAGTTAGTTCAATGAATTCTAATTGCAGTGAAGGTATTTTAGGTATATTAGGTTGCTTTGTTACGACGCGACGTAGGCATTATTTCCCTTTTGCGGATTTGTCGATGTTAGTAAACATTTGCTAAGTATACCCTATCCTTGAACGAGTCCCAGTTGATATCGTTGCCTATCATAGTGACATGAATTCTTTACAAAACAGTATCAGTGAGGTTTAAAAAGTATTTAATTTTTATTTCGACCTCGAACTCTTATTACGTTTTAACAATGCGGGGCTTTTCGTGATTTAAATTATATGTCTCTTACATCAGCCTATTTGCGCATTTAACTATTTCTTCGATTGAGATTTTAAATCAACTATAATTAGACAATCCGCTGCTCGTTTGCCCCTTTCTATTATAAAAATCTACATGTTTACAGTTAAGAGTAGAAATTACGTTATTTTAAACACATTTATAATGATAAATAGCTAGTCAATAAAGCAAGAACTTCATTATGAGATTTTTATTCATATTATTTTTTATCTGTAAAAGGTTACATTCAATTTGATTAATCAATTTGACAGCAGTATTGTTATTTATGCAATAATCGTTGTTTTCCGTTTATTTAAAGAAGCGCTCCAAATAACAATGGTTCAACTGAAGCAGGTCTCTATGAGATTAAAATCAATCCACAATATACAGAAGATTACAAAAACAATGAAGATGGTATCAGCTAGCAAGTAAACATTTCAATATATTCAATAATGTTTACAGTGGGTGTACACCTTTGGTAAACGTTTATTGAAGCTGTGAAATAGAATATAGTTAATAGTTCCATAAATTGTTTATCGTTACAGATTTACAAAAGCGGAACGTGAGCTACACGCAGCGCGTGCGTTTGGCTTCGGGCCTCGCAAGTTCTATGTATCAAGTCAGCTGCAGAAGGAAGCTCTTGATAAAAATGTGAAGAAAGAATGTGACAGTGAACCACCTCTTCCAGCAGAAACAAAGAAAGAATTAAGCAAAGACTTCAAGCCTCGCGTAATCTATATCGCTGTCACCTCTGATAGGGGTATGTGAATTCTTTACCCAAAAACAAGGCGCCGATATTGTTACTTTTTGATATTGAAACAAAATTAACTATAATAAGTTAATTGATTGATAAACCCCGTCATGCGTAGCAATGCTTAAAAGTCCATGCAATCAAAATTTTAAAACTTCATAAAAGTTTTACTTCTTTAAATTGAAATTAACTTTTATGGACTATTAGCTTTCGCCCGTGACTACGTCAGCGTAGAATTAAAAAAAAAAGTAGCCAATGTATCCCCTAGATTTATGCCAAATTTCATCAAGATATGTGCAGTAGTTTAGGCTAAAAACTCTAACACCCATCTATCGATCCATAGAAACTTTCGCATTAACAAAGTAAGTAAGAAGTTATATATTATAGAATCAACGCATCATGGATGTAAGATGTGAAGCTGTTATGTACCGCACTAATTAATCTTCGGACCATTGTATCAATATAATTTCATCCATTATTAAATGATAATGTTTATCTGAGCGAGATAGTCCCTTTGACCTCAGAATGAGGCACGAGCGAATTCCCGTACGCATTTCAACAAATACGTACTGTTTGGTATTCCCAAATAGCATATTATGCTACCACTGCCGTAGATTCTGGCGTCATTGGGAATGATATACATATAAATTAATCATACTAATAATATAAATGCGAAAGTTTAGATGGACGGATGAATGGATGGATGTTTGTTAGAGTTTGTAGCCTAAACGGCTGAACGGATTTCGATGAAATTTGGCATAGATGTAGAGGACAGTCAGAAAGAACACATAGGCTACTTACTTTTGTTTTTTTATTAATTCTGCGCGGACGGAGTCGCGGGCAAAAGCTAGTAGGAAATAAACCTAATTAATCTTTGAGTTCTTCCAGACTAAGTTCTACATCTGTGTCAAATACCCATCTATACTAATATTATAAAGAGGAAAGATTTGTATTTTTGTATAATATTTACACAAACAATAAGGGTAACCTAAAAATCAACTCACAAGCTACCGGGCTTAGAATTTTGGAATCTGGCATTAGTAGATCTCTGTTATTACTTCGATTACTACTAAGTTAATACTTTAGGTGATAGGTTGAAAAGTAAGTCGAACGTAAGTTTTGAACTTTAAAATTCCACACGGGCGAAGTCGTGGGCAGCAGCTAGTTAATAATATTCGTGTGATATCTGTTATTATTATATACTAGAAGTATCTTATTGTTAGTTAACTATATCATGTCAATGCAAACATAATTATTATTATTTATACGTGAAGGGAATTTATGACCTATTTTTAGGAAATTTCGCCAACAGATAAAAGTATTTGATTAAGTTAACGTAGAGAAGAAGTTCTTAAAGCTGTTTTGATTTATCAATTGAATAGAAAAATAATCGAATCGTCGAATTTCGACCAATGATCGACCACTAGCTATCTTAATGAAGCAAATATTTAAATACTTAAACAAATGAACATAAAAACTCTATAAAGTCATTAGCAGATATTATTTTAAGCTTCGTGTATTTATTTAATCCTATGTAATAAACTAGGAGTGTTAAAGATGAAAGTACTGCTATACTTAAGTACCGTTATCTTGTTACATAATCAAATTACATAAGACAGTAAAAGTAGCAGTTATGTAATGTATGTCGTTTTATTGCAAATGGAAAGTAAACTCTAAGAAAAATATTTGAGAATAATGGTTATATTAATATTTCATCACACTCTTTATATGGAAAATAATATTAAATAACCTTCTTCACTATGGCCATTTATCTTGTAAAGATCAATAGGGCCTAAAGAATAAGATCATATAATTTATTTTGGCCTTTTAAACTTTACGCGATGTTGCGGAATTTTCTATAAAACCTATAACAGTCGTTTTCAAATGCCATAATTACGAGTATTAGCATGTATAATATTGTTTTCTCTGTTTTTATACAAAGTGTATGTGACGGATGATATGTATCAACACAAGTGTTACGGCAGTCGAAACCCACTGTTGTTTGTTGTGACAGCGTTCAACGGGTTATCAATAGTTCAGGGGCGCGGAGACACGTAAGGAAATGCTTTCGGTGTCAGAATAATGACGATATACTCCGGACTCTCAACGTATTTAAAAGAGCTGATCAAACTATGGCAGGAGTAATTACAAAAAGAAAATACCTTGTAGTGACTAGATTTATCAGTGACTCGATAAATACCAACAAAAACAGGTTCACGATGTTTTTGCCTCTTAAACGTCAATAGCTATGCTGCAAATGGGCTCAATATTTCATAACAAACTGCGTAATTACTATCAATTGCGACGCTTACCGCCGATAGGTTTCTTGGTATCTATATAACAGTTAGAGCAGTTCGGACTGCGTTAGACTAATGTACAATTACTTTCATTATAAACCATACACAATTATAATATTATGCAAACTTTAGCGCAATCCTGAACATGGTATAAAACATAATTTTAAGTATCGACGGGTCTTAAGGTGGTGCCGATGCGGGACACAGTATATCGTAGGTACTCGTTATTACACCCACAATCAGTCCTGGCGTCACCTTTACAGACATGCCCACTTATCTGGCCTTAAAGTTTTAGTTTTATAATATCTATGATCCTTTTTGGAGGCTCAAGATTCAGGGCGCAAGGTAGTGTGTGTTCGCATCCATTTACATCCAGTCATAGCCAAATTTGAGTTCTACAGTAATATGTATTGTTGTCAGGTTTATGCGGTGGTGTCCACACAAGTGTAGCTCGCTTGATCAAGTGTACACTGGCTGTACGCAGCGCGGACGCTCCGCATCATAAGATCGTCTGCATCGGTGACAAATCGCGGTCGCAGCTTAGACAAATGTACGGCGAACATATCATTTTATCTATTAAACAGGTGAATATATCTATCTATTAATAAGGTAATATATTTGTATTCAAAACTGTATATACATAATATATTAATAAATAAACAATGCTAAAAGTTAAAATTTTCACCAGATTGGCCGCACATCTCCTATTTTCAAAGATGCGTCAATTGTAGCGATGGCGATAACACAGTCCGGTTACGAATATGACGTAGCTGAAATTTTCTACAATCAATATTTCACGCCTGTTAAATATGTGACAACAATCGTACCTGCGTACAGCAGGAAGATTATAGAGGTGAGTAACTTATTAACGAAAATCTAAAGCATCAAATCCATATAAATTATGAATATCGTGGCAAATATTTAGTTTAATTATTTGAATTTCATAACTGTACATCAGTGCATTAAGTTTGATTTATAACCTTATCCTCGACTTCATTGGTTTTACCCAAGTAATATAATGGCTTTAGTTAGCTCATCTACCAAGACCCTAACCTCACCCATCTGGCGCCGGACTAGGGCTTAACCACTGAGGTCTGAGACCAGGCGGTGTCGGATCCGGAGTGCCATGTTTGCATATAACCAGAAACCATCTCACCACCAGTTAGCACCAAAAATGACCGCATTCGATGACATCGAGGAGGACCAGTTAGAGAGCTACGCGGAGTGGACACTCGCTGCTTTACTATACTACGCGTTGAAGCAAAGCGCCGCTTCTGAACAATCGTCTCGCATGTCCGCTATGGACAATGCTACGAAGAACGCAAACGAAATGATCAAGAATCTATCACTGCTGTACAATAGGACTAGACAAGCTGTCATCACGAGAGAGCTTATTGAAATCATATCAGGCGCTGCTGCGCTAAAATAAAAGCTATAACGTATGGATGACAGGCTGTACTACACATACTCATAGTACCTGCCATTTGAATTGATACGCTGCCAACAAGCCCACTCTTCAGCCCGACGTGCCAACACAAGACCCAGTTACTAAGTGGTATGTAAAATTGTTTTTAAATTTGCTAAAAAGGAAGTAGTTAATTAATAAAATAATTTCAACATTATCGACATGTACTTCAATATTTACAGAAGTGATAATCTTTGTTTAAGAAGTAATCTATTATGTTTTTTTGGTGATAGAATTTAAATAAAAAACGATTTTTGATATAACAATTAGAGATTCTTATTTACTTTTAAAATGCATAAGTTATTAACATCAAGTACATGAGATTTGTAAGGTTACTAGTAAATAATAATTGCATTGTTTTAACTTACTAATAATGTTAACATGGAACATTTTAATGATAATTATATCTAAAAGTCACTGGTTTAATTAATAGTTTAATTTAATTATTAATAGAATCATGTCTGAATTTAATAAGTCTGTGATTACAACCTTATACAGGTAGAATTTTTTAGATAGGTTTATGATTTCACATTGCCATTGTTGGAAATTCACAATAAAACTGCATTTGAGTTCCACCACAAAAATCAGCAGTGACAGCATAGCAGCTTGAAACAAGCTTGTTGTGAGAAAGAGAGATAAACAGAAATTCGTGTTACGCTTTTGCGTTTTACACCGGCAACACATATCTAACTCTTTAGTTTATTACAAAAATTGAATTTGAATGTCTGTACTTTTAATTAATATACACTGTCATACTCATAGTTGTAGATAAAGGACCCTTAGCGTAGATTTAGTATGAAAAATATACACTAAGGGGCTGCTAAAGTAACCATTTAAGGATATAAAATATTCAGTATGTACTAAAGATAGTTGCTAAATGAATTATCATCAATGTGATTCTTGAATATATTTATCGTAAGCCGTCTGATCCATTAGTTTCTTTAATTCTTCTGTCCCTGCTAGCTTCAGACGGAATAGCCAGCCGTCCTCGTAGCACGACTTGTTGATCAAAGATGGCGTGCTTTCTGCTTTGTCGTTCTTCTCTGTCACCTGAATTATAATATTTTTGGTTAAATAAAATTTTTGATTTTGAAATTTACGATATGCACAAAAAAGAGAGAAGTTTATTTCAGTTTTACAAGTATTTAAATTAAAAAGTGATTGCTCTCTTTGTAAAAATATTTTAATCAACGTTTGCTGTGCAAATTGTTAATCCGTTAGCATTTTATTATTCTCTTTGAACTTTTTCTTTGATTCATTACTGTCATTTAAATTCCAATGGCACGAATATTTTATCAGAAGGTATGATTTCAATCAAATTTAAATAACTTTGTTCGACGACGACCGTTAGAGTTTAAAAAAGTCGTACTCAACCAATCACATTTTAGTTCATCATCATCACCCTTTATCTGCCTACTGTTAGACATATGCCTTCCCCAATCTCTCCACAACATTTAATTGCAATACAAAAATTTGATTTGTACTACATTGGCAATACTTTCTGCAACTCAGATTGGTTCACTAAGGGAGACAACTTAACGGATTGTGGCATATAGTCTTACTCTTATGTATGTTTAGTTTGTATAAGAACTTACGATTCCTGATATCGGTGAGAATATCTCGCTTGCCGCTTTAACGCTCTCGAGAGCCCCGCACTCTTCCCCCGCGGACACCTGTTTGCCTACATCAGGCAATTGAACAAACACCACCTCGCCCAATGCTTCCTGAAATTTAATAACATGCTGTTAGATGTTTAATTCAGTCTGGTTGTGTAGTTTAAATCAAACTTCATACAACATTGAAGAGAGGTACACGGATTCTAATGCTTAAGAGGCATTCGAAATAAGTGCGTTAAAATTCGCACAAGTTGTAAGGTTATATAGACATGTAGTTAAATAAAAAAAAACTAATTTAATAATACATTAGAAATACAAAAGAATGTCTTATCGGCGACCTAAACACGAATGACCCGGCCTTTGTGGCAACTGCAGATAACGATGTCTTAAGAGGATCTTGTGTCAATTGATGTATTTCGTACATATGTACCCGATGCTACTGACCTCATACTAAGGGTGCGTACAGATTATGTGAATACGTTTACTGCGTAGTTTGCGAGCGACTCGCGCGGTGCGCAATTTCATATTGTAGACACACCCATAGATATTTCAACAGTGGAACCCCATAGAAATATCTCAGCTTTGGTTATTTAAACAGTTAAGTTTATTTAAATTATAAACTTAACTAACTTGATAACTTTAATTAATTAAAGTAGGTACCTGTGCATACTGAGATATGCCGACAGTGCCGATGTCTCCGTTCACAGCCACCCATTCATGTTTCTTTGTGTAATATCTCGCTACAAACAAAACAATAATACATTAGAAATACAAAAGAATGTCTTATCGGCGACCTAAACACGAATGACCCGGCCTTTGTGGCAACTGCAGATAACGATGTCTTAAGAGGATCTTGTGTCAATTGATGTATTTCGTACATATGTACCCGATGCTACTGACCTCATACTAAGGGTGCGTACAGATTATGTGAATACGTTTACTGCGTAGTTTGCGAGCGACTCGCGCGGTGCGCAATTTCATATTGTAGACACACCCATAGATATTTCAACAGTGGAACCCCATAGAAATATCTCAGCTTTGGTTATTTAAACAGTTAAGTTTTATTTCAGTTTTACAAGTATTTAAATTAAAAAGTGATTGCTCTCTTTGTAAAAATGTTTTAATCAACGTTTGCTGTGCAAATCGTTAATCCGTTAGCATTTTATTATTCTCTTTGAACTTTTTCTTTGATTCATTACTGTCATTTAAATTCCAATGGCACGAATATTTTATCAGAAGGTATGATTTCAATCAAATTTAAATAACTTTGTTCGACGACGATCGTTAGAGTTTAAAAAAGTCGTACTCAACCAATCACATTTTAATTCATCATCATCAACCTTTATCTCTCTACTGTTAGACATTTGCCTTCCCCAATCTCTCCACAACATTTAAATGCAATACAAAAATTTGATTTGTACTACATTGGCAATACTTTCTGCAACTCAGATTGGTTCACTAAGGGAGACAACTTAACGGATTGTGGCATATAGTCTTACTTTTATGTATGTTTAGTTTGTATAAGAACTTACGATTCCTGATATCGGTGAGAATATCTCGCTTGCCGCTTTAACGCTCTCGAGAGCCCCGCACTCTTCCCCCGCGGACACCTGTTTGCCTACATCAGGCAATTGAACAAACACCACCTCTCCCAATGCTTCCTGAAATTTAATAACATGCTGTTAGATGTTTAATTCAGTCTGGTTGTGTAGTTTAAATCAAACTTCATACAACATTGAAGAGAGGTACACGGATTCTAATGCTTAAGAGACATTCGAAATAAGTACGTTGAAATTTGCACAAGTTGTAAGGTTATATAGACATGAAGTTAAATAAAAAAAAAAACTAATTTAATAATACATTAGAAATACAAAAGAATGTCTTATCGGCGACCTAAACACGAATGACCCGGCCTTTGTGGCAACTGCAGATAACGATGTCTTAAGAGGATCTTGTGTCAATTGATGTATTTCGTACATATGTACCCGATGCTACTGACCTCATACTAAGGGTGCGTACAGATTATGTGAATACGTTTACTGCGCAGTTTGCGAGCGACTCGCGCGGTGCGCAATTTCATATTGTAGGCACACCCATAGATATTTCAACAGTGGAACCCCATAGAAATATCTCAGCTTTGATTATTTAAACAGTTAAGTTTATTTAAATTATAAACTTAACTATCTTGATAACTTGAATTAATTAAAGTAGGTACCTGTGCATACTGAGATATGCCGACAGTGCCGATGTCTCCGTTCACAGCCACCCATTCATGTTTCTTTGTGTAATATCTCGCTACAAACAAAACAATAATACATTTTAGAATTACTTGGAATGTATGAAGCCAATATTTTACGCATAGCACATGAATTGGTTATTCGCAAAAATAATGTAAATTTCCTACACCTCTTAAGCTTAACTAGGTATCTAAATAGATAAAACAAAGTCCTATACTAAGAACAAAGAGTGTCAGGTTACCCCCTCCTAGAGAATTTTGAAATAAGTATGAAAACAACTTCGACCATTTTAATTGTAGCTGCCCCCTTCTAGACTTAGCCTAGATCATCGGCTATCGACGCCATAAAAGTTAGTAAATAAAACGATACATCGTTTTTCTGTCATCGTGGAAACGATGGATAGGATCTTTATTTATCGAAGTACAAATGTGCATAACTAAACCTAAACATATATTTTAAACAGAAGTACAGATTTAAAATCGAGAAGTTTAAATAACAAATATATAAGCAATAGTTCAACATTTGTTTGCGCAACCGCTGGACCATGTTTATGATGCAGATATTGAAACTTTAACCACATAGGTTGAGAACTGTTGCGCAAACGATAACCACACTAAAGTTTAACAACTGTCCTCAAGATAAAGCGATCGAACTAATTATAAACACATTATTTACGGGTCGATTGGATAAGATACGAAATGAGTATATTAGAGGAAGTTTGAGAGTAGCCCCAGTGGTTGAGAAAATAAGGAGTAAAAGGTTAGAGTGGTATGGGCATGTTATGAGAAGGGATGAATCGCTTGTAACAAGATGCACGTTAGTTATGAATGTGGAGGGGTACACCGGTAGAGGTAGACCTAGAAAGAGATGGATGGATTGCGTGAAAGGTGACATGATCAAGAAGGGAGTGATGATTGAGATGACGGAAGATAGAGTGCTTTGGAGGACGAAAACCTGGTGCGCCGACCCTACGGGAGTAGGATAAGGCAGGGGAGATGATGATTATTTACGGGTCGATTGGATAAGATACGAAATGAGTATATTAGAGGAAGTTTGAGAGTAGCCCCAGTGGTTGAGAAAATAAGGAGTAAAAGGTTAGAGAGGTATGGGCATGTTATGAGAAGGGATGAATCGCTTGTAACAAGATGGACGTTAGTTATGAATGTGGAGGGGTACACCGGTAGAGGTAGACCTAGAAAGAGATGGATGGATTGCGTGAAAGGTGACATGATCAAGAAGGGAGTGATGATTGAGATGACGGAAGAAAGAGTGCTTTGGAGGACGAAAACCTGGTGCGCCGACCCTACGGGAGTAGGATAAGGCAGGGGAGATGATGATTATTTACGGGTCGATTGGATAAGATACGAAATGAGTATATTAGAGGAAGTTTGAGAGTAGCCCCAGTGGTTGAGAAAATAAGGAGTAAAAGGTTAGAGTGGTATGGGCATGTTATGAGAAGGGATGAATCGCTTGTAACAAGACGGACGTTAGTTATGAATGTGGAGGGGTACACCGGTAGAGGTAGACCTAGAAAGAGATGGATGGATTGCGTGAAAGGTGACATGATCAAGAAGGGAGTGATGATTGAGATGACGGAAGAAAGAGTGCTTTGGAGGACGAAAACCTGGTGCGCCGACCCTACGGGAGTAGGATAAGGCAGGGGAGATGATGATTATTTACGGGTCGATTGGATAAGATACGAAATGAGTATATTAGAGGAAGTTTGAGAGTAGCCCCAGTGGTTGAGAAAATAAGGAGTAAAAGGTTAGAGTGGTATGGGCATGTTATGAGAAGGGATGAATCGCTTGTAACAAGACGGACGTTAGTTATGAATGTGGAGGGGTACACCGGTAGAGGTAGACCTAGAAAGAGATGGATGGATTGCGTGAAAGGTGACATGATCAAGAAGGGAGTGATGATTGAGATGACGGAAGAAAGAGTGCTTTGGAGGACGAAAACCTGGTGCGCCGACCCTACGGGAGTAGGATAAGGCAGGGGAGATGATGATTATTTACGGGTCGATTGGATAAGATACGAAATGAGTATATTAGAGGAAGTTTGAGAGTAGCCCCAGTGGTTGAGAAAATAAGGAGTAAAAGGTTAGAGTGGTATGGGCATGTTATGAGAAGGGATGAATCGCTTGTAACAAGACGGACGTTAGTTATGAATGTGGAGGGGTACACCGGTAGAGGTAGACCTAGAAAGAGATGGATGGATTGCGTGAAAGGTGACATGATCAAGAAGGGAGTGATGATTGAGATGACGGAAGAAAGAGTGCTTTGGAGGACGAAAACCTGGTGCGCCGACCCTACGGGAGTAGGATAAGGCAGGGGAGATGATGATTATTTACGGGTCGATTGGATAAGATACGAAATGAGTATATTAGAGGAAGTTTGAGAGTAGCCCCAGTGGTTGAGAAAATAAGGAGTAAAAGGTTAGAGTGGTATGGGCATGTTATGAGAAGGGATGAATCGCTTGTAACAAGATGGACGTTAGTTATGAATGTGGAGGGGTACACCGGTAGAGGTAGACCTAGAAAGAGATGGATGGATTGCGTGAAAGGTGACATGATCAAGAAGGGAGTGATGATTGAGATGACGGAAGAAAGAGTGCTTTGGAGGACGAAAACCTGGTGCGCCGACCCTACGGGAGTAGGATAAGGCAGGGGAGATGATGATTATTTACGGGTCGATTGGATAAGATACGAAATGAGTATATTAGAGGAAGTTTGAGAGTAGCCCCAGTGGTTGAGAAAATAAGGAGTAAAAGGTTAGAGTGGTATGGGCATGTTATGAGAAGGGATGAATCGCTTGTAACAAGACGGACGTTAGTTATGAATGTGGAGGGGTACACCGGTAGAGGTAGACCTAGAAAGAGATGGATGGATTGCGTGAAAGGTGACATGATCAAGAAGGGAGTGACCCATAGATCAACTTTTCACACTCTACCACTAATTTGTCTCAACTTACCATATCCAGAGGGCCTATCACGAATATTCATGAGAAGGTTTTCGTAAAATTTATTGTTATTATCTACATTTGTATTCTATTTGTGTATCGCATCATTGAATTTCTAAGTTTATTTTAAGTTATAAGTTAGAATTATTCTCTCATATGGTAGAGCTAATGTTATAAGAATGCCTATACAGTGCAGGTAAACTATGTGAAGTACAGTCAGCTGCATAAACTTATGTGCAGTTGTATGATTTTTGAAATGTATATAACTTCAGTTCCAAAAATAGGTGAGCGCGTATTTGTTAATAGCTTGAATTTGTGGTCGGATGCATACGGATTCATAGAGCCTTTTATTTACACTAAAGGCGTACACAAGTTTCTGACTCTACATCTACGTAAAAACGATTATTTGAATTGTTAATAAATGCTCTTTTATCCTACCTCAACACGTAGCATATAGAAATCTTAGCAAGTAAAGGTATTACAGGATTCAAACTTTATGATGACTCGTGATGTACTCCGAGCCGCCATAAATTGTGTATAGAACTGTACGTTACCTTTATTTTCTGTGCTGTACTGATGGTGTCGAAAGCACGCAGTTGTAGGCCGGCATTTTGTTATTCTAGCTGCTATACGAATTATGCTACTCGTCATCGTTATTAATTTTATACTCCTGTAATTAAATTATAAGAATTGATTGTAATTACAATCACTGAATATAACATAAGTACGTTTTAAAAATTTGAACTGAAAAGAGCTTAAAGGATAACAATTAAATTATAATTAATAATTTTGTCATATGTTACTAACATGAAACACTTACTTAGAGGTCTGTAAAAGGCTGAAGTTTGTAAAAGAGTCGTGCGCCAAGCTCCGATCTTCCCGACTTAATGACTCGCCACGCGGGTCTAAGAGATAACGATTCTACTCAATGTCACACGAATTCAACGATACCAAGATATCGCTTAAGAATGCTTATTGTTGCGTACATTAAAGTTGATTTCGTTCTTCATATTATACTGAGTGTCGATCTGTTACGGTGATCATTGTTAATGAATATTCCCATCCTTTTCGTAATCTTTGACGAAACAAGGATAACAAATATCACAGCAGTCACACGATACACAGTCTTATTTACTGGACCATAAAGGTCAACGTTCCTTACGTACGTACCCACTGCGACGTTCACGCGTTCACCACAGGTGAACCCCACGTTGTTGACGAGACGAGGGACGTGTCTTGCAATGTTCAGATTGCTCAATCGTTAAGATAGAACAATACTTATAATGCTAATAATGTTGGAGTTTTATTATTTTACTAGCTTTCGCCCGCGACTCCGTCCGCGTGGAGTTCAAAAAAACAAAAGTTAGTAGCGTATGTGTTCTCCCAGACTATCCTCTACGTCAATGCCAAATTTCACCGAGATCCGTTAAGTCATTTAAGCTACAAACTCTAACAATCATCCATCTATCAATCTAAACTTTCGCATTTATAATATTAGTAAGATGTACAACACTCAAAATACATTTTTTTCGTGTATGTTTATGTACGGATACTTTAATCTAGTATTCAATTAATTTTTACCTGCTGTATTTAGCGTCTTTGTGTATCTTTTCAAATAGAATATTCAATTATTTGAGAGTGAGGTTTGTTTTAATGCTCACACAACGGTGGTCTTAAATTTATTAGAACAATAACTTTCTCCTTTTTATGTAGACCTTACATAGCCTTAATAGTCTTAATTTTGGTAAATAAATATGAACTTTCAGTATCTTAGCCTAAGAGCATTGCTTATAGGATACAAGTAGAGTGAAGACAAAATAAAACCAACAATTTTCGAAAACTACCTTTATTACATCAAAAATAATAAATGCTACATAATAATCAAAATAATTCGAATTGTACTCTTAGAAAGAGTTAAAGGAAAAATATAATTAAACTTTTAACTGTGCGGCCGAACTTAGATGTAAGCACTAATAATATTATTTGGTCAGAGGACCTTATAATGCATAAACCGCGCGTCCTACTATAATTTGGCTTTGTTTGGCCAAATGGGAAATAGCAAAACTTATTTCAAATAGCAGGGAGTTGCCTGCGCAGTGCTGAAGATGGCGCTCACGGCGGAGAAAGTAGCCGCAGCGCCCCCTACTACGCCCATCACAATTATTTCCCAGCAAATTAACTTCATCCACCCAGGTGCCTCACTGAAAGGAAAAATAAAAAAATTAATTAAAACACCATCTAATTTTACCTCTATAAATACGAGTACTTCGGAGAATTCTTGCTGAAATTAGTTTAGCCGTTTTACTGCTTGTGGTCACAACGTTTAAGAAATTTGATATTTTTACCGTCGTGTTGGCCAAAAAAAGATTACACATAAGTACAGGTAATTTTTTTTCTAATGATGTTAGTTTTTCAGTGATTTTTCTCAGTTACCATTAGTTAATATAGCAATCAAGAACAAAAATAGAAAGTGAATTAACTTACGAAGTCGCCTCTCCTTGCCTCGGGGGTTGGCTGGTGAGGTTCAGGTAGCAGTAAGGGGGAAGAATGAATGTCAAGAGAGCGACAGTTGTTCCCCCCACGAGCGCCAGTATGGTGTAGAACCGTGGCACGCTCTCGCCGATGAACATGATGGCCGCCATTATGGATACACGGACAAGCGTGCGGTATCCAAGAGAATCTGCAATTAAAAGTTCACTTTAAGGCAAATGACTTTTATAGTCAACTTCTATTGGTTCATTTTAATTAAACATTTATCTTCATGACTGAATATTTTTAAACCAGAGTCATTGTATTTGATTTTGTATTTTAATACCAAAAAATATTTAAAAGGTCACCTCTGGGAATGTTGTACAATTCCTCCATTTCTTGACAAACAGGGTTAATTATAATGATGAAGGCAGAAAGCAGATGGACAGCCATGAAGATGTTACCGACAAGGGTCAAAGGAGTGGCGGTTAAAGACCCGGTAATGTTGGGCGCAACTGATTCACCGTAAACGGCGTAACCTCCGATAGCTATCGGCAGGTACAGTGCGAGGATAGCTGTGGAACAAATAATAGAAAACATACATTAAAACAGTTTTAGGCGCCTACAAGAATTTGACAAGCAAATATGTAAGACGTACAGTTTGCCAACAGCGTGTGTTTTTAAATAAAAATAATCAGATGTTAAACTATTTTCTAATAAAATTTTCACGATGCTTCCAAAAAACTAAACCTGTTTTACCATTTAGTTGTTTTAGTGAATCATTAAGTTATTTTAAATTTAATTAACGATATGGCATTCGTTATAATGTTTATTGTCGAAAACATATTATAACATAAATAAGAAACCGGACCGGTGACTTGCAGATTGAGCTAGCAATTAATAACATTAGTAATGTCTATAACATTTTCTATTACTACTTAAAATTTCTTACCTAAGAAACTGTAGTGAACACTTTTGCCGAATTTGGATTTGTCAACCATATCGTTCTGGATAGTTGGGAACGTTGATGCCCCACCAAATGCAAACATGATGGTACCAAAAGCGAGAAAGAAGTCTTGGAAGCCATGGATACCCCAGCGGAACACGAATGGTTTGATATCGTTCATCATTTGAATGAAATAGAGCACGCAAGCCACTATAGTCGAAATAAACGCAATCACTCCCATGAATCTGAAAATCAAAATAAATACATTTGTACTATCTATACTCTAATATTATCATTCTCTTTATTCATTCGTGAGACATTGTACACTAATTAAAAATTATGGCTCAACTCGTAGTCCGTAACTTCACTCCTACTGAAGGACTCTCTGGCGGCCCTTTCTGTCTAACGCCCTGGGCGGTCGCCTAACTGCGGCCTTTCTTGTAACGTATATAAAACTTCCATTGATAATATTTTTTTTTTAATAAATATGTTTGTCGGTATATTACATTTAACCGACTTTATAATTTTTTTTAATCGCCTACATAATATTTATATGCTCAGGCCGTGTCATAAAAGGTAACGATTTTAAATTAATATTCAACTAATTTTCATTGGATTTTAGCATTTTTCGATAAGCATCTATTAAATATTCATCCGAAATAATTAAGTTATTCATGTTTGGCAGTAGATGGAAGGCTACAAAATACTTAGCTAGAAACAAGTTGTGTCACGTTTCACTTAAGTTTTAGTGGATTGAATTGGCTTATCTACACTAATATTATCAAGAGGATAGATTTATATTTCCGGATTTTTGTATGTATTGAAATAACTCGAAAACTACGGGGCCGATTTTAAAAATTCTTTTACCGTTAAAAAGCTATGTTATCACTGAATATCATTGTTAATACTAATGAATCATACGATTCCACGCGGACGAAGTCGAGAGTAATAGCTAGTGATACATATGGCTGCAATGAGCTTACTTTGCATAGACAGTAAATAATTTTGATTTAATTTGTAACTAATTAATGAAACAATAAAATAAGTTTTAATATTTTATCATCATTATCAGCTCACTAATCGTCCACACTGAGGGGCTCGAAGCCTACCCTAAGTTAGGGGGCCTTAGCCAAACACGTTGGAACAATGCTGGTTGGTTGACTTCACACATATCTTTGAATTGCTTCGCAGATTTGTGCAGGTTGCATCACGATGTTTTCATTCACCGTAAGAACGTCGGGTAAATGTACATATGAAATTCGAAAATTCGAAAAACATATTGGTACATGGCGCGATTGAAACCCAGGGCTTGACGATTACAAGTCAAGTGTTTTAACCGTTGAGCCACCGACGCTCTCGACGACTTAATATTTGAAGTCATTTGACATGTAGATGAACCGCTAGCTCGGTTCCTTCTATTCAAAATGTCGGCAGCCGGCACCAGCACGCCTCGTGGTCGGCGCGTCGTTCCCTCGTCCGCAACGTGTGAACGCCTCGCCATCGCGGCGGCAGCCACTATTCTATTCTGTCCGGTTCCTGTTGCTAACGTAACTATAAGTCCCGTATTACCCTTAATCCCATACTTTATTTCGTTATATACCCATTTATGATAAAAAACGAAATCAAAAAGGCATATAAAATCCTTTAGTACCGGACCGCGAGATTTTTTGTTTTATAAAATGTATTATTTATATATACTTCTATACTTCTATACTAATATTATAAAGAGGAAAGATTTATATCTTTGTATTTTTGTATCTTTTTAATTCACGTAAAAACTACTGGGCCGATTTTAAATATTATTTCACCATCAGAAAGTAATTTATCTGTGAGTAACATAGGTTATATTTGATTATTACTAATGTTTAGGAACTATTAATATATTAAATAGAGCTATAGCGGATTATTAAAACGCGTTGTTACGATGATCCCGAAAGGCTAAAATGAATGGGAAAAACAGGTTAAAAATGTTGATATTGTTTTTGAATTTTTGACAAGCTCAATAAGCTCAAATTCTTGAGTAATTTAGGTATTATATAAAAGAGTAAACTAATTCATTGACTTACTGACTGTATATCAACATATACTGAAAAAACTAGTAGGTCTAGACACTTGAAATATAGCACACATATTTTGTTTTTCTCGTCGTCAGTTGGCAACAAGAGGCTTAGTCGTCAGTTGGTGTCCCAAGCCGGAGTATGACTACTAGTCAACCTCGCTGGACCAATGAGAGTTGGTTAACTTCATACTTACTTATCTTGGAGTTTCAGATGTTGGTAATAGCACATGTTGCGTCACGATGAAAAATACACATTTTATTATAAATCAATTTCTTGCGTTGTGTGTAAATATAAATGGTTAGTGCTTACGGAGCGCGCCTGCGAGGACGAGCACGGCGAGGCAACGCCTCGAAGTACTGTCGGCGGGTTGACGACTTCTTGCCGTCTTGCCGGCGGCGCCTCGCGGATCGCGCAATTGCGACGCGCGAGAGCCCCGGTGGTCGAGTCGAAATATTGATGATCGGGTTGACGCCTAGCGGACGGCACGCGAACCGCGCGGCGTCAACCCGTGCCAGCGAATTATCGCTAGTAGAATCCACAAAATGTGTCAAAACATATATATACGTGTCAAGCACTTAATAAATCAATAATTATTATCACCTCTACACATTTCTTGTCGAGTTACTTTGTTTGGATGGCTGATTACTTACGAGAAATCTTTAGGTGTTGCAAAGAGCATGAGAGGCGTCATTGCGCCTGCTACAATCATATACCAGATGCAGAAGGTGACGGTAGGCACCAGGGGCAACACCAACGCCTCTATTATCTGAGCGGCCAGCAACAAGTACACGACGGCCGCTCCGAACAACGACACGATGATCGCAAGAGACACCGCCGCACTGAAATATCAAACACAACATGTTATATTCATATAACTAAACTTTTTTTAACAATTTCTCTACTTAAATAAAAAGATACGTTTTCATTTAATATTACATTTTTAATAGTTGCAAATTCAATTAACTGAATGATTTTCTTCTTTGTTATTGTGTTAAGTAAAATTAAATTTTATCAAGATTCCTTTTATCCACGACACGTAGCTCCGATTTCAACGCATATTTATGTTAATTTAAAACTAACAGGATTATCTTGATATCGTTATAGTTTCACATTAGATTCTTTTAATGTATGCAGAATAATTTACGAAGTTTATCGAATAATATATAAAGGAATCGTGAGAATATAACCTCCATGTCTTTCCCAAGGCTTGATCAGCGATGATGGCGTACGGGTTCCTCTTCCTGCTCCTCATCTCAGGATCCCGACCCTCGATGATGGACCAGCAGTCACCCAGACGACGACCACTGAACGCGGCCATTGCCGCCATCAAGATGATTATTGGGACACCGATCCAACCTGGAACAGTAAAGTGTCCTTAACATGCATTCTATGATCATAAACTATTTAACTGCTATTTAGTTTTCATTAACATTTAGTGATAAAGTAATATCAGCAGCTTATTTATTGTCTGTAATTGTAAAAGGGAAAGTTTGCTTTTTGATTTCGCTGAAGCTTATTTAAACAAGCGCTTCAAAGGGAATGCCATGCACACAATGCATGCATACGCACACCGACACAGCGTTAATTGGTATAAAGTGGACAAACAACATGATTGTTCAATGAAAGCGCTTGATCATTCGCTTTGCCAATAAAAACTTACGCCAAGCAATTTAATCCAGAGGAAACAAAACATGTCGGGAGAATTAATCAAAAGCAACGCAACAGTGTTTATTTTTGTGTATTTGTCGATTTAAATAACAAAATATTGCCTAGTATCTAAAAATCTTATCATCCCTACGAGCTCAGCTGTACATCGATAATCGGTTTAAATTATTCTCCACCAGTGAACACAAATTAGGAATGACAGAAAAGGAACGCAAGTAATAACTACTAATGCTGTAGTTAGAACTAGAAATGCGGCCACCTATCTCGGTCACTGTGGGATTAGAAACTGTGTGATAAGGAAAAAATAGAAAAGAACCAATGCTTCAAAATAATCACCTGGTATACTTTAAGGTAAAGAAATAAAGAAAGATTTAAAACAACTTAATTCTTATTTTTATTCTATACATATAATAAAATTGGAGTGTCTCTTTGCGTTACTGATAACGCATTTAAAAAATTTTGTCTGTCTGTCTGTCGGCAAGCCGCGTTTGTTCCGAGTAATCTCCGAAACGGTTGAGCCGATTTCCACCGGACTTTCACTGAAGGGTAGCTGACATAGACCATCATATTATAGGCTATTTTTTTATCTTAATTTTGCGTGGACGAAGTAGCGGGCAACAGCTAGTTATTTAAACAAGATGCATTTCACTAAAGTTTTATTTCGCATTCAAAAATGTCGAATAAATAAAATTTTGTTATTTGTTTAAGTCAATGACCAAATCTTATCTATATAAGAAGCGGTAGGTATGTATGTTCAGCCGAAACGTTGTGCGGTGAAGGTTGTCCGGTTTCGGCTAATGAATAGTAGACGACTGAAGGACGGGATGTAATATTATACTCATATTACTTTGAGGCTTCATTCGATACCACGACGTTCTTGAATGCTCATTTAACGTTTACTAATATTTTATTTTGTATCGTAACTTTGATATCTATATTATGTCTCTCCCTTTGCAGATGCAATTGTTTTAGAGTTTTAAGTTGTATTATTTGGGAATTAATAGATTTGATTGTATAGTTTAAGCGATATCAAATCGGAGCACTTTACCTGTCTTGCGTATTTGAAGAATACTACATTCCACCAATAAATTATTTATTTATGTATGAATGTTATAATATATTAAAATAATAAAAGATTTTCCGGTTCCGTCAACCATACTAACCGACGTAGGGCACTTCGGATTTAATATGTATTGTTATCAGTCTACATTAACCGGTTTAAGAAAAAAACCTTTTTAAAAACTGACCGAAATAAACTTTAAGTTTTTATGAGTATGGTCGATATTCCTTTGATTAGGGTATTACATCTGTGGGCAGTTTTATTCATATTAGATAGCGATAACATTTCTTTGATTCATTAAAGTGTACACTCTGTTCACATGATAAGAATAAAAAGAACGCACAGTTTAAAAAGCAACAAAGCTCCCATTTTTTATTTGAACTGAAATTGAACTCAATTCCTAGTATCTACGAGTATATGCATAATAAGGTTAACTATAATTTTCGATACTCTATATATAAATATAGCTTGTGTTGCTGCGTTTTTTTTAATTCTTCGCATCCAATAACTTTGTATTATTGTGTAATAATAATAAACCTGATTATTTGTAGAGGAGTCCTAAATTTCAAAATATTACTTTTTTTTGTAATCTGCATATACTTAGTTCAATAAGCTAAACATTACATTTGTTAGGAAATATGTGTTATTTACTATGCTAGTCTGTAAAATATGCTAGAATACTATAGTTTTATTGTCTAGGTGTCTAGGCAATAACTATACATCTCTAATTATATTGTGAATAATATACCCATTAACTTATCTGAGAATTTATGACAGACAACAAAAAGACGTTAAACATGTTTCTAACTTACACTGAAAACCTTGGAGAATATTTATAAATAATCACATTTGTTACTTTAATATTTAAAATGCTTTTAAATCACACCTTATTAAGCTACCGACCTTTAAGTTTGTCAAGTTGCCCCCATTAAGTTAAAAACCATTTTAAGTAAAATTAACTTTCTAAAGTTAACCAATACTTGAATCTTCGTAATAATAACTGGTTAAGTAAACAACTACAATTTATCTGTACCATTTTCTACATAAGTGTAAACATAACATTCGTTTTCTAAATTTTATGATCATTTACTAGTCATCATCTTTCTAAGTCTAAGAGTCTGTCCCACCACTGGCTGATAGAGGATCAGATAGTTTAAATATGACGTCACTGTCAGACAAGGTAACAAAATCCGATATTTTCATCACATTTTTTACACGTTGGATTGTTACAATTACAATGTTGTTACAATTTGGTTCCCACCAAATTGTAAATGATCTGATAGGCCCTAAACCGTGTTAACTTATTAAAAATATTAATCGTGGTAAATTATTTTTAACTTTTCATACTTTTGACTAATTAACACTTATATGTGTGATAGTATTGAAGTTCGTTAAAGCGGTTTAAAGCTTAAAACTATCAATGAATTTTAAACAGTCAGCTTACTTCAGTATTAAATTCTATCATTCGTATGGTTTCGTAAATGTAACAAGATATGTTAATAATTATGGAAATAAATAATAATATTGAATAATCCTGTAAACAATTCTGTTATAATTACATACCAAATTACACTTATATTATAATGATAATAATGTGTTTAATAGTTGACATTAAAGTTTAAAGAACATGTCAACTTGCATTTCGATTGGAGTGCATTATATCGTTGTCGCCGTTTCTTCAAAAAGAATGAGAGAGACGCCGATATGTGTTGGTACAAAGTTAGAGTTACTACTAATCTAAATATCGGTTCGAAGCTACGAACTTTGTTTATTATACACCGAGAATAAACGTCGAACTATTTCGAAAACATTTACAAGGAATATTAGTCAAAATATTTTTATATTCAAATAATCTGCTAACTAATACGTAATAACTGCTACAAAAACTATGAAGTAGATACAAAATAGTATCTACAAAATTGACACATCCCTAGTTGAAGTGTAAGACAAGGAAAGTTCCATTGCATGTCGTCGCGGAATGTAGCAGGTGTTTTTAATGGAATTGCTGAACAAAGGTCGTGTTTGTAATCGATTTTACTCGCAAAAGTTCACTTTGAAATATCACAAGTTTGAAATAATTACTTCCTAGGAAATAACAATTAAAGTTATTAATTAAGAAGTGTGTATCGTAACGTAAAGTAATAATTTAATCATCATTAGTTTATATTATTAGATATCAATTTTTCCCCTAAGTCTATTTCGACCATCATACTGAATACTTTAATGTTATAAATAGGAAAGTTTAAATGGATGGATGTTTGTAAAAGTTTGTAGTCTAAACGACTGAATGGATTTAAATGAAATTTGGTATAGATGTAGAGGATAGTCTGGAAGAACACATAGGCGACTAACTTTTGTCTTTATTTAATTCCATGCTGATGAAGTCGTGGGCAAAAGCTAGTGTATTGTAATTGTAAAAGTATGGAGTTACCATTTCATTGTTTGGATAGAACTTAGGAAATTATTGTAGGAATTCAATAACTATATTTGAAGCTTAATTTATGGAATGTATTGGAAATCTAGACTGTTAATATATATGAAAAATACACGTACACATAGATAATTGTCGAGTTTTAAATTGGTGCATTTTTATAACAAGAATTAACTAGGAATGTGTAATTCAATAGTGTTCAAGGCTTGCGTTGGATATCAATATTACTTTATACTTATTATTATATTAACTATAATTTATTATGAAATGAGGTCAGGATACATGCACACATCAATAAATTGCTTTTGTAAACGAAACTTGATGCTTATCATGTTTACCTGAGTTATAACTATTCGAAGTAAAGTTGTATACGCAATATAAATAATCAACAGGCTAGAATCTAACTTATAATCTAGAATTTGTTTTTAATGTATAATAATATTCAAACTTATATACTTCATAGTTATCTCTCCAATGCATTATATAAAGACTAGACAAAAGACCCACTGATTTCATAAATTTCTATTCTGTGCAGCGTTCTCTTGCAATATTCCCAGCCCTAGCCGCTATAAAGTTTGTATGCCACTGTGCATATGCATATTCACATCCAACTATAATTTTTGTATATCTATATCTATTTTTAGTATTGGTATTTTATTAAATATACTAAAAGAATATAAAATAAATAAACCGACTCTTGGCCACATTTGGAAACTGTCATTATGTCGATAACCGACTACATTAGCATAGCGGCTCCGTCGGACATGTTTTAGTGTTCTATTCCCCTCACACTTGAGACGGGAGATGAGACAGCATGTGCACTAATAAAATCTTTAAGTGAACTAAACAAGCAACAAATGTTAATGTGTAAAAAATGTTGAAATATTCGCCTTCAGTGGGTGGGTTTTAGAATCTTAACGTATCAGTTTAAAACTTGTTTGAATAATTTAAACTTTCCATAGATTAACGAGTTAAACCTTATTTGTCACGGAACGTGTGTTAATATAATTTAAACCAAATCATTCACAAAGTTATTTTATAGTTACTACTTTATTAATTAAAGCCAACAAGGGCATCATTTCTATTTTCATTCCAAAAGAATCAGCCCTTAAAGCTCACTCAACGAAAGAACATATGTAAATATGTTCTTATCTTATACAGGTAGGTACTTGTTATTGAAAAATAATTGATTAAAGGACACAGAATCGATAAGTTTAAAAATAAAACAAATTTGGTTTATTAAAATCATTTTGTTCAAACTTCGCTAAATGCATAAAAAATCGCTTTGAAATCCTTGGTAATATTGAAGCTTTGCTTGTACAAAAAATCATTACATACCGGCACCATACTGTAATAAAAACATTTTAAGTCCACTGCCAAAACACCTATAATTCCTGTGCCTATGTCTTCTTCTGAACACTGCTAAGTAACACGTAACGTTCCATCGGCAAAGCTTATATAATTCCCTCCAAAAAACAGATATATTTATTATGTTATTCAAGTATTAAGCCACTATGAATTCACAGTAATATGAACGTTAAACCAGTGTTTTGTCTTCAAAATGAACGTTACACCAGTAAAATCAATCAGGTTCGGTATCGCTTTGTAGGATACAAGGACAGTATATTGCTACTTGAATGTCCTTTCGTTTAATAAACGCCTATAATTTTCTCCAACTGTACTCGTTTATGTGTAATTATACGTCAGCTGGGTATAACTTCGTATTCACACGACTGCGGTTGTCGTGTGGTTTAACCATGTACAGTCAATCTCCAATGTCAAATGTCCCATTTGACATTGGAGATTGAGCTTGCGCGCTCTATCCTTCGGCCGCGTCTTCACTTAGCTTAGGTGGAGTCGTGGTCAAGCGCTGGTTTATTTATGTTTAAAAAAAATTGACGGTGTTCTTTAAAACTGGAGTCATTTGTACGTTTTGTACAAACGATGACGCGGAAAAATACCTAGGTGGATGCAGGTTTTAATTGTATCTATACGAAAAAAGATCCCTCAGTTGCACACGACAAAATTTTCATTATAATTACATTGTTGGCGCAAATCGTTGCAACCTAATTGGATATTTGTAAGAGGCGGAGTTTGTCTTGTTGCAAGAAACAAGGCTATTTTTCTTTAAGTGGAACACAGCGGATTCCCGCGCCTGTACACTATGCATAGAATCTTATGCCGATATATATCTATATCTATACTTCTATATCTATATCTATACTAATATTATAAAGAGGAAAACTTTGTATTTTTTTATTTTTGTATGTATTGAAATAACTCAAAAACTACTGGGCCGATTTTAAAAATTCTTTCACCATCAGAAAGGTAATTTATCTGTGAGTAACATAGGCTATATTTTATTATTACTCATGTTTAGGAACTATTAATAAACAGCGTGTTTCTGGACGCCGGCGATAAAAATTTCATTAAACTTTAACTTTTCTCGGCTTACGCTGCCTAAACCGTTAGAGTTATATAAAAATGATGTATCTAAGAATTGGAGATCTCAAAAAGTTCTACAGAAAAGTCTGCGATAGCATATATCTATCTTTGACGGTTTTCTTACAATAACCACTTTTTTGTTTACAAAATGAATTAAAAACCTTACGCTATTTGCAGCGTTCTTTTATTGGTTTCAATATTAATCCTTATCCAAATAAATGCGTTTGTTATCAGGAGAATTTAATGTAGAATAAAGTTGTTCTTTACAGTATTTAAATTGGACTAATAGTTTAGAAGATATCGCGAACACAAACAATAAGGGTAACCGAAAAATCAGCTTACAAGCTATCGGGCTTAGAAATTTGAAATCTTGCATCGGTAGACTTCTGTTATTACGTAGATTACTACTAAGTTAATACTTTTGGTAATAGGTTGAAAAAAAGGGCGAACGTAATAGGTTATATTTGTTATTTCACGCGGGCGAAGTTACTTATAATTTTACCAGTTAAGTCGTTAACACTACTTACTACTAAGAAACCTTCCCTGCGTCGGGTGATAAATATATGTCGGGTGATAAACACCAATAAATTATGGATCTCTTTACACAGTCGTGATAATAAACATATTTATTTAATTAATGCGTTTGTTTGTTTTACAATTGCATTTTTTAATTAAAAAACATGTGTAATACTTCCTAGTTCATAGAAGTTATTAACAGTCATACATTTACTATCATCACATAATCAGTAACCATTGTCTAATGGACAAATAATTTGATGAAAAAATGCACTTCAAAATGTTGTAATTATTTACCAATAAAATATGTTTATCCTTTTTTACACATGCACTTCACGTACAACGCCTTGGAGAACCGAGATTTTGTCATACATACTGAAATTAAGTAGCCAAGTATGAAGACAAAAGTAATCATGTAATTTAATAACGCTAAGCTTTAAGTTATTTAATAGCTGAACCCATGCTGAACCTGTCGCAATACCACGAATAAAAAAGAAAACCGCCTACGACGTTCTCGGAACTTCTTGGTAAAATGTTATCACAATCCAATCTATGAATTATATCAGCAAAGCATTTAGGAAAAATATTAGCTATTTCAAAATACAAAACTTACCAGTCTTGACAAGAGCTCTGGGGAGCGCCAGCACTCCGCTACCAGCCATCTCGCCGGCCACCAGCAGCGCCGCCTGGTTCACCGACAACCCTTTGCCGCCTTTCTGAATCTCTTCGCCATTGTCATTCTAAACAAAATAATATATTCCAATTAACACCAGAAAACAAAAAGCTGGGCCCGAGAAGATAAGGGTTGGAAATATCCTATTCGTGATTCGTGAGTACATGACTATCACTTTCAAAGTTCTACAACTATTGTGGTAATTATACGAAACAGCATTCGATGGCAACGAGGCCGCCGTACACGGGCAGCTTTAAATAGGTAACACTAGCTTTCGCCCGCGACTCCGTCCGCGTGGAGTTAAAAAAAACAAAAGTAAGTGGCCTATGTGTTCTTCCAGAATATGCTCTAGATCTATGCCAAATTTCATCCAGATCCGTTCAGCCGTTTAGGCTACAAACTCTAACAAACATCCATCCATCCATATAAACTTTCGCATTCATAATATTAGTAAGATTTGTCATGACGACAATATACCGGCAACACTCGTGTTGCTCCCGAGTGCTTGTGGCTACCTATAAGTTTCTTTCTAACAGGCAAAAGTCGACTAAATCGAGGAGGGACGCCTGCACTACGTCAAACACAAACATGTTCCATGTTTTGAACAAATTCTTCAGCAGAAAAATACTGTTGCCGATTGGATGTATAAATTGTAATTAAACTACATATTGCGTAATCATTTTAAAACCTGATTCTCTTTAAAATACACGAACTCGTCAGAGTAAAACAGCTTCTTATTAAAAGCGCTTCAGATTTTTTCGATATGCATTTATTTTAATTATACGTTA
The DNA here is from genome assembly GCA_029286645.1 of Papilio protenor. Lineage (NCBI taxonomy): Eukaryota > Metazoa > Arthropoda > Insecta > Lepidoptera > Papilionidae > Papilio > Papilio protenor. The sequence goes on from JAGSMZ010000042.1 coordinate 786,326, forward strand.
TAACTGACAGGTACGTTTTAAGTTTCAATTTCTCCCAAACACTCGACATACCTACTTAAATAATACTTTTAGGTTTCAAAAGCCATCGCGAATGACGAAGGAATTATAAAAATAAAAGTAATAAATTGCCATGAACTTTTAAATATCTTATTGGACGTTTCACTTTGATACAATATGTAATTTAAAAAAATGTAAGGATCGTAACTAGCTTTTGTCACATAATAGTAATTGAAAGTTAATTACCGACGTAATTAATAAAGTAATCCAGTGTAATGATAAAATATTACACAATAGTTAAGAGGTAAAATAAAGATATTAGAACATGATTTTTTTAATTTTCTTACCGTTTTAGTTATTAGCGGAGTCGACTCCGATGCCTTTGAGGTGCTGCTGCTCATAGCTGCCTCCAGATTACTCTTCTTTGACATCTTTCAGAGATTCTAAAAAAAATACTCATTTTGAGTTAACCCGAAAATTGAAAAATAAACAAAATAAAAATCTTTTGTTAAGTTATTTGTAAAAATTCAAAAGAAAGTTTTCAAAACAAAATTTAATTGCGGTTTCTTAGTGACCACAACAAAAATAACACCCAATCAGTTAAAAAACAGATTTCTCCTATGAGAAGTAACGATACTACTATATTAACTAAGAAATAAATATTTTTGTTATTTGATAAGAAAATTATTTTAAAAGTTTTATCTTACACGTGGTCTTTGAAGTGGAAATAGGGTTCCGAGGGAATACAACGTCCGACACACAGCGCGCCAACAAATCAACTGGCAAAGGCAAAGCGGCAACGACAAGTCCGAACCAAACTGACCAGTTATATACAAGTTAAGCCCTATTTTCACCAGCGCGACTAGCCGTACGACTCCGCGCGACTTCTACTTTTATTAGCAACTCTAAACAATGTACAGTGGGCTTTCTTAGCGCCATTCCACTAACAACAAAATTGCGTTATGGCTTGCAACGTGGTCTGCCTTCTTAAAAATAAATACTTAACTTTATTTTTTTTTTCAAATATGAAGTTTATTATTGATTTACTATTGCTGATTTTTGTTTTACACGTAGAATGTTATAGAAATAGTAGTCGCTTGCGGTCGTTGTATCGCAGCTTATTATCTAATGGAAAAAGGCTCTAAAACTCTACGTGGTATAAGCGCAACTCACTCGCTCACTCCTGTTTTATCCCCTACCTTCTTTATGAAAAGGTAAAGATTGGATAATATTTTATTCATATTACCTTATAAATAAGTAATTTCTTACACTCGGTTTTGCATCGTTCAAAATTTAAATTACCTAACCTATGTCTCTGAAACATAATGTACAAACGAAAAAGCATTCAAGTCTAGGAGCTTTGATTTGTGATTTTATCTCATATTGATATAAGCTCCGAGCCCCTCAGATGGGACGTGTAATGAGCTGGTGACGATGATGATGTAGAAGGGATTATCATAAGCCTACCTATTGCTATTAATAGAAAGCCTCCTAAGAAGCTATCTATCTATTCTTGACATCACTCGTAGGAAACAGACACTTCAACCATATTCCTAGCTTCATTAAAATTGAAACTACAAATCAAATTAGCGAAGACTAAAGTAATTTTTAACTGATAAAATCTTAAGTGGTCCTCTGAGTGAAGATTTCTCATACAATATCTTCTAGCATCAAGACTCCATTAGTGAGCATACAATAACTGAGTGGGGCCGTACTTTAGTGAGGTTACATACAAATAGTACAATAAACTACAGCGACACCTCTATCTTGTTAGTAAGTGTGTCACACTTGCGCACGTTTAGGTGCATTTAGGTTACAAAGTTGGCAAATAAGATAGTAAAAACTATTTGTCGGATGTAAGGTTCTTTCTTAGACGTTTGTTAATCATGTATTTAGCTGAAAACACTAGAAAATCTAGAAGGAAATCTATACAGCACAGTTAGAAAAGAAGAGACACGTAACAATACGTATATGAGGGTTTATGTTTGAAGGGGCTTCATTTTATAGCTTAAATTACAATTAAATTTTGAAGATAGTACAGAGTGGAGTGGAGTGTTGTCGGCTATCGTTAGAAATCCCGTGTGACATGCATCAAATGAACCAGTTTTATATTATTCATTATCATGAATACACCATAACTACTTCAAAATAATTGATTAATTTCGATCCCACGAAGTACTTCCATGAATTTGTTACTTCTCTAGGCTTCAGAATCTATTAAAATTGCCAATACAAATTCGTATTCGGTAACAACCTATTGATAGGATTGTTAAACATATAACTTCGTTTCTTTCTGTAATTACATTACTTATTATTTGTTAATTTCTTTGATGTGTAATTATTCTTGGAACAATAAATAATAATTCATATAATTTTATAAAAGTTATAATCACGTCGGTCAAATTAAAATAACCTTAAATTCTTTTAAATTCGACGTCTCATAAATAAGCTTCAGCTCTTAGACTACATGACCATGACTTAGGTACTATCCTGACAGTTTTGCACACGTCTCTCGTTCCTTCCACACAATACATAAAACATATGCATAACTTACTTTCAGACTGCATATTTTCTCATAACAATAAAACCTATTCCTCTTGCGAAGTTTTGTGCGTCATGCTGAACTTAGGTACGCTTAATATTATTCGTAAATATTTTCATGTTTTTCCTTAAGCCCGCTTCACACTTACAGTTTTACTACAGTAGAACTGCAGTTAAAACCGAATGTGTACAGCGGCCTTTAGATTTATATGTTAGAGTAGAGATCATACTCAACAACGATTATTTCAGGTCCATCTATTATCCCTGTTGCTTGTTGCTGTTAATATAAGTTTAACCTAGTTCTAGTGTCAGTTAAATTGTGCCAAGCGAAAATCGTCCTTATTTTAGATGCGAATGAATGCATGTTCAAATTATTATCAATCAATGTGAAAATCCTAACCCTATTGCACTAAAGTACTAAAGTGCTACGTAAGTGAGCTATTCGCGCCTGTGACCGAGTTTTAACAAAACGATATCCTGTTGTGAGGATTGTCCTGATGGGTCTAATAGGACAAGTGAGCCAGACTAATATAGGCCGTTTCGATCAATCTATTGCTGCGCACGTATATATGTACGTACGTGTACATACAGTATTCAGAATTTGTTATTCAAATTTAATCATATAAATAGTTATAACTTTGTGCGTCAAAGAAGACAAAATATTCAGCACTTATAAATGCAAAATAGCAAAATGTACGATTGACGATATCAGCCGGGATCTGTTGCAGACAACCTTGAGATAAAATCCGTTCGGGAGCACAAAATCAGGAGTAGATTTAAATAATACTTTTAAGAAAAAAAAACGTGCAAGAACGTGGAACAGTATAGTTCAAGGTGTTGCTTTATGTTTTTTTTTATAGTTATATTAGTTGTCTTAAAATAATTGTAAACCTAATCTGTACATTATATTAACACAATCTGTAGGTTTGTTATCGTTCAGTAAATGAAGAATTAACTGTCCAAAATTCAAAAGCATATATTCCAGCTCCAACCAAATTACGAGCAGATTAAATAATAATTATCCACTCTAACTCATTGTTTACGAGTACTGTCAAAGAAAATTGCCAATGATCATTAATCAAAGTAAAATTCAAGACACATTGAATTTTAAGTATGGGCCAGGTTAATCTAGTGCGATTTTATGCCACCAAAACGCAAACGTGTGTATTTACTGCCAAAAGGAGCGAGTTCACCTTAACTTCGACTTTCCGGAATGTTGCCTTGGAATTTTCCGACTGTCTACAGATACTGGTTGTCAAAATTTCGGCGAACCTTAACTTCGGACAGTTCTTCGAATCTAACGCGAAGGTAGCTGCTAAGAAGCTTTGTGCGATTTCTAAAGCAGGGCAGTACTTCACACCGGGACAGCTTTTGACTCTGTTCAGATCACAGATCCGGTTGTGTGTGGAGTACTGCTGTCATATCTGGGCAGGCGCAGCGAAGTACCAACTCACGGCACTGGATTCGGTGGAAAGACTTGCCAAAGATGTATCGGTGATCAAGACCTAAACCTGGTTAGTCCTGAGCACAGAACTGAACGATATAATTCCGCCATCACCATTTTACCATCAGACGTTCAGGAATACGGATTTCATACTTTTGTAGTCGATGTACTGCGAGTTCGAACGAAGAAGTTTGAATCATCGTTTCTTATACGCATATATTGCAGTACGCTGCAAGGGATTGGAACAAGTTGCCGTTTGCCGTCGTCAGTTTTTCCGGCCAAATATGACGTGGGTGCCTTCAAAAAAAGAGTATTTATTAAGCTAGCGTGTTCCATCTTTGGACCGCATCATCACTAGGAATCGTGGTCAAACGTTAGCTTAATGAACATAAATAAAATTGCGATTAAATTAATTCTGAGGTGTTATAAGACCATCCGCTAGTATCCCTCAGTATCAGTAGGCAGTTTTGATGAACTTCATACATAGGACACGTTAAGCAGGAATCATCACATTCTTTCAATAATCTCAAACAAATAAACATCAAGTTACTCTGTAAAATAAAGCTTTTTAGTTACTTAGCGTCTGCTTGTGACCAACTAATAAGAGCGACAGTCCTTGGACTTTAATATGAGATATCGCCATTTCATTAATTTCGCATTCGCATTCGTCACTTGAAGTTGTAAATGCGTTGTATACTGCGCCCTACGCCGCACTTTTGATTTAGCACATTATATAACTTGGTTTATTTTTAATTGATTGGTTTTGTGTTTTGTGTTTTTTACAAAAAACAAAATAAATTGTTTTATGTAAAAAAATAAAACGTGAATCGAAAATAACCCAAAGACAATTTAATCGATATATTTTATGTGTCAAATTTGCGACATGGCAACAATATCAGATGACATTTTTAGCTTTTGAATGTGTCAAACGAGATTTTACGATAGATAAATGTGAAAATGAGTAATGGTGAGAAAGAGTTCTTTTAATTTACCACAGTTTTTATCATAAATTGAAGTACAATGAAATTCACCTTAAATAGTGGTACATTTTAGGGCAAATTATAAAAAAGGTAAGCTATTCCGAATACACCGTTTCTTCTCAATTTGTCACATACATCTTATTGATATTTCAAGCTTCAATAACATGTTATTATCGTTAATTTTAGCACTTCATGCGTTTGTTGAAGTAATAATTTTTCATATGTGAATACCCTCACAGGTTTATAAATACGTGCGTGTTATTTTAGTACAATAGTAGCATAATTTAATGTCAGCGTCAATTACAATTCTATGAAATAGGATCGTATTTATAAATGTATCATTTTTATTTGGAACTGAGGTAAATATGCACTTAAATATTTCCATGTTTTTGATTTCGAGGTGCAATGATTTTTAGAAATTTCCTAATTTCGATCAGCATTAGTATCTTTAATTTATGGCAATGTTTGTAATTAAAAGGGTTCATATATGCTATGTTGTATACATATTCTTATCTTGTTGCATTGAAAGTGAATGACCATTAATCAATTTGAACTTGGTGGATATTTATGATTGGATTGAATCTGTGCTTCAATGCATGATTGGAAGTGTATATGAAGTGTGTATGATTGATACAATGTCACTTGTATCAATTTACAGTTGCAAGCATCTAAATATGTTTTCCTAGAAATTGTGTATACTAATTTTTTTTTATCATCACCTGTTTTCTATGATTTCTCTAGTTATTATTAGATGACTTTTATTTGTTTTTTTTTATGAGTTTTGAGTTGAAATTGTAATTATAACTACTATTATATTTAGCTTTATATTTAAGATGATGATGTATTGTCTTCTACCCTTAAACATGTGCTAGACAGTGATACTGCTATTAATATAATACAGAGTTTTGGTCATTATTGTATGAATAGTTAGGTTGAAAAAGGGAAATATAACTCCATAGTGTTAGATTGTACAAATTAAGATTACTTCTACATTATAATCTCTGTAACTCAAACCTGCTGACCCCGAAAGTATTCTGTATCTCGACTTTGTAACTTGGAGAAAATTATTCCTAGGCATTTTGGTACATATTTGTACTTGAGACTACATGTACAATTAAAAACCTACTTCTCACATTTCATTAGAAACAAGATGTTTCATAAATTCACTACTATTTTTTTAAATTCACTAGTCTGGAATGGAAATGAGTTAGTATTTATTTTCTAAATCCTATAATAATTGTATGAAACAAACATGAAAGGGTAGTTTTTACTCAAAGCTTACATTTGTTGGAAATTCTAATGTTCTAGAACATTCTATAACTTTTTTTGATGTGGTAGATAAAATAGATCAGAAAACATGTTTACTTTGAACATACTTTTTATCTACTGACATCTATTCATAGATAGGTTATAAGCCGTGGTTTTTATGCCTATTTTCTTTTCGTAATTAGTGATGGATAGAGCGCATTAGCAGCAGTGAGAATTCAAACTATAAAATACAAATATAACATAATTACTTGTTGTAATATCAACAAGCACTTTTAAGTCACAACAAAGAAGCAAAGCGTAGTGTTAGCGTGGTATGGACTTGTTATGCAACAAGGGAATGTGGACATAAACGAGAAAGTCTTAAGATTAAATGTGGATGGCTACAAATGTAGACTGAAGAAAGTATGGATGATTTGTGTGAAAGAGGATATGCTTATGAAGGGAGTAGATTCAGATGTGATGGCTGATAGAAATGTATGGAAGAGCAGCACATAATCTGCCAACCCTCCATAGTGATAAGGGCAAGTTGATGATGACTTTTGAGTCACAACAAAGAAAAGCTATCATTTCCAATCGCACTTTCCATTTCTATAGAGGTCATTGCTAATATATTAAGTAAAGTGACAATGCCATACATGATTTGTCAGCATACTAAGAAATTAACCCTGTTTCACTTAGTACTTGAATCAATTTATATAAATTAAAATACATATAACTTAAATTGTTTAAACTCACATGAGACATCAAAACATATTGAAGAATTGTAGATCACTTAATAATACATTTACTTTATATTGGACAAACTTTTTTTATAAAATATTTAGTAGGTACTTTTAAAATTGAACTGGAACAAATAAAAGTTAAAAAACAATTAAAAGGAAGTTAAAGAATCAATTATAGAAATGGCAATACAATGTTGCATAGAATGTAATAGCTTTAGGAACACATTGAAATACAGCCTAAATTGTATATTGTTGTTCAGAGTCCATTAAGTAGATAATATTGTTTTTGCGCAAAATTTTTTTTTATGAATGCACCATGAGTGGAAACAAATGGTCATTTGTTAATAGTTTAGTAACAGGATATGACTCTTACTATTACATTTAAGTTAATGCAGAAATTTAGTTAATATATTATTTAGTTATTAATAAGCAAACAAGTGAAATACTTTGTTGACATTATTAATATTTGCATAATAATATTAGAAGTAATTAAGGATAATGTACTAATGATTCAATCTATTCTATCTATACTAATATTATAAAAAGGAAACATTTGTATTTTTGTATGTATTGATATAAGTCAACTACTGAGCCGATTTCAAAAATTCTTTCACCATTAGAAAGCTATGTTATTGCTAAGTAACATTGGCTATATTTTTAAAATACATGTAAAGGAAGTCGCAAACAATAGCTAGTATAAAAATAGCATTTAAACATTTACATGTTCACCAATTATTACAACTTTATCAGAACTGAAATTGTAATCAATCTTACAGTCAGTAATGCATTAAAATGTTTATTTTAGTAATTAGTTATTAGTTTTATGTTCATAATATTAAATATTACATATTTAAATTGTTTTATTCAGCAGCTGTTTAGCAACAGTAACAACGCCGAAGATTAAAATGATGACATTTGATGCATCTGATATGATGACTGCTGCCCCACCTGATATACATTCGGAAGATGCTACAGGTAATTCATTTACAAACACTTTGTCATACTTATGCGTTTTTAACACCGCTGCAAATAGGTCTTCATTAACACACCATCGGTTCTGTCACTCATGTTCACCCCTGCATTACGATAACTACAATTTCTTCATATGTTTACTAAAAATTGACAAAGTTAAGAAAAACTAGTAAGACTATATGATACAATTTTGTTCATTAAACTTGAGTTTTTCTGTCAAAACACATGTTCAAAAATGTGTTTATGCACTTTTTTTTTTAAAAAGAATGATAAGTTTGTTGTAATCTGTAAATACAGTTATTTGTTAATTAACAAGCGTTATAAATACTTGTTATTGAGTCACCTACTTACCTTTCCTATCAATTCCACTTATAGGCTTTTGCACTAGAGATATTGAGTGATTTACCAACCAAAATATACATGTCTTATCAATCTAATGTGATTTATATTTATATGAAGGAATGGAGGAAACTCCATCATCAATGGTGTCTAGTGAAGCGGAGTCTGAAGGCAGTGTAATATTGGAGCAAAGAGCCCATGATGGCGAAGCTCTCATGCCCTTCAGTAGCGACGCGAGTGTCTCAGACGCTCATGCCTCTCAGGACAGGTCTGCGCCAACACTAACTGCCAACGACTGGAGAAATGTCGGCAACTCACTGGCATCTATCATCTCAACAAGAGGTATTCACTTATTACCTACAGCTTTGATAATAACACATTGTCTAGTCCCTTCTTTATTACTCAGAATGACAGGGATAGCTATATTTAGTAATAAAAGTGTCATGTTAGTTGTGTAGTTTATTTCTTTTACTATTCAATATCAAAACTTGATCAAAGAAAATATAATTATTATTAAAATATAGTTACACACAAAATTATGATTAATATCTATGAATAATATATTTTCTACAAATAGTTGTTCAAATCTCTTTGTTTATGATCATTTGTTATGAACCATATACATTCACACTTTACATAAACATGTGAGTCTGTATAACTCATTCAAACTCATCCAACCTTGCTAATAGTATTGTGGTCATTATAGATTTAATAATGACTTAACATTTATATAGATTAATCAAAGAAATTAAATTTAAACTTAGATTCTTACTATATAGGAGCAAAAAGATGTACTTTTAATTTTTGGTGATATCAATTGTAATGATATATTTTGAAACAGTTAAGGTTTAATTGAGATTATTACATTTTAATTCCTATGTTTTTAAATCAATTTTATAAATTCCAGGCTCAATGCTACCATGGGGTCCACACAAAGGACCTATAGTTCCACCCACAGATATGGACCTCCGTCCGGGAGAGTATGTTATGAGGCTATTATTTACTGAATTCACCGTTCAAGCTGAGAGAAAAATGGAAGCAGTAATGGCTGAACCATTGGTATGTAATTGTCTTATAAAATCTCCAAAAACTAGCATTTGATTTGGCACTAAGTGCTCTTTGTTCTGACTCAACTATAGTCCTAAGTATTTGCTAATCTTTTAGGAGAAGCCTTTGAACAAAACCCTTCAACGTGGTGAAGATCCACAGCTTGATCAGATTCTATCAGCATTTGGTACAGTCGCTGAGCATTGCCTGCCTTCTTTGCTCCGAGCCCTGTTTGGTTGGCTCGAAAGACAAATGGCTGATTCACCGCAACTCAGTGAACAAGCAAAAAAGCCACAACACGATTCACGCAACAAAAGGTGAGATAAAACATTCACATGTAAATTTTTAGTTAAGCCACATGTCAAGGTAGATTGGAATCAAATTTTTCGTATGAATAGCAACAATAAGGCACAACTAAGATAAAGATGTTTTGTCATTTAAATAGTCTAAAATTAATAACAATTGGTAGCTGGCGTCATGCGCTTTTTTATCATCCAAAAAATCAATATAAAAGTCGGTACCCAAAAATGGTTCAGACATTGGTTGTCAGTTTCTGTACAATTGACATCTCTCATTCTGTTATTTTGAGCCTATATTTTATTGTAACATCATATAAAATTAGGAAATATTTCTTTCAACTTTGCTGAAAATCGAAGGACTCCCTTGAGTTGTCGATTACATTTCTTCATACTTCTGTTATTCTACATATTGTGTCTATTCTCTTACCGTTTTAGTATAACCGTTATATTTTCTTATATTTGTGAAGAGTTAATTTTTCAACATTTGTAATACATCACAAGTTGTGAGTCTATAATTTACTTTTATTTTGTTAAAATTGTTTATATAATTAGGTTTGATATAACCATTATTATTGCAGCATAATATACATAGTTGCTGGAAGTGGGGCTGGCACGGAGACCACTGAACGTAGCTGCGAGGAGTTGCAGGCGGAGAGACGAGACCTGGCCGTGGAGTTCCTCTTCTGCCTAGCTCTGATTGAGGTGCTGCGTCAGCTGCCCTTCCATCCAGGACACGAAGATCTAGTGCATTACATTGAGACACTGGCTTTCAAACGATTCAATTATAAAGAAGGGTGAGTTAAACTAAATACTAGTTAAAAATTAATAATCGCATCTGATATAATCCCGAGAGAAAATAGTATAAATAGTACCCTATAAGAGGTAACGATTGAATCGACATAATTACTTATGTATTACATCCATCTAAACTTTCGCATTTATAATATTAATAACATGTATAGTTCCTAATATGTTTTAAAAATATTTTAGGCTCCAATCGAACCCTAACGCTGCCAACGTGCATATAATAGCTGACCTCTACGCAGAAGTAATCGGCGTCCTGGCGCAGTCACGCTTCTCCTCCGTTCGGAAACGGTTCACGGCGGAACTCAAGGTCAATATATACATATATACAAATATAACATACTAGCTTTCGCCTGCGACTTCGTCAGTGTCTAATTACAAAAAAATGGAGTAGCTTTTCTGTTCATGCAGACTATCCTCGACATCTATGCCAAATTTCATCAAAATCTGTTCAGTCGTTTAGGCTACAAACTTTAACATCCATCCATCCATCTAAACATTCGCATTTATGTATGTAACTAATAAGACATTTTAATTAAACTATGCCACTACTAACACATATCACTTAAAGGGTTAAGATTGTAATGTTTAGATCTTTAATTATAGTCTACTTTGTTAGGTTTAAGGCATTATTAACTTTGTACCTCGACCGAATTCCACTATTTTTATTATTTAAAAAAAATCTAATCGAATTTCTATCAATGAGGACCGCTAGTCTATAGTACTTCGTATATTTACATCCGTAAACGCCTATTAGCATATACCTGTGACATGATTCTCACATATTATGTGTTAAAGCATTTAGTATCTAGAATATAATAAAATATAGTTCAGTTTTGTAACAACACATACAATTTTGGTATATCGTATAACATACAATAGAGATATTGTGTCTGATATGGTTAATGAAGATAAAAGTATGAAAAATAGTTATTAACCATGTAATTATCACTATCGTATAATATAATAAACATTGAGGTATAAATTGTAGTCACTAGCTGTCGCCGTCCGCATGGAATTAAAACACTCAGTAGTTCATGTTTTCTACCCGATTTCCAAAGAGATCCGTTTTCATCCCTCCATCTAGAATTTCACATTTATAACATTAGTAATATATGAAAGGATAATATCAAATTATAACACATACAACTTATAACCATTTCTAAGGTTCCTCTATTCATATTGTTCCTTTATACTTTGAACAGGATCTGAAGTCTCGAGAACCATCACCGCATTCGACACAAAGCATTATATCGTTGCTGATGGGCATGAAGTTCTTCCGAGTGAAGATGGTGCCCATCGAAGAGTTCGAGGCATCGTTCCAATTTCTGCAAGAATGTGCTCAATACTTCCTTGAGGTGAAAGACAAAGATATACGACATGCGTTAGCTGGACTCTTTGTGGAGATATTAGTGCCAGTCGCTGCGGTAAGTTATCAATTAGTGTTAAGTTATTTTTAATGCCCTCGATACTAAGCGACGTAAAATTTCGAAACCAGACGATTTTAGTCGCTAAGCTACTTCAGGTACGCGTTGTCGATGATTTTCAAAATGGCGGAGCTTACGAAAAATGTGATGCTAATTTCGAAGATTTACGTTGTTTTGTATGTGAAGGGGTTTTCCAAATTGTTGGTTTCATTGTTGAAATAATGTATTTAAACATTATTTTCTAACCAGTCTCCTTAAAATATAGATACAAGTATTCCGATGATAAAATTTCACAATTTAAAGGGTAAATGATTTTATTTCAGACTGTGAAAAACGAAGTGAATGTACCATGTTTGAAAAACTTTGTCGAAATGCTGTACAGTCACACGTTGGATGCCAGCACCAAGTCTAAGCATCGCCTGGCGCTGTTCCCTCTGGTTACCTGTCTGCTCTGCGTCTCACAGAAGCAATTCTTCTTAGCCAACTGGCATTGCTTCCTCGCTATGTGTCTGTCACACCTCAAGAATAGAGATCCGAAAATGTGCAGGGTAGCACTGGGTGAGTTGGTTTATTGTAACACACAATATATCCCCTTTTAACCCCACTTATTAGTATATCTGTATATAATATATGTTTCTATTTATATTTCAGAAGCCTTATACCGTCTTCTCTGGGTGTACATGATCAGAATCAAATGTGAAAGCAACTCTGCCACTCATTCTCGGCTGCAGAGTATCGTCAACTCCCTATTCCCGAAAGGGTCCAAGGGCGTAGTCCCTAGAGACACTCCCTTGAATATATTCGTCAAGATCATTCAATTCATAGCTCAAGAGAGACTGGACTTCGCTATGAGGGAGATAGTATTCGATCTGCTAATGGTTGGAAGACCAATCAAGATAATTATGACACCTGAAAGAATGTCTATAGGTCTTCGAGCGTTTTTGGTCGTAGCTGATAGTCTTCAACAGAAGGAAGGTGAACCACCGATGCCTCGGACTTCTGGAACTTTACCATCTGGGAATACTTTGAGAGTTAAGAAGACTTTTCTCAATAAAATGTTGACCGATGAAACAGCAAGGTCCATTGGGATGAGTGCATATTTCCCTTATGTCAGGCGAGTGCTGGTGGAGATACTGCGGGCGTTGGACGCGCACTACGGCCGGCCATTGATGTTGACCAATACGCAGAATGTTACCAAAGAACAAGAAATTAATACAGGCGAGAGGAAGCCTAGAATTGATCTGTTCAGGACTTGCGTTGCCGCAATACCGCGGTTAGTATTCACGTCATATTAATGAATTTAGTAAGAAAAAAAACTGTTTCGAATTATTAATTTTATGATATTACTATCCTCTGCAAGTATGCCAAATGTCATTGAGAACGGTCCGGCAGTTTAAGTTACAAACTTTAACAAACATCCATCCATCTATCTAAACCTTCGCATTTATAATATTAGTAAGATAGTTCGTTGTTATATGATAGTTAACTGAAGAAAAAATATTCGTTTTATATTTTAAACATTTTTGGCAACATTTTTATAATATTAATATTTGTTTAATGCAGACTTATCCCCGAGGGTATGAGTCCAAGTGAGCTGGTAGACCTGCTGTGCCGGCTGACAGTGCATATGGATGAAGAGCTCCGGGGCCTGTCCTTCCAGAGCCTCCAGACCCTCATCGTAGACTTCCCAGAGTGGAGGCAGGACGTGCTTGCTGGCTTCACGCAGTTCCTCGCCAAGGATGTACAGGTTATTATTATTTTATGCCTTTACGTTTATTAGAACTTGATGTAACAAAGTTAACTATTTTAAAAGCAAATACAGCCAGATTCCATGGGATTTTATTATATTTTCTCGCTTATCCAGTTTTGATAATTCTTAAATAGTTGACTATTGTGAATATTTCAGGACACCACACCCCAGTTGGTGGAGAATGGTCTCCGAATGCTGCTACAGCTTATAACTAGCTGGAAGAATGGGGAACCAGCGACTTCCGCGCCTACCACGCCCTCTGCGCCCTCCGCGCCCACCGCACCCGCTGTGCCCTCCGCGCCCACCGCGCCCACTGCACCCATGAAGCACGAGCCACTGTTATCTGTGCTCAGAGGCGCTGAGGCTCTCGGCCTGGTCATGCTGTGTCAGTGCAAGGCCTATCCTAGGCGATTGGCTGTACATATACTAAGGTTTGTACAGTAACCATTCCCTTGTCTAATATAAGTATTTTCATATCTTAATATGATAATTTTTTGTACATTTAAGAAGGTTAGTATAGGTTTAGTCAAACAACAGATTGGGAGAGGTTAAAGAGTATTAAATGGTTGTTACTATATTTCTATAGGTATATTCTATATTCTGGATAAATAAATGGTTTTAATACAACTAATAAATAATCACTAAACGTATTGAAGGAATACATTGTAATATTTATTTTTAAATCGATTTTAAATAAATGCTTGTCTCTAAAGTCGGTGTACAGTTGATAATTTTATTACAAGCTATTTTGATATAACAATAAGTCGTACTAAAAAGTTATAACTTAAAAAAACATTTATTTTATCAGGGAGATCAAGTATCTGCTTGATAAGCTACAAGTGACCCGCGACGAGCCGGCGTTGATAGACGCTGCGGACGCGCACGTGCCGCACTTTGCTGAGAAGTGTCTATCGCTGCTGCCCCCAGCGGAGAAGCAGGCAATACTCGCAGCTGGACAGCCGGACCTCGTGTGGATAGCCGAGCGCAGCCACGCCGTCTGGACCGCTGGTAAAATTATGAATCCACTAGCTTTCTCCCGCGACTCCGTCCGCGTGGAATAATAAAAAAAAAACAAAAGTAGTACCCTATGTGTTTTTCCAGCCTAACCTCTACATCTATGCCAAATTTCATCGAAATCCGTTCAGACATTTTGGCTACAAACTCTAACAAACATTTAACTTTCGCATTTATAAAGTAAGATATAACAAATTGAAAATTTGTGGGCGTTGACAAAGGAGGGCACGTCTAAAGAGTTAAAATTGTAAAATAAATAAATAAACGTCTACAATTCAGAGACTCACATGGTTCATTCAAAACTTGTCACTTTTTCATTAAAAAATTGTTGAAAGTGCTTATTTATGTGAAATTTGATTGACTGTGTATGTTACAGGTATACAACACGATGAAGCGTCGACTAAGAACAGCTGGAGCTCCAGTTCTAATAACGGAGCTGATCCCTGGGAGGTAAGTCACTATTGAATATTAACACATCAAATATAAAACACTAGCTGTTCCTAGATTTCGCCTTTCACACACGACATTTTTTTCCAATTTATTCACCCCCTAAATTAAATAGCGTGAAGATATGTAGTGTGCCGTTAGTTTAGAGTTTTTATTAAAATAAAGATTAATAGAAAATAGGGTGTGATAGCTGACATTCTACATAACAAAGCAGAGTTTTTGCGCTTTATTATATTAGAATAGATATAGATATCCTATGTTCTAATATTAAATGTATATTTACAGGTAATATTATACGGTTTGTTGGAGCGTGGCCGCGTGCCCGCGCGTTGCCCCGCCACCGTGCTGCAGGCGTGGCCGATACTGCACGCCAGGATACATGCGCTGTATACCATCATAGAACCCGCGTAAGTACACACACTGCTTTAAAACTGATTGATAGTTTCACATACATTTGTATAATTTACGCCATTAATTTTTTTTTATATCATTTACGCCAAATAAATCATTGACTTCGTTTACATCATTTGAATCAATTACATCATTTTAATAATTGACATTATTTACGCTATTTACATCATTCATTTCTACTTCTTAACCCTATATCTGCCTATTTTTACATCAATTGTGAAATGTTGGTTACAGACCAGTCAGCGACAATCGCGCCTCCCTGCTCTCTCGCAGTCCCGCTTTGCCCAGAAAACCAGAGAAGGAAAGAGACGGATATATGCAAGTAAGTCATTATTATTCCTATGACATTGTCTCAATAAATTTTATATAAAAAGAAATTGTATACACGACCTAAACGACTGAACTAATTTTGACTGAGGTGTGATTCGATATATTTTTCTATATGTGCTGTTCACACTTGACCTGACTAACTGGACTGACTAAGTGTGAACCGGGCTTTAGTATCAGACTTACGATCATTCGGAATTTCTTTGCTTTTTTTATTTGATAAATAGTTTTTAGTTGTTTTTTTATTTATCCGTTACTTTTAGGTGTGGAAGTATTATATGACGATGGCATACCTAGTGGTGCCGGCTGTGCCTAGTCCAGTCATCCGCTGTGCCAGTCCAGATTTGAGTCTAAGGTAAGTCAACTGTCTTTGTAGAAACATGTGTTACATTCACATTGAGTGTGACGGATTTATTGATAATCATTAGGATTACAGTTCAAATCTATATTCGATTCTTGAGATATTAAACTTTGATTGACTTTTAACTAATTTGATTAAAATTTGAATATCATAGATAAGTGTTTCGAAGTCGAATATTGATTTCTGCAGTATAAAAGTAAATCGTTCCGTCGCATTCAAATTTAACAATCTTTAACAAAATGGACACTACCATATAAATATTTTGATTGGCTTGACAAGTAATACTTTGGAATATTTTTTGATTGGCATTAAAGCATTTATTTGTATAGTATTCTAAAATTAATTTGTTCTGCTGAGAGGAGTAGTGATCTTATTTTGCAGTCACTTGTAATGTATGGGTATTAAACTCGTTTGCCTTTTAACAGATTAATAGAAATATTAGTTTATAAAATACATATATTTTAAAGTCAATAAGAAACGCCTGTTAAAATATGACTATGTGAAACGTCGCATGCGTTTGTTACGTCACAATAATCCGCATATATTTCCTAACATAGTAACTCTGATATCAGATTCTATATAAGTTTCTATCACGTTGAAGTAAATGTTACAATACCTTAATATAGTTTACTAATGTTGATAAATAACTAGCAAGATAAATACACTATTAGATAAAGGATTACAAACATAAATCGACAATTGACAGCGTAATAGAAACTTCTAATGTTTAACTACTGTGAGACGCGATAATTTGACCAATTGATCCGAATTGGATTCTCACATTCGAGTCGATTATGTTTTTAATGTATTGATAATATATTGTGTTGTATCAAGATATAGAGAGAGTATGAAGGACAAAGGGGTATATGATAGTTAGAGAGCAACAATCGGTTTAATATTGCGGCGGTGAGTGTGGTGACTGTGGTGAGTGTGTAACGGCAAGGCGGCGGCCCAATGCGTGCCCTCTGTCCAGCCACGCGGAGCCGGAGGGGTGGGCTGGCCCGACCGCGCTGACTGGCTCCAGCGAGAGCCTCAACGCCACCGGCGGCTTCTTCACGCTGCCCCTCAGCTATGCCCGCGCACACAGGCATCACAAACGGACGAGGTGGCCGATACAATCGCCAAACGCAATCACATCGTCAATCGCTATGTGCACGTCGCATTTCTATATCATACCATCGTCTCTGTCGTGTTTCGGTACCATCTCGCTTATCCTCATCGTTGTCTTAACATAAGGCATGATTCAGTGCCGTTATCATCTGTCGCCGCAGCCTCCCCGTGGATCCGATGGAATCGACAGCGCATACATTGTCGATTCCGCGGTAGCTTTTCAAATATCCGATACGAAAACCGCTGTATCGTTGCCATTCATATCACGCATAGGTAATGTGCACAGCTAGCAAACATCATTGTTCAATCGTCATTACCGGGACTGTTTGATCGCAAATAGATCGCAGGTTGTGCTGTGTCTCGCCGTGTTTTAGATACATACATCGACACGTTGTGCAATCGCATTATCATTTACTGTGCGCGCTCTCACATTGTAGTCGCATAATTTACGTGTTTTGATTGTGAATGACAAAATGTATGGCCAATAATTGTCTACTTGACATGGACTATCTATACGTGTTTATTTGAAATTGGAAGATTGCTATTTCTTAATTACATTCCTACTTAAATGTTTGTATTAAATTTTTAACAAATAACAAACATGTATAATCAATCTTTCTATTTCAATGTGTTTTCTGAAGAACGTAAAGCAGCCGTTTGCTAAACTGTCATATAACTTTGAATGTGTAGTTAGTGATATGCTATGGGAACAATGCACTAATAAACTAAAATGACAATGATTAACTAACCACGATTTAAGGATAAAACGATCAAAATTTAAAACACATATAAATTAGTACTTCTTGAGTGAGTAAAGGATGGGTTTTGTATGTGTGTGTTATTAAGTTGTTGCTTTTTTTATATAAAATATGGTCATCATGTTTTGATGAATCATTGATATAAGGTAAATATAAGGAGTTTTCATATCATGCCATATACGAAACAATGAAGGGGCTGTGAATTAATTCGTTTTTATAATGATTATTTCATAAAGGTCCATATTTAATAATCATAGTAGAGAGAGGAATTTACTATGATTTATGTAAGACTAGCTTTCGCCCGCGACTCCGTCCGCGTGGAATTAAAAAAAACAAAAGTGAGTAGCCTATGTGTTCTTCCAGACTGTCCTCTACATCTATACCAAATTTAATCGAAATCCGTTCAGCCGTTTAGGCTACAAACTCTAACAAACATCCATCCATCCATCCATCCATCTAAACTTTCGCATTTATAATATTATTATGATTAGTATGATTTCTTATTGTGTGTAACTATAATTTGTCTGAAATAAGAAGTTGAAAGGCATGAATGGAACGGAATTTCAAAAGGTGTAAAGGGAAAATTCTGTTAAGTGTCTCATTTAAAACTATAATAAAGCATTTAATTTTTATCAGACTATAAAATATGAATTTACTGAATATATCTAATTCAATATGTTATATAATTGTAAAATAAAATTATTAACCTGAAAAAAAATTTAAACTATATAAAAACTTTTTTTTCGCGTGCTATTTTTCTTTGTAGTTTAATGCGATAAAAACATAAATTAATTAATCTATTCGCTATGTATCTTTAGACATATTTAAACGCTAGTTGCTGAAGAGGCTGTTTTTGTTTCATTTTGTAAGCTTTTTGTATATTCGTTCCGTATTGCTTCTGTTTGGAAAAACGTAGTACATAAATGTATACACGAAGCTAATTTTGTCAATGTTGTTTCTGTGTTTTGCTTTTACTTGTATTATGTGCTCGATAACTCGTCTTCCTTTGTCAGAAAATGGCAATGCCTTTGCTGTTAAATGTGTTTTCCTTTATAAATGTTGTAAATCTATCTCTTTGTCTCAGTTTGAAACTTAGTAAAGACTTAACTTCAGTAGAAAAACTAGCTTGATGTCGTACATAATAATATTGAAAAATTATTAATGAATTATTAAGGTTACTTCATGCTATCTCTACCAAAAGGTAGGTAAATGGAAAATTGCATATGTGAGTAACAACTAATAATGTTAATTGGGAAAGTTTTTTTTTAATAAATCTTTATTTTAACGATTTTCATATTGTTCATTTTAAAATGTTTACTTACCAATCATATTGAATAACAATTCGACAGTTCGAAGTAAAGTAACAGTTATCATTATAATTTTTGAACATTTTCAGCCAAAGGAAGTATACACAAATTAACTATACTCAATATACCCTAATTCAATAGTTATGACTTAAGAAATGTTGTCACTTTATAAAAAAAAATTGTTGACACAAAAGTTAAAAATCAATTATATTCAAAAGTCCAAGGAATATGTATGTACTGTCACTTATCCCTTTTGGGCCAAAATGACCGTTCGAATAATCTTACTTCTGAATAAATAATTGTATGATCTGATCAGAACAATAAAGCAACCTTATATTCAAATATCACTTTTCAATAACTGTCATCTTCATGATTTATTGAAGGTTATTTATTTTTCTATTCAGGCTACATACATAAATACATGCAATATTGTTTATCGCATCTGTTGTGATGTTAGTTCGTCGCCGGACTCGTTGAGCGAGCGCAGTGGGGGCGAGGCGCGGGGCGCGCACGCCGCACCCGCCTCGCTCCACAAGCTGGCTGCGCCGCTGGTGCGCTGCGAGGTGCACGAAGTGCGTGACGCCGCGGTCTCTGCTTGCGGACATATCAATCCTGATGCACTCAAGTAAATAATTCTATACTAACTTTCATCCGCGACTCCGTCCGCGTGAAATTAAAAAAAAAAGAAACTGAGTAGCCTGTGAGTTCTTCCAGACTATCTTCTACGTCTATGCCAAATTTCATCGAGATCCGTTCAGCCGTTTAAGCTACAAAATCGAACAAACATCCATCCATCCATGTAAATTTTCACATTTATAATATTAGTTAGATTAACTGTGCGACATATAATCGTTAATTGGTCACTAAAGAACCCTAAGATAGATTTTTAGGAACGATTAAAAAAAATCTTTCGAACAGCAGTGGTAAAGTTGGCTAGTGAGTAATTTATTTTAGAAAAATAACCTTTAGTTATATGTTTGTTCACCTAGGGACCTGTTCGAAGAGCTCCTGCCAATATTGCGGGAAGCCGTGGATCGTAAACAAGAGAACATGCGTCGTCGACGTCGCAGAGACGCGCTTCGTCTGCACCTCAATAAAATGCTGCTTATTATAGCGAGGCGGAATACATTTTCCAACAGGTAAATATATTACAATACATTTAATAACTTTATTAGAGTTATATAAGTGGATCTAGTGTGTCTATAGACACTAACGTCATATAATTTAAATCTTAAATATATCAGTAAACAGTAATTAATAATATTAAGGTAAATAAGTAATGAAAAAATGGCAGATTGACATACTCAATGAATTAATAGATTAATTAATAGATGGACTGTGCTTTCTGCATGCCCTGTTAAGGGCGTGATGTATACTTTGATGTTTTAGCGTGTTGTTTGTTGTGTGCAGTACATTTGCGTTGGAGAGCGGCGGCCTGCACTCCTCTATAACGGAGTATTTGGACGGCGTGCGGCAATGCCTCGAGGCGGAGACGGATAAAGACGCGGCGGCGGCGCGCGAACAACGGCTCACCTTCGCTGACTTTGTTACTGAGCTTGTCAAGAGCTTTCCCAGTAAGTTATTACGCTTATAAACATCTTTATAATAATTATTTATTTATTTCATGACTTTCAACTTCGCATGCGTGGAATTAAAAAATGATAAAAAACATAGCCTATGTTACTCACTCAACGTAGTTTTTAATGGTGAACGAATTTATGAAATCGGCCCAGTAGGTGTTGAGTTATTTCAATACATACATAAATACAAATCTTTCCTCTTTATAATATTAGGATTTTTACAATTGACAGAACAAAATTACAGATACATACACAAAAAGAAAATTATACAGTTTATATCTATACAGTTATTATAATAAACTTGTAGTCTATATGTAATATTAAAAAAATAGATTTCGCAATTAACGACAATCGTATTTAAAAAAATCTTGTCTGTCTGTTTGTCTGCAAATAGTTCCGGGTAATGCTTAGGAAGGTAGCCGATGCAACTGACAATGTTATAATAATTTTTAATTCCGCGCTAACGTTTGCGAATATGGTATTTGGAGAGTATATTATTGATATTACCTCAGTCGAGCTGTACGGTACGCTGATGAAGAAGGAGTTGTGCCGGGGCCTGTTCTCATTGTTCGCGAGCTGCTGTGGGCCGCTGGCGAAGCACCTCGGCGCACTGGTGACTCAGCCGCAGCCGCAGCAAGCACAAGATGATGACAGGCTCAACTTGTCCGCACTCACGGTACGTATATATAGTAGGGTTCCTTTGTCCTGGATATCCCTTCTATTAAACTGGATGGATAGATGATTTTAGTGTCAAATCATATTTTAAAATATTTATTTTCAACAAAAAAGGTCTATAGGTAGTTGATTGGGACAGCGGTAGCTTTTTTTTTAGATCCTATCATCTAAAAATGCCTATGTAAACTTTTTCAGATCAATTTTAAAGATAGTACACTAGGTTATAATCCAGGTCCTAATAGATGATTATTATGTCGATTAGGTATCATTTATGTCATACGTTCAATGTTATAGAGGATATAGATCTATCTCCTTCCCTCTCTCTCTCTCCCTCTCTCTTTCACTCCCTACCTTTCTAGCTCATATCCCATACAGTGGTGTAGTATAGATCTGTTTTATAATTTTTGTATATAACAAATAAACTAAAAAACTACTGGACCTGTTTTAATTTTTTTTTCCATTTGAAATCTGTATTATAATCGATTAGCTGTACTGGCTAGTGTTTTATATAAAAAAAATGTTATTAGGCAATGAGTGCGTTGGTATGCTGCGGGCCGTGCTTCGCGCCGGCCGCGCTCGCTGAAGACGGCGCGCTCTATCCCTGGCTTAGTCAAATGCTCTCTTCTACTAATGATAAGGTAATAAAAACACTTTTATTGTCATTTCTCAATTAAAAATAACACGAAATTTGTAAAACATTTTACATAAAAAAAATCAGTTCTTGGCCAAAAGGAAAAATATCTTATGCGGCCTCCAGCTGAAGGCAGCGCTGGTTTTCAACCTCCCCTTATTGTGTGTGCGTTTGTGCTTTTTTGTAACCACTTTTTTGTTTACAAAATGAATTAAAATCCACACGCTATTTGCGGCGTTGATTTTTTGGTTTCAATATTAATCCTTATACAAATAAATGCGTTTGTTGTCAGGAGAATTTAATGTAGAATAAAATTGTCATTTACAGTATTTAAATCAAGCTAATAGTTTAGAAGATATCGCAAACACAAACAATAAGGGTAACCGAAAAATCAGCTCACAAACTACCGGGCTTAGAAATTTGGAATCTTGCATCAGTAGATTTGTTATTACGTAGATTACTACTAAGGTAATACTATAGGTAATAGGTTGAAAAAAGGGCGAACATAAATTTTGAACCTTTATTTTTCACGCGGACGAAGTCGCGGGCAACAGCTAGTATATTATAAACAAACGTATCTTGGAAAGTACATCCGTTCAGAACAATAACACAATTAAGGGTGCTTTTGTAAATCTTTCCTATAATAACAATGTTTATCCTGTGTTCATGATATTGATAAGGAAGTAAGCAAGGTCACTCTCGTTAATTGCAAAAACATCGTTTCTCACTTATACTGATAATGTTCATAATTATTTGTTGTTTCCTTTGTTATGATTTCCGGAAAGAAAATGTACAAAAAGAAATATGTGAACGAAGGAATATCTCTTCAATTTATTTCAAGTTAACAAATGCTCATCTGTTTTTTTTATATTCGAAATTTTATTATTTTTCTTAATTGGAAATTAGGGATTTCGTGCTAAAAATAGTTACCAAGCCTCGCCGTTTGAATTACATTTCAACAAATTACTGAATTCATCAAGTTTATCCAACTGTAAAATTTGTTTTACAATATTTGTAGAGTATTTAATAATTTATATAAGTAAATTATAAATAATCTAATGTGAAAAAACGATATTCGAATGAAATCTTATATATTGTCCATACAGATCTATGAATTAGCCCGTGAGACAATCGTGTTGCTATTGGAACGCAACCCCGATATCGGCCCGCTACTGGACTGGACTGTGGACAAATGCTTCACTGGAACACCTCGAGTTGCTGACGGATGCTTCATGGCATTAGCAACCATATTCAGTGCTAGGTAAGTTATATATTCGTAATGTTTTATTCCAACTTTAAAAACATAAGATTGGCAATTTGAAAATCAAAGCTTACTCTTCAAAGGTTTTTCAGGTTTTGATTTATTCGAATTAAGTGGAAAATAAAATCGGATATACGATAATATGAATTATAATATATGTGTGATGTGAGTTCGTTTTGCGGATTGTTTTGCGATATATTACGTGTTGTACAAACTTGTGATATTGCGTCTAATGACCTATATAGAGACAAATATTTGACTCGACACTGTTTACTGATTGCCACACTCGAAGTCGGTCAAGACGACCATCGACAATCGATCACTTTAATACACTAGCTTTCGCCCGCAACTCCTTCCGCGTGGAATTATAAAAACAATTGCAAATAGCCCATGTGTTCTTACCGACTTTGCTCTGCTCTATGCCAAATACAATAGAGATCTATTCAGCCGTTTAAGCGGCAAACTCTAACAAACATCCATCCATCTAAACTTTTGCATTCATAATATTAGTAAGATAAGTTATTTCTCAAAGATAAAATATCTTGACATTCTCTTTTATTGTCAACTTTGTCCCTGAGGTAAACCTGAAGGTTAACCTTAACGTAGTTTTACATACAACATGTAGTGAAACACGATGTAACTTAAAGCTACTGTAAGTGTATATTTACAACTAAGTTTGCGATTAAAGTGCACTTTACAAAGTAAAACCGACAAGGTCGCGTTTTACCGCAAACTTTATACTTTAAACGTAAACCCTACCTTTGAGTTAACGAGCTCTCTTCCATCATTATTTTATTTTATTTTCTATACATTTTTGTAACGCAGACCTTTGAGAATACTTTAGTGTACAAACAAACGCTTTGCGACTGCCGTAGCCGATCTTGTAAACGGCTTTTAATTTACTAAAACGATACCAAATCTAATATTAACCTTTTAAAATATTTAAGTGATTGTTAATTAAAAACAAAATACGAATTATTACTACTAATAGATACGTGTAAAAAACATCACCCTCTGAGTCGGATAAAAAGTTAAATTGAATTTTCCCCACTTCGTGTCAGCGTATAACATACTCTACGTTATGTCTATACTCTTTGAGAAAATAGAGATTAAAGTATGTGTTAATATAACTTTCAAGGCAATCAAAAGGCATTGTTAACTGTAATAAGAAATTACTGTACGATTTTCCCGCTGTTGGATAAGTCGCAGACCGTTTGAAAACATTCGATAAAAATTAATATTTCGTTGAAATCAACGTTTACGAATGATTGACTCTCTTAGCAGTCTAGTGCAGGGGTGCTGAACCTTTACGTATTAAAGTGCCATTTTTCTAAAGAAATGTATATAACGGCCATAGAGTAGTCTATGTCAAGCTATGCCGTGCCATGCGATAACGTCACAATATTTAATTTTAAATTTTTAGGTTATTTTGTAATTGTTGGATAGATTCCATAGCGTAGAGATCAATTCGCGTTGGCTTTTTATTATAACTGCTTTATACTTTTCAGTAGTGCATAGCGAATTTTGTGTTCAGTGACGTGCCCAAAACGCTATGTCGAGTTCCATTAATTGTGTTCGTGCCATTGGTTCTCCACCCCTGGTCTAGTGAAATCGAATCCTTTACATAACTTTGTGTGCTTGATACCACTGACTTTGATCCTAACTTACAACTTGAAAACTATTTTAGGTAAATAATTAAAAATCATAAGATAACTTAGAAGTCAAAGTCGATTATGATATCAAACTGTTTATGCTACAGATGCTAGATTACCCCTCTCCCCCAAAAAGGGTGCTAGTGATGAACGTAAAAGTATTACATACAACGTAAAAATATACGAGTAAATAAATTCCCGATATGTTAAAGCATAATAAGAGAACTGTTAAGCAACCTTTAGGGCTAGTTCAAGTTGACTCGCGGACGCGTTGGCGGGCGCGGTTACAAAATACCAAACATTTGATGTAATATCCAAGTGTTTATGTACGAAACGCACATGCGGGCACATGTTTGTGTGTTTTCACGTCGAACTTGCGACGGAGCGCTCGATTAATTCGCGAAGTCAGTTCAGTTCATCCCGTTTGAACTTGTTATTAGAAACGATCATTTTTCTATAAGATTGTCGTCCATCTTTGTGTCATTATCCTCTTACAAATCGTGACAGTCGCGCAAACGCCTTTCGACCAATGTAAATAAAAGCTCGGCTCTACCGCGCCCGCTCCTTAATCCGACTGTTCAACGTGAACAAGCCCTTAGTCGCATATTTGATTCATTCGAATGAAAATCATTTTACTGCAACTTTATAAAGAGAAAATATGAAAAGTAAAATACCAACCAACTCGCAATTTATGTCCGGTACTACGTTATTTGCATGACAGGAATAATATCTCGTGAATTTTACGTTCCGACTAAAAAGTTTTTAAAACTCGTGAAAATAATTACAGCTCACGGCGAGATCCCGCAAAGATGTATAAAGCAACAGTTTTAATTAGTTGTCCGGTTCACTGTAAGAAACATTCGTTTGCAAAGTCCTGCTTTGACTATCACCGTCAAAGGATTTTTCTACATTGTATTATGGCAATATTTATTTTGTGTGTATGTTGATTCCAACACTTTGTCAATATCGTATGGGAGCGTTTATAAATGTTAACCGCCATGTCATAACATCATAACATGTTGCAGGCGATATGATTTTTTAATTAAATAGATATCAAATATTAAATTTTAATGTAGTATCGATTTGGCTATTCCAATCCGAATTTCTAAAAGTAGTAAAAATTTGATATTGCTTGGAAGTTTTGGTTTAAAGCTCGAGTATTTAGAAACGGATTTTGCAACGTTATTGAATCAGTGAGGGAGTCGGCTGTGAAATTCGTGGAAGCGTACTCGTGTTACAGTGTAGTCATTAATGCAAACTCGATAACATGCAGCGTGCCGCAGATCGAATAACGTTCGTTCGTTTTTAACACTTTTTGTAGTCTGTACCTCCCTACCCGCTGGAACTAAAATTTCCATCGCGCCTAGCCCGCGGCAAAATTTTCCATTTCAGCTTTTAGATAATTAAGTTCAAAACCCAAACGTACATCTTTATAAAAAGGTATTTGTATATTATACGTTATTGGTATGCCTAGGCAGATTGGGAGGACTTGCATATCGAACGAATTTATTTACAAATTTATTTTACCATTAAATTTCGTCCCTTTTGTAAAGATGGCACGTCATTTAATGCAGCCAATAAGAATCGCGCACAGATGGGCATAAGTGTTAATTTACCAACTAATGAAATGTGAATGAATTCGTTTGTATGTAATTTAATGAGTCTCTACAATTTTCTAAGCAAAGTGAAAACGATCGTTGAACATGAATTTACCGCTGACATATATGTATATGTTTTATTAGCGAGTCGATCGCTTAAGCTAAGGAGGTGTGTTTATATTGATACTACCCGAGGAGCGCCTTGCCAATCTGCTAAGTGACGGTAGTCGCCTATATCCGGTAACTGGGTATTATTTAGTTTTTGGGTGTCCGTAAATCGATTGCTTGAATATGTGTCACACGTAAACTTATATTATATACTCATATTCTTAATAAACCAAATTCATTACCAAATTATTCCAAAGCAGTAGATAAATATTTTTCATATGTTAACAAAAGGTAATGTGTTTCTTCGAAACTTTTTAAATGATATTGAACTTGTGAAATATTCTGTCACAGAGAATATTCGGAGATGTTGCTATTGTCTAGGGAAGCCTTATGAATTTCGCCATTACCTTTATCAAAGTTAATATTATTTTACATTTATGAGAATAATAGACTCTGAAATAATATGAAATATTATATTTGACTGACATTATTGTCAGACGTCAAATTATATTGTTTTGTAAGAGATACAATATATGAGACATTGTTTGTGTTACTCGTTATTATGTTTGATATCATAAAAATATTATCTATCTAAGAATATTTATGTCTTCATTTTACATTCATAAAAATAAAGGCAAGGAAAGATTCCTTTTAGTATTCACAAATTAATAAATGCTAATAGAGATGTATGTTGCAAAAGGGAGTAAAAACTAAAAATGTCTGTAGGTTTTTAAAAACTACCATCGATCAATTTAGGGACATTCTAGAAAGTATGATATTGATGCATTTCGCAAGCCTGACAGGCCCATGATAAAATGTGAAACAAAATAGTCCTATCAAAAACTGAATACAATATGAAATCCATTTTACAGACTATTTTCCCGATGTTTGCTCAAAGCTAGTAATTGTATTAAAACTGAATACGTCGTGAATGCGGTGTAACAAACGAGTCTCTGTTGTTGACATTTTTTCCATTCAAATTTGATGGAGTGAAATTTCAAAAAGTTTGAATCGGACTGTTCGACAGTCACAGATTTCAGCGAAATATTGTCGAATTTTTAAAATGTAAACACGATTTTCATCCAATGTGAGTCTGTGCGGATATTTCGTAAAAAAAAAGCTTTGTAGTTCTAATCTTTATCTATCTATCTTCTATACATAAAATAAAATTTGGAGTGTCTGTTTGTAATATCAAAAGAAAAATTCCAGATTTCGGGAAGATGTATTTGCGTTGCTGATAACGAAAATCGCATTTAAAATTTTTTTGTCTGTCTGTCTGTCCGCAAGCCGCGTTTGTTCCGGGTAATCTTCGAAACGGCTGGGCCGATTTCGACCGGACTTTTACTGAAGGGTAGCTGACATAGACGGGCATATTATAGGTTTTTTTTTAATTTCGCGCTGTCAAAATGGCGTAACGGATGGTCCGATTTTGATGGGATTTTGACTAAAAGATAGCTGGTAGAAGGTAGATGTACGCGGGAATGTGATAGATTACTTTTTATTTTTTTAAATCCGCGCTAACAAAGTTTGCGGGCGACAACTCGTAATAATATTTTTGCCTCTGTTCCTAATCTAGAGTTTTTAGTAAAAGAAAAGCTAATTTACTTTTCGATCTTTAGTGAGCGGAGTGTGAGATTTTTAAATTAGTTGAGTTTTTATAAAACGAATTGCTTGATGAAAAACTTAACGTTGGCGATTTATTTATTTCCCATATTTCCAATATTTATGCATAAATTGAAAATGTAATAAGCATCTCATTAGCTCGCATTTTCTTTGAAGTGGACTTTCCCAGGATATCGTTTGTGAAAATTGATGTAAAATATTGCGTTATCATTGCGCGTAATCGTACAAATGAAATGGTTGCGTTTTATTTCGCAATTATTTAATTGGAGATATAACTTTAAAGAAATACAATATTGATGCTCCTATATTTCTAGGTTTCGAGTTTTATTTGTGTATAATAATTATTGTTGTTTATCAGGGAATACCCTTGTGACCATTACACGGCCATCATCAACGTAACGCTGATGTGCACCGGATGTCCTCGAGCGCCGGTTCACGAGAGCGCTTTGCAGTTGTTACAACTCCTTGACAAACGTTTCTTCGGTAGCGTGAGCCCCATGGCGACGGACGACGACGGTGAGTGTCCTCCCGACTCTCGGCCCAAAGCAATTCATGCACCTCATGTAACTCAGACAAACGTTTTCATTCGCAAATCCGATTCCATCAATAATTTGCTAGCGATTCTTATATTTGGAGTTAATTTGTTATACATTAAAAGTGAAAGCGTATACTATTACTATTTATTATTAGTTTTAAAATTGACATATTTCATTTTATTTTTTTATACCGGAATGTTGTAATCTTTATGAGATACATTTTATATCCCCCCTCCTATCTTTTTACTTTTAATTCTGTCTTGTGTTCTGTTTATAATAGTGTAAAATTAATAGATTAATAGATTTACAACCTATAAATGCTTTGCATGGAAAATTTAAAGGCTTGCATGTGTTCTTGTTTTTTTTTATCGCAAACTATTTTTTTACTTTAAATAATAATTTGCCCGGGCAAATTATAATATTAGATGATTGAATGAAAACATTTGTTGCTCTGTCTTAAAAGGTTTTAAACATTGTAAAATAATTTGATCATTGTATTATAACATATAATATGTACATATAGTTTAAGAATAACATTCACTGTAACATTGCTAACAGAAATTGTAGTATTGTTATTTATTTTATGTCCTATAACAGCATAAAAAGTGATTAGTTTGAGCCTTTATTACTTTTATATAGTGTAATACAGTTTATTAAATAATTTGAAAGACATCTGAATGGCTTATCTCGTGCCTGGAAACGGCCTCAAGGTATGTATAAAACTGCTTCAAAATAAATCAAGCTTGAACAATTTCTTACCCATCTGTTCTACCTTTTATGAAAAAGTTTTGAAATCATTGTTATTGCATTATTGTATTCATTTGTACAATACCTATACATTATTACCTAAGCTACATTTGTACTTGAATAAATATGAACTTAGTCTATAAGTTACTATTTTCATTAGTTCGTACATCGTAGTGATTCTTTCAGTATGATTGATTTATATTTAAATTTCTCAATGAAATAAACTGTTATTGTTGTTGTTATTGAAAAAAAAAATCCGTCATCTACCCAAGGTTAAGCATTACCTTCGTCAGTCTTAATAAAGTTAAAGAGCAATGAGTACTTTTATATTTCTCTTCCTTATTTCCATAAACACGTGATAACAGAGTGATACGTACACCGACGCTGTTCTTAGAAATTTTCATTTACACTGTCCTTCAACGTCTGGAAAATTGAAACGAAAACTGACACAATGCTCTAGAGTTATCTCTGTATAATAGGGAAGCTATGGTTTGTGATGGTTTTATTTATAATTCCCGTTTGTGAAATAAACGTTTGAATCTCTCAACGTTTCTTTGGTTTGTACTATATACAGCTTACTGTTGGAACGTAATTTTATATTGTACTTTTTTATAGACTTCATAGTAATTAAGACTATTGAATATAAAACTTTTCTCATTTTGTTAACTCTTTCATTTGAAGTGTAGGTAACAAATATGAATTATTTAGAATATTGATGTTTAATGGTAAGGTTGCTTGAAATGTTTGAACTCTACTGAAATTCCCAACCCCGCTACGTAAATTTCACTACGCTACGTGAAACTTTATTGCTTTAGGTTAGTAACATGTCTATAAATTCATCAAACATAAATACCGAATGCAATCAGCCAAAATACATTTTCACAGAAAACAAACACAAAAATCATACTTTGAACAAGAAAATTTTTCCATACTTTGTTACATATGATCGAAAAACAGACCAAAATATTGGTAACAATTAATTGATATGCCAGAAAATGGTATGTCTGCCAGTTTGAGGCACGTGTTAAAAGTTAAAGTTTAAGTCGACCTGTGCTCGGCATTCGAAAAGCGTCAAAAATAAAATGAACGCACACAAAATGTTCGGCGCAAATCGCTGCGCTCCGTGAGATTGACAATTTAAAATTGTTACCTTCGCTATTGAATTTATGTTTACACTATTCACTAGTTGTAGAACGTACGATAATCGTATTGAAATATTTGAAGTTATTTGTATATGTATTTTTATTGAATCAATATAACTAAATAGCGTTTTATTTGAATAACTTTTAAGAATTATCTTCTACAATATTAAATCATTTTCCTGTCCTGATCCCACGTATGTATCGTCAGTGTACAAGGTTGTCCTCCATATTTATCTCTCTCCTATCATCTCAGTCTTTCCTTGATCATATCACCACTCACGCAATCCATTCAATAGTTAGATATGATTTAATTTACTTGTGTTAGAATACGTCACGTCTCTACCATGTACACTAACAATGTATGCCTATTAGCGTGTGTTCAACAATCGATTCCAATTACCGACGCAGGTGTCCTAATTGATACAAGTCGGGAACATTGTCCTTACTACGTATAGATTGCTGCACATGTAATATACGCTTGCTTTAATATAATCGATAACCAATTTCTAGTTATTAACGTCAGTGTATATGGAATATAATTATCACGCATGTTGTAACAAGATTAAATGTTAATATTATTACTACGATAATTTCGTTAACTCGATCATATGTTTTGACCAGATTAATTTATTGTGTATTACACATAGAGAATTTATTAATACGCAATTTACTTGTTCGATTGTATTTAAGGTTTTAAGCTTAGAAATAAAATTTAAATAATAAAATACAATGTTGTGTAATATAATTATTTGAGTTATTTAATTTACGAATGAACCCCATATTGATTGAAATTAGTTTGGAAAATACCCTTGTTTTGTCTATGAATATAAGGTGATCTAAAAACGTCAAAGTGAAACATAAAATACATGATATAGATAAACAGCAGAAGATGGATTCCAATGCATTTTTTATTGTAACCGGGAGTTTCCACTCTTTACGAGCGAAACATTCCCACTAAAAATGTCATCTATCATTCTCTCTGAAATAAGTAAACTAACAATACTTTTATGTGTGAAAAATCTACAGTGAAAATGAATTGAAGAATGCAATCATGTAAAACCCCTAAGTGTTACATCATCATTCGTTCTTCAAGTTTAAAAGCAAAAGTTCTTGTCTCGAAATCGATTCGCTACATTGTAGACACCACGTAACTATCTAATTTTAGAATTTTATTTTATTACGACGAAAAGGTAACAAGGTTGTCGTAGATCTTCAGTGTTCGTAGACACGTAGACACTCGTAGACATCGGTTACGTCGTGCTATTTTAAATTCTTACCAGTTTTAAATGGATATTTTCGTTACAGACAACCCTGTGATTATCGATTTGAGAATTATCGGGCTACTAATTTTATTGGACAAATAATTGTCTTTAATTACTATAAAGTAATCCCTTTTAGTTGATAGCATCCCAGAACAATACGATGTTATTGCAATTACATGAGGTAAAACGAGGCGTCATTATCTTTGCTACGAGGGTGTTTCAATCCCTTCGATACAGTAAACCCCGATACAACGCGCTCCCCTATGACGCATTGCATACCCCCATATAGCGCGAAAATTACTCTCATAAGGCGAATATTCCCAACAATTTTTAAAAGATCTCTCCTATAACGCGATTTATCGCAGCCTTGGAAAACGTGTTATAAGAGGGGAATTCCTACAACACGAATTCTTATAACGCGGTACCATCAACTGCGTTATAGGGGGTCTACTGTACTTTAAAAGGACCATGCTTTTTGATGAATAACGTACCCACATGTTGAGTGTCACTTAACAATACGACTTTTTTTTTTTGTAGTATAAAAGTACGATCAATATACTATCTAATAAGATGTCTGAGTCTTATATATTTGTCGTTTTTTTCGTTTTACTCAATTATATACCTACCGTATACTTACTGAAAGAAGCACATCAGCAAAAGCAGTTGTTGGCCTGTAGTGAACCTAAATACGACTCAGTGCCATTCTTGATTTTAGTTATATGGCAACAAAGATGTTATTGACAAATATAATCTATGAAATCCATTTTATTTATCAGGGTCTATGTGTGCACTATGTAGCGATAATGTGAAGACCAATAAAAGACTTTGTTAATTTTGGAAATTTTCATGTAATTTTGACTATAAAAAAGACATGGTTTAAATTTGACCGCTCGGAGATATACGCTTATAATGATAGTAAATACTTAGTAATTAGTTTTCACAGTAACGCTGAAAGTAATATAAATTATACATAGTGGAACAATTCCTAAATTTACATAACAATATGGTAATTGGGAAACATGGAAAAAAATTTCAACTCCAAGCCAAAGATTATGGAAGTGTTAGAGTAATGACTAAAATTATCCTTTTTTTGACAATTTCCAAAATTGATTTTTAAGTGTTTTTTCATAGCAATTACAAATACATCTACCATTAACATAATTTTGACAATGTCATTGCAACACAAATCGGGTTCAGCTAATTAATAAAACTAACAGCGGAATACTAAAACGACATTTAAATATGTACCAGCGTCTTAAGACCACACTCAACCTTGAAATTATATTAAAACATTGATGTCTGAAAGATTGTAAGGAGCGCTTACGACGCGAAGTGCATAACTATCGTTTCAGTATCCGGCTGTAAGTGACATAGCGGAAAAATTTCTAACGCATCGCCACTTCTTCGTAACACTACAAAAGCTTGTCTCTAAACGCGTAGCACGTATTACATGTTTCTCTTAATTGTTACAATAGCTATATTTAAAAATCATTTAAAATAAAAAGGTGAACAATAAAACGTTTTCAATGTGAAACAAAGCGGTCGAAATCAACCAGAGAAGATTTACAAGTAAAATACAATGTCAGTTTTATGTTATAAAAACAATTTTCAAGTTCTAATTACATTAATAGACCAAAAATCCGAAATGAAAGCTTACAAGTACCAATGTTAAACCATTCATGTGGAACAAATTAATTTAATCTCTCCGTTCACGGTGCAATGAAAATTCAAGGCTCTTTGTTCGACTAGCATGAATCGAAAATATTTTGTAATATCAATTTTTAAATCGATTAACATAAGTTATTATTTTTGTTACATTACAAAATAAACATTCATATGTTCAAGGACGGCTAAAGAATATACAGCTAAATAGATGTTTTAAGCAAATAAAGACTAAAATGACGATTTTGGTACATAAACAATTTAAACTTGATTTGTCGCTACCTTATTGCTAGAGAATATTATAGAATAGAATAGCTTAGTAATATTAATCAAAATT
Source organism: Papilio protenor (assembly GCA_029286645.1). Taxonomy (NCBI): domain Eukaryota; kingdom Metazoa; phylum Arthropoda; class Insecta; order Lepidoptera; family Papilionidae; genus Papilio; species Papilio protenor. The sequence goes on from JAGSMZ010000042.1 coordinate 820,466, forward strand.
TTAATAAACATATCACCGCGGGTTTCCATTGTTTTGACATCGGTGCAATAGTATATTGCTTTCTCTATGAGTGTTACGTCTTTATATGTTTCATGACCGCTGATAAAGATTTAAGAGTACTACATACCGTGCCAACCCCACGAAAAGACAAAGCCAATGGAAACCCACGGATATGTCGCTCTCGATGAAATTGAGCGTTCAGTCGAATTCAATGGAAATTAGTTATTAACAAACTTGAAACAATTTTACCTTTATGAAAATGTAATAACAGACTTATTAAATCAGACATTGTGGTATCATTAAGTTGTAAACGTACAAGGATTTCTTATTTATTGAATTCGACTGTGGTGAAATGATCTTCATAAGTTGCAAACTTGGTCTTGGTTTGGTAATTTTCACCTTTTGAACAACATGACATCCAAAATGATCAGCGCAACAAACCACACGGTCTTTTTACTTTCCCTTATACCTAAATTTTAAAAGAACTTACCTATACTTAACACTTGGCATGCGGGAATACTTGCGCTGAGTTACATGTTCAGCGGGTGTTTTTTTTAGTAAATCGCGGGGATATTTAGTTTTCCAGATATATCGCAGTGAATCGAATACTACTATATTATTTACAACGGATGTTCTACATACTTATTTTTACGTGACCCGCGCTCCAGCGACAGTCTGCAAATACGTAAATAAACATGATCCACATGCCAAGTGTTAACTGCTATTGGCCGCTATAAAATTGAATAACGTTAATCTAATTACATCTATAAATGTCAACATTAGTGGGGATACATAAGGAATTATTGATAATCAAACAAACTTACAAAGTTTGAGCTAAATAACATTAAATAATTCCTAACAATGTTAACACCAAAGATCAAAATTAATTTATGGTCAATTTTAGTTTTTATACATAAAAAAAGTAAATACAAAGATAATTGAACATGGAATCCTTACAAACCACTGACTAGGATTAATATTATTTTTTACTGCGTTACGATTAATATGACAATATGAGATTATACAGTATACGTTATAATACGTAGTTATAATGCACTTAACCTAATCTCTTATATTAAAATTACAAAAAAATATCACACGGGCGGTGTTCGTATTTCTTGCTGACGATAATTTCAGTGGATGAATTGACATAACAAATGTGAGAAAAATCTATACATATAATAAAATTGGAGTGTCTGTTTGTAATATCAAAAGGAAAATTCCAGATTTCGGGAATTTGCGTTACTGAACGAAAATCGTATTAGATAATTTTTGTCTGTGTCTGTCGGTGTGTCCGGAAGCCGCGTTTGTTCCGGGTAAACTCCGAAACGGCTGGGCCGATTTCGACGGGACTTAGATAGGCTACTTTTTTTAATTCCGCGCTGTCAAAATGGCGTAACGGGTGGTCCAAATTTACGCTAACGAAGTTTGCGGCGACAGCTCGTAATAAACATAAAAACAAAATGTCTTTAAATTTTTGTATGAATAGTTAATCAAATGCTATAAAATGTGTATACTTCCAGTAGTAATTTGGATTTAATTATTAAAATAACGTAGAAAACGACGCCGTTGTACCGTACCGACCGTGTGGCATCTTCCTTACGTCTACAATATCCTAAGTTGATTAATCACTGATAAATATATTTTTAATTTCTACAGAAGACGAGTTATAATTTCCTTAAGTTATTGAGTAGGTATATATGCTAGATAACTATGTCTTTAATTAACCTATTGAAAATATAAAGCTAACAAAAATACTCCAATATACGAGTATAAAGCTAATGTAAATAATATAATAGATATAGTTATATACAATTTAGCATCTTATTTGAATTACGAATTAAAATTATTTGATACCGCTAAAACTTACTAACTAGGTCCAGAGTATAGGAGTGCGTATATTTTGGCACGAATATTTGCCACTAAAGATTCAACTACTAGTTTGTACTGTTGATGCATCATTGATTTTTATATGTACAAAATATTATCACTTATCCCGCGTTATTTATGTTTTATTATCTTTTTAAATATGCAACCGCGGTTATAACGTAGACCAGGGGTGGTGAACCAATGGAAGGTTATTCATCATCATCATCTCCCCTGCCTTATCCTACTCCCGTAGGGTCGGCGCACCGGATTTTCGTCCTCTAAATAACTCTATCATCCGTCATCTCAGTCATCACTCCCTTTTAGATCGTGTCACCTTTCACGCAATCCATCCATCTCTTTCTATGTCTACCTCTACCGGTGTACCCCTCCACATTCACAACTAACGCCCTTCTTGTTACATGCGATTCATCCCTTCTCATAACATGCCCATACCACGCTAACCTTTTACTCCTTATTTTCTCAACCACTGGGGCTACTCTCAAACTTCCTCCAAACCAATGGAAGGTTATTATGGAACAATATTTTGGGCACATGAAAGGTGTCAGAATTCATTTTTCACTAGGAAAAAATTTGAAGTAGGTGTTATGTATCCAATAATCACTGAATCAAAATTATTGGTTGACACGTCTAGAATCTTATCAAACATTACATTAGATAACTATGTCGTAGTCTTTGACTCCAAAAATCAAACAAAAAAATGGGACCCACATGCAAGCATTACCTTTCGGATAAAAAAATAATTATCAAAATCGGTCCACTAGAGGCGGAGTTATGCCGTAACACACATAAAAAAATCATACAGACGAATTGACTACCTCCTTCTTTTGGGAAGTCGGTCAAAAAATGGCACATCATCAACTTGCCTTTATCCCTTATGGAGGGTCGGCACAGTATGTACTCTTCCATACATTTCTATCAGCCGTCATATCTGAATCCACTCCCTTCTTAAGCATATCCTCTTTCATACAATCAATCCTTACTTTCTTCTGTCCTCCTCTTCCTTTGTAGCTATCCACATTCATTCTTAACATTTAACATGTCCATATCGCGCTAACCATTAGAAAAATGGCACGCTGATATATAAAGGTTCGCTACCCCTGACCTAGAGATAACAGATTATATATACAGCGCGGTTCTTACACTACTATCCTATACTCATAAAATATGGGTGTTTTTAAATTCACCTTAACCGTGGGTTTCCACTGCCGAAACAGCAATACAAAAACAGTTGGTTATCTAAGTTATTGTACGGTAAGAGGTATGATTGTAGGTTTTTGTTTCTGTTTCGACGATGGAAACGCACGGTTTTCTGGACTAAGATGGTGACTTAGCGAGTAAGTCGTTATGCTATACTTCAACTTAAACTTAGTAAACTTTACTGAGGCTATCACTTATGTGGTATATTAGTTTATTAAGGCACTGGGAATGCGACTATTGTACAATGTTTATATGTAATTCTTATAAAATTATTTCTTGTCTATGTATGTTACATATTTAACAACGCAAATAGTAGAGCTTTTCTTCTTTCAATTAAAGCCGGTTTCATTATCTTTATATTAAATTAATATTAAGATAATGATATCGACATGTTCTTCCAAACAGTTTTTTTTTTTTCAATTTATATTCCAAAAATGTCCCGAACAAACTGAAAACCTTGTTTATTTTTTTAATATAGTAATACCTCTGTTTGTCTGATTTTATATGAAAAGTTAAAAAGTTGGTATGTTTCTATTGAAGATTTTTTTTTTATTTCAACTTGTTTTTTTTTATTTTTGGCTGTTACTATTTCTATTTTTGATAGGTTTGACTCAAAGAGGTTTTACTATAAAAAGCTGAGTGGACATTACTCACTGATGACATAATTTTTTCGCATTTGGTAGGTTCCCAGTACGTAGCACTACTTTTACCACTTGCCCACATATGAGATACTATAGTTAAAACTAGGACTTATTTAATTTATTATAATTATATACTAGGGTGGTCAAATTAAATAATGAAGCTACAATAAATTTCATAGAGCAGAATATTGGTAGGAATGTTCGAAAAACCATTGTATGTTGAAACTTGAAAAGTCCTCATCGATCCGACATTTGGAAAAAAATGTATTTTTTGCGTATTTCGACGAAATGTTAAGTTAAAAAATACCTTAGACCGAGTTGTAGATAATAAAATTATGTATACAAACAACCTATGCGTACTTTTTTCTAAGAGCCACCGTTTCTAAGTTATGGTTCAAACAGTTGAAATTATAGTAGTTCGGAGTATTGACATGAAAAAGTACATGCAAAAATTTCACATATATCTGTAATTGGTAGGAATGCGAATTATTCTCCCTCAGCATGTTTTAGTGTACGGGACACTGTAGAACTCGCAGATGTTTCAAACATTCTTACCAATTTTCAACTCTATGCGAATTATTGTAGCTTTACACTTTAATTTCGCTTATTTTGACCAAAATATGCCTAAAATATACGCTATTATAGACTTAATTATTAGGTGTTTACAATTGGGCCGATCGGCGCACTGAGGGGATTTTTACCCATTGGCCCGATCGGATCCATTAAATCAATCGCCACAATGCGATAAAAAATCCATAAGCCTGATTAATTGGTACGTTGATCGGCCCAATGAGAAAACAGTTAATGCTTCACCCCTATTCATATCGTAATCAAATTTACAATAGTTTTAATAGCTCTTACTATATTACAATATAATCCTCTTATCTTTTATTGCGACATGTTATTAATAAATGTTTTACTGCACTGCACTGTAATCTATTTGCTATCATTGTTGAAATTCGTCGAGATGTTAAGTCGGAAATTTCTCTTATATACAATGTACTACTGCGTTTTTGTACAGAGCTTAAAATGTTCAAAAATAAAGGATGTTAATATAAATTACCAAAACTATTAATTCGCAATCAATAATTATAACGTTCATATTTCAAATCCGCTTCAAAATATAATGATAATCAAAGAAACCCTCTTAAATATAAAATATTATTTGTTTTTGAAAACAATAACTTTTAGTATATGCATTTCCAACGGTAACTGAGTCAATAAGCCCCTAATATATGGTGTGCTGATTTCTATTTTTAAAAGTGTGCAAAAGCGAAGAAAATGAGCTAGTTGAAGCGTCACCATCATTTTAGAATCGACTCCTTCGAAGTTCTACTGTTTTTGTACTGAGGTTGCACTGGTTCATTTGGAATTTACATTTTTGTGTCTTAACCTATCTCTTAACATACTTATCTCAATATTAATCAACTTATTTTAACTTTAAAATTAATCATAAGATTTCACGCGACTCATTTTTATATGCGGGTATATTTTTTAATCACCAGAAAAAGTATAACATTAGTATTTAGTTAATAGTATTATAAGAATGAATATACGATACGATACGATGTTAAATATGCAGTCACTAGCTTTCGCCCACGACCGAGTCCGCGCGGTATATAAGCTATGTGCTCTTCTAGACTATCCTTCACATCTATGCCAAATTTCACACAGTTCCGTTCAGCAGGTTAGGCTACAAACTCTAAAAAACATTCATCCATCCATTCAAACTTCCGCATTTATTATATTAGTAAGATAACTTTTTTACTTGATAAAAATATTCATCATCAACTTGCCCATATCCCTTATGGAGGGTCGGCACAGTATGTGCTGCTCTTCCATACATCTCTATCAGCCGTCATATCTGAATCCACTTTATTCTTAAGCATATCCTCTTTCACACAATCTATCCATACATTCTTCGGTCTTGCTCTTCCTTTGTAGCCATCCACATTCATTCTTAACACTTTCTGGTTTATGTCCCCATCGTCTCGTCGCATAACATGTCCATACCACGCTAACCTTTTGCTTCTCAATTTCTCCACCACTGGCGCTACTTTCAAACTCCCTCTATTATACACATTCTTAACTTTATCCATTCTTGTCACACCAAACATCCATCTTAACATACGCATCTCAGCCACATGCAATCTCCTTTCATCCGCAACTTTGGTGGCCAAATATTCTGATCATAACAATACGACAGGTCTTATGATGGACTTGTAGATCTTAAGCTTAAGAGGCATTCTTGGATCACAAGTCACACCAGTAACCTGTCGCCATTTCATCCAACCTGCATTTATTCGGCTTTTCACGTCCCGGTCAACGCCACCGTCGGGCTGGACTAGAGAACCGAGGTACTTAAAATCGGAGCAGGTTGGTAGAAGCACACCATTTAAGGCGATTGGAGAGAAGCTGGTCGGACCGCCAAAATCCCAAAATAAATGAACAACTTGATAAAAATATTAACAAACTGAATTAAAAAACTCCTGTAAAAACATGCATACAATACTTATCAACGAAAAGGTATAGGCTATAGCGGGGAGTAGACACATATACACACACGCATACGCGCAAACACGCGCCCACACAAATGTGCACGCGTGATATTACACACACACGCTCACGCACAAACACACACCCTGGTGTATTTATTGCGATCGACCATTAACTGGGTTTTCCTAGGATTCTTTTGTTTCGATTTTCATTTTGTTATTTCATAAATACGATCAGTAGCGGCAATAGATAATGCTATATCTTTTTCTGGTACTTAAAAATCCCCTACTAACCGACGACCACACATATTACTATCAAACAGTAGTTTACTAAATAATACTGAACTATGTTACACGCACCATATTGAACCCATCCATAATATGAACATACCTTAAAAAAATGTTAACGTTAGTTTCACCTGACCAGGAAAATCGAAAACTCGCCGTATTTCGGGAAATTATGTTACTAGCTTTCGCCCTTTTCGCTAATTTGGAAATTAAAAAAACAACGATAGTAAGTGGATTATGTGTTCTTCCAGACATCTATGGCAAATTCCACCGAGATCCGTTCAGCAGTTTAAGCTACAAACTCTAACAAACATCCATCCATCTTAACTTTCACATTTATAATGCTAGTAAATAGTAAGACCAAACTTTTTTTTCATAATGACAACATTAATTTCGGTAAAAATTCGTTGCCATTTTTGATTGACGTCAAAATGTATAGTTGCGTTGTAATTTATGGGTTTTATTTTTGGCCTTTATTAAAAAAAAGTGTAAATGTTTAACGAAGAACTAGCCTAAAAATTATTTTTTTTTGTCATGTAAGAAAATGACATCTGTTCTTTGACGTAGATTAAGAGAGGTGCACGATTGTACGAGTAGATTCTCATGACACGTTTTATATTTTCCTGTTCAGGCTAAAATTACAGATCTAAGCTAAATAAAATTAAATACTATCTAAAACTAAACCATTTTGATGTTATAAATGGTGTTTTATAAGGCTAAGTACGCTTATGCGGATAGCCAGAAAGCAGACAACCGCCCCGCTAGCCGGTAGCCGCAACCGGAACGTGCGTAAAGAAACTATTTTTGTTTGCGATAGGATCGACTCTCCAAGATGTTGACGTTGATATTTGATATACATAAATTGCGCGAGCATTGTTGAATACGTATATTGCTGACTAACTCAAATTAGCACTAACCGCGGAATGCTTATACGATCCGTCCGGCCGCAACGCTCAGAGTGAACATTATTCTCGCACATTTTTGATTCCGGTCAGTCGGAAGGCTATCTGCATTTCGGGTAACCGCATAGTACGTTTGTACTTCAAACTAATTACAGCACGTGATGAGCATGTCACCTGACGTTTTATTATTATTACATTATTATATATTACATAATATACACCTTATAATTAATTGTGGAGCCACATGGCTCTGTTTCCTTAACTATATCACAATCACGCTTTTTGAGTTTAATGTACAAGTTCCTTAGTGTAGTTTTCCACTGTCGAAACGCGTGTACGAAATTATTGACATTCTCTTAACAGAGATACCAATTTGTTAAATACAAGTGTTACGACAGTGGAATATGCGCTATATGTTATATAATTTGGTTGTGCACAATAGATAAAATAAATCTCTGTGTTATATAGTGAGTATTTTAGGATTATGTACTAGTTTTCTCCAGGAGAATAAGGTACGAGTAGCGCAAAGGATACAAAGTATCTCTTTATATTTACAAAATAATAATTAAATTTTCATACATATTTACATGTAACCTTTCATGCCTGATCTTTCACACATTAATTATTAGTGTTAGGTTATATACATTATAATACAAACTTATTGACTAAATAGATAGAAGGTGGAAAGAAGTATGGAAGGATCGTGTGAGAGAGGATATGTTTCAGAAGGGAATGAATTCAAATACGATGGGATAAAGGCGGAAACATGCTTCAACATAAACTATTACTAATCTATTGAATTGCCCAAATGATTTCCAAATCTATATAATTTATTGTTTAAACACAAATGTAAATGCTTCATGATTGAAAAAAAAACTATTTGATGAAAAATGTGTTTGAAAGTTTTTTTTATAATAATACCTAAAAAGAAACTAACTGAAAGTAGACAAAAGGAGGGAAGAGGAAGGGGAAAGGGAGGGGGAGGCCTATATCTGTAGACACTCGCTGCAAAACTTGACATATGTTCCGATTATATGAGATTTTTGTACTTACCTTTTGATTTTGCCATTGACAGTTTTTTTTATTTTAGAACTTTAGCCGGAAAGAATCAAATTTGAATGATTTAATATTTTTTGTCGTGAAGCAATTTGCAAATTACATTACAGTTACTGAAAATATAAAATTATTCGCATTCGAACTTTTGTATAGGTTAATTTATAATGTCTGTTTAATGATTAACTGCCATACTCAGTCGTTTAATCGTTATTTAAGCAGTGCCTTTTGTGATGATTTACTCTAAATCTCCACTAAGGGATTGCCTTAGTAACTAATTAACGACTGTGTGGTAGCAAAAGCTGGATCATTAATTGGCAGGATTAATTTGCCATATTAATAATCCAACAGTGTGGCTATTCCATCCCACCCTCCACATATGTTGTTTTTTTTAATTCATGAGCAAGGACTGCCATTGTTGTGATCACTTAACATCTCATGAACTATTGAGGACTTTGTCTAGTTTTAGAAAAATAAAAATCAGCCAATACGTCATAGTTAGACAAAGGCCTCCCCCGGAATAGCCACGATTAGAGCATTATCTTATACAATGTTAAAGAAGTTATTTAAGTCGATATTCTAGAAAAAAGTACAAATCTATTAATGATAACGTACGCCATAGTTTTGCAGCGGATGTCGAGTTGATATTTAATAAAGAAGGGAATACATGACTCATCTAATTAAGGAGTTATATGAAAATTTTTAAGGATATAATAGTCTTGGGGCTATATGACTAAAACTTTCTCTTAAAGTAAGCCGTAAGTTTTGATACTGCGGGGATTGAAACCAGCCATGCTATAGCTTTCCAAACTAAATGTTGGTATAACAAGATAGTTTTCGCTACATAAGTTTATCTTTTCACCTTAATTATTAAGTAACGAAATATTCACCGAAACATGCAATTTTCAAACTTTCCCTCGTATCTCTATTTGTAAACATTTCAAGGAATGTCTGGTTTCAAAGTCTGCGTTGAATCTACATTAATCTTATTAACAAACTTTTAGTAACATTTGCATTTCATCCATATCTCTATGTTCTCTCACTTCCTTTCATACCTTGAATCATTCATTACACGTACATAAAGTCCATTCGTTTAATTTACAAATACATTTTTTTGTTTTTTTTTTATTTTTTTTACTCTCCGTCTGGCTGGTTTTCATGTAAATAAGATAAATATACTTTCAAGATATATACTAATAACTACGATATATACTAAGAAAATATTTACATACATAAGACAAATTACACATAAATAATACCAGCCAGACGAAATTCCCTACATAGTTATTATTAACTCTGCTATTACTGAGTAATAAAAAAAACATTTTTTATTTGTTTTATCAAAAGCTTAAATATTGAGGAAGGTAGTAAAAAAAATCTCAAAAAAGTGTTGAAAAGATGTATTCTAAAATTTTGATGCATAAAAGTATGCAGATTGAGCCAATCGTTCCCTGTCTTAAGATTGTCTAAAATTGATGTAGGGTTTTATCGTTATTTTAAGGATAAAATACAGTCAAAAGTACAAAAACGTTTATACAAGATGTGAATAGAAATTTAAAATATTATAAAGAGAAATATTCCCAAATTGCCCTGTGTTACCTCGAATTAATTTGTTATTGGTAATCTAATATCAAACTTACACAAATCAAATAGAAATAACCATTAATGTATTAAATTACAGGATTAATCAAAACAACAAATCACTTAGTTAACATTCCAACCGAACGAAAATAAATATCTCGAAAATTAATAGACAATTAACAAGGGGCTAGTTACCACTTTTTTATAATTTAGAGGCGAGCCTCCTGTTGGTACTTTAAATCTATATAATTTGTCAAAAATGCACACACATAATTCTTTTTTTATATTATAAAAGGTCTATTTCAATAATACTTCTGTTATCCTTTGTTAATGCTATTGTAAAATTGATTTTGCAATGTCACCATGATTTTATAGATTTCGAACTCTACAGCAGACTATGTGTATGCATTTCTGAACGTTTTAACTATATTTTTTTTTTTCAAACATTTTCAATTTTTTCTTGTAAAAGTTGTAATTATCTCAACAATCTCGTGCGCTAACAATTTTAAATTTGTAATGATCAACTGTGTATATTGAATATCTTAAATTTTAAATACTCCAAAAGGTTTTCGTTTTTTGTAAATATAACTACCTTATACCCTTGTTTCCAGCATGGTTCGGTTTTTGTTTCACTTAAACAGAACCCCGAGATACAACTTCCTAAACTCTAGAATAAAAACAATCGTATTTTTCTAATAGACCCTCAGAAACGCAACAACAATAAACAAATAATCCAAAATTAATTCCAGACCTAAAAAAAACTTCTGTACATATTCTTTTAGTAAATCCATAGAAAACTTGTAATTTTGCACCCGTACCATGCCGTAACAAAAGCGCATGCACTTTAGATATTATTAAAGTTCATTTTTTTTGTTAACATTAGTTTACTTGGGGTTGTCCAGACGCCGTCCTGATCTTAATGAAGGGTTAAAATAACGTACACCGTGATGGACTTGAGGGGGCGCGATCGGTCTCAGTTCGATGTTCTCTGAGTTGCCTCTGTTGGCCTGCAGGCGGCGCTGTCGGCTGTTGTCGAAAGTCCACCTAGTGATGTACTGATCGTTGGGACGCCGGCGAGTTGTGCCCTGTGCACCGCTAGGACCCGCTCCTTCGTTACTGACGAAAGAAGCTGGGGACAAAAACTTATGTTAGTTTATGTTATCGTAGAACATCACTGCAGTGTACACTTGCATTAACACATACCGTAGTCTCTGGTTTGTCAAAGGCAATGAAAGGGATGACTATATGGCATACAAGTGTCGCAGCTAGGGATCTTCATGGTTATGTTGTTTTATACTTCTGTATTATAGTACTGATATTACGCGGGATCAACCTTATTCTACATACGAAATCGACATGTTGTCTCTTTATTTGTTTGAATTTACTTTACTAATGTTTTAATTTATTCACTTTATATGATTGGGATATGCTTGGGTTTTTCTCATTATCTCCGCAACGAAATAAACACCAAGTTTTCGTTTTTTATTTCCACACTAGCTGTTCCCGTGCGACTTCATCCGCATGAAATTATGAAAAATTTATTTTATTGTTTACATTTGTCAAATTATCAATTACAAATGTCAAAATGACATGACATGATGACAACTTTGCTTCCTTGATGTTGGCAGCAACTTATGGTCTCTTTCCCACATTAGGGTTTTTATCCAAAATATTTACCCTAAGTTTAAGGGTGTGAAAATATATAGCCTAAAGCGTGACGTAAGTGTAGGGCTTTTTATTGAAAAGAGAATTATTGAAAAATATGCTGTAATTGCTGACATCTTAGGCAACAAAGAAGTGTGTGTTTACGCTTTATTATAATAGTATAGAAGTATAGATGAAGACGAAGATTGTACCTAGAATTTCATTAGTGAAATATTTTCAGACACAAAACTTTTGAAGAAAATACTTTCCAAGTGTAACCCGATCAGTAATTGGGATTTGATAATCTGATCGCCTTGGCACAAGAAGGAGCAAGTTGCGAAGTACAATTAATAAACTTGTACGTTATTTAATATGGGATCTAAGAAACTGACAGCTCGCCAGCATTATCAGACTTATTAAAAACATAAGAACATCTTAACGATCGTCTACGAACCTTTCTGACCTTGAAGTTAATTATTTTTTAATAAATTAAAGATTTCTACGAAGGAGGGTTTTACATTGCTTAATCATTCGTAGAAAATGTTTACTTTTACAGAGAGATTTTAATCCAATTAGCGGATTTTAAGATAAAATTTGAAATATTTAATCTTGTAATGAGGATTAGAGTCCTATCGAAATCGTTTCGATCTTAGAATATCGGCTTAAGACTTAAGATTATTATATTTCGTTATGTATCAAGCAATAAATTGTCAATATTTATCCGAATTTACGCATTACAAAATAAAAATACAAACTTTTGTATTGGAGACAAATTGTGGATCTATCTGTGTAAAAATTGATTTGGTTGTCCTTTTTATATTCATCCCCATCACACCGAAATAGTTTAATAGCTTGAGTTGTCACTTTAGACAGTAGGGTACACTTGTTCCGGACATGCCAAATGAAATGCCGTGTATTGAATCATTGTTGTCTCATACATAAATACTAGCCGCAGGTAGGGTGCCGCCGCACCGCCAGTGTGGCATTTACATTAATGATAAGTACAGCGTAAAGGTGGATACAAAGGGATATAATGACGGCGGACGAATGAGCTGTCTGTTATTATTGACAGCTATTTCGCTTTTGTCAACCGCCCCCATCGATGTGTTCAAACTGCGTCCATAGAAAATGCAGTCAATAACCGAACGACTGTCAAAAGCTGTCGACTAATCTATCTATATCTATACATATAATAAAATTGGAGTGTCTGTTTGTAATAAAAAAAAGAAAAATTCCAGATTTCGGGAAGATTATTATATTTGAGTTGCTGATAACGAAAATCGTGTTTAATAATTTTTTGTCTGTCTGTCTGTCTGTCTGTCCGCAAGCCGCGTTTGTTCCGTGTAATCTCCGAAACGGCTGGACCGATTTTAACGGGACTTTCACTGGAGGGTTGCTGACATGGACGGGAATATTATAGGCTACATTTTTTTTAATTCCGCGCTGTCAAAATGGCGACCGGACCGCTATATCTGGAACGGGTGGACCGATTTGGACGGGACTTTGACTGAAAGATAGCTGGTAGAAGGTAGATGCACGCGGGAATGTGATAGATGACTTTTTTTTTAAATTCGCGCTAACGAAGTTTGAGGGCGACAGCTCGTTTTTACATAACAATGAAATGGTGTTATTTTTCAAATAATTATTATTCTGTACCAATAATGAGATATTTCAAATTATTTTATTTGAATAAGACTAGACAGAAATATGTACATATGATCGATTTTTACTAATATTGAAAAATGTCTTTTTTTCAACAGTTTTAATAAACATATAAGAAGAATTGAAATGAATGAAAAATAAATCTGTTAATTGAATTAAATCCAGTTATAAACGAAAATCATCATTGTCAGCCATAGGTCGTCCACTGCTGAACGTAAGCCTCCCCCATAGATTGCCACAGTGCACGGTCCTGTGCCGCCCGCATCAGTACTAGGGGCCGTAGTTTCCTTGTAACTATCATTGGGGGGCAGTTTGCCATAATCGCCACGCTTGTCAGGCGGTTTGGCGATCGCAGTAATACCACCGTAATGTAGGAACGCTGCTGCCCGTCCTCCGGTGGTCTGGACGCAGTATAACGACGTACCCGGGTCGAAAAACGAAAATGCTTATTTCGTATTAGTTATCATATAATTTTAAAGATCCAATTATAATATTAACTATTAACTAGCATGAAGTTATTTATAGTACATACTAGTATATGTATTGAGAGATTCCTCGGAACTTGGAAAACAAAGCTCAAACTGTTTGCAATTTGTGGTAAGGGGCAGAACAAATCTGTCCGAGTGGTCGCGGGCAGCCGTTTGCGAATCGATTTCCTTTTCTATTTCTATCTTCAATGCAAATGTACCTTGTACTAGTGACCTATAGCAACAGCTGAATAACCCACTTCGGAAAAATTATACTTAAAATAAATAACCTTAAAGAAAACTTGTTTCCTAAACAAATCTTACTTCTTAATTATGAATGGATGAATGGACGTTTGTTAAAGTTTGTGGCCTAAACTGTTGAACGAATCTCGATTAAATTTGACATAGATGTAGAAAATAATCTGAATATAATCTTACTTCGTATAAATGCGAAACTTTGGATGGATGTTTGTTAAAGTTTGTAGCCTAAACTGTTGAACGAATTTCGGTGAAATTTGGCACAGGTGTAGAGCATAGTCTGGATCAACACATAGTCTACTAATTTTTTTAATTCCGCGCGGACGGATTCGCGGTCGAAAGCTAGTTTTTGAATAATTAGCACTGTTCTTGACCATGTACTTTATCATATGTAATGCCAAATCAGTGATAATGCGTCTACCATACTAATTAATATCTTATTAGATTGTGCTCAAGCCCTTAACAACACCGTTATTAATTCAGTTATCTGAGATAGGCAAAGCCCTTACATACGTCTTATGTATCTATATATTGATAACATATGTGTCGGAGTGCACCTCACGTGACTTGAGCTTATTAATAACTTAATAACTACTTTGAAAGCCGCATCGAAAACTACTGTTACTGCTTACATAGTACTTAAATGAAGTTGTTGCATTGTGTTCCAAACAATTTTATACAGTTGGCAAACAGTATAGACCCGTCCATAGATTACAGTTTAAATTGTTTCGCAACTTACTTTGTGTCGTTTGTTGATGAACATTGTTTATTTAATTATCTGTAGACCAAATCTATTTTGTCTAATCCTCTATTTTGTAAGAGGTACATTTTAGATGTAATTTTTATCGTTATTTGTGCCTTTTTAATTATTAAGTACTCTATTTAATAATCGTAAAATTGCAAATTTTTAACAATATAAAGTAATTTTTATGGCGCGTATACGGAGGCATAAAATATTGTGATCAAAAGACGTACTTAAAACACAAAAATATAAATATTTAAAAAATCGATAATACGACGATATGGCGACAACTGCACTAAGC
Source organism: Papilio protenor (assembly GCA_029286645.1). Classification (NCBI taxonomy): domain Eukaryota; kingdom Metazoa; phylum Arthropoda; class Insecta; order Lepidoptera; family Papilionidae; genus Papilio; species Papilio protenor. Next base: position 835,587 of record JAGSMZ010000042.1, read on the forward strand.
TCCCTCCAATATGTACAAATAGATCTTTGTCTATGTATGTCTCAAGCAACCCTGTTATTTAAATGGAAGTAATGTGTGCAGGGAAAATTGATTGCGTCGACGCGACTAGGGATTGTTGAACCTATTCCTTGATGCAAATCAATAAAGTGTATTTTATAACTTTACTTGTTTTCCATTAAGTTGCTTGATATCAATAAGTTTGTGAACGTGAGGTATAAAACTCTATTGAGATTAGAACTACATTAGCAGTTAAGATTTAATACTTTGGTATAGTTTTAGTAATCGATAATAAAACATTAATGGATTAATTTGGAACGCATTTTTGAACGAAGGGGGTTTAAAATAAATTATAAAAAAAGTTTCTGAAATTAAAGTTTATTGAAATGAAAGGTATGACATCTTTTGAATTTTTTTATCTTTATTACATGCAAAGTTGAACTCATATAACATCAAAAATAATTAAGAATTTTATTCTTTAAAAAAATGAATATGAAAATGAAGAAAAGGACAAACAGGGTTTTTTGTTCTCAATAATTCTGTTAAAAATTGTGTACTCGCGTTAAACTGCGGAAGTACAGAGTTTGATTTGAAAAGAGCCGACTAAATTTTTTTTGTGATCTTGATACAGATTGGGGGCGCTGTCCCCTTTTTTTTACTATTTTCTCTCCTTAATCATCGACTAACCCCCGCCCCCTGATATTCGACTGCCCCCACGTTAATTATCGCCCCCACCCCCTCCTTGAACATCAGCTTACTCCCTTCAATTTCAGCTAACCCCCCCTTTATCAAAACCTAACTCCCCTCCTCGATCATCGTCTACCCCCCCCCCCTTTGGTCATCGGCTAATCCCTTATCAATAGATGGCAACGCCATTGTATCAATATGCTATCATCGTCGGACTGGCACTGAAAATATAAAGTCGACTTGCCAGCTAGAGTTAAACTCTGACGATATAAAAGGCCTTTCAACATACAATCTCCTCCGCCGTGAATAAGTCTTGCCTCGTGTTATGTCCAACTGTCACATGCGCAGTAAAGAATATTGTCGGTAATTCCATCAACTACATAAATAAGCTTACTTTTTTGTTCAATGGTAAGCTCATTGATTTTCGCGTAACCAGCGACATTTTCAATTATTACATTTCCGTTTGATATTTTGTAAATGTATAGATTTCCTAGGAGATGTATGTAAAATAATTTATTTTACACATTTCCGTGCGATTTTCGGAATCACATACATTGCCTAGGAATTGTGTACAATGACTGAATACATACGTTTCCGTTAACATACATAAGTAAATATTTTGTTAATGTATAAAATCTTTATGCGCCCGGTTTTTTATTGCTATAAAGTTCCTACAACCTGAAATGTACTAATTCTAAATAATTACAAATTGATGAAAAAAAATTACAAACCTCATTGAGCAATTATCAGGTGTTTCAAATTACAATTATCTTAACGTACAATGACATTTTAAATGTCCACTTAGTTTAAAATATTAACCTAACTAATATTACTATGAAGATTCTGCGATGAATCCAAATATATAAGTCGATCTATTTTTTCAAAGGAATCATAAAATCTTATAGATACAAAAATTTGCAGGCCTATAGGCTTTTGGGTCGAGAACTTATTATATTAAAAAAAATGGTTGGGTTGATGTGTGAAACAATTAAGTACTAATTAAGTAAATATATAATACATTCATACAATAGCAATGGAGAGAAAAACTGAAAGGTTCTAAGTAGGGTGACGCCAGTTAGGAGTGAACTTATGTCATCTATTGTCCGCAAGTTTTATACGTCATTCAAGTTAAAAATTAAAACGACTTAGGATTATCGCACATTACTATAAAAAAACATTACTGGCAAACGAGCAAGCGGCCAACTGAATCCATCAAAATGGAAAGCGACCGCTGCCCATAAACATCGCGTTGCCTACCCTTAATTGACGGAGGAGGAGACCCACATAAAGAGGACATTTACCCTTCCTATGCGTCTCCTCCACCGTCAAATCCAATTTTCCTTCCCATCCTTTCCTCTTAAGAAAAGGGTGGAAAGGGAAAGGGACTAGAAATTAGGCCTCCGGCACCACACTCATCAGACGAAACGCGGAATCTCTTCCACTTCACGCCTGTTTTCTGTGTGGTCGTGGTATTACACCGGGCGAGCCGGCCCATTCGTGCGAAGATGTTAAAGCGGGCTCTACCACTGTTAAGCTCTACTCCTCGCCCACCGCGCACCATCTTACCGCCTCGACTTTGCGGGGGTTTACCGAGGGGCAGATCGGACCGCCGATCAATCGATCCAATGGGAATAATTTTTCTCATACTTAATGAATTTATTATTCCAGTTTGAATTAGAATTGATTTTGATTTTTTAATTTCAATATAATAGTCAAAGACGATATCTGTTATGATTTGAATATTTGTAATTATGTATTTAAGTTACAATAAAACGTTAAATCTTTATCCCGCACATCCTAAGCCGGTGGGGGAGTGGAGTTTGCATTAACCTTTATTAGGTACTCAAAAATATTTTTAATTTTATGATTGTCAAAGACTACAAATTTATAAAAACCTGTCTCAGTTTTAAAACTATAACTTCAAAAAATAATTCAAGTCACATTATTATTACATACGCACCGTAGTAAGAAAAAATCAGCTTTTCTCCCCATTCAAATAAACACAAAAATCGAGTCACATCAACATTCCAGGATGATATTTCAAGGTAAAACACAACAAAAACAAAATCACACATAATTACATAAAGAAACTTTAAAAAAAAACAAACAAATATAAAAGTTTTATAAAAATGTAAAAAAAAAAAACAAATTGTAGTGATGAAATTACCGACATTTTTAAGAATTTGGTATCAGCCATTACTTGAAGGTAGATAGCAAAGGTAGTAAATAATAATGCTCATGTTATAAAATACCAAAGTCATATCTTCTTAATCTAGTCGGCTCTTATGATAACTGTTAATGAATCACAATTTCTGGACAAGTGAAACATCCTTTGATAATTGGTCATCTTTAAACTTCTATAATCGTGAAACAGTGTTTTCACGATTAGTTAGATCTAGAATAAACGAAAAAAAAAATTATAACAAAAATAAATCTTACCAAAATCATAAATGCGAAAGTTTAGATGGATGGATGTTTGTTAGTTAGAGTATAGCCTAAACTGCTGAACGGATCTCGATGAAATTTGGCATAGATGTAGAGCACAGTCTGGAAGAACGCATAGGCTAAATACTTTTGATTTTTTTTAATTCTACGCGGACGGACTCGCGGGAGTAAGCTTGTTAATAATAAAGGTAATTAAAATAATAAAGAAAAACAGACAGGACAAATAAAGCTATAGGTTAGTGAATGTGATGATTACTGTGAGTTTATAAAATCTATTACCGTATTTAATGACAGTGAAAGCATGATAATGATAAGTGGATTCCCACAGTGATATGAACAGTAGCTTATGCAGCAGGTAATCCAGTCGCCTTGCACATTAAATAAGCGGCATGCTCAAAGTTAGGTGAAATATACAGTACCTATGAGATATTTATTGAACTAACAAAATATGTAAGAAGCCCAAAAAATAACAAATTCTTGTTATTTTTCAGTCGCGCCAAATCAAACGTTTAATATATAAATCATATTTTCGTCGTATCCTTTATATTGCCGCGATTCGAGAAATATTATTGTGATATCAAATAATTTTCTAGCAATCAAATCTAAAAATACTCGTTCTTTTCATCGATGTAATAATAATGTTCTAAAAAACATTTCGAGACACCCAAATAAGGTCGTCGGGTCGTTGAGTATTTCTAGTAAATCATTTGTTATATAACATCTTTTTAATTGTTTTCTCAGTTTCTTTTTGATTTTTTATTTATAGAACGCGTCGCAAAAAAACAGAGTATCCCAAAATTTCGCTGTTAAAAAGACTTCGCTTAAGCTAAACGCTTAGTAGTTAAGTAGAATAGATAAAATTAAAGATAACGTGCTAAAAATGTGAATCCGATTTTGATGACGTCAGTTAGTGGTTGTTAGTCACAATTATGAAATGGGTTTAAGACGCAAGCAAATTCAACCTGAATCCACATGATTTGTTTTAAATCGCTTCAAAGGTTAAGTTGGATATAAGATAACTTACTTGTGGCACTACCGCCGGGGGCTTGGGTGGGTGACAGTTCTCTTAGGGTGACAGTCCGCCGTGTCCTCCTTCTGTATCTCGGCAGGATGTTCTTGACCGCTCGTCGGAAGTTCTGCCCGCTGAGGCAGTACAGCGTGAAGTTAATGCCGAAGTTTATGTTGAAGAATATTAGCGCGATTTGTTGTAAAGCAGTCCAAGTGCCGGTGCTTTCGCGTTCATTCTGTTGACAATGAAACATTGATATAACAAATGAATTGATAAACAGTTGTCATTATTGATCACTATTCCAATAATGACAAACAGCCATGTCAGGATAAAGTTGGCAGATACAGGGCATCGATTTAAATTATGGACGGCATGCGCAAGCGCATTGTAGATAACCACGTGTTGTTTATGTAGATCTTCACATTCTAATTACCGGCTATCATTATAATTAAATCTCTCATTTCTTACTTGTTTTTTTTAATTAAATTGCTTTATACTCCTTTCAGACACTAAAAATAAGCCTGAGCTCATGCAAGTCGTCATTCATTTTTAAAACGCGCGTTTAAAAAGCGTTGAAATAGAACAAACGCATTTCCATGTATCTGTTCATATGGCAGAGATTTTAAAGCGCGACAACTTTTTTTATCGCGCTGTATTACATTTTGAATGCTAGGCGATAGAAACAAATGGTGATTTTAAAGTGTTCGTATAAGCGAAAGGGTTAAAATAGCGACATCGCAGAGCGTTAAAAAAGCGCCCGTGCGAATTTGGGTTAATTGTGAATTTCTCGACTGTTACGATGTTTATTGGAAGAAACCTTCAGACCACAATTAGAATAAAGATATCTCGATGTAATATATCCCTCGTGGGGAGGGGGAGGCGACAAGTTAATTTGTCACAAGTGATACACCCACGCTCCACGCACAAGTCGCAATATAAACGTAGCAATTACTCACTGGTCTTATGCAATATTGAAATGTATTGGTGCTGTATCCTCAAATACATTTATTTATTGTAAAAGGATTGCACGCTTCATTGCACTCAATACGCAAAAGCTTATAAATTTCGAATTGCTACCATACACTATTGAATAGGAATTTATTAATTTCATAATTACGAGTTGAATAAACCTCAGTAATTGCCAATTGAGTTCGAATTTACACGTCTATTTGAAAACATAAATTATATTTTATAACACAAATGTGGTGCATTTGTTTAGGGAATGTTTTAAATTTCGGACACAATAATTAAAATTCCACCGTAAATTATACTAATTGTCGAGAGACTCAAGTTATCTTTTAGTCCCGATATTTTGAAATCGGCAATCTCAGAAAAATATCTTCCCATTTAAAAGAAATTAGATAAGGTTTTCTTTTTCAGTTTCTTTGTTTAAATTGCTTCTGGGTAAAAAACGCGAAGTAGCTTTTAATAGAACTAAAATAAATAATGTTGTAACTAATCTGCGCTCGGTTACAGAAATGAGGTTATTCTGTGTGTAAAGAAAGGTAAGGGGCGGAGTGGTACAAGGCAACAGGTGCCTTGCCTCTCAATACCCGCCGCGTCGTCCTAATGTTCTTCCCAACCAACCTTCAACCTCCTTTGTTCTCTTTATTTATATCGCATAAAGCTACAAAGCGGATTACATCTAGTTAAAATATACTTTATTGAAATATGCAAGCTTAATTTGCTTAGGAGATTTGGTGGCGATATTCGGGGCGATTCTTACGTATAAAAAAATTGAAAAATTTCTTGAAAAAATATTTCTTTCTCAAACTTTGGGAAGCTGTAATTATTTTCTATAACACCAACTTTTATTTTAAGAGAAATATCCAAAAAAAATTTTTTTTTCCTATGCAAGTTATTCCCAAAAACGGGATAACGACACGGAAGCCCAATTAATAGGCTTGTTCAACAAAAAAATGATTACGGTAAACACAGTATTTGGTCGCACGGGTAAGTTTTATTCGGAAACCTGCTTTTTCCGATTTTTTCACAAAAAATTAAATAACTGTAGAAAATTCTGCAACATAATGTGAGCTTAAACGATAGCTATTGAGTTCCGCTACTTGCATAAAGCTTGTGATCCGTCCGTTAAGAATCGCCTCGTTTATTTTTTTTGGCAAAATTGAATTAAAAACATTTTATACTAGCTTCGTCCGCGCGGTATAAAAAAAACCTAGTAAGTAGCCTGTTGTTCTTCCAGAATATATTCTAGATCTGTCCCAAAGTCATCGACATTCTTTGAGCCGTTTTGGACATAGTAAGTAACAAACGTCCGTACATCCATTCAAACTTTTGCATTTAGCCGTCGCCCTCAAACTTCGATAGCGCGGAATTAAAAACAAACCGGTCGTCTTTAACATTCCTGCTTTCATCAGCTGCCATCCAGTCAAAGTCCCGTCAAAATCGGTCCACCCGTTTCGGAGATTACCCGAAATAAAAGCGGCTTGCGGACGGTCAAACTTTGATTTTAAAAAATAAGTAGCGTATTATATGCCTATTCGTATCAGCTACCCACTAGTGAAAGTGCCGTCAAAATCGGCCTAGCCGTTTCGGAGATTACCCGAAATAAAAGCGGCTTGCGGACGGTCAAACTTTGATTTTAAAAAATAAGTAGCATATTATATGCCTATTCGTATCAGCTACCCACTAGTGAAAGTGCCGTCAACATCGGCCTAGCCGTTTCGGAGATTACCCGAAATAAAAGCGGCTTGCGGACGGACAGTCAAACTTTGATTTTAAAAAATATATTTTTTCCTTTGAATAACGTTCCGCAAATTCTAAAACTGGTGCTATTGTAGTTTCGGATGTGAATAAATTGAGGAATAATAGTAGTAAGTAATTTATCGGAAATTTTCACAACTGCCGTCGGCGCGTAAGTTGTACGCGCGGCGCGACGTTCCCGCCGTTGGAATCTCAAATGCCAACTTAATAAAACTATTCGCCATAGAGACCAAGTGCAATTCCCGATAATTAAAATAAAAATATGAAATACCAAAAGAAAAGTTGGTATTCCCATCGCTGACACGAAAAAAATAATTTAATACTCGAAATGCGTTACAAAAAAACTGCAAAGTTGCGTTTAAATCCATTTAAAAATAATTAAACCTTGTATCCAAACTGTTAATTAAAATTATCAGGGGTATTGGTTTTTTTTTTTGGTAATCTATATCTATAGTAATATTATAAAGAGGAAAGATTTGGATTTTTGTATGTATTTGATTCACGCAAAAACTACTAGGCCGATTTTAAAAAATCTTACACCATTAGAAAGATAATTTATCTGCGAGTAACATAAGCTATGTTTTATTATTAGATACTTATGTTGAGAAACTATTAATAAACAGCATATTTCAGGACCCCGGCGTTAAAAAATCACTATATTTTAACTTTTCTCGGCTTACGCTGCCTAAACCGTTAGAGATATATAAAATAGTGTATGAAAGAATTGTAGATCTCAAAAAGTTCTACAGAAAAGTGCGCGGTAGCATATATCTGTCTTTAACAGGTTTCTTACAATAACCAATTTATTGTTTGGAAAATGAATTAAAAACCGCACGCTATTTGCGGCGTTGTTATATTGGTTTCAATATTAATCCTTATCCAAATAAATGCATTTGTTGTCAGAAGAATTTATTGTAGAATAAAATTGTCCTTTACAGTATTTAAATTGGACTAATAGTTTAGAAAATCTCGCGAACACAAACGATAAGGGTAACCGAAAAATCAGCGCACCAACTACCGGGTTTAGAAAATCAGAATCTTACATCAGTAGATTTCTGTTATTACGTAGATTACTAATAGATTGAAAAAGGGGCGCACGTAAGTTTAGAACTTTTAAACTCCACGCGGCCGAAGTCGTGGGTAACAGCTAGTAAAAAATAATGAGAGATGATAAGAAACTAAGGATGATTAGTGTAAAGGATTCTTAAGAAAGGTGTGAATTCAGATATAACGGCTTATAGAGATGTACATATGGAAGAGCAGTACATACTGTGCCAACCCTTCGTAGGAACACGGGATAAATTAATATGAATTAAAAAGTATGAGAAAGTTACTTACCAGATTGAAAGCGTAGGCTATGATTCGCATGGTGTAAGCAGGCAGGTTGAGGAAGACAAAGACCGAGGACACGATGAGCAGCATTCTGGTGACGCGTGTTTGGGACCGGGGGTAGGCTGCGGACCTCGTAGGCTGGATCTGGTTGCTGAAGGCCGCCATCTGCTCCGCTCTCATCAGCTCTCTTCGTTCGCGCTCTATGCCATATACCCCTATTATGATTCGGACATTCAGGACGATTATGACTGCAAGAGGGACTGTGAATGATGCCACCGTGTCAACAATGTTGAAGCGTGCGGCATGCACAAGATACTCATAGTCGATATTGCAGTCCGTAAGCGTCGGTGTCACAAATCGTAGCACGGGTATATTCCATAGCAGCGAACAAAGAACAGTGCCGGTTATCACATAGCGGGATCGTTTCACAGTGCAAATCACGTTACATTTCATCGGGTATAGAACAGCCAGGAACCTTTCGATCGTAAATGCAACCACTATCCAGGCGCTCAAGGTGCACGTCACGTACGATATATATACGAATATTTGACAAAAACCTTGTTTGTGAAATAGCCCGGTAAAATGCATTGCATTGAGCCATGGTGGTATCAATTGCAGGAGAAAGAGGGTGTCCGAAATTGCCAGTGCCGATAAATATTGACTCGTCGATTGCAGCCGAAGTTTTGTTTTATAAAACACGTACACGGATAGAAGATTTCCGATAGCGCCGAGAAAAATTAGGATCGGTGTAAAATAGATGTTTAGGCCGCTTGCGAATTGTTCGGTAACCGTTTCCAAAAGAGTAGAATTTGTCAGATTTAACCCGGGACCCACGGTGGTTATATTAATATCTGGCGGTAGGGCAGTCATTTTGATGACTGCCCATCCGGGCGCCTGCCCGCGGAGAACTGTGCCCGATCTCTCCGCGGTGGCCTTTTTAAGGGCTGCGAGCCCGGTCGGCCTTTAATTTTCAGTACATGTTGCACTGATGAAATTTTGCCCTGAATACAAACAACATTCAACCATATTTATATGTATACAAGGTTGTCATTTCGGTTTCAGTTGTTTCACTAGGGATTTGTTGCGCGTAACGATGATTTGCAACGGCGTACAGACGCCGCCTACTTTTCCGCCACGGTTCGTAGTAAAATGTAGCGATTGCTACGGCGTAGTCCCGTGTCGGCGCTCACTCGAAAGAGACAGGTGTTTGTGTTTAGCACCCTCTTGAATGTAACAACACTTTTGCCATCGAGTTTTACTTTGAAATATGCGTATCAAATTTTAATAAGGCCGACGTGAGCTTTTGCATGGACGCAGTATTGTGCATTTCTAAACTGTAATAAATTCCAATGGATTTAACTTTATTTATGAAAAGTTTTACTTTTCATATTTTATTATAACACATTTTTATTACATAATACAATAACAGGAAAAACTTTGCTACTTCGACTATTGTCGTAAATCATAACCTTCGAGCTTAAGTAGATTTCTAAGGAATATTAATGATTTTAAATAATCTGCTAATATTTTTTGTAGATTAAAACAATTATGATTCGTACGTATCATGTTCATACTCTCTCTTAATGTTTTTGATCAACTTTAGCTAATAATTGATTTGGGATTTATCTTTTTGTTGTTAGGATCAGAGAAGGGTAAGGGCACTCTGGACGTGCTCCTGTGCACGACGTACTGCCGCTCACAGCTTTACCTCTCCCGTCAGCTGTCACAACTGCACCCGGAACTCACGATGCCCATGTTCTCAGGTAAGTGATACATGCAATACTCTATGCAAGCTGACAGTAAGTATTCACTGCACAAACACATAAAATAATGTTTTCTCGTAATTTTCAAGAAGGATGTTATGTTTTTGTATCATGTACTAGCTGTTGCTCGCAACTTCGCCCTCGTGAAATTATAAATATAACCTATTACGTTCGCCCTTTTTTTCAACCTATTACCAAAAGTATTAACTTAGTAGTAATCTACGTAATAATAGAAATCTACCGATGCAAGATTCCAAATTCCTAAGCCCGGTAGCTTGTAAGCTGATTTTTCGGTTACCCTTATTGTTTGTGTTCGCGATATCTTCTAAACTATTAGTCCAATTTAAATACTGTAAAGAACAATTTTATTCTACATTTAATTCTCCTGATAACCAACGCATTTATTTGGATAAGGATTAATATTGAAACCAATAAAAGAACACTGCAAATAGCGCAAGGTTTTTAATTAATTTTGTAAACAAAAAAGTGGTTATTGTAAGAAAACCGTTAAAGATAGATATATGCTATCGCGGACTTTTCTGTAGAACTTTTTGAGATCTACATTTCTTTCATACATCATTTTTATATACCTCTAACGGTTTAGGCAGCGTAAGCCGAGAAAAGTTAAAATTTAGTGATTTTTTAACGCCGGCGTCCAGAAACACGGTGTTTATTAATAGTTCCTAAACATTACTAATAATAAAATATAGCCTATGTTACTCACAGATAAATTACCTTTCTGATGGTGAAAGAATTTTTAAAATCGGCCCAGTAGTTTTTGAGTTATTTCAATACATTCAAAATACAAAATACAAAGTTTTCCTCTTTATAATATTATATTAGTATAGATTAACAGTAGAAACTTATGGTAACATGTTGTAGAATGTTATTCACAAAAGCAGAGCCCCGCCGCAGCTACTAAATTATTTGCCTTAATTACCAAACAACTATACTATTGATTAACTGTAGGTTCGCCGAATGGTACGCTACTGTTGTGGGAATGTTCAGTTTTAATAGACGGCTAAATGCGTAGCTTTATCCCCGACATCTAATTATTATTTTATTGAACTGGCTACTTTAGAGCTCAAAATCTTCGACAAACGATGCGTATATATTATTATGTCACTTTTTTTTTAATTTATGAACTGGTCATTACCCTACTGAGGGTCGGGTAAAAAGATACATTATTGTTTAATCTGTTGTACCTATTGCTAGTGTTGTAAAACATTCAATTCAATTAGAATTAAGTTAGAGCGAAGTTCATCACAATTGTGGGAATTTACTCAATTAAGTTAAAATCGCTATGTGTCCTTTGCGTTTTATTATTATAACTAGCTTTCGCCCGCGACTCCGTCCGCGTGGATTTAAAAAAAATAAAAGTGGGTAGCCTATGTGTTCTTCCAGACTATCCTCTACATCTATACCAAATTACATCGATATCCGTTCAGCTGTTTAGGCTACAAACTCTAACAAACATCCATCCATCCATCCATCCATCTAAACATTCGCATTTATAATATTAGTATATATATAGTATAGATAGTATGATTGTCTTAGTAAGGAATAAAATGCGGTTATTTTATTTAATTTGCTATAACTTTTGGAATGAATGATAAACTATTAAATGCGGAATATAGCTAACAGTAACATTTAAATTTGCTTTGAGATTTCATCCGAAATAACCTTTGAGCGATATTGGTTTATTAGCTTTGGTTGCATGTTTGCAATTTACCGTCAAAGGATTAAATTCCCTTCCATTTTGTGTCGAATAACTCACATCAAGCGTGACAGTTCACGTATGACTATGGCAAGTTTTCGAGATAATTGCACTGTGACCGTAACATTTCATTTTATCGAAATGGGTAGGAAATAAATGTTCTCGACTGTATAGCCTAGGCTATAGGCAATAGTTAATTATTGGAACGTATACCTGTTTTTGATGCTCTCGTCTGTGGTTTAGGGTGAAAGGGTGAAATGAATCAATGTAAAACTATTTAATCAACGTTTTATTTGATCCTCCCTTTATTGGCATGACGCATTGGAATTGTTATGAACCGTATCTGCCTATTAATTATACTTTATTAACCAGATATTAAAATTTAATAAATCTTACTAATATCAGAAATGCGAAAGTTTAGATAGATATGATGTTTGTAGTGGGTTTTTCAGGAAAGGCTCAACGGATCTCGATTAAATTCGGTACAGATGTAGAACATTGTCTGGAAGAACACAGGCTATTGAGTTATTTTTTTAATATCTGCGTGGATGAATTCGCTGGCAATATTTAAGATGATAATCTATCTATACATATAATAAAATTGGAGTGACTGTTTGTAATATCAAAAGAAAAATTGCAGATTTCGGGAAGATAATGTATTTGCGACGCTGATAACGAAAATCACATTTACAATTTTTTTTCTGTCTGTCTGTCGGCAAGCCGCGTTTGTTCCGGGTAATCTCCGAAACGGCTGAGCCGATTTCGACCGGACTTTCACTGGAGGGTAGCTCACATAGACGGGCATATTATAGGCTACTTTTTTTTAATTCCGCGCTGTCAAAATAGCGACCGGACCGCTATCTCTGGAACGGATGGACCGATTTGGACGGGACTTTGACTGAAAGATAGCTGGTAGAAGGTGCACGCGGGAATGTGATAGATGACTTTTTTTTTTAAAATCCGCGCTAACGAAGTTTGCGGGCGACAGCTCGTTATTATATAATTTCTTCTAACATTTAAATATTTTCAAGCCAATAACTGATAAAAAGTTTACGACAGATGACATAAAATTAAATTAACTCCCAAGAATTGAAGGATGTTAAATGCCGCTTCAACTTTATAAACTAAAAGATTTTTCTTATCTCTTAATTGGATTTATTTTGATACTATCATTTAATTCTCTCTAAGGTACAATTGGATCAGTTTCTTTCAATTCCGTATTATCTGATGATAGTTTTGGTTTACGCGCTTATTTTGCGTTGGTATTATTTTAATAGACCATTTTTTATACAGAAATAACTGCACGGTTCCAAACTGCGCGTACTGAAGTCCGTCAGTTGCTGCTGCAGTACTTACTGCCGTGGCTCGTGAACATCGAGCTGTTGGACCCCAATGTGCCTCCAGCAAATCCTCTCTCATATATACAGGTATGTTATTACAGTGAGCTTTCACTGCGATGACATTAACACACATTGTTGTCTTTGTTTTGTCAATGAGAATGTAAGAGACGACAATATTGTCATTATTGTTCAAATATATCTGATAAGATGCTCTGCTGAACGTAAGTATTAGCAATGAATCATTTGACACAATTCACGATTTATTTCATGAAACTTTCTACGATATCTCAGCTATAGATAAATGATCAAACATTTTGTCGATATTAGTACCTCATTATTTATTAGTCAAGATCGCATTTCGTAAGCCTACGCCTACTAGAGCGTGTGCACACCTGAAACTAAATTTTCGCACAACTGTTTAGTCTCGCTTTGATTCCTATGAGCTTATATAGAGGTGCGCATACTACTCGATTTTTACTTGTGCAACTAACCAGCTAAATTGGTAGCGAAACAATTGGCAATCGCACAAGAGTTGAGCGATAGTTTAGTCAAAAGTGTGCGCCCGCTCTAATGCTTCAATAGCCATGATTTGTGAAATATCCACACCGGGCAAGAGTCACGATATAAAAGGGTTGACGTATGTTTAAGCTAAGATGGATTTGAAAGACTGTCTAAGTTCTATTTGGTCCTATTATCCATATTAGGTTTGATAAATGTTGTTTAAAAAATAAGAAAGAAAATATTTACAATCGACTCTGAAATCTTTGTTAATTAATTCAATAATTAGTACTGAAGGTTCTCCGAATAAGGAAACATTAAAAAAAACAAAGCTAATCTGTACTAATTAAACAAAACATTTTTCGTAACAAAAAGGAAAACAAGCGTTCCAGTAAATTATCAAACCTATTATTGTTAGCTCGAAAGTACCATATTATCGTATAAATAACTAAATAACTTGTCATAGTTATTTAACAGTTGATGTGAAAATAATCACGTGCTGTAATAACAACTACTCCAGTGAACGCCTCCCTTGTTTCGATGCCATGTTACAAGAAAGGATAATTTTTTTAATGCTGGGTTGCTGAAGTTTCCTTTTTATCACTACCTAGCGTTTCATTTGTGTTAGGTAGGTTCTCAACTTATCTCGATTAAATTTGGCGCAGACGAAGAGGATATTCCGTAAGCACAGGCTACTCGCTTTTGTTTTTTTTTAATCCTACACGAGCATAGTCACGGGCGAAGGCTAGTTTTTAATAAAAAAAAGTTCCTGTCTACTAAAAAAATATGTAGAACTTTTTTCCGTTCTCTTATTTTGTAGCGTTAATCCTTTAAGACAAAATAATTTTAATTTTTCAACTTAATTATTACATTGAATGTACTTGTTTAAGATAGAAGCGACCAAATAAACAAAGCCCATATATTTTGGTGTCTAATGACACTCATTACGACTCCCTAATTCCAATCAATTGTTGGCAGATCGCTACAATGTGAGATCAATTAAGTCAACAAGAAGCACAGCGTGAGCTCGGCGCGTTGTTATCAATTTCTCTCTTATTTTACGGCACAAAATATTACACGTCATGTCTTGGAAATAAATAAAAAAGCAAGAAACTCGGAAACTGTGTTTGCTCTAGATAAATATTTTTATTTATGCGAGAAATGATCAGAAAACTTGTAACCATTACCCATTTTTTATTAAAAAAATTTTTTGAATCTATCTCAAGTTACTTTACAATCACATCTTTTTTTTTTTATTTCTAAAAGGAATTAGTGAATATTTGATTTGAAATTGTATCAATATAAATTGAATTATTTGAATGTCCCTCATTTTGCCAACCTTTAACATTTTGGTCATACGCTGATTACTTCACATGTAGCCACAATATAATGTACCACGGCAAATTCTAATTACATCCTGTAATTATTGGATATCAAATTGATTATACCGCAAATGATATGTCAGTCACAGAGTCGTGTCGAACACGAATATAATAACGTGGTTCCCGGCCTTTGTGGCCATTGACTATAGTTGCATTTAACACCAGGCTATGTGATACATATAAAAAAAAAAAAAAAATGTTTTTTAATGTCGACGTTATCAATCAATTTAACTACAACACGGATCATAGAATGCTTAGAGGACAAGTATACCTAAAGGAACCAAAAATACGCAGAAAAAACTATCATAACAACATAAAACCTATAATTTTACCAATCAAAACAGACATTTTACAACAACTAGAAACAAATTTAGAAATAATAAAGAAACCCATCGATGTTCAAAATAAATACGACCTGCTTGAAAAGGAATTACAAAGAATTAACAAGATCTATATTACAAACAATGAACACAAAGACAAAATAGGTCTAGAAGCAAGAAACCTGATAGATCAAAGAAAGTTGTTATTGGAAAACCGGAAAAGCAACAAAGAAGAAATAGGAAAATTAAGTAAAGAAATCAACCTACAAATTAGAAAACATAGACAAACTAGAAGAAACAATACAATAAATTACAACATAGAAAAATCAGGTGGAGTTAAGAAAGCATTAGAACAGCTAAGAGAAAGTAAAGATTGGATAGGTAACATGACACATCATAAAGACAAGAAAAACAAAACGAACAGGATCGAAATATTAGAAGCAGCGACAGACTATTACCGTGAGTTATATAGTGACGAAAGAAAACCTGACGAAAATTGCGAACATAGTATAAGACGCGAACAAAGTAACAACCAAATCCCTAGTATTCTAAGAGAAGAAGTGGATAACGCGATAATATCACAAAAAAGAGGTAAAGCGCCAGGTCCAGATTGCATATCTAACGAACTACTAATAGGAACATCGGATATAATACTCGACACTATGACTGACTTATTTAACGAAATTGTGAAAACAGAATACATACCCAAACAATGGACCACCTCAACAATAATATTACTGCACAAAAAAGGCAGCAAAGATGATATAGCTAACTACAGGCCGATAAGTTTGATGTCCAACATGTATAAAATATTTTCAAAAGTTCTACTAAATCGTTTAACAAAGACGCTGGATGAAAACCAACCAAGAGAACAGGCGGGTTTTCGCAAGGATTTTTCTACAATTGACCACATTCATACTATAAAACAAGTCATCGAGAAATGTAATGAATATGGGATCACTTACTACTTGGCATTTGTAGACTATAATAAAGCTTTCGACTGTCTTAAACATACATATATATGGAAAGCGTTAGAAGAACAAGGCGTCGAGAATAATTATATACGGCTTTTATATAATATATACAAAAACATGACAGCAAATATACGTACTGAAAGAGAAGGTGAAGAATTTCCCATAAATAGAGGTGTAAGACAGGGGGATCCGCTCTCACCAAAACTCTTCTCGGCAGTTCTCGAGTACATATTTAGACGTCTCGAGTGGAAAAATTACGGACTAAACATAAGTGGAACAAAATTAAACCACCTGAGATTTGCAGACGATTTAGTTCTAATTTCTGAAGACCCACAGAACTTGCAAGATATGCTAGAAGAGCTGGTGGACGAAAGCGCGAGAGTAGGACTTTCAATTAACACCAAAAAACTAATGTAATGACAAACCAAGACAAAATACCCATTATAGTCAAAAACAACTTAATTCACTATGTAGACGAATATACCTACCTTGGTCAAATTATATCACCAAAAGATCTTACAGCAAAAGAAATCGATAATCGAATACAACAGGCTTGGAGAAGGTACTGGGCACTGAAGGAAATATTTAAAAATCCAGAAGTACCACTTAAAGCTAAGAGAAAAATATTTGACACTTGCATATTACCAGTTATGACTTACGGCTGCCAAACATGGGCCCTGACGAAACAAAATATGCGTAAACTTGCGACCTGCCAACACAATATGGAGCGAAGCATGCTAAATGTCAAGCTAAAGAATAAAGTATCATTAAACAAATTACGGGAACAAACTAAAATTAAAGAAATTACTTACCACATACAAAAACAAAAATGGAAATGGGCAGGTCATATTATGCGATGCAAAAATGAAAAATGGGCCAAAGATATAATAGATTGGTGCCCAAGAGAAAATAAAAGACATAAAGGAAGACAGCGTCGTAGATGGGAAGATGAAATTAGGAAAAAAGCTGGAGTTACATGGAGGAGAAAGACATACAACAGAAAGGAGTGGCAAGCTTTAGGGGAGGCCTTTGCGGTTTCCGCAACGCAATCTTGAAACCGGTGTCAAGTTAATTATAAAATAAAAATTGTTAAGTTCTTTATGTAAATTTTGTAAGATTGTCGAAATAAAGGCTATTATTATTATTATTATTATTATTATTATGTGATACTAAATTCACACCTAAGTGAAGCCTTTAGTAACAATAAAATTAAATGATAGAGTGCGGTAGTCAAGCGCTTTTAAATATAAAAGATCCTATTTAATAACAGAAAATATATAATTACACATTTTATCAACTAAGATTCCAAATTACAACTTATAAAAAACTCCGTCGAATTAAAAGTATCTTAAAACATGCACTTCTAGTTATTAATAAATAAATCTCCAGCAAGTATTTGATACATTTAAAGCTCTTACGTTTAGTTTATGTATTGGGGTGCACTATTGTTTGTGTGTGAGTAGTTTCCTGCCCTTTGTGGGAGAGGCCAACGTCCAATAGCCTAATGTTTAGCAGCGGAAATACTGTTTGAACATCACCGAAATATGTTTAACTAAGCCCCGTTCAGTCTGAACCGCAATATTGTAGCAGTAGAAATGTTGCTAGTACACCCAGCAACAGTATATTAGGGTTGGTTAGTACCGATAGCAAATAGCTAAACTAAATATTGATTTATTTCCAGGCTCTATTTTGATTTCGCTTTAGAGGTTTCAGTTGATATTGAAATTCTATTCATCCATTCACATCATCCAATATTTATGTTTATCTTCGTTGCGATATTGTCGACGAACTTTATGCTTGCTGTACCCGACTCTAGTTTTCAATTTGGTTATTCCATGTTGTAAGTTCTAAGGTATCTTTACTATCCAACAGTATTACGCGTCGGAGGGAGGTCGCAGTGTGCGGCGAGAGGGCCTCGGCTCCGTGGAAGCCACTGAAATGGTCCTCAATAATTTATTTTACATCACTGCAAAGGTATGTTAACATTTATAGATTGATGTTCATTCATATTTCA
Organism: Papilio protenor; assembly: GCA_029286645.1. Taxonomy (NCBI): domain Eukaryota; kingdom Metazoa; phylum Arthropoda; class Insecta; order Lepidoptera; family Papilionidae; genus Papilio; species Papilio protenor. The sequence continues at coordinate 853,789 of JAGSMZ010000042.1, forward strand.
AGAAACATGGCTTCCATGTTTTACAATTTTACAGTTTTCATATTCTACGAGGTTTGAGTAATTTGATTTTTTTTAACACCAAATTTTTTAAAACCTTAAAATCAAGATTTACAACGATAACGACTACCTGCAGCACGTTTTCATATATACCAGTCTAGTGGCGTAAATATTTTTAAATGTAAATAGACAAACATGTAAACTATGAATTATTGTCTAATAATAGCGTTGTTTTAACGGCTAACCTAACATGACCTCGGTTTACAACGTAATAGGGGAATTCATTCGGCTGACAAATTCGCGGAGTAGCATAATTATGAAGTGCACAGCGGCACACACAGATACCTGTACGCCTCGATTACACCTTTACGATTCAACCATCTGCAATTAATAACAAATGTAATTTTCCTGGTAGTACATTTCCAAACGTGTATCAAGAGAATATTGTACCCGGATTCAAATTGAATTTACATAAATCAAATTAATATTTGTGCAATGGGTACGCTTCAGCTGAAATTCGTTGCTGCTTTATGAATACCATGAATTTCTGTAAGTCCACGTTAACAGGCGAGTGAATTGAAATCCTTTTTGCTGCTCAATTATTATTGAAAACGACGATACGGAACTTTATGTCCGGGACCGGTATTCAAACCCATCTTGCATGTAAAGAGTTCTCCAAAGAGGATACGGGAAATTGAATTATATAATAATTCCTTCCACTCTTTAAAACGCTCATTTAAATTCAAATATCTCATTATCCATACATCTAGATTTACTACGAATTTTACGTTAGCAAATATTAAATTCAGTCTTTGGTATAATATACTTTACGTATATTACAAACAAACACTATAATGAAATGAATACTTAAGTAGTTGCCGTGGTTATCATAGCCGGTGATTATTGAGAGCATCATGATGGGTCGGCATCCCCATTGTTAGATGTAAACCCTTCTTAACGCCCGTTGGGTCCATTCCCCTTTATAATCCGCACGGTCAAGGTCAGAACCTTCACAACGCCATCGATTAATTTGGAAGACAGGCGGGGTACTCTCCTCTCTATACGGCAAAATAATAAAAAATAAAGGGTGTCAAAATTTTTAGGAATAACTGAAGTGTGTAGTTACAACACCAAATCGAAGTCACGTTTCTTTTCCTGAATCTGCAAATGTATGATTGCTACAAATATCGTTTCCCGATTTAAAAGTCATAAAAACACACCTCGTGAAACTACTCTGAAAGTATCATTTTGTTCTGCATGATTTGCAAACTACAGTTTCGATTAAAATTTAAATTGGTTTACATTTTTTACCGAACCGTAGCGTTGCGGTTTATTTATCCGTATTTGCGTTCAAATATCACAACCCTTCCGGCTGAGAAGTTATTTACTCGAAATCAATTAACCGTTGGCTAGTCTGTGTTTCTGATTGCCTTATGTCAATGTCAATGAAACATGCAAACCTCGCGTAAATTGAAAAAAATGAAATTGCAAACAGTATCGAGGTGCTGCCACTGTTTGTAACCTAACGGACGTTAGCCGCAGGGACCGTTCTGTAACTCGGTTCAAACTAAATGAAACTGACAGCGAAATTTTCAATTGATATTATTTTTCAATTTCAAAAACATTTTATCTATAAAATTGAACCTTACGATAGTCAGGGTTTCACGTACTACGCAGTACAGTACTAACAACGAATTTCACCTTTCATAATACTTGTAAATGAAAATGTTGTCTATAGTTGCAATAACATTATCGCTTTTAATCACAAGTCATATCTTAAAGATTCCACCAAATTTGCTTGCACAAGGAGCTGCAGTAAACTGTCACAAAGAAAAAAGACGATTTAAAATTAAACGTGTTTATCCTAACGACGAATTAAACGTGTTTAATTAACGATGGCAATGAAATGGTTGTTATTTATAAAGCAGATGGTCAAAGACAGCGTAGTAAGTAATTACTTAGAGACAAGGTTAGGGTGTAACAACGCTAGCGGGGTATTCACTTTCACCTAAGAGCTATTAATCGTTGCCGCAACCTTCATACGGGAACTATAACATATTCGCTTAGAAGCTTTTATTTACCGCTCCCACAGGAGTTGCATGGCCTGTGTAACTAACTGTACTTCATAACAATCTTTACAAGGCTACTTTACTATTGAATGTTGCGCAAAAACTTACTCGGAATACATTTCAAATTCAAGTGTTTAGTAGTAGTGTTTCAGTTTTCTATTTCCAAGTAATTTATTACTTCGCACAACAACATAAGATGTCGAGATTTCTCTGAAATACAAAACTGTCCGTGTATGCAATGGAATGATAATATCGGTAGGGTATTGATTTAAGCTGGGGCAGAAATTGCTAATTGGTCCGGCGTGTCTTCGACATGTAGAAACTTGAAACAGGTTGTTAGCGGTGTACACGAGTTTAGTTTCCAGTATTTGCCTCACTTCAATACAGCGTGCAGAGATATTATTAAATGTTGCCAATTAACAGAATTATATGACCGCATGGAAGTTCTCTCGTTCCTGCAAGTTTCTATTGATATTATATTCTGTGGGTACAAAGTGCAAATGGAGAGTAGACTTATTATAACTTAGTGTGTAGTATTATTTAGGGGATTAATCTGTTTTGACCGATGTGAAGTTTCAATAAACGAACGGAGGGAGATATAATGAGTGCTTTTTGCGATTACTGTCGACCCTCTGAACGCAAATTCAAGGTTGCGTCACAAGGGGTAAACTGTAGGGGCAGGGCACGTCGCGCCCTACTTTCTGCCTGTCATGTGCCACAACAACTTTGTTATAAAATAATGCAGCAATTTATATTGAGTTTTTTTATTTTTTTATATTAAGAAACAATTTTTATTTAGCTTGAAAGAAAGTTGATAAAATATACCGCTTATAAAAGACAAGGGTACTTTGGAATCATAAGGAAAGGAAACAGTTGTTTTTTTTTTTAATATTTTAAAGATTTTGTTACTGCAATCTTATTTGTTATCTTACTTCTTACTAATTCTTACTTTTTTACTTCTTACTAATATTATATTACAAATGCGAAAGTTTAGATGGATGGATGTTTGTTAGAGTTTGTAGCCAAAACGGCTGAACGGATTTCGATGAAATTTGATGCAGATGTAGAGGATAGTCTGGAAGAACACATAGGCTACTCACTTTTGTTTTTTTTAATCCCACGCGGACAGAGTCGCGGGCGAAAGCTAGTTATTTTATAAATATGAGTATCGGTGATATATAGTAAAGCGTTAAACATTTTATTTTAAGAGTTATCGTACAATATAATCGATAGGTGGACGGCTATTGAAAGCCCTATATCCAGGGCTTTCAATAGCCCGCCACCGATCGATCGAGCCTGTACGTATTTCATCTAAATCTGGTTGCTATGGAGAAAATTAATAGGGTTGTCAAGACGTCATCTTACTAATACGACGCACTGTATTCGTCCTTTGTAGTGCACATGGTTTGGATCGAGTTACAGTTGTAGTTATTACGTGTTCGGTCCTCTCCATTTGTAATTAGTGCTCCCATAATGCTAGTAACACACTAAGCCATAACAGTAAGGCGGTAGGTACAGTGCGACAGAACAATACTGCCATTTGCCCTCGTGTACACCGATCGTAATATAGGAAAGACTACTGTAGGGTAGGGAGATAAATAAGCTAAAGTAGCATGTTTTGCGCATTTAATTATGACTGAATTAGTTTTAATATTGTCTGATTTGTTCGTGGAAGTATTAAGCAACTTTGTTTTTATATTTTCGTGAAAGTTTAATTACTATGTTTTGTCTTCATTGTTTTATTTATTTAATTGTGACATGACATGTTTTTCATTTTCGTAGCCACAAAAGATGGAGATCCTAATTTTTTTTTGTATTCATAACCATTAAATTCTTCACGCAGTTCTCGGACAATCATCCAAAGGAAATTGAAGAGCTTTGGTCGACGCTGTGCGCGTGCTGGCCCAACAACCTGAAAGTCATTATTCGATACCTTATTATCGTATCAGGGATGGCTCCCAACGAACTCTTGCCATATGTAAGTATTGTACAAAAATTAACTATTAATTTTAAAGGATGTTTTTAAAAACAGTTGTATCTGTCTACGTTTAGATTTTTTTTATACAATAAGGTGGCAAACGAGCAAGCGACCACCTAAATCCGCCAAAATGGCGAAGCGACCGCTGCTCACAGACATCCGCTGCGTGATGCTTTGCCAACCCTAAATCAACGGAGGAGAAGACGCACATAAAGAGGATATTTCCCCTTCCTATGCGTCTCCTCCACCGTCAAATCCACTTTCCCATCCAATCCTTTCCTTATAAGAAAAGGGTGGAACGGGAAAGGGACTAAAATTGGGTACATTATAAGATACTACAATACAAATTAAATGTACACCATAATGTAAAAAGGAATGCTCAAAAACAATTTTTATAAAGTTTCACGGTATAGTGAAATACGAGTATGTGACCAATTTGTTCCATGTAAGTAATAATTAATGAACGTTACATACTATTTGAGAACGTGCACAAAGCTCGTAATGGTCTGTCAGTCGGCAGTGATAGTAACTCAATACTGTTGTCTGCTAATATCGTCTGTCTGGATCCGTCCTGCGTGGCTCTGTCCCGCTCCCTCCGGCTACTGTCTCTGTCCACCCCCGTACTGCCCATTGTCCTATACTTCAGCAATATCACATGTCGCTGCTAAATGCACACGTAGCCCCTTAGCGATAAATGATTGATTTCAAGATTTTACTTAGGAAACGGTTTAAAGAAATTATTAATTTAATATTCATTCCTTTATCCTAAGAAGCAATTATGATAAAATTTTCCAATCCTGCTAATTGGACTTAATAATCGGCTTTGTTATAATACACCTTCTTTTCAGGGAGAACTAGGAAAATTTATCTAAGAAAATTTTCTTATACAAATATCGGATAAACAAATTACCCTGTAAAACAATTATCGCGTATTTAGTGGAAATAAGGCCGGTAAGATAGAATCAATACACAGTTGCCGGGCCGCTGTTGCGATGGGTTTTGAATTACAAATTTTGTATCCAACCGAATTAACAAAAGCCTTGACCTTTCTTCAAGAAACCTTTGATTTAATGAGACACAAAAATGGACAATAAAATTTATTCGAATTAAAATTTGTAACCAACCAATATGTTTCTTTAATGTTTCATATAAATTAATGAGGTGGTAACATAAGTTACTGTCCATACAATATTTAATTTTATTGTTTTCAATTCTGTTAGGCGAAGCGGGTAGTGTTGTACTTAGCTCGGTCTCGACCTGAGCGCCTTCTCGACGAAATGATGACGGAGCTGCAGACGGTGGAGACCCTCAACTGTCTCATCGAACGCACTGAGACCCCGCCCTTCTACAGGCTCACCTCGATGCGCAAGGCTACATCCGGACATAGCGACGGCCCTGGCACAGGATCACAAGTAATACATTATGCTCATACTAGCTTTCGCCCGCGACTCCGTCCGCGCGGAATTAAAAAAAAAACAAAAGTGAGTAGCCTATGTGTTCTTCCAGACTATCCTCTACATCTATACCAAATTTCATCGAAATTCGTTCAGCCGTTTAGGCTACAAACTCTAACAAACATCCATCCATCCATCTAAACTTTCGCATTTATAATATTAGTATGATTACATTATTCAAGTCCAACGATCGAAATCTAGATTGCAATTGGAAACGGATAAACCACAATGGAAATTACTCATACCGAGTTTCAGTGCGTGTTTACATATTTGCCTGTGTCCGGCGCTGGATTCGATCGCTGAATTGGAATAATGTAAACAAGGTCTTGCTGTACCGCTATCTACATTGTTACCCTTGTAGCGACGAGACTTCGAGATAAATTTGTTTGTAATTGCTGCATTCAATTTGAGTTGCTATTGAAAGCGCTTTGATAAAATTTATTTAAAAAGTTTGAACTAAATGACAGCTTAACTGACCATTAGACTACTCTGAGTGTACCAATGAGTATTTCTGTTTTAAATAATACCATTACTAACTAATTTAAACATTTATACGATACTGGAATAAAAGTTTTTACAACGATTTTATAACGAGATTTTGTTAAAATACAATTGAATTATACTTTTCCTTCTAATAAATTAAATTAATTAAACTAAATAACAAAATTTTCCAAACACGACAACGATAACTACGTTCGTAGTTACAACGTTTAAAATTGTGGAACAATACGCCACTCCTGTGACGCAGTTTGACTACAGCACAACTTTATAGAGCAAAAATGTATTAACGTGTAGCGTATAATTTTGCATTAATTTTACAACGTTATACTTTTAATAAACCACTCAACGTTTCAAGGTGAAAGTGCAAGGTTTTCCATTAAATAGGAATTTTTTCCTCTAGGACGCCACAGGTCGCACGGGTGAATTGGCTCCGATAGAAAAAGGCACAATCCATACGAAGAGGCACAGTGGCGAAGACCCAGCTAAATCTTGGTATGTACTCGTATTTACTTATACCATTATCACACCTGGTGCGCACATCCGCCAAGCGAGGGGACATTGTAACAAGGCGTTTTGTATTGCACAAGGCTAGCAGCAACGCAACGGCGAGTATTTTGTTACTTTGTTTGGTTAAAATGATGTGGTTTATTCGCTTTTAGCAACATATTATTCCGATCCAAGTGTAACCTTGAATTTATAACGCGAACAATAAAATGGTCATCCCATTTTCCTTGAATAAATTGAGGTTACAATATGTTAAAATTGTTTTGCTGCGCGATGAAATTCTTTTATGTAAATAATCTCCCTACTAATATTTAACATTAAGCCAAACATCATGTCTGCTTGTTATTAGTATTTACTATTTGCATCGCATAAAACCCCTCGCAAAGCACCCTATGTTCTATCAACTCCATCAAATTTGCACTTATTACAATTTTGTGTTGACCCCTTAACGATTTCCCCTCCATTTTCTAATTAAAAGCTCGTATAACAAATGACAAGCTTTTAAGTCATAATATACGCACTGCCTTTGCAAAAAAAAATGTCTTTATTTTTTGTTCTCTGAACATCTGTAGAACGTAGTCTGCGGAGTACTTAATCCTACTTATTTTAATCTTCTTAGTAACAACAGAAATGTTGATATCAATTTATTCGAATGTACAATATTTGTTCTAATATTATTCGTTTTACGGAAAATATTATATTACAAGCTTCGAGGAATAATAAATAATTTGTATACCTTGTTGCCAAGCGGCTTATGGGAAATTTCCTAATGTCTTTTGTTTACGCGATAAAATTTAATATAGTTAGATATCGAAAGTAAAGCGATATTTTCTCCCCCAACTCTTTAGTAATAATAAACTTAACGTTCGACGAGCGCTTTCACTGAAGGATATTAAATGTTCAAGTGTTTTGTGTAATTGCGTTTTTAGTCTGTTACATTTATGATGGTTGTTTCTGACAATATCTAGACCCCCGCAGCCGTCGGCGATGCTGTCCGTTCGACTGGACGCTTGAAGGACGATCACGAGCAAGGGTTAAATTCAATGGAACAAAAGTTATACGATTAAAGACCATATCCACCTTACGTACAGTTCTTTATGGTTTGACACTTGAACCGTTTGCGTTATATTATTTGCTAGCTGTTGCCCGCGGCTTCATGTTCTTTTAATATTTCCTAGGATTCTGTATTAGAGATTCCACGTATATTAAATATCTAAATTTCTTATTCTCAAAACAATTATAAGACTTCGCTATAGAAAACGACAATACATTCTCTATCCTTTGTAAAGTTTTTTATATATTATAGAGATGTATATTTATATATTTTTATCGCTAACATCGTAGGAGTACGTGCAAAGGGCATAGTATTTCTCAAACATCGTCCGTGGATATTCAATATGGCAGGTAATAAACTCTGCAAGGTTGACTTTGGCGTAGACCATCGCTACGGCAACGTCTACGCTGAAATGATTGCTACTCCTTAGACCATTAAACTAATTTTGTATAATTTAATCCCAATAAAGTTGTCATAGAAATTACTATATCTTGGTATCAAAAGAACTCGTTAACATCAAAACATGTAAAGGACAAACAAACAAGTAACAGAAAGTGAATCAATTATAGACAGATATAATAAGCAATTCAGAACTTTAAATCCCTTAACGTGGAGTGGAATAAAGAGCTTATTCTCAATTAGACTGTCAAAGGCACTGCAGGCATAGAGCGAAACAAATTGGGACTCTATATCCCCAATTATTTCTATTTGATAGCTCCCGTGAGCGCACTTTTATCGACTTAAGTTATTTGTTGCTATGAAACTTATCCCTCTTTTGTTAATAGGAGATTATTAGTGAACTAAGAGGCAAAGAGTAACTGAAAATAAAAAAAAACATCTGCTTCACATTGTTGGAGAATCTATAGAGAAAATAATCTGATTGTAACATCATGTGTTTATTTTCAGAACAATGTTAGAAACACCTTTACAGTAGTGCTAAGACCAGTGAAGGCGAGACTGAGAGAATCTCTATTCACTGCAAAGAAATCTGTTCCCTTTGAGACCTTTAAGTAGGAATCGCTGGAATCAATAAAAAAAATGCTGTCTGTCTTTCTTTTCTAGATTATTTTTTTGTACTTTTATAAAGTACGTCGCGTTCGGAGCTTTGGCATTTTTAATTAAAAGAAAGTGTAGTGAAACTGATAATTGACGCTTAATTACATTTTAAAATTGGTTGTTAATTAAAAAATCCCGGCAGTCTGTACCTCCGGATGACATTCTGATGAAGAATACGATTCGATTTACACGTCGCTTGTCGAAATTAATTCAGCCCTTTAGGCTACAAAAGCTTACAACATCCCTACAAACATACATCCCCCTGAAAAACATTACCGTCCTGCCAATTGGCAATAATTGGTTGACAAACGATGTCTCGTGCAAATATTAAATTGTGCTGTCACCGCACTTAATTGTAAAGTACTGGATCATGTTATGTGAACCAGGCACTTTGCCGGTGAATGCAATCAAACGTCGCGACCACGTCTGAAATTAATTTCACAAAGTTCTCGAACGTAAACGTACGTACGACATATTTTAACTTCACAAGCGGAAACCGTTCGTTTGTTGGATTTTAATTCAATTACCGGCGCTATTGTAAATGCGTTTCCGAACACTTTGCAGTACAACTCAATTTTATGCCAGACACACGTGAAACTAACGCGAGGGATTTCATGGTAGAACTGGCTTCGGATGTTAATGGAACAAAGCAGGAAATTCCGTGCACCTCCGGTCCTTTTGACGCATTCCGAATACAGGCGGTGCTGCGAAATATACAACTTTTAACACGAAGTTCTAGCGCTATTCAATCTACGTAAAAAGACGTGGGGCTCGTCGTATTTTGTGAAACAAAGAACTGCGCCATAGTCGATATATTACCTTCATTATTGATTATAGTTAGAAGGCCATTTTCATCTGCTCTTGTTGTTTGTCATTATCAACTTTAAAATATGTTTAAAAACAAAGAATATTCCATGGTTACGTCATCTAAAACATTTTCTTTCAATGACTACCTAAACACACTGACGATATACAACCTTGTTGAAAATTATGTAAGTCATGTCTACGAGTTCTTAGTCTAAAAAAATGGTTTTATATTGTTTTAAAGTATTAACTATTGTAGAACATTTGGAGGTGATTCATCCATTTTATTTTCAATTATTCGAACTATTTCATATCGAGCTATACTTGAGCTTTAATTTTAATAATATTATTCATATTTCTCACAACAAAAATTGAACAAGAGATTACATTTTATATAAAATGTTGTACTAGACAGTTGAAGAGGCTTTCTGATTTCGATGAAAATATTTCATATTTGCTTTACAATATTATAATTTCTGAGTAAAGTAGAATGTGAAGCACTCTTCAAGAAAATCCTTTAGATTATTGATGCCAGTTCAATGTACATATTTTCAATCTAAATTTCCATTTACTTATGTACTAGAAACGATTGTATACGCAAGAAATCTATCAGAAATACTAAAAAAAAATCAAAGTACGAAGAGACTAGGCTCCGGCTCAGGTATTTTATATTTTGCAAACGAGACGGGATTATCCTCCGATTAGTTCAGACGATGGGTGAACGACCTATCTGTCTCGATATTTAGTGACGCGGAAAAAAGTAAAGACACCAAAGAATAAAAAATCTAATAATCTGTCTCGAAATAATAATATGCGTCGAGACATTTAGATGAGGGCGAATGTGTATCGGCCCTTAGACAAACTTATATATACTGCTCTGTTTAAACGACAAGCAGATATTTACCCATATCAGTATAGATAATAGGATTTCTTAGACTACTGTTAATTGTTAAGAATAAATGAAAGCTATTCGAAATCATCGTAGTTATGTAGTACATAGATGTATGTTGATACACACATTTTCCATTAGTATAGTTGTAAAATAACAGGTGCAAATGACGTGTACTTATTTCTTCACCATTAAAGTAAATAACGCACTTGACAACATATCAAATATATTTTTGCACTGGTAACAACTTTGTCAAAGCTCTTTACATTCAATAGATAGTATTTGACTGTGACTCACCGTCGGTAATTTAGCGACAAATGTGTCTATTTGATATTAAAAACGGTATACATCAAAGTGCTTCTTCTCGTAACACGCAGAACATAAGACCGTCGCTATGCCATGAGTTAACTATAAAAAATAATTAGACACTTCTGGGAAGAAAACTTAATCTAAATCTTAGTATTTCTTTACTGTAATTAACTGTTTACGTAATAAATATAACAAAACGATACAACACTATGTGTAAACATGATAGAAATGATTTAATACGTGGAGTGGAGTCGGTGGCGGGCATTAAGGCCGTTACTGGGCCCACGGCAAACATTCATGTGCCTAACGTAATTGGTAATAGCGTAAACACAATATTCAGTAACAAATAGTCACCATTATATTGCTAATACATATTGATATGTATTTATAACAAAGGTTTGTCAATTAAGTCGCGATAAAAAACTTGTAAAGCAACTTTAAGACTTCTCTATTGTGACAAATTATCACTTAGATATGATAAAAATAACTTGAGAAATTCAATGTCACAAAAGACATGATTTTTAATTAAAACTTTTATTCTTATCGCTATCATACTATCATACTACTTAAAGAGCTAATGTCGCAGATTTAAATGATAAAAAAAATTGTTTACTTCGTTGCGTCGAAAACAATCGCTGCGCAAATGCATTTTACTCCATAAAACATGATTGGTGACCATGGGATATTGATTTGAAAAATGAAATTTTGATGTATTACTTATAAATAATTCACGTTTCCTTCGCACAAACAGATCATGCAATGCAGCTGCGGCTGTGAATGCGAAATCAGTTGTTTCCTCATGTTTAAAACGAATATTGAAATGTTGTTTTTGTTTGCCAACTGCTACTTAAAAGTTTCTCCTTATATAAGCTTTTATTATATTACACGTATAGTTTAATCTTAACTATTTCAAGGCAAATTACGACCACTGATATTAATTATTGTGTTATTATTAGCTTTCGCGCTGAAAATAGTTTGTGTTATAAAAAAAATTCTTTGCGCCATACCAAACTCTAGACGTTATTGTTTCAAATTACAACCAGATCTCGTCAAAATCCGTTAAGTTACGTAGTAACAAAGATCCATACATCCAAACTTTTCCATTTATAATTGAAGGGTATAAGCAAATTTGCTTCAGTAAATTTTTTTAGATTAAATAATACATACTATAATAAATTGTATTTAAATATTATTAAGTTTAGGTTATTACCTAAAATTTTGTATGCCTAGTATGATAATAAAAAATGAAAAATTTTAACTTTAGCGTATTTGCTATTATACCCCTCAATTACCCAAGACGCTTGAACAGAATTTGCCCTTTGATAATTTTCCCAAAAATACCATAACGTTTATATATCGCGATTTTTTTTTATTTTGGTAAAATAGCAAACATTTTTATTAGTAAGATATTGTTTGAATATTGGTATGCATTGTATTTGTCGGCAGCGTGGGGAAAGCTTGCGAGAGTGCGGTGTCGAGGGGGCAGGACAAGCGTTCGTCGGGGCCGCCATGCACACCCCCCGTCGACGACGAGCCGCCAGCGCCCTCTGACGGCGACGCCACACCGGTAACATTATCAACAATTCATTATAACTAGCCCTGGTTAGCAACGAGTTTCTTTTTTCTTTTTAATTTATCTTACTGGATTTTTTTGCAATTGGATTTCACTACAACTTGACTATCATGTGTCGTCTTACAGGTAAAAAGGTTATGCAAGAGATCATTTAGTTTAGTTTTTGTTTTAACAACTTTTTAGAAAAATGAGATGCCGATGTCTCTCCTGAATAGTAACATTTTCATAATTTTATTGTTGTACTAATATAAAAGTACGTCACAGAAAAATATTCAAAAATATATTTCATATCTGAACAAAGGTCTTTAACAATAAAAAAACACTAGTATGAAAGGCACAACGTGTATTCTCTTTGTTGTTAGAATTTATCAAAGGCTTCTTTCAAATCAATTGTTAACTTATTCATTTGTACCAATTCGATATTTATATTCATTCTCTCTATAATTGTCGTTATAAGGATTCATTGCCAGACAACTATTTAAATTGTGCTTTTTAATATTTTCTACAAACATTTTTATATTTTTCTTTCATTATTTTCTGCTATTCATTTATATTACAAAAGCTTTTCTGAATAGAAGCCTTGCTAATCATTTTACAATTATTAATTTAAAATAGAAATGTTTCTAATAATCTTAAGTATATTATATAAGATTACGTTTATAGTTTTGATGACTTATGTAATTAACTGAGCTTGTTAATTAAGGAAGATACCGTGTCAAACGCATCCAGGCACATGTAACATGCAATTACTGTTAGCATTTATCGAAGCGGAATAATATGCACCACTAAATGGGTTAGTATGCTTGTAATACTGAACGCTCCTCGACTACAAAGACGTTTACTGACCACTAATTGACTGATCGCCATTTAATAATGTTATGGAATAGATTATTGATTGATGATTTGCGCCACATCCCTTGGTTTCCATTGTCAAATACCTATACAGAAACATGTTTTCGTACAAATAATGTGTAAATCCTTTTGATAAACAAACATGTCTCTTATGTACATGTCTTGGCAGTGGGAACATATGGTACAGGTAAATGTATAAAAGAAAATAGACTTTTTTCTATTTTTTCTTTAAATTAGGCATACTAAATAGTTGATTTTAATAAGTTACAATTTGGTATGCCTAGTTAAAAAAATGATAAATTTGTATTGAAGTGTATTTAATTTTATACCCCATATATGATAATAGTATTAATTTAAAAATGTTTTCTATTAAACAATTTAACAGATAAGCTATTACCTTATGTAAGTTTTTTAACAATTTCGGTTTATCAAACTCGAATCGAGCATAATAAATAGGTATACTCATTTATATTCATAAAAGCAAATATTGCAAATTTTAAAATATTAGAATTTATCAAGTGATAAATATGACTGGGATGGTTACGACGCAATAAATATCCCTGACCTCGGTTCTTCAGTTATTGCAAGTGTCGGACACATCTCCTTGCAACTGGACGATGCATATATTTTAATAATTCATTATTGACGTGATGTTTACCGGTCGCTTCAATAACATTATTTTTTGATCGATTGCTACGTCCGTTTCTTCTTGTTTTCCACTTGCATATCATAAATTTTACATTAATGTATGTATTGAGTGCGTCAAAGGGTTGTTTATAATTTTAAATTTCATCTACGTTCTGAGTTTGTTGTTTTCGCATAAGATGAGCCTTGTAACATCCGGCTGTGGCTGCGAATCTTCGAGAAAGAAAATGTAACCATTAGTTCCTTTCAACGTTTGGATTTTTCCCTTTTGTGGTCAATGTTTTTTTTTATCATTATTTGATCGTCTGCTCTCATCTAAGGCTGCGCAATTGTATCCGATTAAGTTGAAATATCGACTTTTTTATTTGTTGTCTAGCAGAAGCTTCGCAGACGTTCGTTGTGAGATATATTTTTTTATTCATAATACAGATAAAAATATGCAAGACAGAAAGTCTTGCTTTAGATTGAACACAAATGTCTTACAAGTTATGTAATACAAAATATTTTCGCCATTACAATTGGTTCAATGAAAATATTAACGAGTTGATGTATCATTATGTAAGCACGTTTTAAAACATACTTGGATTAATCCTTTTTTATATTTACAAATACGCTTATAAATAAAATCAATAATATCCAATAATCTGTAATAAATAAATCCAAAGCATTCACATGTAACTAAAAAGATAACAATTTAACGAAATAGAAATAATAGTGTATCCGACGCTTTACAAACTGAGCGAATTCTTCTGCCCAATGAATAGGGAATTCATTTAACTGAAAGATTTTCTCAATGCATTCTCCACAGCCCCTTTCTTAAGTAGCTGTTTTGATGAAACTTTGATCGTTTAAAACTTTTAGTTCATCGAATCTCAATTATTTCTTACAAGCGACGACTAAACATTATTTATCCGAGACTGGATAACAAGATCTTTGAATTAAAACTTTTACATTGTCCATTTAAATTGGAAACTTAATCTTAGGTATCAGTATTAGCATTCGACAAACAAAATTGGACGTGTAATGTACATACATACAAAAGACAATTAAGCATGATGTGTTTTCAATGTTAAATTTGGATAAGCCTGCTTGAATCCTGTATTAGCATTAGTTGACCGAGGGGTCAGAAATTGCATTAGTGAAGCCATTAGTCGAAACATCACGTTTCAAAACCCTTACAGAATTAATACTTTTTAAATGGGGTCTTAACACTTACTTTTAAATCTCTATATATGTTTTGTCGCGTAATTGTATTTAATCGCGTATTATTTCTTAGCATTTTGAAATCAGACAACTAACGCCATCTTCAATTATACAACGAAAACTTGCGGTCACTGTGAACATGCTTTCGAATGAAATATCTTTCGGCTTTTAACAATAATACTGGCACAAATACTTCTGTATTTTATAGAATAAATGAATATATTTTTTTTTATTCACGTATCCATTGTAGACCGGTTTGGGTCCGGAGTTGCACGCTACTCCTACTGGTAGTGCCCCAGCTACGCCGCAAGAGACAAGAGAGGACGCGCCCCAACCCAGACCGCTGCCTATGCCAGAGTACGGCGGGTACTTCGCACTCCTCACGGAATACTTACCTGACAGCAACCAACCTATCTCAGGGTTCCACAGGTAATGCTAAGGGTGCGGTCACGTCTGGCGGATGGCCTGCGAGTCGGACGCCTAATGTGGACGCACCTTTAACTTCCATTGCGTTAACTTTTACTGAAACGTGATATTGTTTGAATGAGAATGATAGGGAGAGATGTTTTTATACAAGTGTGTCGACAGTGGAAATGGACAGTATGTGGATAAAAACAGAATTATGGAATATTATAAAATACTCGTTTTAACATATTTTCTTTGAATATCAAGAAAGTATGATATAGATAGAGACGACAAAAGATTTTTTTTAAAATAATTCTTTCATGGAATCGTTTGCTCAGTTTTATATTGGTACTTCTTCGGAAATGATATTCGTATAACGAGGCTTCCAATATTCTATATTAGAGTTCTATTTCAATAGGGTTTATTTAAACAGAATTCCGCGACCGTGACACGTGTATTGATATATTTTATTATCGTTGTTTTGTCAAAGGGAATGAAAGCGATCAAAATATTTGTTAATACAAGCGTCTACAGTAGAAATCCACGTTTATGTGTATTATTTAATAACTAGTACGAATGCTACATATAGTATATTATTATCTTTTCGATGTTTGTCCAGATGTAACGTTGCGGTGATGTTGTTGTGCGACGTGGTGCTGGACGGTGTAGAGATCGACTGGTCAATACACGTCCCCCTTATGCTGCACATTGTGTTTCTTGGCATGGATCATACCAGGTTAGTGATTGGAATAAATTGCCGACTATTCAAAAAATATGTGATTGCTGAAATCCTACGCCACGAAGTAGTGTGTTTACGCTTTATTATATTAGTATAGATATGGAGCTTAGTATATTTTTTTAAATGTTTTATTACATAGAACTGACAGTACCTTCCAAAGTTCAAGCTAAAAAATGTTCAGTATGCCTTAGTTATATTTTAAATGTGTGTCAGATGGATAGTGCACCAGCACTGCCGGCAGCTGCTGCTGAACCTGCTGGTGGCGGTGGCGGCTCACCACGACCACCTGACGGTCGCGCGGACGCTGCTCGCCAGCCGCAGCGCGCAGCTCGGCCTCGCAGTCACAGCGCCCCATCTGCCGCCGCTGCCCTTACTCCACCACAACTTCACAGGTCACTACTGAGATATTATTGTACAATAATGAAAAGTTAATTGCTCTTGCCGACTTCGTTTACGTAAATTTTGAATTAAGTCCATGTTATTCAGAGATGACGTAGCTTTTTAATGGTGAAAGAATTTTTGAAATCGGTTCACTAGTTTTTGAGTTATTTCAATACATACAAAAATACAAATCTTTCCTCTTTACAATATGAGTATAGATAAGAAACAAAAAAATCCCATTATGACGCTGCCACAGACTTATTGAAAACAAGTGTTTTTATTAATTTAAATACTGAAGTTTTATAAAAATAAAACAATAGACTATTTTGTTGTAATACGTAAATATATATTTTTTTTAAATATACACAAATATGTATGTTTTTTCATTAGTTGTGTCAATACATGGAATTAAACTCTGGTCTTTTCTTACAATGATTTTTTTTAAAAAGCAATTCGCGAAAATTTTGCGATAATTTTATTAATTACCTTAAATTATTATTTTTGTTAAATAGGCAAAATCTGTGTGCAAAAATGAATTTTAAAATCATATCTAAGACGCATAGCAAAACTTTTGTTCACAAATAGCTCGAGGACCTTTAGTTTCTTTATGTAAAATGCCACGCGATCCCCTTTTGTCGCGTATTATCTGCCCACGTCTGTCTGCACAAGAAGGTTCGATGTGCCTCCATGCCACTTGTAACCTTATATTCTTTGATATTAGAAATTATTTGTTAATATTTTCTTTGATCGAACACGTATAAAATTCTAATAAAATGTAATGATACGAATTTTCGATTTCTCAATTTCATACCAATAAATTCTCTTACTTTAATATATTTTCTGGTGCTCGCGACTTTGTCAAGGTGGTATTAAAAATAGATTACTTTTCGATATACATCAACTACCTCCAAAGGTATTGAACCAAAGTTAGTGCGACCTAGGAGCGTGCGCACACCTTTGACTAAACTGTCGCACAACTGTTTAGTCTCTTTTCGTTAACTCTTTTCCTATGAGCTTAAATGGAGTGCGCATATTACTCGATTTTTAGTTGTGCAACTAAACAGTTGAATTGGTTGCGAAACAATCGACAATCGCACAACAGTTGTGCGATGGTTTAGACAAAGGTGTGCGCCCGCTGTAAATGTGCGTCTAAAACGCAGATTTTTGGACAAATGATTTTATTCTTTTTCCCCTACATGTAACGTAGATACGTCTGTAAAAATTATTTTTTAATAATACATAGAGAAACTTCAAATAGTAATCTGTACATATAATAAAATTGGAGTGTCTGTTTGTAATATCAAAAGAAAAATTCCAGATTTCGGGAAGATGATGTATTTACGTTGCTGATAACGAAAATCGCATTTAAAAAAATGTTGTCTGTCTGTCTGTCTGTCCCCAATCCGCGTTAGTTTCGGGTAATCTCCGAAACAGCTGGGCCGATATCGACTTTCACTGGAGGGCAGCTGACATAGACGGGCATATTAAAGGGTACTTTTTTTTAATTCCGCGCTGTCAAAATGTTTAACGGGTGGTCCAAATTTGTGCTAACGAAGTTTGCGGACAACAGCTCGTTATTAAATATAAATCAATATGCGTTATTCCAGACTTTACTTTATAATGATAAAATAGTATCATGACTCTTTTATTTGCAATATGCATTTGTGTCGTAAGACTAAAGTGGATTATTGTTGTCAATGAAAACATATCACCGAGTGCGGCGAAGTGACCCGCTTTGTGAATGAGGTTGCGGGCCACACCACCTCTTTGTTACATTATTTCGTGTCCGTCGCTACCGACCGATGTCTATAAATTTTTTAATGCCTAATAACCCTTGTTCGAAGAAAACTGCCAGACAATAGAACGCTATAAGGAATAAATAAATCGATCGACGTGTGCACTTGTTATTTCAAATCTGAAATGTATGAAATACCCATCAAATAAGTATTCATATAAATCAAAATGAGTCTTTTTCACTTTTATTAAATTCTTTATTGTTATCCAGATCAATATGATGTATATTCTATTTTATTTTAATATAAGCTGCTGTGGATTTCATCTTGATGTTTAGTAAAATAAAAGCTATAAGACGCTTCATAACGCCTGAAGGTTTCCAATAGCGACCTTTATTGCAATCGATAGTCGTAAGAATTATTACCACTCTCAGTTATGAATTTCTCTTCGCGCTCATAGATTTTTGAGCGACACTGAGATATTATATTAAAGTATTTACGTGTATTGAATATTTTTTTATCTGAATCAATTTTTTTTCTTTGTTTATTCCAGAGCCGGACGCTGCATTCGACAAGACGACGCAATGCACGCACTCGCCGCGAGCAACCGCACGTTCCCTCAGTACCGATCCCCAGGTTACTCCAGAAGGTATAAATACTTCACAATACTATCATCATCAGCTGCCCTTATCCCACTCATGTAGAATTTACCAGGTTTTTGTCTGTCTCTGTCTAAAGATCTATCGTCAGTGATCTCAGTCGTCACTCCCTTCTTAATCTTATCACCCTTCACCTACTCAACTATGAATTGTAGGCTAGTAGGCCAATAGGCTACCTCTACTGGTGTATTGCCCTCCGTATACATAATTAAAGCTACAATGCTGTGTAAAGTTGTCTAATGTTTTACATAATATGTAATATTAAGACCGTCTTTAAGAATCTGATATTATATCTTTCGATCGATAACAGTTACACAGAAAATCCCAAATATTCAAATTAATTTAAATAATAAGTTTTTTTAATTAAAAACAAAACAGTATGTCACCACTGAGGGTTTCGCATTTTACAAACGAATTCATCTTGTTTATTAAAACTTGTTTATAATAACAATTGGTAATCCTTATCCGAAAAATGAAACTACGATTTCAAACAGGATCATTTAAACAAGATTTTTGCAAACTCCGCAATGAATATAAATTCCTATTTTTGGGGTTCGCTAAAACGTGGGGCTGAGCATCTAAAGAGTTTAATATCTAGTTAAATAAAAGGGTTGCCGGTGATGTACATATTAGTTATGTTTCGGAAACTTTAGCCCCTACGCCTGGTACATAAGGTTAATAATGTTGCAGGTGAAGCCGACAAGTACCCATCGCTGCCGGTGATAATAACCGGCGAGGGTGAGGGTGAGGGCGAGCGAGGGCTGGACGTGGGGGAGGCGGGGGAGGCGGAGATGCCTGTCGCTGACGTCATCAAGTCCCTCGTGCACTTCCTGGCCAACCGACCAACTCACATGCCCCTCTGGCAGTATGAAGATATCACCGCTAAAGGTAAATAATGCAAAATAAAAGTTATATTACGTCACAAAATTGTTCATTACTTTTGGAGTTTAATGAAATCTTTTCTCTTTATAATGTTAGTATAGATAAGGTAAACTTTGTACTCTAGAATGTGTGTGTGCACGCGCAATGAAAGTGCAATGTTAGCCAGAAATAAACCAGCTTACAGTGAGTGTTTTATTCTATCTTCCATGCACCTATGCATTGGCTTAATGCTGGCTTGGTGAAGTTTCCATTTATTTTATCATTTATGATTCAATAGTGTTAGGTTAAAATTTTAAAATCGTAAAACTCAAGTTACGTACTTCAGAGTCGCAATTCAAATGCAAGAAATGCAAATAAAAAACCTAAAAATGTATTTTTTATATGAATATTATAATGAGGAAAGATTTGTATTTTTGTATATATTGAAATCATTCAAAAGCTACTGGTCCGATTTTAAAAATTCTTTCATCGTTAGAAAGATAATTTATCTGTAAGTAACAAAGGCTACGCTTTTTTATTATTTTTTTTAATTTCACGCTGGCGATGTCCCGAGCAATAGCTAGTTAAAAATATTTTCACTACGTATCTAGTTTTTAATATATGTTTGATGTGCAGTATGGAGCCTGCGTAGCTGCCAGCAGATGGCGACGTTGGCGCGACACGCTCTGCGCGTCTTCAGGGAGTCTTTACCGCACGCGTTGGTATCAGAGCGGTGGGCGCAGACCGCGCTGCAACTCGGCCTCTCCTGTCCCTCGAGACACTATGCTGGCAGATCCCTGCAGGTATACAACACCCTTATCCTTTAAGAGGGTAGACACAGTACTCATCCATATATCTATGTCGTCCTGAATGTCAAAATTTCACTCCCTTATCTAATATACCCTCTGCACTAGACGATGCTAGCTGTTCCTGATATTAAAATTTTCATTTCATTGTTTGCTTTCTATAAAAATTTCAACTGAAAATGTCAAAATTCAAATGACAACGAAAGTCATTGCTATTGGCTGTGAATAATCATGGCAACCTTTTTTCTGCGTTGGTATTGGCTTGTAGTTTTTATCCCGCCCACGCAGAGCGGTTTTATCCGATTAACTCTCCCCCTAAATTAAGTAGTGTGAAAGTATTGGCTTAAAGTGTACCATAAGTGAAGGGTTATTTTATTAAAGAAATAATAAGTCAAAAATGTTTTTTTACTATTAGTATGGATTAAACAAAAGATCCTCCATACATCCAATCCTTGTAGTGATAATAATCTTGACAATGGTAATGGTTAATACTACAGGCGTTCACATACTACATCCAAATGTATCAACGAATATGTTATCTCTATTTATTCAATGAGAATGAGAGAGACGGCGAAACTTATACCGAGGTTGTTCCCCAGGTGTTCCGCTTCATCGGTGTAGCGATGACAGGTCGTATGGTGACTGACATTCTGTCCCGTCTGGTGGAGACGGTCGCTGAACAGGGTGAAGATATGCAGGGCTACGTCACAGAACTGCTTCTCACCCTAGAAGCAGCAGTCGACTCTCTCGAGTCTAACTTCAGACCACTCGACTATATGCGCGACATCTTCAAATCTACACCCAATTTAAACAACAAGGATGGACAACAACCCAATGGAACACCGTTCACCGCAGGTAAATACTTTTGTCAATTAATATGTGATTTAGTCCAGACTGCAGTTTTAATCTTTCTTTTAATACCGTATTCGGATATAGGCATCCAGACGGGGTCAATTAATTATTTTGTGCAATGGCCTGTTGACCTATTGACAGTTAGATATTTTCGTATTTGTTGCAGTTTGAAGTAAAAATACTTCTTGTTATTTTTAATTTATCAATCAATTCTTTAGCTTGTTGGTCAAAGTAAGGTCTACCTGTCTCGTGCACACTAAAACAAAATCTTAACGTCACAATAAATATGTTAAGAATCCCTCTAAACAGAGCTTAATAATAGCGACGGGTAGTAAAAAAATGTACGAATTTCTTCGAGCTTCGTTACCGCACTTTTGTCATGAATATTTAGTACGATAAATCTCCACTAAGCAACAGTTAAGTGATCATCGAACTATGAGTGTAATAATCTTAAACAGTTCAACGATAACGCTATTTAGTAGCGTTATTTAAATAATTATCAACTCTTGCATTATTGTCAGACAGAAAAATAATCTACGCGTCATTCGATACATGAAATGTTACCGTGCATGTATGCTATCTCTAGTATTTTAAGAAGATAGAGAAGGACAGCGATGTTATCGTAATACAGGTGTACTATTTGATGTAGATAACTTGTATAGGTATTGATTGAATTTGATGCCCGCAGGCAAACGGTCGCCGGGTGTGTGCGTGGGGTGTGCAAGCAACCACACTCGCAGTACCAGCTACTCTGTGTCCGCGCCCTACTGCGTGCGCAAGCCTAACGCCCCACCAACAAACGCGGACAAACAGTCGCACGGTACGATCAATACTAACCATTGATATACAAAAATAGATAGGCGTTAATTTGACAGCTTTTGAAACGTTCCGATAAACGCACTTGTTTTAATGACAGTAAAGTTTATCGCTGTTATTCAGCGCTGAAATTAAAAAAATCAGATACATGAAATGTTACAGTTTGTAACCTGTCTTTTTATAGATGTCAATGATACCCAGCTTATCACATTCTGCTAAAAGCAATACTCGTTAATGGAATTAATTTACAAGCTTTGTCCGTGAAGTATAATCCCTAGGGCAAAAAAATGTGTAAGATCCTTTGTAGTTTTGTACAGTCGCGTCGACAATTATTATAAAGGAGATTGATTATATGCACTTCTCTGTCAGTTCTCGTACTTAAATTAGTAATTATAATTAAATAGTATTGATAACGATGTTTATTTAAAAAAAAATAAACATATAAAAAAATAATAACACTTTTATTCTTGATTGTACAGATTACAATGAATTCATAAAAGGGTATACTTGGACATTTTTAATACCTAGGGATTAGCTTGGTTGGCGTACAATTTTCATATACCTTTTACTAACATACTTTTTTATTGTGTCTTTTGTGTATGTTTTATCGTTTTAATTTGATAGACCGAAGCCGGCCGTGCAGCGATTCATCCAAAGGGTGTTCGAACTTGTGTCGGTCGCGGTCTGCGCAATCTCTCAAACTGCTTGGAGACAGCGCAACGCAGGTAACGCCTAATATTGACAAATGTATTCATTTCCTACCTTGTAGACGCGCTGCCTTACGTTAGTATTCCTACAAACATTAATTGATAATTCATATTTCACATTCTTCGTATTTCCAATATTTTCTAGAAATAGTATTAGGACTTACAACTAACGAATAAGATGAAAGGAGGAAATTTTTACAGCTATCTTTTTTTGTTGAGTCGCGTTATTTTCTGATTAAGTCCTATTCGTCGAACATCACTTCTTACTAATATTGTAAATGTGAAAGTTTAGATGGATTGTTCTATTAATGTTGATGAAATTCGGCTCAGATGTAGAATATAATCTGGAAGACATGGGCTACTAATTAAGTTTTTATTAAATAAATGTTAGACGGATAAATGGGTAAAAGCTGGTCTGTATATATTTTACTCTCGCTGAATTTTAGAATAGATATAGAACAGTATTTAAGATCACACTACTGATTAAGTATTTATTATTATATTTCCACGCGGATTGAGTTACGGGCGCCTGTTAGTATAATTTTTGTATACTAGCTTTCGCCCGCTACTCCGTTTGCGTGGATTTAAAACAAACAAAAGTAAGGAGCCTATTTGTTGCAGACTATCCTCTACATCTATACCAAATTTTATCGAAATTAGATAAGTCATTTAGGCTACAAACTCTAACAAACATACACCCATCCATCCTTCTAAAAGGTGTACAAATGTTATGTAACTAGGACGACAAGCTGACGATACTGGCCACGCTGTTCTGGGTGGGGGCGTCTTTGCTGGAATCTGATTACGAACACGAGTATCTGCTGGGTGTGCGCCTACTGGCCCGTGTGATGGCTCGATTGCCGCTCGACAGACCGGACGCGCGCGACCGCCTCGACCGCACGCAGGCACACGCCGCACCCGCACTCCACGCATTACTACTCAAGGTACTTTAGTAGGTGGTAAACGGTATAGATTCGCCGAAATGGCGAAGCTAACACTACCCACTTTCATGTCTTGTCCGTCAAATCCGTTTCCTTATAAGGTTTTCTAAGAAAAGGCACTTCAATTTGTCCTCTATCACAGTCATTGGAGTGTACGCGTAATGATTTCCACATGACGAGTCTACGAGAGTGCTAAATGAAATCATGAAGATATGCAATTGACGAATACGTTCATATTTTTAAAACCAAAGACATGAACAAGTTTTAAATGTTTTGTAAATGTATATTTATTTATTAAGCTGTCTGTACAATAATTTAACAAATAACAATAGTGTTTACAGTTTTTGTTGTGCGAATTCTCATATAACTATCCACATCTAAAGCGAATTAAATAAAAATGATTGACATGTTATTGCGAATATCGTAAACTTTTACAAAGCGATTTCAGATATATCCCTTTGGAGTTGCCTTCGAAAGTATCGAGAAATATATTTGACAGGGAATTGGCAAGGATATTGCGATCTTATTCTTGTATTATATACTAATTTATAATATCTTTCGTCTATCCCAGGGTTGTACTCATCCCAACACATACGAGCCGGTAGTCGGCGTGTTGGCGGATATGATCCCATTGCTGGAGCTTCCGGTGATCGATCCAACGCAGTCAATGGCCTTCCCGATGACAGTGGTGGCATTGTTGCCATACATGTTGCTACACTATGAGGACGCGACAGAACTGTGCGTCAGAGCGGCCTGTCATATCGCACAGGTAAATAAAATAACTACCTACGTTAATATAGAGATTTGTTTATATACAAGTATTCCGACAGTGGAAATATATTTAACAAGCTGTTCCCTTGCGGCTTAATCCGTATAAAATTATAAAAACTTTATTTTATTGTTTACATTTTTGACTTGCCTTTGACATTGGATAACAATTGCTGTTACCATGGCAACCTTGCTTTCTTGCTGTTGTCAGCTTGTAAATTACAATTTATTTACCCCCTAAGTTGTATAGGGTGAAAATATGTGGCCTAAAGCGTGTTGTAAGACTTTTTATTAAGGAAAGAATTATTCCATATATGCTGTGATTGGTGACATCCTAGCGCCATGAAGTAGTGTGTGTTTACGCTTTCTTATATTAGTATATAAGTAGAGATGTATAGTATAGTATAGAAGAAGTATAGATATAGATATATAACACAAGTTTGATGTGACAGTTCACAGCAGAGAAGAGCAAGAAGCTAGAGAACCTGGGCACGGTGATGACGCTGTACTCTCGCCGCACCTTCAGCAAGGAGAGCTTCCAGTGGACCAAGTGCGTGGTCAAGTACCTCTGGGACACCTACTCGCATCTCTCGCTGCAGATGCTCGCCTTCCTCGTTGAAGTACTGGAAAAGGTACGTGGAAATATTACCTTTTGCTCACGACTTCTTAATGAATTAAAAAACACGTGAAAGGAATTTAAATTAACATGTAGCACCTACGCGGAAAATATCTTTATACTAAGTTGTGTTCTGTTGCAGGGAGCAGGGAGCCTGCAGCCAGCAGTCCTGTCCATCCTGCACTGCATGCTGCACTACGTAGAGCTGAACGCGCCAGCAGCACAACCAGTCAACGCTGACCTCCTGCGCGCAGTATCCAAGTTCATTGGAGTATGTATAGTTTATATATAGGTTCTTTTAGATTGGTCGTTACATTTTTTGCAACAAAATATGTCGCATGACATGATAAAGGTTAATTTCTGCTTTGGTAAATGTTGTTGGATGCTTTAGTAATTACATTGTGCTATTTAAAATATTAGTGAATATCTTAAGAATCCTAAAAGTATCTCTCTCTCTCTCTCTCTCTCTCTCTCTCTCTAATGTAGTATAAAGATATTTTCACTGATTAAAATGTGTCTCCAATTCCAGCAAGATAATAACAATTACAAGGAGGCTATGAAGATTCTGAAACTGGTGGTGACGCGGTGCTCGACGCTGGTGGTGCCTCCTCACTGGGATAGCCACGCCTCCTCCATACTCGATACTGATCTACACGGCAAGAAGGTGAATCACCTTTGTACTACCAACCTTTTGTAGATGACTTCATCTCACTAATATTATAAATGCGAAAGTTTAGATGGATGGATGTTTGTTAGAGTTAGTCTAAACGGCTGAACGGATCTCGATGAAAATTGGCATAGATGTACAGGATATTCTGGAAGAACACATAGGTTTTTTATCCCAGTAATAGTAACAGTTCCCGTGGGATACACTAATTTTGTTTTTTCATTTTTACTCGATAATTCTGCAACGGTTCAATATATTTTATTGAAATTTCGCACATATATAAAACAAAGTCTGGTGTAACACTTGGGATACGGTTCAACACCGAAAAATGTTAAGTGCCCGAGGGATACATAGTTTTTTGTTTTTCTATTAAGAAAACACCACACAGAATTATCTGTGCGGACGAAGTAGCAGGCAACTGCTAGTGAAATAGGGTAATTAACTTAAACACTTAGACCACTAGCTCCGGCCAGAATGGCGCGCTATTCTAATACTTCTGAATGACATTGACAGACATCATAGGGACGAGAAATGTAAGCCGATGGTGTAGTGTTGCCGATGGTCTCGTGTGTCCAGCATGGTACCGATTTTCTTAACACCAATGGTATGTTTAACAGGAGTTACCAGGTCGTACTATGGACTTTACTTTCGACCTCTCTCAAACTCCGGTCATCGGCCGCAAGTACCTGCCGAAGAGCGGCAGTCAGCCTCCGACAGGACCCAGTTCCTTGTCAAATGCGTCCTCAACAACTCCTGATAAAGGTAACGTAGGAATTTACTTTAATATTGAACTTATAAATGCAATTAAAACAGTAGTATAAGCATGCTGGTTGTGAGATCTTGTCGTGCTAAATCCAAACTAAAGGCCACACTTAGTGATAAATTAACAACTAGTTTGGAAGTTATGATGTTCATATTTTCTCCTAAATACTATAGTTGCGTTTATTTAGGGTCGTCAACATCAGGGTCCGCATCAACAGTGGTGGGCCAGGAGAGCGGCGGGCGATGCGCGGGGGCGGGCAGCGGCGGCGCGGGGGCGGGGCCGCATAGCGCCGCCTCCCCGCGACGCTCCCTCTCACTCTCCCCCGCTGATGCTATGGCCTCGGGATGGAAACGACCCTGGATGTCGCAAGTAAGTGACCTACCTATATACAAACAATGTACTTATATTTAAATATAGCATTAACAATTTAAAATTAAGATTTTGTACACAATATGAAGTATGTATGCCATTGTTTTAATTAATTGTAACAAAAAGTTTGTGTTCCGATTTTACATTAATATTGTTTTTTTCTCTTCGCAGAGCCGTGTGCGCGAATGTCTTGTGAACCTCTTGACCACGTGTGGGCAAAGAGTGGGCCTGCCCAAGAGCCCGTCTGTAAGTAAAACACAAGAGAAACATTTATATATAGAAAATATTTGTCTTACTGTAAATTTCAAATGTCGCAATACGTGACCATGATGGTTGTTATACATGTTGCGACAGTGGAGACGCACGTTAACACAATATGTATAAAGCATGAGTGTTATAGATTCGATGTGCGATTAAAATTGACTTTTGAAAGAATAATATGAATAAAATTTTTACCCATCGCTGCGTATAGGACGATTTAATAACCACTTTATGTTCTAAGGTAATAAGCAAAAAATGTATACTTATGTCGCATCGCTTAACGCACTACACTAAGCTATGGGTTAATAGATGGTAACTTAGGACCTCACCTCGAGTGTCTCGTTTACAATATAGTTATAGGAAACACATTGCATTCTCAAACAACTCATTGGATTTTACGCTTACAAGCTTTTCATGGTTCGTTTCTGTGTTAACACGTGTAGTAAGTGCCGCCGTCATTTTGTAAATATCGTCAGTTTATGATCTTACTAAATGTTAGCTGACAAATAATTTTTAAATAAAAAAATAATCTTAATTGTTTAAAAAAATATCAATGGTTCTTCACGAAACGTCAAGTTAGTAGTGAAATTATAAACGTACCAAAGTTTACAATCTGACGGTAGCAGGTGTCTTGGTGAACGGTGGCTTGATGTGTCCCCACTTTATGGAGATATTTGTACGCATTATCACTTTGTTTTAACCATTTCGATTGTTTACAGTTTTGTTGCTCACATTGCTTTGTTATTGTTTTTAAACGAGTTTGTTGTTAAAAAGAAAAATAAATTTAGCACAGAAAAAACATATTGTACATTGTTTTCCAAAATTCTTGACCAACATTTCGCAAAAGTCACAAAATCAGAATTTAATATCCTTGTTATTCCCAAGTAAGTTATGTATTGTAGTTATTTGAAAAGAACGACGATACAACACGCATAAAAAATGCGTAGTTAAGCGTGGAAATTGTAACTAACATAAAATCAATAGTTATTAAAAACCGAATATTTGTGTTGTGTTTTCAATAATTTTAAAACTAATTATGATTTAAAATTGAAATGATATGTTCTGTGTCAGGTGATATTCAGTCAGAGCTCGGAGTTGCTGGAGCGGGAGTCGTCAATGACGTCATCGCTGGAGGAGGTTTCCGGCACTCCCGGCAACGAGCCCTCCGGCGGCGCCCCGCCCACCGACCACTTCGGTGTCTTTAAAGACTTTGATTTCCTCGAATATGAAAGCGAAAGTATTGAGGTGAGAGTTTTTATGTTTATTCTGCTTTCATATATCGTGAAGAAATCTTAAATTATATCATAGATTTGATAAAAATAAGTACCCTTTTGCTCAGTATGACTCATAAATACAGGTATAATCGCCAAAAGCTCTTTCATTTGTTCATAGCAGGATAACTACATGTAAAATATTACTGTTGTATTAAAAACTTATCAGATTATAACAACTTTTATATTTAAACTTTTGTTTTGGTCATATTGCGTTAGATTTCTTAATAATACCTATGGCCACAGATATTTGTTTGATTTCAAAACCACACCAGTTTTCCAGTTTCGAAACTAAATGTATATATTTGTGGTTGTGTCCATCATTTGTTATAAGTAGTTTTTGGTTAGGGCGAGAGTTCGGACAACTTCAACTGGGGCGTGCGGCGGCGGCTGCCGAGTGAGGAGCGGCCCGTTGCGGGTACAAGCTCGATGCCGGTCGCGGTGGCGGGGACCAGTGGCATGGACCGCAGCCCCCCGCCGCAACGCGCGCGTCACCACCATCACAGGCTGGTGAGTGAACTTTTTTCTTAAACTTTACATGCGTAAGAGATACGTTAGAGACTGGAGGTCATCCGCTAAAGACGCCACCCTGACGCTGACAAGGATCCTCAATTAATTACAGAGCCAGAAATGGAAATGTGCGTATTTATTGTAAACTAATTTAGTTTTTGTACGACCTTTCAGTTAGGGCATGAGGACTCGTCCGACGAGGAGGGCGTGTGGGAGGAGGGCGGAGCGCGCGGGGATGCGGAAGCGGGCGGCGCCGGGGGCGGGGGGCACGAGCTCAACCTGCGCACGCGCGCGCACTCTTTCTCCAGCGCCTCCAGTGGTGAGCCCGATGGTCAGTTGTACCACACTAATGAAAATGTTTCATTTCTGCACGCTTTTGTATCGGTAACATTTTAATGTCACATGCTACAATCTTTTTCTCAACTTGGAACTTATCAGTGTTTATTACTATAACCTGGATCTAAATGTTTGTATGATGCTGGTGTTAGGAGAGCGCGGTGACATGACCCCAGTACCGAGCGGCGGAGGTGGGGGCGGGGGCGCGGCGAGCGGAGGCGTGGCAGCGAGCATCGGGGGCGTGGCGACAAGCGCCGCACTGCGTGACGCGTGGCGGTGCTCAGTGGCCGCGCTGCTGCGTCATGCCGCACACCTGCCGCCGGTCGCTCTCGTACACCGGCTACACACCGTGCTCAAGGTATAAAATATTACAATAGTCAATTTTCAGACAGTCGTCAGTGAAATGAATAACTATATTTTCCCGTTATAGGAAGTGACGTGCAAGACGGTGTCCGTGTGCGGCGAGGGTACGCTGTGCGGCGGGGGTGCGGGGGCGGGTGCCGGGGCGGGCGAGTTGGCGGCGGTGGTGGCGCGGCTGGCGGGGGAGGAGCCGCCGCTGCTGTGGGCGGGGCCTGCTGCAGCTGACTGTGCGCGTGTGCGAGACGCCGTGCGTTTCGCTGCACTAGAGATCAACGAACATCTCGAGACTTACTTCGATCGACGCGAACATGCGCTAGAGGTTCGTACAATGATTCTTTGTAATTTATACGATGACGAACGTAGAAGTATAATTTGCAATTTATATTCCAGATGCTAGAGTTGTCTCGCAGTAGCGAGGAGACAGCCCGCAGCCTGTACAAGCTCATCTTCCAGCTGCTGCTGCTGCTCGAGACCAACAACAAGATGGTCGTTGCCGTATATCACGCGGCACTCGATAATAGGGTATGTTTCGTATTAAATTTAACACGTTTATAGATATAAGTAAAGTATATCGGCTGGACATCAACATAAAGTATCCTCATATTTGTATATGCAACAAACCTACAAAGAATTTGATTCTGCACATCCGTTTCGGTATTATTAGTGCTGTTTATAGTATTTCGAGTAATATGTTCATGTGTCCGTGTACTCAGGGTGTTGAGATGAGCGCGGCGGTGTGCGCTGTGCGCAACGCGCTCGCCGCCAGCGTGGGGGAGGCGTGGGGCGAGCTGGGGGAGGCGGGGGAGGGCGGCGATGTACCCGCCTCCCCCTCGCCCGCCCCCGCGCACCACGACGACGCCAAGCTCACACATCTTATGCAGCGGCAGAGGTAATCACAATAATAAAACGCATCATCAGCCTAAGGTTGTCCACTGCTGGTTGGCCTTCTTCATCGATTACCTCATTTTCATACATGTTATTGTTAGATGGGCGGCGGCTCTGGCGTTGGTGCGGGAGCGCAACGCCGAGCGCATCTTGGAGCGCGGGGAGCTGCCGGAGGATGACGTCACCAGTCTGCTGCACGTCTACTGCAAGGGTCTCGCGCAGGCGCACCCAGGTAATACAACATTTACTATCATCACATCACTATAGGTGCTTGCTATTTCTTACGATGAAGCAAAGCATCGTGATGCAACTTGCATCTTCGAGAAAATTAAAATACATCCTAACTATGTACCTTACAGATAAAATAGCACGACCACAATCCTAGTAAAAGCAATGAAAAGTGTCTTGATGGTTAATTGTTTTTGCTCCAACTTATATCGCTCTTTACCTTATTATCCACTTAATATTCTTGTTACTACAAGAGGTACATTTTTAAACGTGATGTTTTAGAAATGGTTGCCATCACTCGTCCGGTGAACGAGCTGTCGCAGAACTTGTCCTTCATGATGGAGAGCCTCTACAAGGTGTCCGTGGCGCTGCAGCGTCAGGATTACTGATGCCGACGCCGGCGAGCGCCGCACAAGAAGCGACCTCATTAATCCTCATACACTAACAATGTCAATATGTCAAATCCATCTGGCATTTAATGGCTCCTACGTAAACTATCCTATGTTTAAAAACCAAATTTTGCAAAACAAAATAATACGATTACGCATTAAACCTGAATAAACAGTGGATATGACAATTTACGTAGGAACCATAAATTTTCTCTAACCATAAAGTGTCGACTAGATCTGACAGTGCATAATCCGACGAACTTGTCTGGCCCGCTGAGAGGCTCTGCTATCGCGGTTAATTATATCTAAAGATAAAATCTATTGGACAAAGAGTAGCACAAATTCCTTCTACAGTAGGCAGTTGGAGGAATTTTTTTTGTTGCAATTTGTAGTCGGGTCAGTAAGTTTTTCGATACAATCTATCCTGTCCTAACCTCACGTCAATGATCTCGTTTCTCCTTATATCTTTATTTTATAGTTATCAAAATTTTGATATCTTTAATTTTCATTTCCTTCTAATTTCAAACCTGATCTCGATAAACTGATATGAAATAATTTATATACAATTATATTATTGAATATTTAAGAAACCAAAATATTGCATGAATACGATAAAAAAATCACCATCTTTGAAGTATAACGATATGTCAAATTAAAAGTTATTTTAACCAAGTGTTAGCACGAAATTGTGCGAAACTATTCATTTAGAAAATATATTAGAAAATTCTGTTCAATATTTATAATTCACAATTAATTATGTGATAACTTTTTAAAGGATTTTTAATGAATAATCAATTTTATTTATATCGTTCTTTACTGTTATTTAAATCAATAGAAAAACTAAACCAAAATAAAGTTGTAATATTAATTCACTTAACAAATTTTGTTCAAAATTTTACGAACTATGTATATTAAAAATTATTTTAAAATGAAATCAAACTGTTATTATATAAATAACTGTATGACAATGTATATATTTAAAGTAATCGAAATAAAATCATGTTTAAAACTTTATTTATACAACAGTGAAATAATGGCATTAATAATTTATTATAATAATAATTTAATATCAAAAACATACCTAGAGTTATATATTAATTCTTAATCTGATCCAAAGTTGCTTCTAAATCGATGTTTTTATGTAATCCAATGAAATTAAAAAATCGATCATAATATCTAATTGAATTATCCATATTAAACTTTATTGTCACTCATATTAAAAATTGTAGCTAAGTGGCTTAATAAAAAATGTCTTCGCTAAAATACTTTTATCGCTTATAATTACTCAAATGTGTACGATTGACGTCTTTATGTGAGTTTGTTACCAAAGCGGTTTAGTGAAATGTGAGTACACAATACGTTCGTTACTATGAATTTTATTGTTAAAACCCTCGTTTTTCTAACATGCATGCCTATGCATGTGTGAATGTTAATTTAAGCCCGTTACACAACTCCAGTTTTAACTGTGCAATCAATTGTCAACCGTAGAGTTAAACTGGCAGATCTAAAGCTCTCTACCGACGCTATGTTCTGGCAGTTAAAATTGCCTGCACACGCTCATTTTTATCTGATTATTTCGACTGTGCAGCGAACTTGCGGGTTTAATTTTACAACTCCACTATTTAGTTTAAACTGAAGGTGTGTAACGGTCTTTATATGAATTATGTTCTATGTAAGTGTTCTCATGTTTGCGTGTCTGTGCATGTCTACGATCAACTCAGTGTTGTCAGTTTTTAAATGTTTCTAGTATAAAAATTTTATCCCCGCCGCAGTGCGCTTGCTTACCGCCTTTATGTTTGAACAATCCTCATTTTTATACATACATATACTCAAACTATTATTTGTGATATTATTTCTTTTTTGTTTTTTAACTGATAATGACAATATTTATTTTTAGTCTAATGTTACATTTTCGCAGCGCAGTAATTTCGCACGACGGCGATTTTAATATTAAATAAAGTTTATAGTTAAATATACTACTAATGTCTGTAACCAATTGTAAATGTATTTCATTTTATTGAATAATAAAGCATCAATTCTAAAATGTTGTTTCAATTTTATGTATACAGCAAATACTTAATATGAACAAAAAATAAAAATACATCCAGAGGCCGAGAAAGGTATATGGGCGGTCGCCCAGTCTTTAAATTGTGAGTCAAATAGACGGGTGTACTGTAGCTAATTTTTTTTTTCAAATACAAAAAAAAATACTATTTTGAAGGTATACATACAAGCTGTTGCCCGCGACTTTGTACGCGTGGAGTTCCATTTTTTTTTATGTTTTTAAGCTAGCGCTTGACCACGATCCCACCGACTGAGAGTGAAGATGAATTTATTTTAAACAATTTCAAAACTTGAAACTTTTGAATCAATAACTGCATCAAAATCCGCAGTAATAATTACTTCGATTTCAGAGAATACCTCCAAACAATATGTTATTTTATCATTTGTCTAATTTAATAAAAAAAGGAGACTTTATTTATTGTACAATATAACGATTTTTTCATTATATTGTAAATATATTTATTTATGGAATAATGAAATTTAAGAAAATACGGTATATGAAACAAAGGAGGGACAGTTTTAACACATTTTATTGACATTAAAAACGTTAAAATAGCCACATTCAGCTAATGTTGAATTTTCATTGGCAACACTGACGCAGGTCAACTCATCGGGTATAATCAATACTTATCACGCGCCTACCTTGTAGTTTTTTCTAGGTCAATTAGGCTTAGCATTACCCCTGCTCATTACAAAACTTAATTTTTGTTGGAGCTTTACTGTAATTGCGGTGATTTAGGGTTATTTTTACTTTATGTTTGGGGTAATCAGTATTTGTAAGCTAGCAACATTGCAGTCCATATCCGTAATGCACGGTTCACATTTGGCTAGTACAATTGGACAGGTGCAAAATCCAGTCATAAGTTGATAAGGCTCACAGGCGCTAGTTAGAAATCACACTGTGCCAGTTGATTTCCAGTCCAGTTTTTGAGCGCTACTGACCAACTGTACTGCTAAGTGTAAATCGCGCATTAAGTACACGTATATTA
Source organism: Papilio protenor (assembly GCA_029286645.1). NCBI lineage: Eukaryota > Metazoa > Arthropoda > Insecta > Lepidoptera > Papilionidae > Papilio > Papilio protenor. The sequence goes on from JAGSMZ010000042.1 coordinate 888,053, forward strand.
TCGCAAGAGTGGACGGAACGGAAGCGGCCGCGACACTATCGGCAATCGGCACAGAGTACTTTGTAACATACTGAAATAGAGACCAATCTTCGGCCTAAAATTGGGTAACACGAAGAAAAGCGCCATCTCTATTTCATAGTTGACAACTTTCTGTCTTTCGTCTTCTGTTTCTCTCTGTTTTTTTTTTAGCGGTATTTGAAATTTTAAATGTAGGTATATAAAAATATCTAAATATCCATATACCATTATGAAAAGATTTATATATCCATCCACAGAGGATACTGTTGGACGGTTACTTTCTGCCGTCCCGGGCTCTGGAGGTGTAGGGCTATTGAAACACTGTCTTCACATAGTTAACAAGTATATTATAAGCATCAACAATCACATTTTATACAATCTCATATTTCATATATCATAAAAAAATCAAATAATAGTTGAGAAAAGGCAAAATGATTTTATCTTCGTTTAGTGCATTTTTTGATTTTTTGCAAAACATCGTCTCCATCATCAATTTGGAAACCCGTGTAGTACTTGATGCATACCTTAAATAGCACATCTTATATAATATTATTTTACGCATTAAAGGCATGCTTTAATGTACAAAGAAGTATCAGAGAGATTAGTGCAACAATTTACTACTTTTACTTTACTGCTATAAATATGGTTGTGAAAGAACCAAATACATGTTAAAGACAAAACACTACAAACAAATATTTAAGTAGTCCGGCAATGTACAGGGGCACTAGGCCAAAGAAGTGGACTATGGCTATAAATTCTAATTATACGACGTCTTACTGCTGGATAGAGACAGTGTTATAAAGTCTGTAATGGTCTAAAGTAAGTAGACATAGAATCAGACATACCTCCGCTTTCTTTACAACCAGGAACGCAACAATGCTTGTCAGATGACATATTTACCTAAATAGTGTTGAGGATTTTCAAATTAAACGATAATACAGCGTACTTTAACGATAATTCAATGTAATAGACAGTAATAGATATTTTATTTATTGAGAGACTGACATCGAATTACAAGTGACAATTAAAAAGGAGTAAATCAGAGTTGAGTATATTGTGTAAAACTAAAAAGGTTTGATTCAACAAATACACTTAAAAAAAACACTACAAAAAGAAGTACTAAATAGCGGCATCTATCGTACATTAATTGAACTAGTAATTTTATTCGTAAAACTGCCATCTGTTACTGGTAGTTGGCATATATAGCAAATATAATACTACTAAAAACAAAATTAGTCTCTTTCCTTTTATCAAAATAGATCTAAGGTCCTCCGTTATATTGCAATATTTTATCTTCGGGTTTCCAAGTTAAATGTACTGAGATTGTGCCGCATGGCAATCGGTTTGGGGCCGGCAGATCGGACTGTTGTGTTATTTTTATTTATCATTACCATTTTACAAAATAACTTCCGTAAAATATAAGTTTAAATCCAGTCCTCATTTTCAACAATTAACGACATTAATAATGGAAACACGGTATTATGAAGGTTGTGGACGGGAGGGACCCATCAGATGTATATTTCTCGGAGAATTTCATCCCGTCGCAGGACCTAAAATAGCGTGCCAGGTTAGTAAATAGTGAAGTCCTAATTATTTTTTATTATAGTTAAAAGTATCAAGTTTACTTTTGTCTATCTTACTATTCTATAACTGTCCAATCTTATTTAACGGGTTCAAGTTCCTCCATCACATGTTAAAAAAAAATAGAAAAGTTTATTGTTTACTATTACCAATGCAAAAATATAAGAAGCGACCAACTTCACTTTGTTTTGTGCAGGATTTCAAAAATTTCTTATACGTATCAAAATGGCGCGTAGTTTTTTATACATTTTAATTGTAGCATGGTGATTCATTGCACATATTTACTTTTATGTAACACGTGAACATTTTACAAAAGTTACATACTCATATAGAGTAGTTATTGTAACTTTTAAAATTAAACACAATAGGTAAAGTAGATAACATTTTTTAGGTTACATTAACAATAATAAAAAACTTGGTAACAATCAGTGTATGAAATGTAATTGCATTTTAAATATATGTTTTAATGTTTGTCACTTCAGGCAAAGGTCGTTCACATACAGGCTCCTCTATTTATTGTGATACATTTATTCATGGATTTTTGTTTTTGTTCACAGTTTCCTGAAGATTTTATTTCAAAGGATTTATTTGATTCATTAAGCACCTACATAATCCCCAAACCGATTTTGCAAAAGAAAAACATAACTTTGTAAGTACATTTTTTAATGTTTTTTTTTATTAAAACAGTAGAAAATACAGCACAAACAATATCTTGGTTACTTATGGCAACCGAAACCATAGACTTGGTCGTAAACTATGCAGTTGGAAATAACAATAAGTCGTTTTTAATTATTTTATTATAATGACTGGGTTATTATAGTTGAAGGTTACTGGTCTTAATTATTGTATTAGTTGGTTTGTACTGTATTTACTGAAATACTCACTGCCACTCATATCTATGACTTCATGTTATGAGTAATAGCTTTTTTGCACACTTTTTTTGTATTTGGCAATAGACTATGTTTTTTATGTTGTGTTTCTTCGTGCACCTGTTCTGTTTATTCTTATCTGAATTTTTATGTGAAGAAGAAAATAGATATTGTTTAATTAAATTCAGACTAATTGGTGACGGTAAAAATTTAAATATATTTATAGACCGTCAAGATGTATGAAGGAGTGAAACTAAATTATGGTAGCTGACATTTTACATTTTTTCTGATGGTACCAACCAGTAGCAGCATCCCTCACCGGGCTATAAAGTCTTGTTTGATTATAATTGGAATATGACAAGAAGATGAACACTGTAATAGTGTTTGTACTTTACAAAACTTACAAAAAGTGTATATCTGCAGTATTTACTAGTGTAACATGTTATGCAACCTAAAATAATCCTATTGTAATTTTTTTTTAAATTCCGTTTTGAGTCATAGAAAAATATAGATGAAAAATACTCTTTTTTCAGTAATGCACCTGCTCACAAGATATTGGGCTACCCAATCTACCTCAAGAGTCCACGCTATCCACGAAATGTCTACGTTTTTAACCTGTGCTTTGTCTGTGATAATTGGTCAAGAACTGTTCAGTATGAGCCGGTAGTAAAGAAACTAGGAGAACATTTGGTATGTATGGCAATTACACATGAGGACAAAAAAATAGGACAATAATGCTAAACACTCATTAACAAAGTTTTCCTGCTAGTCATGTCTCACCTATCTAAATTCATTTTGTTTTTTATTTATGTATAATTAAAAGTTTTATAATATACTCACAGATAACATTAGAAGAGGAGAGTGCATTTGTGTCTGGTGGCTCGTCCCGTCTGCCCACTTTCCTCGCTCATCTACTGTACGACTTAAACACTTATCGCAAGACAACTGTCACAGGTGAGATAAACATTACTCTCATATCATCATCACCAGCTCACTATCCCCACTGAGGGGCTCGGAGCCTACTCTAAGTTAGGGTGACTAGGACATAGTCAACCACGCTGGCCCACTACGGGTTGGTTGACTTCACACATATCTTTGAATTTCTTCACCGATATGTGCAGGTTGCATCACAATGTTTGCTCTCATATACTCCAGTGTAATTGTATACAATGGATTCTTAATGGTATGGCAATACAGACAACCTATAAAATCTAATAATTTTAACTTCGAGAATCAATTTTTTTCTTTTTGTGATGTGTATATTTACATATTTAGGTTTTTAATAAATTGCCTTAATTTTGTGTTTGAAATTCTCACTAAAATTATAAATGTGAAAATTTAGATGGATGGATTGGATCATGGATTCAATGGATTTGGATCAAATTTGTCATAGATGTAAAACATTCTGGAAGAACATATCGACTAATTTGTTTTTTAAATCCTTGCGGTAGTGGGCAAAAAGTAGTAGCTAGTATATGTATTCGAACAGAAGGGGACACGATTATACACGTGAAGGTGACGGAGATACGTAACGACCCGAGCCCTGTTAACGACCACGACGTCCCGGTGTTAGTGGCATCCATCGGTCAGCCGCGACCAGGCTCCTCCCGGAGCTCACAGGTGGCACCGGACTCCACCGATGATATCTCAGACGGGCTGGACAACCAACATCCCATGGAAATATACACTAATTCCAACTGGGACCTTACTACTAAACAGGTAACAAGATAAATTATTTTAGGTTACCATGGTTACTGAAATTTATTGTTGTTATTTGAATTTTGACTTTTTCCAGCTCTTACCATACATAAACGGGTATTATCACGTGTCCAAGATTGCAGCTAAAGTTAATGTAGAGAAAACTCTTGTCAAAGCATGCATTCGGAACTTGGTCTACTATGGAGTGGTAACCATTTATATATTTAACAATACAGATAATGTCTTTAGTTATTTACACAATTTACTAATGTTTTTTTCCGTTCATACTTTAAAAAAGGTTCATATTAACAAGACTAGCTATACTCATAGTTGAATTTAATTAAAATGAAATTTATATTTACACATGTCCCTAATATAAATTATTGTCTATGGACACGCTATACTTGTCTATTTTTAATATTTACACCATTCTGAAAGTAAAATAGTTTCAAAACATTTGTTATAATCTTTCACTTCTATTGAAATCAACTGTAAAAAATTGTAATAAGTTGTGAAGCATTAATTTGTCAGATTATGATAATATTAATAATATGTATTAAAATGTGGTAATGTTTTGTTTTCAGGTGAAACTCATACCTTTGCTGAAGTTTAGTAACATGTATCGAGCGACCGCTAAAATAAATCGCATCAAAACAGACATTGAACTGCAAAACGCTTGTCTCTCTTTCATACGACTCAGAGGCAAGAGGAAGGTATGTTATCAGTATTACTAATTAAATAATAACATTGTAATATTTAAAAACTAGTAATAATATAGCATATGTTGCTCAATCCATTGAATAGATGAATCTTACTATACTATATACTATAAATGTTTTTAGATGGATGTTTTTTACTAAATATCTTTAGAATAGTTCTCGTAATTTTTCACAGATGTAGAATATATATAGAACATTTTGGCAACTAATTTTTTTTTTATTCTTCCAACAGCAGAGTAGTGTTTTCTATAGTTTTTTGAGCCATGTCCTAATTTGTCCTTAATTTTTCAACCTTAAACATTAACAGTAATGCCATGACAGCAATTTTTATACAATTAGCTCTTTTTGTTATATTTGGCTCTCATACCTACTGCATATTAATACTCTGGAGCTTTCGGTTAAACTTGTCTAGTCAAAAAAAAAGCCTGATTTTCTGAGCCTGAGCCTTAGCCAACCCTGTGGGGTGTTGTGCCATTGTTGGGATGTACAGCAGAATATACATGATGTCCAGCCTCATATCGAGGAGGTGCTGCAAGTGCTGAGCCTGCTGCAGCAGGGGTCCTCGCTCCGGTCAGTCAACGAGCGCTTCCACGCCATCTGCAGGCGCGTGCGCTTCGATGTACGCAATCTCATCGTCTTCACACAGATGCATGGACTTGTACGCTGTTTAAAGAGGTAAAACTCATATTATTGCTAAATTTATTGACAGTTAAGACTTTTTAATTCCCTTTTTCTAAAGAGTAAAGTATTTAATAAGCTGATTTGTATTGTAGTTCGAAATGGGCCAATTCTCGTCTTAACTCAATTGATTAACAATAAATGTTACATTATAGACCTTTGCAGAAAAAAAACTAAAGGTCCCATGAAAACAAGATAACTTGTGATGGCGTTCAGTGTCGCCTTGCTCCTAGAAACGTATTTCTACGCTGTTGTGCTACTGAATACTGAATTGTGAACTAAGAAAATTTCAACAACTAGCTGTTGCTCGCGACTTCGTCTGTGTGAAATTAAAAAATAGCCTATGTTAGTCACCGATAACGTAGCTTTTAATGGTGATAGAATTTTTGAAATCGGCCCAGTAGTTTTTGAGTTATTTCAATATATACAAAAATACAAATCTTTCCTCTTTATAATATTAGTATAGATTAGTGTAGATAGATGACAATGATGCCGTCCTCAGCGTGACGTCACACTTTCTGTGTGTTTCGTGTCGCATTAGTGAATGTCTAATCTGTAATATCAAAAATATTTTTAGTCTTAATTAATTTGAAACTCAATTTCATCCGAATTATCAAGTGCAGAAGCAAATTAAGTTTGTTGCAGTTTAATGTTCGTAACATTATATTTGTAATAACCACTACAGTTTTATATTGGTGCAATTTGTATTATAGTTTTCATATATTTGCAGCGCTTGTTTACGAGAATTGGTTTCACAATATTAGGTATAACATAAACGTCAATCGTCGAGATATTTGAATCGAGGAAATTCTTTCAGATATCCCACATACTGTCAACGTCCACGGTCATCCGCCGGCTCAGATGTTAAAGGTTTGCAGAGACTGTTCACAGGTGAGCGATGTACGGATGAGATCTGTTGCCTCACCTCCTTAGATATGCCCTCGTTGGAACGCGTTATAGAAGAAGACCCCAACGTCGCTGTTATACTCTGTTAATATTACATCGTTTATATCACAATCGTATCAAAATAAGCAATAATGAAGCTATTCTAGTATATACTTTGAGAGTTTTTTTACTGCATGTTAAAGTGATAATTGTAGTTATTTGGGATCGCTGAAGCTTATTGGTTATTTATTTTAGTATTGTAAAGTAAATTTAGTTTTTCTTTTACATTAATATGTGCTCTAGGTTTAGATGTCGAGTGCAATAATTTACCCCTAAGGTCTTCTTACATATTTAACATTATATTATGAAATTTTACATCACATATACATTGTAAAGAAATGTCAAGAGAATATCGTTTTCGTTATTTCGACATAATAAAAACATATCGAATATATCACAAACCTTGCATCACAACTTTAAAAAAAAATCAAACAAACAATTTAATCTTTAAAACATTTTTTTTATTTCAACAATAAGCTCCTGTCCCACCACTAGCTGGTAGAGGTTCAGATAACTTAAAAGTGACGTCACTGTCTGATAAGGGAACAAAATCCGATATTTCCATCACATATTTTATACATTGGATTGTTATCAGACAATTTACAACTTGGCGGGACAGGCCCTAGAACTGGCAATTTTATACAATTAAAAATAAATTTTCAGCTTGCACATATTCTATAACTATATTTGCCAATTATTATCTTTTTTGTATATCTTAAAGTTATTAGATTGAAATAAGGTGTTATGTATTATATAATTGGTAATTGTGTGTCAAACGTAATAAATACCACCGTTTTAATATTTAACTTATATATTAGTTGTAATGATTTATGTAACTATTATGTGGCATTCAAGTGCTTTATAGTGTTAACGATGCAATACATTTTTAAGTATTGATAGGGAAGGTGGAATTAGTAAAAAAAAATCGATAGCAGTTAATTTTTAATATAAATTTATAGTAAGTCGTAAAACTGCATATAAACGTTAAGTTAAAATGTTTATTGAAAAACTCAAGTAAACAAGTTTGCTCTAACTACTTAATCATACGCTTTTTAACTATTTTTTACATACTTTTAGGATTTCCGTCTTCAGTTAAAGAAATGTTTTATGTTAAATTATTAATAGCTTTCCAATATTCAATTTTCATTAATGTTTCAAGTGTATTCAAGTTTAAACTAACTAGCCCTTTAATATCTGGCATAATAAATATTGTAACCTACAATTCTATATCTTAGTGAATTTATTACTTTAATCAATTAAAGACTGAATATTTAAGATAACAATTAGGATTTATTACTTTTATGGCAATATTTATAACCAAATTCATTATATATTGAGTTTGAGTATTTCTTATCTATTATGTGCTTTAAGCGATCCTTTTACAATTTGTATGTGGATGTATGAATTTAGTGGTTGTGGAGAATTAGGTTATTTTACAATTTTACCAATTTTGTATGCTTGGTGGGAAAATTATTTTTAATTTTGCGCTTCGCCATACAAATCTAGAAAATAATTTTGTATGTATTAGACAAATTAATAATCAACGTGATTACCTTGTACTTTAAGTTATTAAATAAATGTAAACAATCTAAGTCACAATATAAAAGTATTAATTTAAAACATTCTGTCCATGAGTGATACTCGTTTTATGTTATTTAGGAGATTTTACTCGAATTAATTTATTGATTCATTGTTCCGTCGTTTTAAGTTAACGTAACTTACGGTCGGTAATAACTTAATCGTATAAATGTTTAATATTCGATGTTATCAAATCTTTATTCTTCTTCAAAATCTCTTTATTCTAAAATCTTTTTGTCAATAATTATTTTGTCTAAAATTAAATATTGAAATATTCAATCATAACTTGCACAATTTATCCATATGGAATGAAATAAATGTTTACTCTACGATAAATCTTACTGTTCTGTTATTCACTTTATAATTTTTCAACTAAACTCACATTAGAAAAATAATTATTTTAATGATTTCTATACATTTTATATTGTATAAGTTTTCACTGTAATTTAAATGAAAATTATGTGTTTCAAATGGTTTTTTTGAGTTTGATTTTGTTACTGATTTTAAAATTTCAAATGACAAAATTAAACTTATTTTCCTTTGCTTGGTTTTCTTGTTTTGAAGCACAAGTTTTAAAAATTTTAGGGCTGAGTTTGATCCGTGTTTCTTACACAATACGTTTTAAGTAATAAGAGTAAATATCAAATTAAATAATAGCGTTTGATAACTTTAATACATTCTTTCTTAAAATAAATTATTTATAATATACTCACAATAATGTAGTTTATTTATTATCTAGAAGTACCTATTGTACATGTATTAATTAAAATTAAGAGCGCCTTTAACTAAACTATCGCACAACTGTTTAGACTTGCTTTGATTCCTATAATCTTATATGGAGCTGTGCGCGCTACTCGATTGTTGTGTAACTAAACAGTTGAATTGGCAGCGAAACAATCGACAATCGCACAACAGTTGTGCGATAGTTTAATCAAAGATGTGCCCGTTCTAAATAATATTTTTAAGACAATTCCTACTTCTAGTAACTTAATTTTTTTAGTAGAATAATTTGATACCAATGTTTAAGGGATGAGATGCATGTGTCATTGGTCATTTCATTGTAAATGTATTCATTAACTGTTGTGGAAAAATATCTTGAAAATTACTTATATTAAAGGCTCATTATGTTCACTTGGAAAAAATTATTTGATGCTATTTTTTGTAGTTCTATTAGTTTATTTAACAGTAATAAAGTACTCAAGCCAAATACAATTTGTTTTATTAATGCAACACCTGGACAATATCCCCTTCCCATGCGTCCCCTTCCTATGCGTCCCTTCTGGAGATAGACAACTAAGTGAAAACAAGACAAGGTCACTTGGTTATTTTGGCAAGTTTCGGTGGCTGGATGCTCGTTTGTCACCTTATTCTATTAAAAAAATACTTCATCTTTCAGTTGCATCTATAAAATAAAACGGTACACGTTTTTGTACAGGTGCATGAAAATAAACTTTCTGTTGTCAGAGTTGTTGAATATTTGAATCAACAGCAGCCTGTTGCATTACTTGTTAGGCAATGCAAATATAAAAGAATGATTTGAAAGTTATGAAATGGAAGGCAATTATAAACTTGATTAACGTTTTTGTTAGGAAGGGATGGTGAAAAGAATTTTATTGTCTCCATTTGAAGTCGTCATCCCACGTTAACAGCTGTTTCCTCCTATGTCGTATTGCATACATAAACATCATTTTATGAGAAAGTCAAGTTTTAAATAAAATAGTAAAGAAAACAATTTCAACGATAGTTTAACAAAGTAAATTAATTTTCTCTTCTAACCCTAAACCAGTTTTGGTATCGATTTTTCCATATGGCAATATCATCGTACTTCCAATACGCATGTCAGGACAAAGACTTGAATAAAACTGGACTAAGCAATGCTAAGAAAGAGATAGTAAAATGAACTTTAGGGTAATAAATTTAAGATTCAATTTACGATGCTGAAATGCATGTAGTAAGAACGAAACAAGAGAGATATTAACGTGAAAGTCGCTGTCCCTTTCTTTCGCATGCAAGGCAATGTAAGTTACAAAGGGTGAGTTCAGTGGTATTATAGTATTATAAATTCTAAATATATTTTCTTCGGTTTATAATACTTAAATACAATCTACTAAAAAAATATACAAACTCTATAAATGTCTCTTTCGGCAAAAAATGTAGATGCAAGTGCTCAGTCCTTTTCGTACATTTTCCACGAGTCAGGGCAGGGCGAGTATTGATGTTGATGTATTGATTTTCCCCGGTCCTGCTACCCATTCCACTTATTTATTTTCGCATTGTGCTCTTTGCGTTACTGTGGAAAGCATCGAAGATTGACGAAGTTTAAAAGGATTTAAATCAAATAATGACGCTTAATACCATCATGTGTTTACTATTTATGGAGGTAAGTAATTATGTTATGTTCATATATTATTTAGTTGATGTTTGAAAATTATTTGTTCTCTTACATACGATGGATCAGCCATCACCGAACGGAAAAAATTACTGAGAGAACATTCCAGATTTTATGTTTATTATGCGTTTGTGATGTTATTTTAACACTGCTGTGCGTCTTTAGCTTTCTTTCGCTTATTAAACAAGAAATTTACGATTTAATTTTTACCTGCATTTATCTATGGTGGTCTAAGAAAATGTCGGTATGTGACAAAAACGCAATAAACTGTTTTTTTGGTCAGCAGCGAGTTTTTAATACAGGCGATTAACTTTTAGAAACATTTGTATGTGTTTAGTTTAATTTGCCCAGAGAATAGGTGAATTAAATTGTTTGGTTTTGGTGCCAAATGGTAACTAAAGCTTTATTTTCGGATTATCCTCTTATACTACCAGTATAGTGTATGAAGTAGGCAATGAAATAAAGATTTTTAACAAGTGTTTTCTAAGTTTTTTTACCTATTTACCATGATATGAGTGTGATGTGCTGTTGCTGTGTATTTTTAATGGCGGGACTTGAAGGAAGATGCAAGAAGCTTTGTTTCTTTTTTTATTATGTTTTAGAACAGGATAATATGCAATATAAGTTATACATCGAGTGTTTGGAGCTAATCGAGTATTGATTTTCGAAATGTCAGTTTACAACTGACAACACTGAGCAAATTCACTCGGACTATAAATCCTCGGAGCAATTTTTTGCCTCACTTTTGTGTCCTGGATTTCGAATCTATATTTCGATATTGCAACGTTTTGTTTAGTTTTATTTTTATACCGTAAAATAAATGGCAGTCAAATAAGGACCCTCTGACAAAAACAAGTACGTACCGTGAGAGTGGCGCTGCTATCGGTTGGTTCTGTCAGAAAATATGTTAAATCTACTTGGACATGCAATATGAGAAATCAGGAGGGCGCTAGTGAGCTGTCATAATTTAGTTTCACTTATGCCCACCGGTTTAAATAACTTATCGGTCTATACCTTACCTGGTGCGTTTCAAGATTTTCACTTTGAGATTTTGATGACTCACGGCCATAGAAAATCAAATTCATTTTGTATAAAGATTAACATCGTACTTATTTATAGTTATCACAGAAACGAATATAGACGCATAACGATCACTAATGAACTATCGAAAATCGGTTTGACAAAATGAATCGAATAAAGAAATATGTACTGAGTTTTGGATTCTTTATTGTATTTTGTAATTATATACTAATTTGGCTATCACAATTACTTGTAAAACAATTACATACCTTTCCTTAGGTTTAAGGTTCTAAATTTGATTTTGAAGAATGAAATAATAATAGAAAGAAACAATTTCGAAATAATAATATCCAAATTATAGATTCGCCCGTTATCTCGCAGAGCTACCTTTGTCATTCAGACTCGAGTTGTTCGCAAAAAGAGAGCCCAAAAGAAAGGCTTTCGTTTCGAAAAGTCGAGCAATTGTGCTATTGTAGGACCTATTTAATAGTCATCAATTTAATAGTTTTTGAGTTATTCATGCGGATCAATAAGCATCTTAGTATTTTGAAGTATAGTTTGTACAACTATTATAATTTCTACGAGGTGGGGCAGCTGCCTCCTCCCCATGCCTAACTTTGGCAATGTTTAACAATGTAACGGCGGTATAAAATACTCCTTTTATTTGAAGTTTGACCTGACCAATGACTTAATTTTTTGGGTTTACATTTCTTTAAAGTCCGTATTGATCCATTCTCTTCCAAGGTGGTTCGTTATCTAAATAAACTGAGATCACACGCAATCAAACTTTTCGGACTTTTACCACAAGTAATTGGTAAATCTCAAGATTTCGTGATTTTATAATAACATGTAAAGTATATCAATTCAGTCTGAATGTAGGGTTTGCTTAGCTATGTTATTGATCAATTGTGAACACCGTGAGTTTATAATTCGACTAAATATTGTCAGGTTTTAACAAAACTAATAACACTATAAGTTGTTAACATGTCCTAATAAAATAAAAATATTTTAGTGCACAATTTGACGATTTGAGTTCAACGATTTATAAACTGCTCAGAAATAAGATAACTATTGTTACGAGCGTGAGGGATAGAGTTAAAACGCCTTGAAAATTTCTTCGTTAATTTATTCGCGATATACAGAGACAGCGATTCACAACACTCACACAAATGTTTCTTAAAACTCCACGACACACAAAATACAGGATCACTAACACAGAGTACTTAACAGAACAACACTGTCACTATAACACTTGCACTTTCACTCCGCGGTCACTTAATCTTCTTCGTAATTCGCTCAGGACTTCTTCTTCACAGTTCACTTTCCACTGTAAAACTCCCCGAGTCACGACTGACTCCCCTTATATACCCCGAATTTCGATCTTCTTTTCGTTATTCATTTGTCATTTTATTCCAGAACTTTCTCGATAGTCCAAATTACATAAATTTCATAATGGAACATTCTCGAAGCCGTTTCGAATATTCGAGACATCTTTTCGCGAACGTCATTTTCGCTACTCGCGGCGATCGAACATTCTGGAAACAGAACGATTATTCTTCGAATATGTTTTTTCGCTAATCATCAATAGATGACGTCGCGACATTGCCCTCCGCTAAGTCATGCTCGTCCCGAGCACCATTAGACCCGTAGTATCGTGCTAGCCGGTCCACATGAACGATCATAGCAGGGCTCCGAGCGGATCGACGAATCCTGTAGGTGACATCATTCAATTTTGTAACCACCTTGTACGGGCCTTCCCAACTAGGCTGCAGCTTAGGTGATTCCCTTTTCGCCGTATTGGATTATGGAGCCAGACCAACATTCCTTCTTCTAATTCGCATCTGTTAGCATTGCGGTCATACCTCGTCTTCATTCTGTCACTCGCCTTAAGACTAGCTTTCCGCACATGATCGTAGACGTCCAGCATCCTTTTTCGTAGGTCATGTACATAATCAGTCACTTCTGCTGGAGTATCTGGTGGACAACCAGAAAGCAGATCCGCTGGCAGCCTCAACTCTCTTCCAAAGTTTACTCGTGCTGGAGTAGCTCCCGTACTCTCATGGACCGCCGTTCTATACGCTAACAGAAAAAGTGGTATATAGTCGTCCCAATCCTTCTGATGGCTATCAACTAACTTTGCCAAATGACGCTCCAAAGTTTGGTTGAATCGTTCCACCATCCCATCAGATTGAGGATGGTACGAAGTGGTGCGTGTTTTATGTATCCGCATTATCTTGCAAACTTCTTGAAAAACCATGGACTCGAAATTCCTGCCTTGATCGCTATGTAGTTCCAGCGGCAAGCCGTACCGACAGAATACTTCATCCACCAATCTTTTAGCGACCGTTTTAGCTTCCTGGTTTGGCAAGGCGAACACTTCTGGCCATTTCGTGAAGTAATCCATAACGACGAGTATGTAGCGGTTCCCATTCTCGGTGACTGGAAATGGTCCTGCAATGTCGAGTGCTATACGCTCCCATGGTTCCCCGACATTATACAGCTTTAGTGTTCCCCTACTTCGTGTCTGTGGACCTTTGACGGCGGCACACTTTGTGCATTTCCGGCACCAGTCTTCGACATCTTCTCTACAGTGTACCCAATAGAACCTCTGCTTTATCTTCACTAGAGTCCTTCGTACTCCTAGACGTCCACCAGAAACACCATCATGAAACGCTCTCAAACCTCATTCACCTTGGATCTTGGTACAACTAGCTGGAGGTAATTTTCATTACCGTTAGTTGATTCCCAACGCCGATACAGAAGTCCGTTTTTAAATTCCAGACTGTCCCATTGAGCCCAGTAACTTTTCATCGTGCTGCTGTAACTGGCCACTTGATTCCACCGAGGTCGAGTCGCTCCGATTTTTAGGCATTCGATGATCGGTTTTAAGTCGCAATCAACCTCCTGCGCCATCCGCATTGCGTCGTTACTCCACTCGTTGCAAACAGTAATGTTCGAAACCGGTAACGGTTCGAATAACTTTGATCGCTGCACCTTCTTTCTCGTCTTGTCTACTGCAGTGTTTACAAGTTTCCGAGCAAGGTCGCCTGGACAGTCCATCAGCATTTCCATGAATTCTGCCTCCACGATGCTCAATTTCGAACTCATATTCCTGTAGTTTCTCGATCCAAAGAGCCACCTGCCCTTCTGGATTCTTGAAATTAAGTAGCCACCGTAATGCAGCGTGGTCTGTTTTTAAACGAAATTTTCGTCCCAAGAGGTATTTCCTGAAATGCTGAAGTGTCTTGACGATTGCTAGCAGTTCTCGACGAGTCACGCAGTAGTTACGTTCTGGTTTCGATAACGACTTACTGAAGTAGGCGATGACGACTTCATTTGCACCTTGTTTTTGCGACAGTACAGTACAGTAGTTACTGGCATCGGTATCGATTATAAACTCCCCGTCTGCGTCTGGGTATCCCAACACTGGCGTTTCACATAAGCTCATCTTTAGCTTCTCAAACGCAGCGGTGCACTCCTCGTCCCAAACAAATGGTCGCTTTTCTTCAGTAAGTCGATGTAGAGGTCTTGCAATGTCGGAAAATCCTTTCACGAATCGTCTGTAGTACGAGCACAATCCCAGAAATGCTCGTACTTCTGTATTATTCTTCGGTTCTGGCCATTCTTTTACAGCGGCAGTTTTCGCAGGATCCGTCCGAAGACCCTCCTCGGAGACCACATGTCCCAAATAGTTAACTTGCCGTTTGAAGAAACTGCACTTCTTGGGGCTGAGCTTTAACTTTGCAGCACGTAACTTTTCTAGTACCTTCTCCAATTTCTTCAGGTGATCGTCGAAATTCTTGCCAACGATGATTATGTCATCAAGATACACCAAACAAGTCTCTCCCAAAAGACCAGCCAAGACTTGTTCCATCAGACGTTCAAACTTCGCTGGTGCATTGCATAGACCAAAAGGCATCACCTTGAACTGCCACAGGCCTTTTCCTGTTGAGAACGCGGTTTTCTCCTTATCTGCCGGATCAAGTTTTACTTGCCAATATCCACTCTTAAGGTCCAAAGTTGAAAACCATTTCATTCCGCTTAAGGTGTCCAATGTGTCGTCAATCCTTGGTAAAGGGTAACTGTCCTTCTTGGTCACGTCATTTAAACGACGATAATCAACACAGAATCGTGTTGACCCATCCTTTTTCTTAACGAGGACCACCGGCGAACACCAAGGACTCGAAGAGGGCTCTATAACATCGTTCCGTTTTATTTCCTGGATCATCCCCTCAACCTCCGACTCACGGGCCAACGGTATCCTTTGAGGTCGCTGTCTGATGGGTAACTCGTTCCCTGTATTCATTCTGTGCTTCACGCGTTCACTCTTCCCGATATCTGCATCACCAGTTGAAAATGTGTCCCCAAAGCGTAAAAACATATTCCTCGCCTTCATCCTTTCCAACTTAGTGAGCTCATCACATCCGTCAAGTAGCCTGTCCACGAGACTTCTGTCTACATTGATGTTGCTCCTCGATGGCCCACTGTTGCAAGTTTTCTCCGTGGCGTTGCTTGCGGTCTTTCAGCTGGGCGCGGAAGGCATGCTCTAGATGTTTGTCACCGTATCCTGTCTCCAAGGCGTCTAACAATCGATCGTTAGTCGCACCGTGCCCTACCGCCTCTAACACGGACAAGGCCTGATCTCGGAGCCCGAGTGTTAAGGGGGTCGCCGCCTGTTCATTGTCCCAACCGTTAACCTCCACGACCTTTTCAAACTGCCGTCGATAGGCGGCCCAAAATGAACGACCGTCAAATTGTGGAACTTTGAATTTTTCAACAGACGTTGAGACGGTAGGTAGGCCGACCACAGCTTTGGCTTTCATGTTTGCGATCTCTTTTTCGAAGCGATCCATCTTTCCGACGATATCGTCAACTTCCGACTTAAGTTTTGTAAGGCGCTCACCATGTTCTTGGATTTGCTTCTTTACAATTCCAAGCTGTTGCTCTACCGCTGTGGCCACGTCCTTGACAATCAGCTTGGCCTGTTCGTCATGGCGACGAGTCTGCTCCGTTAATTGCTCTTGAAGGCAGCGAGCCTGTTCTACCAGCTACTCTTGAAGGCACCGAGCTTGTTCCTCCTGTCGGCGAACCTGTTCCTCCTGACGGCAAGCCTGTTCCTCTTGGCGGCGAGCCTGTTCGTCAAGCATCAGCTTGAGTGATGACATCATTGCTGCGAGGTCGCTTTGCGTTGACCCTGCAGCGGCTCCTTGAGAGACTTCAGCTTGAGCACTTTGTTCATTAGAACCTTGGCCATCAGTCGACGCACCCGCCTGACTGCGTGTCGTGGGTCCCTTCTTGTCGTCGCGATCCATCAAAGGCATTTTTATTCTCTATCCCACTTCTGACACCAAATGTTACGAGCGTGAGGGATAGAGTTAAAACGCCTTGAAAATTTCTTCGTTAATTTATTCGCGACTTACAGAGACAGCGATTCACAACACTTACACAAATGTTTCTTAAAACTTCACGACACACAAAATGCAGGATCACTAACACAGAGTACTTAGCAGAACAACACTGTCACTATAACACTTGCACTTTCACTCCGCGGTCACTTAATCTTCTTCGTAATTCGCTCAGGACTTCTTCTTCACAGTTCACTTTCCACTGTAAAACTCCCCGAGTCACGACTGACTCCCCTTATATACCCCGAATTTCGATCTTCTTTTCGTTATTCATTTGTCATTATATTCCAGAACTTCCTCGATAGTCCGAATTACATAAATTTCATAATGGAACATTCTCGAAGCCGTTTCAAATATTCGAGACATCTTTTCGCGAACGTCATTTTCGCTACTCGCGGCGATCGAACGTCCTGGAAACAGCGCGATTATTCTTCGAATATGTTTTTTCGCTACTCATCAATAGATGACGTCGCGACACTATTATAAATATACACATAATACATGCACTTTAAAATTTGCTTACAAATTCAAATTTATTCTGATTTACTTTAGTCAGTGAAAGCGATGGCTTGCATAAGCTGTGCATTTTTACTTTACATTCGCCAATATTTCAGGACTAGTCGACAGGCACAATCATGGCTTGCTCCAAGCTACAAATATCGGAGCTGTCCTCCATGGACCCAGAAAATTATGAGAAGTTCTTTCGTGCAATACAATGGGTTCCAAATAGGTAATGTTTATGCATTATTTGTTAGCTGGTGTTGGAGAAACATATAAATTGTGCTCTGCTTCTTAGTGATTTATGTTATTGGTAGGTTAAGCATTTAATCATATATATGGTTAACAGGAAATTGGATAAAAAACCCTACAAAAGGATCACGAAAAAGGAAAGATTGAGGAGAATTAAAGCGACCGGGTCTGTGGGCCTTTGCATCGCACCCGTACTGCTGCGGAATGCATCACATTTCGCAGTCTACGCCACAGTCCGCAAGTCTATACTTACCCGATCCTCACAACTGCGCTCAGTATGTCCTGAAACACCCGAAAATAGTGATAATGAAGAACCTTCCTGCAGTCATCACCACTCTCAGCCGAGAGTGCCAAAGGTATTGTAACTTAAATATATTTTAAAATATTATATATTTTACATTCAAGCAACTGCAATGGATTGGTTTTAATCACAGTAGATTATTGTTCAACTTATTTACAACAAAAACAAAAAACAAAATCCGTAACTCTTTACTAAAAATTAATCTTTTTTGTTTTAGATCACAGGCATTGGTCTGCGCGCGGTTTTCTCTCTGATTTCCGAGTCCAGATACAACAATGTAACTTTCTGTGAAAAATCACTAGAAGCTTTGTTGGATGTATTACAAGGACATACCCCGGAAGAGATGGCTCAAGAGCCCCATGAGGTATATGAATACGTTCATTTAATAAATGTAATAAAACATTCTTCTTCTGTGATTTTAAAAAGAATTGTTTACGACAATACGCCTACCTTTTTTATACGAGCAATCGAGCGGCGGGTTGATCTATTGATCTGATTATTATAATTTATTTTTTATTACGCCACAAAATGGCAGAGGACATTTTTCTGCAGCTGCCCTGCCCTTCTTTTCGCTAGCGATGCCCATGATAAACACTGAATAGAACTATGATGGCGGCCATCACAAATGGCCCATTACCTATTTATTTCAAGATAATGATTTTAAGAATGAAGACTTAAATATAGTTAATGTTGCAGATGATTTCCTTGTTACATTCGTTGCTGACTGAGTTGTCCAGCGGCGTCGGACCGACCGGAAAAATTGAAGTGCCGACTAACTATACCGCGCAAAGCAGCTCCAGTTTAATAGCACTTTCAGTTGCCAAGGGGGAAGTGGAGCTGATACTGAATGCTATTGCTTCCTTGATTATGGTCCCTAAACCTATGGCTGAACAATATATACAGGTAAATAAACACGTGAAGATAATAAACGTTAAATTTCAAAGTTATTTTAAAGTTAATCAAGGCAGTTAAGCATTAAGTTTTTAAAAATATCTTATAACTGCTATAGTAAATATTGGGATAGGTACAATTACAATATTCGATCATTTTAGGTACCTTCTAATTTGATCACTCTGCAAAGGAGCGTACAGTCAGTGATACTTGGTGAATCCTCACGGAATCAGTGGATTAATTTCGGAGTGCCCCGTCAAAGCCTCGTGTCGAGTTTCTCAGTGGATTTGCCTTGCATGATGTCAGGGCCCGGGGAACTCGTAGTCCGTGCCCTGGCCTCGGACGGATGCTATCTCTATTTATACACCGCAAAAGGACTCATTAAAATTGGATCTGGATACGGCAGCTCCATAAGACAGCATGTCTATCAATCCAAATATGACTTCTTCAACGGTGACCGCCATGGGTGGCTGGGACATTGTCAGGTACAAATCGCTTCTTTTTTATCTTTGATATACTTATGTTTTGGGGCATTTAGATTTAATTTTTACAGAATAAACTGTATGTGAGAATCGGAAGGAAAAAACCTGAGGTGTACGAAGTGAATAAAGAAACCCTAGAAGTGATAAGGATACTTCGACTTGATCCTGGAATACCCGGCACGCTTGAGCCGAAGTGTGCCGTGTTTACAGACGGCTATCAACTGGGACTTATCCTACTTAATACTTATGTAAGTGCGGTTTTATACTTATCATCGTCTTCCTGTTCTTTTTGACACAGTATGTACATACATATCTTTCAAGCGTCATACTTGAATTTATTCCCTGCATGTACATCCTCTTGCAAGCAATCCATCAATACTTTCTTAAGACATTCTCTACATTTCTAGCCAATTACATAACTTTTCTTCTTTTCTAACAATGATATTTTTTTAGGATAATCTTACCGTCAAAATGTACGACGTGATTGAAACGCCTGAGCACAACAATGGAACCCCTATCGTGCTGACCTCTCGGAAAGACTTGAATGTACATCTACTGCGGCAGAGGACTATAGCACTGGGTCGTCCGCCGTTTGACGACGGCATGTCAAGGAGGCCTGGTGACTTTGACACGCCAGTACTGATGCAGTTCGACGATAATGTCCGCGATCCATTGCGGAGTATCTGCGTCGGTCAAGACTTCGGTTTGTTGACTACTGCTTCTGGAAAGGTAAATGTCAACCTTAACTCCCGAACAGCTGAACTAATCGGTAGTTGTAAGTGGGACAATAATTATATTGTTTTACAATCAGGTGTACTACACTGGTAAAGGAACAAGCTTGGGATACAAGATGGCGTCCCCACACATCGGACGATGGACTCTCATGAAGGAGACATTATTCAACAGACACGAACCCAACGTGAAGAAGTGTAAAGTTGTTCAGGTAAGTTTTATAAAGCTATCGTAAAATTTTAATATACTCGTATGACAAGAATTCCACACAGTAGGTAAATGAACGAATGTGTTATATGATCAACTATATCAATACTGACAAGCTCCGTAGTACCTTTTAAAAGTGACAGCTAAAGCTGGCATACCAGTAACTGGCATGTGTATTGGCCTAAAGATGAGATCTAACGTTTCACACAGACTGCGGTCGGACACGAGGGATGCCATGCCATCCTTGTCCTGGACAACGGCAGTGTTCTGTTCACGGGCATCGCTAGACGTGGCGAAGACGGCGACAGCGAGAAACCACGCCGCAACCCCAAACCTACGCGCCCCAAGAAAATAACTAAGGTAATATTAAGTTGATAAAAACTAAAGCAAAATGGAAAAATATGCAGTTTATTCGACGAAATAACATTTTATAGTCACTTTGTGCCTCTTTTATAGGTATTGACAAACGTTTTCGATATGTCTAGGTGGAGGGTCATCATATCGTGTACGCGGCATGTAACTACGGTTCGACCGCCCTTTTGACTCGTCAAGGCCTCTTGTTCATGTTCGGGAAGGACACGCAGCATTGCGACGAATCGGGCTTGGTGACAGGCCTCAGGCACGAGAGAATCATACAGGTAAGATCATCATCCTCCATTCGTCATTACAGTTATCAATCCAACACGATAGAAGACCGCTACACACGTTCCGTTTTAACTGAAATATACAGTTAAAATGCGGAACGTGTGAAGCAAGCTTAACTCACTGGTAGCGAATTAAAACCCCTTTATTTTTTAAATGAAATAGTTAACTTAACAGAAACAGAATGTATTAGTAATTTGTATTGTTTAATATCTTAGGTAGCGCTCGGTAAAGCGCATGCCGTTGCGTTAACAAACTTCGGACAAGTCTATACTTTCGGTATAAACAATAAGAGCCAATGCGGCAGGGAATTTGGCTACGGTAAGGAAAGTAAGTACAACTTACCAATCTTAGTTTTGTTATTAATTATTTTTCTGTTAAAATTAAAGCTGAAAAACTTGATATTCTTTACTAACACACTACACACACACACACACACACACACACACACACGCACAAATTTTGTGTTAAAACGTATTTTTGTCTCAGGCTTACAAAAATAATGAAAGAGAAACCAATATATTTTAAACAAACTCGACAGTAATTACGTTCCAATAGCAATACTATCTGGATTTAAGAAATCTGTTTTTCATAGGTTAATTACTAAAAATGTCTTAGTTTAGGGATGCGCTACATTTTCTACATTACTACAGAATACCACCCACGGCGTTCTCGCAAGGAGGAGGTGCAGATGTGCCCTGGCGAGCACACCTTCGCAACCGACTACTGTCGCGTGTGCACGGTATGCCGGCGCTGTACTGGCTTGGAAAACGAATGCTGTTGTGAACCCATACCAACGCGTGTACCCGGAGAGTAAGTTACATAAACACAATATACATGTTCAAATACATGACCTTACAAAAGATACTTGAATTCATTTATTACAGTACCACGGTAATAACAAACTTTAAATTTCATCAAAACTAATAAGAACGCCTTTGGTGTTATGATATTCAGATCAAACTCGTTGACCTGCATAGTAGCTAATTATCTAGTAAACGGTTATCAAAAGAAGATAAAACAATATCACTCAATCCGGCTGAAAATCGGATAAAAGACCACAATCTTTAGACACAAAACATATACGAGTAGTACAAAATATTACAAATAACAAAAATTACACACCTAACAAATTCCTTAAACTGAAAAACGACAGCAGTGGCTACAATACGAGTATCACAGGGATTAATAGTTGATAAGATGCTGGAGGAGGCCTCACGAAGGGCAAACAAAATAACAAAAGTGAGACATCAATTTGTAAAATGTCATATTTATAAATGTTTTATCTGTGAGCTAATCTGAATAAAAGTCTATTTAATTTTTCATGCACAGTTAGCCTTAAGTAGTTGGTACCAGCAATCTAAAGCGCATTGCGCAACCAACAGTCGACAGTTGCGTCGTGCAGCGTTGAGTTGACCAAAAAATGCAGTCGTATGCCGAACGCTGGAAGCACTAGATGTCATACTTTAATAGAAAAAACTCAATCTTTTCAACGTTTGTTACAAATATAAACGTTTATATTTAGATACTGCAGGGCATGCACTTGCGGCGAAGGCGACAGCAGTTGCTCAACTTGCGGCGTCTGTCGCAAATGTGCTCGCGTCGCCAAAACACCGCGCACAACGAAAACTGATGTAGACGAAGACATTGAAGTTGATCCCCCCGAACAGAAATCTGGTATTTTTTTCACTCGACTACAAAATGACAGATACTACTTATTATACAGATATACGGAGGTTTATTATCAACTAGCTTTCGACGGCGGCTTCGGTGGCAATTAAAAAAAACGAAAATAAGTAGCCTAAGTGTTCATCCAAACTATCCTCTACATCTATGCCAAGTTTCATCGAGATCCATCTAGCCTTTTTGGCTTTTTGTCACCTTATATTATAAAAAAAAAGCTATAAACTCAAAGATCCATCCGTTCATCCAAACTTTCGCATTTATAATATTAGTAAAGTAAGTTGGCAAAGCAAGCGGCCACCTGAATTCGCCTAAATAGCCAAGTGATTTGCACATACTATACATCAGCAATTGCAGATGTGTTTACCTTTGATCTACGTAAGAGGGCCCCCGCCAAAAAGGGACTAAAATGATCTCTCCGGCACGCACACTCATCAGATACACTCTGATGGAATGACTTGAATGAATTTCAGGCATGTGTTCTGTGTGGTCGTTGTATTGTGGAGAGATAGGCGAAAAATCCATGCAGATGTTGCTGGCGTCTACCACTGTTAAAGTTGAGATGAGATTATCACAGTACTCGGGTTACGGTATAATGTTTAATCTCAATAAATAGTACCAGAAAGCGAGGAGATGAGCAAAGCGATGGAGTACGAGATGGCGAGCGCTGGTCCGAGTAGCGAGGTGGAGGTAGACCGTGGCGAGAGGAGTGACAGGGACGCAGCTGTGAAGCTGACCAGTCTGCCGCCGGCGCGCATTGCCGTGCCCGGCGGACACCGCGTCGTCGCCATCGCCTGCGGCTTGCACCACACAGTGCTGCTATCACAGAATGGTAACAAAATTTAATAGAAAATGCAAATTATAATAAACCTACGAGTATCTAAACAAGTAAACCTGTGACTTAAAATAAACATATCTGCTACAAAACATCTGTATTTTTATAAAGTCAGCTTGGTAGTAGAAAACATTCGACATAACTCTACATTACCCTACTAAACGTCTCATAATTGCCACGTCTATGAAATTATAAAAAAGATTTTTTGAACGGAATGAACGGAAATTGGTTTTATCTTTGTGTTCGCTTCACACTTGCAATGGACCAAAAATTATGTTTTTGGATTTCTTTAGTGTGAGCAATAGGTATATTTTCTGGTGATTAAAATAACTTTGTTTGTAAACAGGTGAAGTGCTGACATTCGGGTCCAATCAGATGGGTCAACTGGGCGCTGGTGACGTCGCGCCGCATCACCGCATCGTGCGGCTGCGGTCGTTACGAGCGTTCGCTGTCGCCGCCGGCAGCAACCACACCGCCGTCGTGTCGAGAGACGGCGAACTCTACACCTTCGGCTATCACCAGGTGCCTACATACGAATTATAACGTTTCGCACGCTTGACGCAGTACTAGCCCAACTCCAAATTTATCATCATCACCAGCTCACTATACGTCCCCACTGAGGGGCTCGGAGCCTACCCTAAGTTAGGGGTGACTAGGCCTTAGTCAACCACGCTGGCCCAGTGCGGGTTGGTTGACTTCACACATATCTTTGAATTTCTTCGCCGATATGTGCAGGTTGCATCACGATGTTTTCCTTCGCCGTAAGAACGTCGGGTAAATTATGTACATATGGAATTCGAAAATTGAAGAAAGCATTACCTTACCTAATAGCATAAGTTTGTGGACGATCCTAGGCTGACAACGATGATGATCTAAGGATGTTGGCTTTCAAAGATGAGACATAACAATAATATGCTTTAAGTGATCTTTATAGCTTTAAGTGATTTGAGAGATGTAATCTTTTTGTCGCATGGGTGGTTTTTTTTATAGTTTCATCAACTCGTCGTTCATTTACGAAGTTTTAATAGTTCGAATGTAATTTGTACAAACAGAAAGGTTCACTGGGTCGTCAACAACCCGAGGAGCCCCCACGTCAGGAGCGTGGGGTTTGGTACGCAACACCAGGGCGCGTCTCCCGTATCGGTCCCCGCGACGCATCTAAAGCTCTTTGGGTCTCCGCGTGCGGCGACCAGACCTTCATCCAACTCACTCAGTCCGTCGTCAAAACAGATTGTCTCTTTAGTTCGACGATAACTGCTAACGGCCACAATATTGGTATGTATTAACCCTACACTGTCAAATTACTCGTAAATATGGCGCCTGATAATTGAGAATAGCAAATATATTATAGTATCGAATATGAGCTATTCTAGGAGATTCAAATAAATATTATTAAATGTCTTCGGTGAAAATCTCTTGATTTAAAATAAACTGAAAGTAACTTTTTTAAATGTTTATTCACTCAATTGCATCACCTTAATAATTAAAAGAGTTTATTATACTTCTCATACAGTGATCCTGCCCAATCGACCAGAGCATACATTCAAATGCATCACCATAAATAAAATGAACGGATCTTGCAACGCGTGGACTGGATCCGAGCAATTCGAGTTTGTGAACAGTGTCGCATGCCTGGACCCCCTGTTCGATGTACTCTGGAGCTACCAGCCGGCAACGAGAGTCATGAAGTGCTTCAACATCCTCGCCTTCGATGCCAATAAACTGCAGCGTTGCTATAACGACCCGGATGCTACAACCGAAAATGAAAATCAATACCCTAATTTCGGTATCATGAAGCGATTAGAAGACTTCAAAGATCTGACGACTTACGATGAGTTTCGTACTATTGATGAGAAACCCATAGAACATTTGACACTAACCAACTTGTCTGTGTTAAACCCAGACCTTGCTATACCCAACGTTGCTGACTGTCAAGTGACAAGGATGCAAGCGGCGTTGCATCTCTTGGGCTGTTTGGACACACTTACATATGCTCATGATAATAAGTAAGTATTTTACAACTTATCGCTTAAAGTAAAACTTAACTTGCAACGTATAGGTTCCATGCGTTTCGTTTTCGGTTTTCGAATAAATTCCATATGGCGCACCTGTAAAGACATTAAGAAATGTAGCTTCAATTCTACTGGGGTTAATTAAGACCTAGTACTTACGTATTTGAGCTGGCGGCGAATCACTTAAAAAAAAAAGAAAGCAACCAACGAAGCTACTTAATGTAAACATGATTGTGTGCGCGCCAGGCTCACAATAACGGAATACAAACCCGACAGCATGTCAATGGGCGCGCCGCCGTTGCTGGAAGACTTCCTGATGGTGAACCGGTTCGCTGGTCACGGTGGCGGCTGGGGATACTCCGAAGACGCAGTAGAAGCTGTACGCTTCATGTGCGATACGGATATTTTATTAGGTTAGTATGTTCACATTATATCGGATCGGTTAGTTTTAAAGAATAAAGTTGTTTAAAAAGAAAATCTTCGATTATGAATTATGGTCTTATTTCCACCAATGGACGACCACTAGAAGTTTAAATACACCTAGCCTCTAAAAAAAGGACTCTCAATACTAGACATTCCAAAGAAAGAGTTGAAGTAAAAGATATTACGTCGCATTTCTAGATTTTTAAAAAGTAAATTTGTAACTCGCGTTTAGAACTAGAACATTCCAATGTGCACAGAATACTTATACTCCTAGCGGATGTCAATGTATATTATACTAAATTGGTTTTACACTTTAAACCCATTTTTAATTAGCACGACTATTAGCGCTACCAGCATCGAGTAGTCTTTTACTGGAAATGGGATCTAAATCTTATGATTTGGTATTGGTTTTGAGCACAATATCGATGTGTTTTTTTAGTATTGATCTAGACTTTTCATTAAGATTTTAACTTGGATTTTTTAAAGTCAGAATTATTTACGCAGGTGGATATGGATTATACGGAGGTCGTGGCGATTACACGGCGTCGATCAAGTTGTATGACATTGGAAGGCAGGGGGGTGAGCAAGAAGGAGATGGGGAGCTCATGGCGGAAAGTGACGAGGTCGTGTACGAATGTGCACCCCGGGATTGCTTCCCCGTTTTGTTTGATTCTCCAGTATCTATATTGGTAAGTTAATTGCTTGAATACGAAGTATTAGTCTAAGTGTGTTTGTATGCACTCAAAATTATTTCATAATTGTAGGCTAATCGATGGTACGTGGCTTGGGCTAGCGTCAGTGGACCTTCGTCAGACTGCGGCTCCTCGGGCCAATCGATGGTCATTAATGATGAAATCAGCTTCCAATTCAAGTCATCTAAAATGTCCAACAATGGCACGGACGTGAATGCGGGACAGATACCTTGTCTCCTGTACACAGTTCTAGGTAGCAATGCTTTGGCCCACCGACAAAAACAAAGACGTGAGCCAGTAGTTGTTTTATCTAAGAACATTTCTCGTAAAGTCACCGTCGGCTGCTTCAAATCCCTGATAAAGGTAATGGAATGGTGCTGGAAGGAATTCAGAGATATGGTTGAGTCAACAAACGGATTAGTCCCCGTTAATTATAAGAAACTAAGTGCGATGAAACAGCAGAAGAGTTTGGTGTATATTATATGCTCCTGCATGAGACTTATAAGATCTTACATAAATGAAATTTTCCCAAACACAAGTAAAAAGAGGAATTCTTATGAGTGCTCATCATATTCTGAGGCGATAGGCGAAATATGCAAATTCCTTCAGAATATAATGGGACAGCAAGTACCCATTTGTGCCCCGTTGCCGGGGCGAGCCGGCAGGCTAAGTTATAGAGCTTGCTACGTTCAGTTCTCTTTGGAATTGACACACTCTGTGCTTAAAGAGGCTCACGACACGGTCACTTCGTGCTTCCACGCGTTCTATCCAACGCCTACACTCAAATGGAACCATCTGTGCTCATGGCTGAGTTATGTTAAGGTATTGTATTCCATTATATTTTGTTATACACATATGTAGTTGAAAGGGACATAATAGTGTCTACAATACGCATAACTGCTGCAACAGGAGGGGAAAGTACCTATGGCCAGCGTGATGGAGCTGTCGTCGACGTGCGCGGCGCTGTGCAGCTCTAACAACTTGCTGGATGTGCTGCAGTACATCGTGGGGGTGACGCAGAGCTGCCTGCACACAGAAGACAAACGCCGCGCTGAACGCTCCGATGCCAAGGTAGGATCTGATCTGAGTATTGCCTTGTCCTAGGCTTGCAGGGAAGATTAGCTATTTGTAGACTATCCATAATGTTAGTACCAGAACAGGGCAGCACTCTGAGGTAGAACAAAACTTCTATTGTTTAAAAGGATATATGGAGCATGAATGAAAACATGTTTTAAGAGGGTTCTGTAATCACAAAAAAAACATAGTAATATATCCAAAAAGTCGGTCAAACTCATAATTTTACCAGAAACTGAATTTTGTATTATTAGGAATCGTATTGTTGTTTTTTGTGTAGATGGCGAAGGACAGCCTGTCTGACCCTGGTCCATCGTCGCGTTCCACGTACTCGCAGAATCCGCCTCCCGTGCCGCCTAGATCAAATAATACAGTATGTTACTTTTGAAACCTATTCAATGCTTACAGTATAAGATCATATGAGTTTAGATTTTGGCGTTATTTAAAAAAATATCAAAGATTATATGCAGTTCTTATTATCGACATTAATAATAATTTAAAAGTTACGACATTGTGTAAATAGTTCTTTCTACTTTAGTAAAAAGTATATGGTATATTGATTACAAACTCTGAAGTAGTTATGATCGTTGGCGATGCCTTACCCATTTCGTACGCTCATGCACTTATTTGTAACATAGAGCCAAGAGGAAACTGAGCCACAGACGCCATATGTGGACTGGCATTTGATGGACGCAATGCCCCGTCTGTTGGACATAGTCCTGATACCAGTGAAGCAGCGGATGATGACACGCCAGTGCCCCAAGCCCCATGACCACGGCGAGGCCGCGGCCCACCAGCGCCTGGCCGAATACTGCTGCAAATTCTTAGTGCGGATAGTCGCTGAACTAGCGCAGTGCACTAATGAAGCCAGGGTGAATATTACATTACATTATTACAAGTCAAGTATACATTTCCGTCCAACAATATATGTACAGTGAAATCATTAATTTGTAGTCGGAACAATAGGGACAATTTTCAAAACTTTTATTTACATTTATGCAGCTGACTGTACTTACGTAATAAAGTCTTTTCATTGTTCATAAAGAGAAATCTTGAGCATAGATATCTCTCATACTGAATCTACACTGAGGTATCTTTAACGATTCTAATTGCAACAGTTAATCGATAACATCACCTCAGAAGAAGAAGGAAAGAGAATAATATAAATGTATTTTTTGTTTCAGGACGAACTGGAAACAAATACTGTGAAGCATCTAGTCACCCCGTCGCGCTTTGTTCGCGTGAACCCGATCCGTGCTTGGAACACGGGCAACGGGAGTCCCGACTCCATCGCTTTCATAGTGGACAGACCCGGCGTTATGCTGGTCGGAGCCTGTGTCTACGGCGGCGGTAGCTCCTATGACTATAGCCTTGAGCTGATGCAGGACGTAAGTACCTAAGCGAAATTTGATTTTCAAATTCAAAATGTCCACATTTGATTGGATACATGTTAAATGTGATAATGCAATTACAGCAACTACGCATGACGATGGAAGAACCGAGGCCAGCACACTGCTGGGTATGCGTGGATTCGGTGCAAGGCACCTTCACTGCCGCTGACTGCCAACACGACATGGCCACCATCAAGTTCGAACGAGCCTTCGCATTGAGGGTGAAACATCACACATTATATCCCTTTTACAAGTCATTTTCACGTTGCAGCACCTGTATCAAAAATGTTTGCCCCGTCACTATTTTTAAACAGAGACAGCAGTTAATTATAATACAAATCCCACCGCTGTAGAATTTCGCTGTAACGGTGGATTTTCATTGCTGAATCTAATAGAACGAGTTGTTTGCAGGAGGATTTTCAATATGCACTGAGGTTCTGCAACCTAGGCGGTCGCACTCTGAACGGCGACTGCGGTCTGCCCTCGGTGACTGGCCCCGATGGCACCACATTCCTCTTCGGCTCCAGCTCTCTGAGCTACAATGGAACCACGCTGGCGAGGGGACAAATACCTTGCCTCGTTTACTATAGGTTAGTTCACAAATAACTGAAAACGTGGTTATATTATACAGGTTGTCATTTTTGTGGTGCAAGTAAAAGTTAACTACTCTTTACCCATTCTAAAATGTTACTTTTTTCTTTAAACCTCATTCGCAGCTTTTTTATTTTTTCCGGGGCCTCTGAGATAGTCTGAATGGACACATTGTGCATTTGCTAATATCATATGGTGCCTATTGTACGATGTTCAATTTTATGCCTGTACTTATTAGCCAATTTCGTATATCAGCTCTTCAATGCTGCTAACGAACGCGTCGGAGATTAACGACGCGATAGTGTCAGCGCTGCGCACGCTGACTATGCGCGTTGGGTCGCTGGTGATGGAGCGTTGCACGGAGCTCCTCGCATCGCTCCACGGAGAGCTCTCCCCTGAGGACATGAGGCGCCACCTCGCCCTGCTGCGTGACTCTCCGGCCGTTAACACGTTACTGCCATACGTGCTCACACATATGGAGACTATTGATGATCCTAAGGTAACAAACAAACATTAGAACAAGGTATTGCATGACCATGGGCGTGGATGAACTCTTGAGTTTCCTGCACGTTTACTCCCTTCTCCTATATCAAAAAGGAGACGAAATATAGTGGTTATCACCTTCCAGTCTATAATGAGTGCCTAAGCCTTAGTCCACCGACCAATGTTTTCTTTATATTAAAAACTAGCTGTTGTTCGCGGCTTTGTCCGTATGAAATTAAAAGTTAATCATAAACATACCTTCTGTTACTCACAGATAAATTACCTTTTTAATGGTGAAAGAATTTTTTTAATCGGCACAATAGTTTTTACGTGATTCATATACATACAAAAATACGAATCTTTCCTCTTTATAATATTATTATTATCAGTATAGACTAGCACTTAGATACCTTAGGTGTTCTTAAGATCAACAAAGTCGTTATAATTCATTATCCGTGCAGAGTCACGTCAGAGTGCTGGAGCTGGTCCACAAGATGCTGCCCCACGTGACGGCACTGAACCTGCAGACGCCGAGCGAAGAGCCGGCCTCACCCCCCGGGCAGTACTACACCTGGGTGGAGAGCCAGCACCCCTACCAGCAGTCTTCTGTCAGCAATATGAGGTTAGACACTAACCGAGAGACAAATTATTCACTAACCAGCTATCTTGTTTGCTGTTTTGTGCAGCAGTCACTACTATGCCAGTAGTAAATTTAGGGGCGGAAGTACAGTCGCGAAAATCTCCGGAGTTCCATTTACAGAGCAAATCCGGGTATTACTGTCGAACTTTTTTTACAGACGCATTTAAAAGCTGCGTCTTATTGGTTTTGTTTTGCGTGATCTCAAAGTGTAGGAAACGTTCAAACGACTGTAGATTAAGTTAGAACACCGCCAGATTCCCAGATTGCACATAAAGCGAGGCGTTCGGCGGAACACGGTATCATGTTTCCGAATATGACTATGGAATATTCTAGTCTAGCATCATACAAACGTCCAGCATTATTTATGTTTCTTATTTTTTTGCTGATTTTAACTTTTTTTTCTAGGGTATTATTCCCAAAGAGCGTATCATGGATAGCATTAGAGATGGATCCTCGCAGCATCACAGCGCAGCAGGAGGACACGCTGACGATCTACGCGTCGGCTGGGGCGCCTGTAATGAGGTGCTCGGCGGTCAAGGAGCCACTCATCTCTGAGTCCCCCTTCCGTAAAGTATACAAGGTAGAACTTCCATTTATTAATTACTAGCTTTAACCCGCGACTCCGTTGTAGTCTATCTATTTTCCAGACTTTGCTCTAGTACCTATATACCAAATTTTATCTAAATCCGTTCAGCCGTTAAAGCTACAAACTCTAACAAACATCCATCCATCTAAACTTTCGCATTTTCAATATCTTAGTGTAGTATGTTTTTAATTTATATTTCTATGAAATCGATCGTTGACAGTGCACAAAAACGTTAAAACATATGATCTATCTCTTTTCTCCTAAAAAAATATCATTGCAATTAATCGAAATATCTAACAATTTTTTTAATCATATTAAAGAACACAATAGATTTCTATTACTACATCCATGATAATAACCTTTTAAATTAATAAGCGATTTTGAAACATTTTTATCATTGATCAACATTTCGTATACACGTATAATATAATTATTCTTTTAGCGGCGCATTCTGCTGTCCGCGGAGGAAGGGGAACAGGACGACTTCAATGATGAAGGAGACCTCGAGACTAACTGCACTCATCACAACAAAGCCTACTTTAGTGTGATTCCGAAACTTTCTAATGTGTAAGTTGAACTGTTACTTCATTCAAAGCAACATCATCACCCATTTCCCTACACAGAGTTGGCACAGTACTACACCTTCATCCTTTCATATATGAATTCTCTCCCAACCATATCCTTTTTCACATTTAAATCAACTCGCCACTTAATAGCTACACCTTGTATTGTATAAAACATACTATAAATTGTTGTAAATATGCTAATAATTGTTATTTGTTACAGTGCTTCTGAATATCCTCAGAAAGCTATGTTGGTTCCTGGAAATGAAGTTGTATTTTCGCTGGAGACAGCCTCCGATTATCTCAGTGACTACAAAATTGACAAGTAAGTATGGAACTCCATTGCAAACACTTTTATTCACAATTAGTAAAATAATAATTTTGTTACGTTGTTTTTTCAAATGAAGCAAACGCTGAAAGGGTCTAAGAAAGTCTACCGAGCGTTTCATCCGGGGCCTAAATTTTTTCCATCCCGTTCTATCTATAATTTTATTTTACATTGCTCTGTTGCATTAAGATTGTTAGTTTGTTGTCATGACGTGAAATATGATCTATTGGCATACAAATAACAAAACACTAAAGGTTCCAATATTTCCAAGTACTGAACATGTAAATAAGCGTAGCTAGTACTTTTTGTAATGTTTGTAAGTATTAAATAAATAAACAATTGTGATGCAGTGGTCCAGACAACCGTTTCGGTTTCCGCTGTCTGTGCGTGGGCTACGAAGACGCACCATTCACCACACAACGTAATGGATTATCTTTACTGGAGATGGAGCTCGTGTACGCCGGCGCCGCGTGCGCCTCGCGACTTCTCGCACCAGACTTGGAGCTACCTTATACGACTCCCAGTAAGCATACTTTAATTTAATTTATAACGGTAGAGAATGGAAGGGAAAGGGAGCTTGCGTGGGTGTACTACAACCGACCTGACGAATGAAATTAATAAAAATTGAAGATCCATACAGGATTCATTTTGTATAGAAGTAGACTAAAGTTATGGCAGAAGCGCAAGTTTAATATTTTTATTTATTTACGATAGGTTTATTGAATTTCTACAATTATAAAGACTGTTATAATAAAGTTTCGCAAAATAAGGTTTTCTTTACAAGTGATGTGACAAAATGTGTTTATATCGAATAAAATAGAAGTTGTATGTAAAGATTATCCTTATATTGTTTTCCTAGACTCTTACATACTCGTATAGTATACGCAATTCCGTATATAGGAGCATAGCATTGATTTCCCCTGCGCTTTATACTTCTTTTATGTACAGCTGCGTTATGAAGACCGTGATTGGAATATATTCTTGCAGGTGTACCTTTGCTATTGTATACTAAATAATATACAACTCGGAATTTAAAGTCGCCAAGTTTTTTTGTCGAATGTAGCACGTGCTTACACAGTGCAACTTAAATATATACGACTGCCGCAGTCATAAGATCACTAAGCGAGTACTTTAGTGTGGTTACAGCACCACTAAGTATAAATAAGGCTAGTTTAGATAGTTCAGTACGATAAGTGCAAGTATCTCTTTAAATTAGATTTTTGATGATGCTTACAGTTCCAGATGTTCAGAGAGGTATAACTCTGTAATCATTTTTATCACTTCCAATTTCGTTTGCCAAAACTCTCGTACAAAAACATCATCCCTTTCATACTCCTTAGAAAAATTGAGATATGAGAGAGATACATTTGGCGTTGTTCTCCATTTGATACTTAAAAAAAAATCATTGTGATATTAAAATAATTATGTATTCATCAGAGACCCTGGCTGACATCCAATATCTGACAACATGGGGGCTGCCACAAGAGGGCGAGCCTCCTCTAGACAATACTGAGATGACCTTCATAGCCCGAGGCTTGGATCTCGCAACATTGCCGACCATACATCAAGTCCTCGACGGACAGAAACTAGCGCGGTAAGTTTTAGATAGTAATTTCCAGATGTATACAGTTATCAAACTTTGAGTGCCTCACGGCCGTATACTAAAACGAATGTTAAAATACTGCAATTAGTAAACGCCGCTGACAATCTGACAAGACAAGATGTCAAAATTTAAATGAAATTTGGAGTTTAAGTTTGGTTTACATTTAGACAGTAGCGCAGGGCTGGCATCGATTGTATGGGTCCACTGGTGCCAGTTTTAACATTATGCCAGTTGTATGCCAGAGCAATTTGATCGCTATTGGCATAATGTAAACCAGGCTTTAAGCGTGGTCTTTACATATTTAAATGTCGTTTTAGTATTCGGCTGTAAGCAGAGATTTTACTCCCTCTGTTAACCTATATGAAGAACAATAGCATGATCCAGCATTTGTATGAAAATCTGAAAGCGCAATTTAGTGTTACTATAAGGAAAAACTAGCTGCTTTGGCGGATGTATGAAGAATAAATTAATGTTTATTTTCTACTATCATGATCTCACCAGATGTATTTTTAATTTGTTTTATTTTTTAAGAAATACGAGTACAATGCATTGCAATATCTCGCAGCTGCTAGCGCTACCTTAAAATATTATCAACTTAATTTAGGTATTATTTTGATCCAAAAAGCAGTCACCAATATACAAACGTTATTGTTCTTTGGAATTAAATTTATACTTTCATATTACTTGTTTTACTTTGTATTATAAGTTATTTTATATTTCTAAAGAACTACGCAAGCATATAT
This sequence comes from Papilio protenor, assembly GCA_029286645.1. Taxonomy (NCBI): domain Eukaryota; kingdom Metazoa; phylum Arthropoda; class Insecta; order Lepidoptera; family Papilionidae; genus Papilio; species Papilio protenor. Next base: position 922,605 of record JAGSMZ010000042.1, read on the forward strand.
TAACCCAAGGAGATCATCACTAGAAGAACAATTGGACGCCTAGCTTGAATTCAATTACATTATTAATTTCCACTTCTTGCAAACTAAACTTGCTCAATATTTTATTCGTAAATGCGAATGTTTAGATGGATAGATGTATGTTAAAAGTAAGTATCTCCAAAACGTCTCGAAGGATCTCGATGAAATCACAGATGTAGCACATCATCTGGAAGAACATATACTTACTAAGTTAAACTTCACTTTAAAGTTATAATTTATCAACATCAGGACGCTTATATGTTTCTTTTACTATAACATTTACATTAACACAAGTATAGCAAAGCATTAACACGTTCACTGCGTAACAATCTCATATCAGCCTGACGCGGTACTTAGGCTGGTGCGGATGAAGAAAACTATGTCCCTCTCGCTAGTGTGAAAGGATTATTTCAGATGTATACATTATGTTTCCACAATTATTATAGCAATTTAATCTATCCTAGTGCTGGTGGGTCTAGAAAGACCTGCCACTGGCGGAAGTATCATTGGGGGCGCATTTTGACCCGCCGCCGGCAACAGATGAAGTATTATGATTTTACTGGCCGCAGTAAACGTGTTAATTCAATCAGTCGGTTGGACAGTCTCGGTAAATATAAGTAGTTACATTATTGTAAATAATACTGCATTTGCTCAAGGCGGACGTGGCGTGGTTTAGGACATTCGCGAATTCGTCGCGAGCGTACACATAAATGTCTCTAATAAATTATGTATTATTCGTGCCCTAAAAACCCTATTTGGTTTGTTTATACTCAATATGGATAAAATTTTCAATTGACAATAGCAGTTACATTCGCTTTAGCAATAGATGAGATTATAAAGAAACGTAAAATCATCATAATTTTTAATAACATTAAGAAAACAATTTCTTATTCTTCATATCATTTACCTCATTAAAAACACTTCAATAGTAAACAAAAAAACATTGATTTTTTTTACTTGAACATTTTGTACTTTATTGTATTAAAACAATGTTTCCCGCAATATAAATAAACAAGCGATACTTAAACATATTGTTCCTCGCTTTTATAATACTGATCAAAATAACAACTAAACTTGGCACATAATTCTCTGACGGTACGTTGAGTTAGGAGAGAAACAGGACCCTCGGATAAATTTCCATATTCTTCTATTAAATAAGCCTATGTTTCTTGGTCATAGGTCAGTGGTAAGGAGCTCAGCTCTCTCTACCACTATATGGAACTCCGTCTCTCTGTACGTCTTACCGTCAGGCATTACTATCTGCAACTTCTTCTTCTTTTCGTTCTCGTGTCTCACGATGAAAAATATCGCAATTGCCGCCGCTATCATAACCAATATCACACCCACCACGACATATATCCAAAAGTTCTGTTTAAACACACCACATCTGCTGTTGATGTAAGTCGGAAAAGATACGAAATGATTCTCCAGCTCGTACCAGCAGGTGATGATGCCCCCCTGCTCCTTGAGAACTTCCCGCCACTGCTCCGCCAACTCGCAACTACACGTTACATTTATGTTCAAACCGTCAACACGTAAAGTCAAACTCGAACGATTAAAAATAAGAGACGATGGCGTCAAGTCCGTCACAGTATTATTATCTAACAACAACTCTTGCCGACCGAATGTGGACAGCACGTCCAAATCGACACTAAAACCGAACAATGCACCCTTTCTTAACGTTTTCACTGTATTATTTCTAAATGTAATTGGTCCCTGAGAAACTAAATGAAAACCATCACCGTCCATGGTATCAATTTTGTTGCTTTCAATCAGCACTCTCTTTGGTGAATGAACGAGGTATGCCAAACTCGATAAATGTTCGATGGTAACCCCCTCTACACGGAACAAATTGGTTACTTCCACGTCCGATAGGAATCTGCTTGGAATAAATCCGATCTCACCGCCTCGCAGTACAAAATTCAATGTTGAGAATTTTTTGAACGCTTGGATTTCAATATTATCGAATATATTATTACTTAATTCTATGTTTTTGACTCCTGATAGACTAGAAAAAGCGAAGGGCTTTAAGTTGCTAATGCGACTGTTGGTAATCGTTATGTCGTCGACTCGACCTTGTACCGCGTGCGAGGCGATCTCATTGACGGTGCTGTTGTGGATAGTTATGCGGAGTCCGGGGTTCAGTTCACTATCGCGTGAGAAGGGCGACCAGGCGAGGGCGCGTTCGTTGATAACGGCGTGGGCGACATTCCTGATCTCCACGTTGCGGAGGTGGATGAGGCCACGGATCGTGTCGGAGAGAAAGTGAACTCTGCTGCAGCCGTCGATTACGATACCAGACGCTGTGGACGGCACACGGTACGGTCCGTCCGGTCGCAGGGTCACCTCCTGAAATGAAATTGCACCCGATATCATATCGTTGAAATAGAACTAATAATTATTGAATCGCGAATAGATTGTAGATGAAATTGCATATTTTATAACCAAGTATTTTGTGAAATATCAACAAGCCCATGCCTATTCATGCAATATCCGCCACTACTCGACTATCGTCGCAATTTATTGAGTAGATATGCAAAGGCCATCACACCACTAATAGACGTCGCAATGTGAGAATTCGACTGCGGTTACTTTGAACATCTCGTGACTAACTTTGTTCATGGATTATTGCGGTATTCTCGGGATATTCCTTAATTTAGTTTATCGGATAGATTCAATGTGACGTAATGGTAGTGATTTTAAACTTACAGTTCTTAAGTTCCGATATTACAATGATTGCTTATGTTCATATCATAAATGTTACATTCGCCTTCTATACATCTAAGTATACATCGGTTGTACGGTTATTTATATCTTTATGTCTGATCAAATTAATCGGTATTCCTTACGTCGTAATCGTGGGTACAGTTGCATATGAGCCGAGTGAAGGGGTCGCAGCGACAAGCGTCATCATCGCAGAGCGTTGGCGCTGGTTGGGCCTTGGCGCACGCCAGTAGCACGACCAGCGCTGGAAGCGCGTACGTCATCCACAGCGCTGGACCACGCATGCTACTACTGCGTATACGTCATGTCACCATCGCAACACCTTTGTTCTGGAAAAATCATTGTCACTTTTACATCTACTTGCAGTCCCTCGGGTGTTTCGCATGTTCTTGAGAGTCAGATCAATTAACTTTAGGTAGTTCGCATCTTGTTTATCTCTCATCCTTAAAAAAACTCTAGTACATACAGATCTGAATAAAATTTATTTGTTTTCTGGTACAATTTCTAGTCACCTTTAACCATTTTAAATGACTAACTACCACACTCAAAATTGTTTAATGGTCTATAGAGTTAAATCTACACTAAGATTCTTTTTACTCATTAAGCGACAGTGCAACAATCGAAAAAAGATTCAATAATTCCACATTAAAATACATACATACGTGATCTTGATGATATTCCTTGTACCAACAATGACGTTATTAACGTTATAAAAACATTTAAAGTAAATTCCAGCTTGGGCAACAGCTTGCACCGTAGTGAGTCAACTTCGCGTAGAGACGTTATCGTCCCCTTATCAGATATGCGGCTAGGTGTTGGCCATTCACAGCTCGTCGGAGCGCCGACACTGATTTTAGCAAGGCTATCGAACTGATAATGATAGCGCGACTGCGTTCTATTGTTGACCCCCTTTTATACCTTCGTTGAAGTATAAAAACGATCACAGAGTGTTTTATTTTTGTCAATTTATTCTAGTCTATACAATTCGCTAACGTTTTTGTAACGTTAAGGGTGTAAAATCTCACATTTATCGAAGCGGGAGATATTTTTTCTTATTTTGTCGTCAAAGATGTGTCTAAATTAGAACATGTATAAAATATTTATAATGCAAGAATTTGTATCAATAAGAAGACATTATCCTTGAGGCGTCTGTCCGCTATGCTAATTACAACGTGTCTCAAGTTATTTTAGATTCGGTGCGTTCGCTATGGATTTATCGTTGTTGCCGATCATTCCGCTCGCCCGAATTCCGTTGAGCTTTCACACTCTGGAGACATTAAATGGTTTCTTTATTAATGCTTCAGTATTCATTTTTTATTATCATTTGAGGTTTATAAATTATAGTTGTCACGTTTATATCAGGTTTTTAAATAGTTCAAAATTATACAATCAGCCCCACGGGCGTCGCCAGACGATGACATAGACTAAGTCTAGAAGGGCGAGGGGTCGGGGGGGGGGGGGTCGAGGTTATCATAAATATGAACTTATACATAGTAGTTTTTCTATCTATTTGATCTTTTTTCGATTCTCTAGGTGTGCAGCAGCGCTTTTCCCTGATGAGGATTATACACTTTTTATAATATTTGAACGAAAACTTATGCATTTATATAGTCTCTTAAAAAAGCCTTTCGCTGCAGTTTAGACTTAACTAATTATAAACTTTATTCCTCCAGCAAGTCATGTAATAAAGTTCAAGGTTTTAGAATAGTTAAAGTTTTCCGTAACTAATCGAACTTTAAATACGTTGATTAAAGGGAATATATTAATAATGTACAAAATTAATTCATTTTCGGCTAATTTTGGTTACATAAAAATGAAATTTCCGATGAAACAATCGTTACAAGTCAACACAAAAAAATAGTGATTCGAATTTCATTTAATCCGGTTTAGATAAAAAGAATTTAGTATATCGCAATGTATTTAATTACCCAATTATTTTAGGCAACGTCGGTGTTTTTTAATGTATATTTATCTTGATAATTAGATATATTGTAGTTGAAAAAAGAATGACAGTCGTTCACCTTAGCATTATTTAGTTATAAGCGTATTTTGATTAACAAAAGATTTAATAAAACCACTTTGTACTAGTCATTCATTCATTAGAGGTATTCTTACTAATATTCTACTTATCTTCCTCTTTACGTCAATACATAGTAAATGTATGTATTCACCGCGGGTTTCCATTGTTGAAACAAACATAATTTCATACCAAAAGTACATATTTTCGAGTTAAGGTTAAGATTTATGTACCTTTAAAAAGGTCATGGATACAAATGTCTTGTAAAACATCGTCATAATAAAGATTACATCATAGAGACGTGATACAAACGATTTTAACATAACAACAATAACCGTAACTATTTTGTTTTTGACCGACTTCCCAAAAGAAGGAGGTACTCAATTCGTCCATATATTTTTTTTTTATTTGTGTTATAAACATCATAATGTTATGTACTATCAAGAAGACGGTGTTCCACTATAAAATCTAAATTCCTTAACATGATAGAAAGATAATGATAGTTGCTCTTTTATGTTTCACTATCTATTGAACTAACTTAAGAAATAGTAATAATTATAGACTACTAACTCTCGCCCGCGACTTCGTCCGCGTGGAATTACAAAAAAACAAAACTGATTAGCCTATGTGTTCTTCCAGACTATCCTCAACATCTATACCAAATTTCATCTAAATGAGTTCAGCCGTTTAGGCTACAAACTCTAACAAACATCCATCTATCTATCTAAACATTCGCATTTATAATATTAGTATGAATTATGTTACTCAGTGATATTGTTGCTTTACAATGGCGAAAGAATTTTTGAAATCGATCCATTGATTTTTGAAATCATTTATTACATACAAAATGCAAATCTCTTTACAATAATAGTATAGAATATCAATCTTACGTATGTTTACTTGATATCATGAATTTTCAATATCTCCATGAAAATATATTGCCATCTATTATCTCATAGTAACAGAGACAACAATAAATATTTTTATGTATTTCGATCGACGGTAACGCTCTAAATTTAACGTTGCACTTTGAACTGTTATTCTCTCAGGTTATCTTGATTCGTTATAAATTCCTGCTAAGGTTAAAGAAATGAATCAACTCGAATGCATTGGATGTAAGAGGGATGCGTCACAAACTGTTGGAATCATTCCCTTAATGCAATTCACACACGTTAGCTTTTGCATGACGGTTACTGCAAGCATAGCCTAGAAGCATAATAGTCTCATAGTACATAATTGTACAGTTTAGTCACAGGCGCTAGGATTTGCAGGTTATGCGTGTAAGATAAAACAGTCATGCAAAACCTAACGTGTGTGGTCTACATTACAAAGGTTAACGTCACGATAAAAGGTATTGTGTTGCACATATTTTTGTACTTTCACCACTTCATAAGTGACACGAATTGATTACTTTCTTGTTTTTTATTACTTAAATACCGTTTTTAAATACCTCTAAAATGCATCACTATCGGTAAAATCAACATATTAAAAAAGGTCTTATAAGCTTAAATAAAATACTCTTTATTCCTTTTGAACATAACGATATATCATGGAAATTCCTAACGTAACCTTTGGGTTAAAATAATTAATTTTAAATTTCTACGGTATTAGGACAATTTATTACAAATGTATTTGTTTCAAAACTACCATTAAACAATAATTAATTGGTATTGATACTTTCATAACCGAAATATAATATCATATTCTATTATTAAACAAGCGTTCAATATCAAACAGATTTACATTTGTTGTTTCGACCAATATATCATTGATATTTAAATAAATAAAAAGTTGAAGGGAATTTATGAAAAATGTAATAAAATGTAATGATTTGATTTATTTATCTCATTACACGACCCATTGCGTTTATAGCATTAAACGTTTCCGTTTAGTAAATCTGATATTGCTTAGTGTAAATTTTTCCTTAAAAAACGATAAGTGCATAAAGCTATTTAATAAATTGAATGGCGACCTGTAATAAAATTAGAAATAATATAAGGTATTTCAATAGCAATATATGAAGAGACTTTGAACATTTGTCATTAAATTTATGTGAACTGAAATGAAACTACGATAAAGCTTTGTACAAATTCCGGGAATTCGCACAGAGAGTCGGACACTCTCTCTATATGTGTAATAACAAAATTGGACTGCAAAGGTTGCCCTATATTGCAAAGCCTTGACAACCTTGTGTTTGCACTGTCAATAAACATGCACAAGATATTATTTTCATTCATATTCTTTAGAAGCAGATAGTAGAATCATCAGAAACTTATTTAGATTACAAATACCGTATTTGCTTAGAATTACATACCTGTTCACACTTCATCTTAGTTCCATGTGTATGGTAATCAAATATTATGATATCATTTGTCCGTTCCACGTATTTCGTCTGTTTACATTGCTACGGTTTTCGTTGTTTGTTTATACTGAATCTTATTTCTTAAAACCACCTTGAGAGTGCTGCGTTGTGTGACCGAGGCCCTGATGCTAGTTTCACACGAGGGTAGAACAAGATAGAACAGTTAAACCGGGCGGTACTGCCATCGTTAGACGGACACTTACTGTCAAACAATACTTTTATGTCTGTGTGCGTTTAAACAATAGCAATATGGCTATGCTACTGCTCTGTCTCACTGATTTTACCTGGTGTGAAACTAGAATAACAGAGGCTTTATGTTCACACTTACTGCGCACACATAGAAGGTTTTGTGAATGTACACTAGGCAACAAAGTTGTGTGCTATGATTGCATCATTTCAATAACAACAATACCACAACGACAGTTGCCTACTATAGTTATAAAAGTTTATTTAGATTAAAATAGCTCACTGATTAGTAGGAGTTGTCAGCGACATGTTCGGGATTCTGATTTCAAAATGTTCAATTTTTGGTACCCAATAAATGTGATATTTTATGTGTTTTTATGTGAATTCTGCGTCAGAACTAATTATTTATTAACCTAAGAGCTAATTACTCGCAATTAAAAGATTATTATAATATGATTTTTAATTATACTACTGCTAACCAAATGTTTCTATGTAATACAAAAACCTTTATATTTTGCTTTATCTGTAGATTTCCTAGAACGTAGTCATTTTACATGAAAGCAATGTCTAGTCCAGTCGTAATTAAACTCGCTAGTGCTACTGAAAGGCTCGCTTTGTGAATTACGTAATAAAATCTCGGACGAGTTAAGCCTTCAGAGTGGCAATATTACATGACATGAAAATTTTATACAATTGAAGATTTTAATTTAAACATTACTAGCTTTTGCCGCGACTTCATCATCATCATCATCAACTTGCTCTTCCATAGATTTCTATCAGCCGTTATATCTGAATCCACTCCCTTCTTAAGCATATCCTCTTTCACACAATCCATCCATACTTTCTTCGATCTTCCTCTACCTTACGTCCAGACTATGTTTTACCTCTGTGCAAATCAAAATCTATTGTGCCGTTTTAGTTACTTATTAACAACCTATCTATCCATCCAAACTTTCGCATTTATAATATTAGTAAAAAGTATATTATTTTGTAACGCCATCCGTTTATCGTAAAATCTATAGAGGTGTGGTACCTTATCTATTTTTGAAGCGACAGCATATGTGATTTTCCGGTTCTTTACAAATAGCCTAGGAAAATTATAAACAAGCGATATGCACTTGTATTTCAAAACATCTACTTATCAGAAGATTTATTATGCATGCAAAATATTCACGATAAATGTCATAAGACGTGGTAAATAATAAGATGACCTTAGCAATGCGGAAAAACCCGGAGCGTTTATTAGCATAGCGTCGCGTTGAATAGAAGTATTTTAAAATAGAATCTAAAACTTGCATATGAAAGATAAACATGAAACGAATCTTACTAATGTTATCAAAAACGAAGTAACAAATGCTGGTATTTAAATACCATCATACTAATATACTAATACTAATCTATATCTATACTTATCTATATTTCCATACTAATAGTATAAAGAGAAAAGATTTGTAATTTTTTACTTTTGTATGCATAACTCAAAAACTACTAGACCAATTTAAAAAAATCTTACACCATTAAAAAGCTGTGTTATCACATAGGCTACGTTTTTACTATTTTTTTAATTCCACGCGGGCGAAGTCGCGAGCATCAGCTAGTAATAAATATTATACGAAATATCTTGATCTTCTTAATATTAAACACATGCCTAATTTGGTAAGGTCTAATTAAAAGTCTTGTTCTTAATTAAAATTCTTTTTTTAAATAACATGTCACGTCTCATATCAATGTTTACAAGATAAGTCACGTACAAAGGTAAACAAAAGAAAAGCAGTGACTCATTAAATTCGCGTAATAAATAATGTAAATCATTTATATCTAGGACAGCTTGCATCAGTAACATGTTCTTATGATGTACCTACATGGAAATGTAAATAACCTAAATGTTATATTATTGCAGAAGAAAGCAAAACTAAATTTTATTCAATTTCAACTCATCCTAAATTATGTAAATCAGAAACATTTACGCTATTATTATACATGTTTTTATGTTTCCTTTGTGTAAATTGTGTGATTTAATAAAGTGATATTATTTAAAATGGATGGGTAATTTTATATAGTTAAAAAGTGTTCAAACAGAAAAAGATTCAGAATTCAAGGGTTTCAACGTAACTTATACGTTATAACTTATAGTAGTTAGCTATTAATGGAAGAAGGCATAGATTTAAAGCGAAGACAGATCTTTTCTATATCTTTAAGAAGCCTTTGAAAGATTCATACACAATTACTGTGTGATAAATATGACTCGAGATACTAATGTCTAATGCATGTAAAATTAACCTTTTGCAATTACTCAAATTTAATTAGGGTCCGTCAGTTTGTGCCCTAACCGAAAAGGGTAACACGGTTACATTTTTTAATCCTTTAAGCGATACAAACGTGTCGTTAAAAGGTTTCCATCTCATTAAGAACATCGAGCCGCGCCGAAACTGGACGGAGACCCGTTACATAACTAGTTTTTGAATTTTGGGCAATATATTTATGATTTTTTTTAATGCTTGTTATTTATTATTAAGACCTATAAAAATGGTTCTAAAGCTTTATTTAGGTTTGATATTCTTTTTAGTTACATATTCGAGGATTTTCTCTGGTTGGCCGACGAGCACTTCGATGCTTCCTTGGCTTTAGACATTTGATATGCTCTTGAAAAAAATCGATCAAATTTGTCATTGTAAATGAGGACAAGGCGAGTCGAAAGACAAATCAAATAATTTTACCAACACATTAATTAAAGAAAAACTCTATATCTTAAATGGCAGGACCTAATCATATTAACAGCAAATATGTTGTGCAGGAAGTGTCATCACCATAATTTGGTCATATTAATTGCAATTAAATTGTAAGAGGCTTGGAAATTAGAATACAACAATAATAGAATACAAAACTATATTCAAACGATCTTAGACGGATTCAATTGAAGAAAACATCAGCTCAGCTTTTTGTATTATTATTACTTACGTTCTAAATATATATTAAGTTAGCTCACGTGTTAAGATTTCTATATAAGATTACATAGTTTAATATCCGCATAATATGCTATTAATGTTTTAATTATTGTATTTACCTGTTCTTAAGCTTTAATTCCTCCTTAACGTTATCGTAGCAGACTCTTGTTATCTAAACTCATGAATAATTCCTATGACTTTGCTATTAATTATATTTGCGTTACACTAGCACTCGCGTTTTAACCGTAACTAACCATGACGCACACAAAACAAACGTTAATTTCAAGTGTTCACCGTTTTGCCTCAAAACTTTGGTCTTACGCCAACAACGAGTACGCATGAAATGTCATAAACTGGGAACAATAGCCAACCTGTTAGATCCCGGAGCTAGGTACTCGGTTGCGGTCACACCATAGCTCGAGTTTTATGATGTACACATAGGTGCCAGGTTATGCCGGGTCGGTATAGTCGGTCGTACTGCGCGAAGTCATGCGACTGTGTGGTCGGCGCGCGCGCAACTGAACGACTGCACGCTGCGAACTGCGCACGCGCACTACTGACCTTCGTGACTCGCACCTACCGCCCACCTATCAGATGCAGACTCTATGTACAGTCATCATCACTGATACATCTATCCGAAGAAAAGAGTTACATCCTTCAGTTCCCTTTTCATCTTTTATCATTCGTAACAATAGGGATCGTGTCAATCGCTGGTCTATTTATTCCCAAAAATGTCCTAATCGTAAGAATTTTACATTATGTATATCAGAGGATAGCGGCGATGGTTCTGAGGGGTAAGGACTTCACTTGTAATGTACAGGTCCTGGGTTCGAATCACATGTACCAATGTGTTATTCGATTTCATATGTATATAATTTACCCTACCTTCTTATGGCCTAGAAATCCAAAGATATGTGTGAAGTCAACATCCCGCACTTACTAGGCTAGTGTGGCTGATGATGGCCTATTCACACGTATCTTAGGGTAGGCTCTGAGCCCCTTAGTTGGGGTACGTACAGTGAGCTGGTGATGAATATGAGAGGACATTAAAGATTACTACATAAATATATAGTCCGTGATACTCAGATAATATGATTATAACATCCACCAGAGGAAGTCGCTTTATTCGGGCAATTGGCAATAAGTGGTCCCCCGGTACTTTAAAAAGACAGTGTATGAGATATAAAGTACTCTGTGGAATCACAGTAATGTCCGACATAACTAACGTTTACAAGAACTTTACATTACACTAGCTTTTGCCCGCGACCCCGTCCTTGTGAAATAAAAAAAAAACAAAAGTAAGCAGCCTATGTGTTCTTCTATACTCTACATTTATGCCAAATTTCATCGAGATCTGTTTAGCAGTTCGGGCTACAAACTAACAAACATCCATCTATCCATCTAAACTTTCGCATTTATAATATTAGTAAGATGTGTCATAAAACAAATTCATACATCCCATTCAGATAGTGCAGTATTTTTCGTAAAGTTTAGGAAAAACATGAATAGATATTTATCCCATGGAAAATTCAAATATTATTTCGAACAAAAGCCAAAAAATGAATAAAACAATATAAATTTGAAACTCCGCGTTGCTACCGAAAGCGCTTTCAATTAAACACGAATTTAATTTTCCTCTAAAGGCTGTCATAATATAGTTTGGAAGTCCATTATCATTGTATAACAATAGGTTTTAACTGCATGTACGCTCGGACAAAACATGTCATTTCATTGAAAAAAGGTAATTATGTCCTTGTACAGTTTATGCGGCTATGGAAGCCAAGGGTTAAAGGTATGTTATGAAATTCTTAATCAATCATTTCTTCGAAGTGTGACTACTTTTGTCGCAATTGAATAACAATACAGTACACCGACTGTAGAATTCCATACTTATCAGTGGCCATACATTCGCGCGCAATAACTGCGATAAGATTAGAAACAAAATGGTCGACTGTATTAGATTGCTAAGTCTACGTCTGTTTACGATACCGCTCACCGGCTAAGTAACGAAATTAAATGTTCTGTTAGTATTTTACTGCAAACTAGCTGCTAGTTGCACCTGCCTCGTATTGCTGGTTGCAGAAATAAATTAGATTAAAAGTTTGAATAATTAATGGTAATGTAAAATTACCTACATCCAAATCAATGTAAACAGTAAACAATATAGTCCTTTGCCAATTTGTTATCTGTCACGCTTAATGTCGAGATTATCCTTAGTTTGGATTATACTAAATCTACACTAAGTAGGACCTTAAGTACAGAAGTAAAAACGTAAATGGCTAGTGGATATTTCTTATTCTTTCCTCGAAAAACGGATCTGAGATTTCGTTGACAACATTGTTTTAAACTAACAATGAATTTGACTTTCGATTTCCGTTATTAATTATCGGTTAGTTTAACCAATGCCTCAACTTCGACAGCACTACAGTGCAACACAAATAACTTGAGCGGCAGTGAAATTAATAGACTGCCGAAATAAACAGACACCGTTTGATTGGACTAACCTGTTGTTTGTAAAATGGACTCATTTGCTCAGTGATAAAGTTTATTTTTGCTTACAGTACTACACTTACAGTGTTTTGTTATTTTGTAACCGTAATAGACGTATGGAGATACTTTCCAGGTATCCTATGGAAGTGTACTTAAACGTTCCCGTCGAGTTCATGTAGAGATAAAATTCATTTATTTCTCATACGCTACACTTAGAACAATACAATTTAATTTGAGGCCTAATTTTAGTCCCTTTTCCTTACCACCCTTTTCTTAAGAAAGGATGGAAAGGAAAAGTGGATTTGACGGTGGAGGAGACGCATATGAAGAGGAAATATCTTCTTTACGTGCGTCTCCTCCTCCGTCGATTAAGGGTAGGCAACACATCCGCTATTGCGGATGTTTATGGGCAGCGGTTGCTTTCCATTTCGGTGGATACAGGTGGCCGCTTGCTCGTTTGCCACCTTATATTATAAAAAAAAAAGTATGTTTTAATATGTAAATGAAGAGGAGACAACTTCTATTTTTTAAATGATTCTCCACATCACAGATACAATTAAATTTTATTTTACAATGTAGATTCCAATATCCCATCGCAAAAATGTGATCTCAACTTTTTGTTTTACAAATGGGAATATTAAAAATAAACGATTTTCACTTTCAATCAGTTATGTGAAAAACTGCACGTCGGCTTAAAATACTATAATTGCTTCGGGATTAAACGTCGAGCACGTTCCAATACAATTTCAATAAACTACTATGAATATGAACATTTTTTGTGAATAAGTCCAGAGAATAGATAAAACTCTACTGAGGAAATAAATTGTTATTGTTAATAAGGTAAGAGGGATGAAAAATTGTTTTTAAAAAGGTTCATGTGCACGTTCGAGTTGGCACATCTGATAGTAAAGAACAAATGTTTCCAACGTGCCAAATCGAACGCCAGGGATACAAGCTTAGCTTCAGTATCTCTGTTTCACTCTATTACCACACTTACTGTATCCAAATTGTAATGTTAATTATAGACAGCAGTGTTTATTAAGTCTGTTCCCAGTCCTTCACTACGATGAGTTGACCTGCATCTTGTCAATGTTAAGTTGGGTCGAAGTATGGCTAGTTGATGAGACGTACTTTATACTGGATGGGATAGTTCTGTTGAAATCCCTTGTAAATTTTTGTTTGCGAGTATACAAATATTTCTTGAATGTACTTTGAATGTACATTAGGATTATGACGATTAGTTTATAAGGTGTTACACGGCCTGTTTGAAATTGTAATCCACGAATCCGCGTTCTGCGATCAGCATTTGAAGTTCGCCATACACGGACTGTAATTTGCTGTCAATCAAAAATTCTGCTTATATAAAATTATAGCCCTTGGTTCTTTATTCAATTTTGTCATTTGTAGGTAAATCTATTAGTTTAGAATGCGTTCATACAAGATGCAATGAGATTGTTGATTTATAAGTATGTAGAAGTTTATGCAATCTGTTAGCGCAACTTTGTCAAAGGTCGATGGCGTTGAATTGAATTTATTGCAATGAATGCTGATCTGAGTTATCGTGATTGGGGGGAGAGGGGGGTTGTGAGGGGTAGGTACCGCATGAATTTGAACTTTGCTCTTAATGCCGCACTAACTCGTGACATTCAGGACAGCTAAAGTCTTGCGACTTCCTGACCTCAGTTCAAATCTCACTAATGAACTATTACCACGTAACTCAACGGCTGAATAGATCTGGATGTTTAAATGGTCTTGCGTTTAGTTTTTTTCGAACTTTGTGGACAAGTTTGAGGGACATCTAGAATCTTATAAATACATCTGTTTAGATTTCAAATACCCAAGTAGTTATTGATTTGTGTCGGACGGAACTTCTATTCTAATTTGAAGCTAAATCCGATATTAATGCTCATGACTCATTTGTAGGTAATCGTGCGGTTACTCATACATCTCTATGAATGGTTTAGTTTTAATTATAGACATTTTGTGTTTGTGATATATCTAACGGTTTATGAATATAATGAGCGGCCGTGCCTCATCACAATAATTTAGATTGTTTTGTATTCAACAATAATCACACTTCATACTTATTCATGCAGAAGATTGGATGTATGGAGATCATAGTCTAAAATAACTCATAGACTACTTACTTAATCTTTTTCTTTAATTCGCGCGTTCGACTACGCGGGATAAAGCTAGTATTGATAGTATGAGTTTTAAAATACATACAATAATGTAGCAGTAAATAGTAACTATAAATTAGTAACTAAAATACAAAGTTCATAAACTCCGTTCGTTTGCAAGTTGATAGCAAATAACAAAGAGACGAATAAATTAAAAACTTGAAGTATGTTATGTAAAATGTATGATTTAAAGTCTGTGTTAGTTATGTAACTGCAACAAATCATTAGTACAGTTTATATCAGTAATACATAATATAAAAGGGCTTTATAATCATAATACATAGATTTGAATCATTAGTTTCCGATCATATTTCGGACACGTATAATTAAAGCTCACATTAAAATGGATTCATTTAATTTGTCGGTACTGTAATCATTCAATACAATTCCGATAATTACGTTGATTCCAACAACAATTACTTCATCACACTAATTTTGTACTGAATCATGGAAACATTTATAACTTTAAAATTAATTCTATTTGATATACCTTCGGAGCCTACCCTTAGTTAGTGTCCGAGCCCCTCGGTGGGGACGTATAGTGAGCTGGTGATGATGATGATATACCTTCCCGATTGACATATTTAGTAGAGTATTTTTTTTTATAATAAAAATATTAGTAGATTTTTGTTAATTTACTAATATTTCCTTTAACCATTCCAACTAAGCTCTAGGCTTGTGCTAAGATATGGTACACGACAATAGTCGAATGGCGGGATTCGAACCCTCGACCTCACGATCGGTAGTCCGTACCCCAAACCATAAGGGTATTGGCGCTTTTATAATAGTAGTAGTAGAGTATATGTATAAGCATTTATCGACTCCATAGTTCGCTTTGAAAGTAAAACTGTTAAAGTTTTGCACACTATGCATTCCTATTGAAGAGTTCCCGAGAGCGTGAAGTGTTCACGTATTGACTATCACTTCTAACTCGTCACGCTTATTGAAGTAGCGTGTAAATTTTTATTCCGTTTGGAAATGAATCGCTAGTATGTTTTTTAAAATGCAGCAACTGCGTTTGTATTCGATTTATTTATTTATTACGTCTGTAGCACAAGTTAGAATAAGGTTCTATAAAATATATTTAATAGAAAGTTAATCAAATTAATCTTACTTCTTACTAATATTGTAAATGCGAAAGTTTAGAAGGATGGATGGATGAATGGATGGATGGTTGGATGGATGGATGGATGTTTGTTAGAGTTTGTAGCCTAAACGGCTGAATCGATTTCGATGAAATTTGGTACAAACGTAGAGGAGTCTGGAAGAACACATAGGCTACTCACTTTTGTTTTTTAATCCCACGCGGACGGAGTCGCGGGCGAAAGCTAGTATCTTTATATTACCATAAAAACTTCAACCCTGTTATACCTTGCCTAGCGCCCGGTGGGGATTTTAAACATTACGTGGAGACATGCGAAATGCTGGAACAAGGAACAATATCATAGCCGTGTTTATTTCCACAGTAATAGAAAGAAAATGTGTGATATTCGAAGGAAAAAACATCAGCATAAAGTTTGATTTTTAAGATAAATATTTAAGCCCTTGGTTCACTATCAAACTTGTAGCTTGCTTGATAAAGCACGTCTATACAATACGCCCTTCGCACAAAGAACAAACCACTTTCAACTTCCTAACCAACTATTGTTCAATAACTGCCTACTAGTTGTGCAAGCCGTGCACCATACTTGACTAGTTGTTTATGTATTTACACGTAGCAATACATTTTTATATGTAAAAAGTACTTTATATAATAAATTTTCTTTATATCGAATTTGTATTTTTATTTTTCATCTTATATATTGTCATCTATTTGAATCCATTTCATTGTTCATTTAACGCTTAAAAGGAAAACTCGATTCTTAATTGAACTAACTAAAAAAAGTAGGACGTACCCCGAGGCTTCTAACGGACAGCAAAATGCATTAAAGCTGTAAATGCAGCAAAATGAAATAAAACGAAGTGAACTCTGGCACTTAGTTTAGAAAAATATCAAAGTACTCGATTCTTTACTTAAATATTTATTTAGTTGAGACTTAAGTAATATGTCTATCTCATCATCATCATCATCACCAGCTCACTATACGTCCCCACCGAGGGGCTCGGAGCCTACCCTAAAGTTAGGGTGACTAGGCCATAGTCAACCACGCTGGCCAAGTGCGGGTTGGTATGTCTATCTACTGACATATTATACTTTCACTATACTTCGTAAAAAAATACTGTTTCCAACGTTGTTTAAAAAATATTCATTTAAAGTGTATCCGATTTTGTCAATTACTGTAACTGTGTGTTAAAAGTGTAAAAATTCTTCGACTCAGTATAATCGTGAATAATAAAATCGTAAAGCTAAAAATAATGTGTTGTAGTTTCATTTGTATTTGAAATAAATATACGAATCACATTTAACATTTATTCGGAATTAACACCAATGGAATAACAGCTTTACTACATTTGAACATTTTAATTGTAACTCGTAACGTTGGTACTACTTCTACGTATTTAAATTGCATATATAAGAGTTCCACCGCCGAAACACGCATAAAACATGTTGGTACCGTTGTTTCGGCAGTGGAAACGGTAAAGAATTCAATAAAACAACGCGAATTGCACTCAATTTGCAACTCGCCGCATGTTTTACGTTCCAATTGAATTAGAATTTACTTTCTGCATTCACGCGATCTTTTAAGAGATTAGCAATTTTCTACACATCAAAATTTTACTACTTTAACATTGAATAACGATTCGAATCTAAATAACATTGAAATCTAATTAGATTATATTTTCTATAATTTATACATATTGAAATATCTAAACTATCGGAGCATTACATTGACCCACATATTAATGTCACTACAGTAGAAGTTTTAATATAGTCATATAGATATATTTTTACATAAATAGTATTTTAAATTTCGTAATATTTTATACTACAATCACTGTTTACTATAAATCACCACGAAAATATATTTAATTTTGGCAAATATAGTAATAAATATCGCTGCATCAATACTGCAAACAGTAAATAACTTTCTGCTGAATTTCGTAATATCACTACGTCAAGAAATATATATTTTTCTATATAGATGAGATTCTTATAACTTTCACTAACCTTAAAAACGACAGATTATCTAGGAATTCTGGGTTGGATTTAATGAACATTTATCTACTTCAAACTTCACGTAATATTGCTACGAGATAAATATTCGTTTATGTGTTAATTTCAAATGCACACAAATATAAATGTCTTTTATACACCGATAACAATAGAATAGGTAACTGTTATTTGGTACGTTATCTAGATAAATGCAATATTTTAAGCCGTTAAATATACGAAGTTTTCTAAATTACATCGATTAACAATTTGTGATGCGGCGGTCAGTGCTTTTAGTAATCTACATCTAGAAAAGCATGGATACAAAGCCAAGTTCATCCACAAGATAATAAATCGTGCGTCAGGGTGGCCTTAATTAATTACAATCATAAATTATATACAACGAAACATTACAACACCATGTCGGACTGGACACAATCACTCGTTCCTTTAATACAATTAAAATTAAACGTAAACAAAATTAATATCACAGCAAAGAAACGCTTAAGCATCGCCAAACGCTAGCATCCCGCTCGGAATGCAGTCAAACCATCGCACAGGGGTCGATCCCCCAGTAATAGTCGCCGCGGGAATTGTAGAAGGGCGCGGGCGGCGAGCGGCGCCGGGCGCGGCGGCGGGTCTTACCGCCGGCCACCACCTCGTGCTCCAACGTCGGCCGCCCGCCAGCCGTATCTCAACCGAGCTTCAATGACGTGCCTTCACCGGGATCTTGGAAAACTGGTTTCTCCGGCAGTGGGCGATTCATCATCTTGCCAGAGTTGTTAGATGCCGTCGACTTGTTAGATTTGATCGTTGAATTATGCTGGGGGCTCTGGATAACGGTACTGATCGATTTCACCGATGGGCTCGAGCTCGAGCTGGAATTCATCTTGTCGCGAACGGCTCGGAGATATGGTCCGCGGGGAACAGGCTGCTCGGCAAGCACGTCTGGAAGGACACCAAGGAAATTTTTCCTTTCCTTATCGCAATTGGCAATTTCAGCATAAAGATGTACTGCGAAATCCTTTGGCTCAAAATATTCATGAGCTAAAGCAGTTTGTCTATTGTAAGGCGACAGAGGCAGAAGCTTGTCTAAGGATGGAGTTCGGGTGCCCACACTGATCATGGGCTTCTTGTTTTTCCCAATGCGGGGTGTAGTATTTTGAAATGGTAGTTCGTAAATATTTTCCTCTACATTTACTATAGTGGGAGAATTGGTATTGCAGCTTTCCTCAACTTTGATCAGTTCGTACAGATGTTCTATCATTTCTCGTGCTTCGACGTAATTCTCTGGATCTTCTAGTTTTTCTTTCAAATTTTCCAACAGCTCTTTAGTTAATTCCTCGGGCAAAGTTTGAGTCATCTTGTCATCCATGGGTAGAACCTGCTCTGAGAATGGTAAAGCGGTCTCCTGCATCATTTCTCTCGGCTCGTTTAAACGACGCCGTTCAGAATATTCATGTATAGATAGTTGGGAAATTGACCGCGCGTTATCTAAACCATTATTTACACCACACACTCTTTCACAAAAAGAGCCACAGGGTGAATTCGAGGAAAGAATGTTTTTGATGCTGAGACAGTAACCCCTTCGCTTCATGCATCTTATTAAACTAATAATCATAACAATGATTACACAACCTAAAATAGTGACTACTACAATGCCAATTACTTTTTTATCTCTGTCGCTCAAGCCTTCATCTTCAATATGTTTATGAGGAAACCTTGGGTTCTTTATTTCAACTGCTTGACCTTGCTTTTTGCTGCGATATGCTTCGCATTCGATATTATCATGGTCTGTGCAAACTTTTTCTTTGAATTTTGTAAATTGCATGTTCTGTTCGGGAACGTTGAAACACCGAGCAAAGACTTCGTCTACAGTGCAATAACTGTCATTTTCGAATGGTTCCCCGGATTTATATCCTAAGGCTTTTCCTAAGAAGTCACTAAAGTTGCAGTGACAAGGATGACCATAATAGTTATATCCGTAGAATACTAACGGAGCTATCATTGTATACGCATTGCCAATGAAAACCAGGCTATTTTCATGTAATGTCTCAATCTCGTTGTGACTAAATTGAAGTTCGTGAGGGGTCGATCCCGGTGCTATTATTGAAAATGGTGGTAAATTGTCAAATGAGTTTCCGGTTATATAAAATTTGTTACACGAAGTCAGGACAAATCCTTTTTCTTGAAAATGATGAAACTCATTGTTTTCAAACGTAACAGCCGCTATAGCCGTAGCATTGATAGCTCCCGTGTCCACAATGTTGATTCTGAAAACAGAAACATTTTAATTTTATACATATACTGTTTTGGATATAGTGTTTTGTTTCGTTATGTATGTCTAAATGATAGGCAAATTGTTCATAAACTAATGGCCGGTAGACCAAATTAGTATAGTATGTCGGCCACGTACAGGACAGAGCAGCGTAGGCAGGCCCACAAGATGGTCTTACAATGAGGTCAAGGTTGAGAGCGGCTATGAACTGATCTCTCAGTTGAGTCTTGACGATGGTTTTCATCCTTTTTGGATTACTTTCAGATGAATTTAACAAAATATAAGGGTATTGTCTGTGTATGTTTGTGTGATTGAAATATATTATAACTCACTGGTTATTTGTAAATTCAAGTTTTACAATTGCCGATTGCAGTGCGTTTGAAGACAAGTGATGAACTTTGCTGTGATGCAGCCGCAAGTAGTTTATCATTGACTTCTGTGCGAATGCTTCTCCTTCAATGTCACGGATGGAACAGTTAATTGCTATGACGACGTTAAATGTGTTGGCAGAAAATGCCCCCCAACGAATGATGCTGGTATCAACCGCTTCCATTCTGATTTCTGCCGCCGATGAACCAAAGGCTTGTTCCGGAATTTCTGGGATCCCGACGTTTTTTAATTTCACCTGTAATGAAAGACAATTTATGTTACCACAAACATATTAACAATTTATATTCGCTTATTTCGCATAGCTTTATTGCGCAAAGCAGTGACGCGTCAATCAGTTTTTTTTTTGGTATTGATACTAACCGTCATCCCGGGGCCGTGTTCACCGACATTGGCCGCCGTCGGGTCCAGAGTGAACGAGCCCTTGCCCAGTTGGAGTTTGCGTACGTTACTGATTTCCATAGAAAGAAGCCAAGAGAACGCCTCTCCCTCAAACGATACAACGTCGCAATTTTTGATCGACACCGAAAGTGGGCCTGAAATAAATGAAACACTACAATTAAACTACATCTACCAGCCACAGAGCATATCAAGCATTCGTTGCTACATAAATATCTAAATGTGGCGCTACAAAGAATAAAACACAAGGTGACGGTATTTTATGTTTTGATTTGCTGCTATAAAACATGCGACTACTGAATTGTACTTAAAGCGTAACTTGTCTAAGACAGTTTCAAGCTTTTGTGTTATGCGCAGTAAGCGTCTCGTGAGTCATTATCCTGTAAAACACGAATACTGACTCGGGGAAACGTGTATTTTTAGACGTCGGACCGCGGACGGCCGCGCTCTGCTCCCTCGTTGGCTACCTATGTCCTCGATTTGGAAAGGAATTGATGAGCTATCTTCCGCGACGCGATATTTTCAATTGATTCAATTTGTTGTAATCGCGCTGCCGAAATTTATGTTTTACCGCTGATTTATTGAATCAAGTTTGTGTATAAAATGTGTTAACGTGTGGAGTGAATGAATAAGATAACGGTGTACAAGGAGAGGAACGGGATACCGCGGTTAGCGGCAGGCCTGAAACTAGTCCCTTGAATTCCGAGATAAATGGACAGCTGGTGGCTCATAGAACCGGGTCGGCTTGCACAGAGCAAGTTCGATACTGCAGATGAAAGTCATCAAGCTAAACAAACAGGTTTTAAAATGATCGCCGGAGTATTTGTCGCTAGATAATTATATGCCTTCTAAATAACTTGTAATATTCCTGGAAAACAGTAGTTATGCTTGTGCGAAGCTCGATTAACTTATCATTTTATAGACGTATTAGTGGAATGCGTAATTAAATATTTACAGTTGCAGAATGCCTGCAAATTTTGTTACATTTTTGGTGAATATGCACTGTACGAGACTGTACCTGAGGGGACACAAATAGTTGACTTAGTCATCGACCCTCAAGTCTGCGGCCGAAGTGTACACGATATTTGTACACGCTTGTGTGTAATATAAATTGTCATTGTATAAATCGTAACTCAAAAGCCTTTCGTTTCCAGAAAACGTGCATTTAAGATCGCATTAAAAAACAAAAACTTTTTATACTTAACAATGTAATTTCAAATACATTCACAATATAAAAACCTTCTTACACAGAAAGGTCACTAAGGTGTGTACAAATATTGCGTGCAAATATTTATATTTATGTTTTATAATTGCAAATGGTACCTTTATCTTCAGCACTTAACATTTATTTGAACAATTGCATTGTGATATGCATCATTTTAATTCTACTATTAAGGCGTTTTTATAACGCGCATTAAAAAGCGTTGAAATACAACAAAAGCAATTTCATGTATTTGCTCATACGGGAGCGTTTTACAGCGCGATGCTATAACACTGTATTTTGAACGCTGGCCGAACGAAACAAGATCTATTTTATAACGTTCGTCGGTCGAGAGTCGCCAACGTCGAGTTTTAACGCAGCGTAAAAAGCCCGTGCAAACGCGCTCTGACCGAAAGCATAAGATTTTATGTTTACTTCGTGTAAATGTGTTATGTATCGAAATATTAATTATGTTCAAGAATGTTATTGAGTTTGGTATTTTTAGACTCGCAGATACAGGTTGGTTTCATATTGTTTACGTAGACCTCTCTGTGCCCGATACCTGGCGTATGATGAGGGATACTGGGAAACATTGTATTAACAGACATTCCTTCGTAAAGCTATCCAAGATATTTCTCTCGCTGCTCTATGAAATGTAATTATCGTTTCCAGATATCGCAACATGGGCTATATTGATATATACCTTCTATATGCAGTTTGAATATTATTGGTATTAGTAGATGTACGTTTAAAGTACGCGTTTAATTTTAATAACCTTGCGGTTTGTGGTTCAGCGTTGTACCGAATGGTGAATTCCTAGAAAACATTTTAAGGGAGTAAATAACGTAGTCATGTAATTACGTATTTACAACACTAGTTATATTAAAATGTAAATCTATATCTATACTAATATTATAAAGAGGAAAACTTTGTATTTTTGTATTTTTGTATGTATTGGAATAACTCAAAAACTACTGGGCCGATTTTAAAAATTCTTTCACCATCAGAATGGTAATTTATCTGTGAGTAACATAGGCTATATCTTTTATTTTTACGAGGACGAAGTCGCGAGCAACAGCTAGTAAATAATAAAATCGGTCTTAATCGATTTAGTGAATATAACATGTACAGAAATTATTTATTCCAAAAATTCTAGGTAACTCTTCGACAGTTCGAGAAGTTTAAGGGCGTTGTTTAACTAAGCAACCCATTAGTTGACTTCTTATACTAAATCTATACTAAGAGGCTCTCTAAGCGAGAATTAATGACTCAGAGCGGCAGTTAGTACGTAGCTTTCTGTATACATTTTAAATACGGAAGCGTAAATGATGAAGAGTCACTCGTTGGTTTGGTTGTTTTGTCGTTGAAGTGCGTCACATCGCAGCTTTACTGCACATGTTGGAGAGACGCAGGCGCGTTTATAACTGCATAATACATTGTCACTTATATGATGATAATATTAAGTCTGATACATTCAGCCTTGGGTATATTAGGCAATTAACAGAATGATAAAAAATATCTTTGCAAAACGATATTAAAAAACATAATTAAATGAACTTCAATTATTTTTGGAATTCTCTAAAGTATATTTTATTCACGCGATAATAACTTAACTAATACGTGGCCTGCTGTCGAGATTGGAAGACGTCGGCAGATCGAGTCCGTCCGGTGGTACTTAAGGCTCGCCATCTCGCCGACCAAACCGGTTGACTGCGAGTACGCAATAACACGTTTCCACTATCGCCTTACATATATTTAACTCTTATGACATACAAACGAAAAGAAATGTACACTTTTTAGCAAGAACTTATTTAAAAAAATACATTTACAAACTTAATTATAAGTCGGTTATTAAAAATAATATTCGCTTCAGCATTGGCACATGAATGAAGCCGAAAGGTCATTTCGCAGGCGGCTCACGCGTCATTGATGTCAGGGAAGTAGATTGTTGAAACGGACTTTCAAAGCTCCTTATAGATTACACAATAAATCTACGCCCAATTCACGGCGATGCGATAAGCATACTAAACAGTCGGGTGCATAACATCGGACGAGGGATCACTCAACTTTGTTATTGCAATCAGACTGCTAAGAATAGTAATTTTCGTCAAATAGTGATAATTTTAAAGAAAAATATCTCCAATTTACAGAATGCAGACGAGTTCTCCGCTCATTTTTAATTTGCAATAGGATTACAATAACCGAAGTCGCTTTAGCTTTATTATTTTTAAAATACATGAAAAATCTCGCTGTGCAATATAACTGCAATTTTGAATTCCTTAAAAACCAGTAAGAACCTTCAACAAGGAACTTAGGATCTTAGGTGTATGTTGTCGTAAACGGATCTAGATGAAATGTGGAACACTGTTTGGAAGAACACTGTTTGTTTTTAATTCCGCGTGGATAAACGGGCAAAAGCTGGTATAAAACAAAAGTTACCTTTAATACTGCTGAAGGTGTTTTCCTCGATGCGTAGTACATCACATCGGTCGATTTCGAGCATAAGACTAGTGATGGGCAGTTTGACGCCGGCGAACTTCCTCATCAGAATGATTTTGGTGTCATAGATCTGGATAAATCGCGCGTCAACGAGGCGGCTCAGTGAGTTCGCTCCTAGCTGCACCGCTTCCGCGCCGGTTATGGTCAACGTTGACGTCGAGAAAGGTAGATCTCCTTCCAGTATGTCCAGTTTCTGAAAACAAAATTGAATTTTAGAATATTGGAAAAAAATACTGCTATAAATTTCACTTTTCCAAAGTCTGAAATCATGATATTTCATAAAAATAATTTCTAGATTGACATTGCGGAGTAGAATACATTTATTTATGACTATAACCTCAAAATAAATGATAATATTATCCAATTTTTAGCGTTGTCTCCTTAGAAATTATTGAATTACATCATCACTGTAATCTGAGATTATAAAAAAACATCGTTATGTGTTTTTACTGTTCATCACTGTTCACTGATGGCCCAAGTCCCATACAAATTAATAATATTTTGAATGAACTTTACAAGTCAGAGAAAGTGGAAGCTAATAAAAGATACGTTTTAATTAATTTTGAATTTCACAACATTCTCATCTTATTGCAATTTAAGCGTTGGATCGTCTGCTGAAACAACAAATAAATGTCTCAACTCTGTCTTTTAGTAACCTTAATAAAACGACATACTCGTATTTTCGAGACTTTACCTTGAACATCAAGTCGTGTTCCAGTTCATTACTCATACATGTATCGACAGCTCTTAACGTGAGTTTCCACGGACTACAGAAATGTGCGAAATATGACTTTGTTTTCAATCAAATAACAGTTGCGGTAATGTATTTCTATAGCAGAGAACCCACTGTAATCTTTTTACCAGACTATTTTCACTCAACTATTGATTAAAAGTGAGTTTAGTCACAATTGTTTGTAAGAGATAAGTAATACAAGTACTTTATCTTATCAGGGACATCTTACTTCTTACTAATCTCACTATCTTACTCTTACTAATGTTATAAATGCGAAAGTTTAGATAGATGGATGGATGTTTGTTAGAGTTTATAGGCTAAACGGAGTCGCGGGCGAAAGCTAGTTATAAAATAATTGTAATATTAACATGTTTTACTGCATATCTATTGATTTGTAGAACAACGTTTTAAGTTCATTCTACACAATGACAATTATTAAATTATTTATAAACGACATAATTGTTTGTTGTAATTATTATGTTTATCATTGAATTAAAATGAATGTTAAAGTACTAGTTAGGTTAATAAAAGAATTATTTTTAGAAAATAACATTGTGATAAAATTTATATATCTAAGATGATATGTTCTAGAGGTAGTGCAGTATAATTTAATAAAAAAATAGTGTTCAAACATTTCCACTACAAGATTTAAACAATCGATTATTAAACAGAGAAAGTAAGAATAAATATTGGAAATTTAAAAACTTGCAACTGTATTATGGTTGTGTTTACACAATCTAACTGCGTTTTATTTACTTGATATGAATTGGTGTGCAATTTAGTGTGATGTATGCAGGTGGTCCCCGGAGACGCAGTACGGATACGGGTCACTGATTGAATTAAACTCAGAGGCTATGTTGTAGTTAAATGACGCAACACTTTTGTCTTCTAAACATTGGATTGTAAAATTATAAATGTACATTTTCTATTGTGATCTTTAAAAGTGCAACAGTGTTACGTTTTTATAAACGACTAGCTGTTCCCGTGCGGCTTCATCCGCATGAAATTATGAAAATTTCATTTTATTGTTTACATTTGTCAAATTATCAATAGCAAATGTCGAAATGTCAAAATGAATGACATGACATGACAAACCTTAGCAATCTTTCTTTCTTGATGTTGGCAGCAACTTATGGTCTCTTTCCCACATTAGGGTTTTTATCCAAAATATTTACCCCCTAAGTTTAATGGCGTGAAAATATATAACCTAAAGCATGATATAAGTGTAGGGCTTTTTATTAAAAATCAAATTATTCAAAAATATGCTGTAATTGTTGATATCTTAGGCAACAAAGAAGTGTGTGTTTACGCTTTATTATAATAGTATAGAAAGAATAAATACTACATGACATATAAAATGTATATAATTGATATCGTTAAATACGAAATACAACGATGAAATAATTTTAAACATTTAATTTAAATGTTTTTAATACCCTTACGTATCTGTAATTATAACCTAAAAATATTTTAAATATTTGTTGAGTTAAATGTATTATCAATTTGTGTATTCTTGATAAGGCTCGGCCCCTTCTATCCAAGTACGATAGCTGTTATCAAGTCCATTATTCATAAGCAATAGATGACCGCTGACTCACGACTTGTTTCTTGTCTTTCGTCAGTAGCGTCTTCCCCCCTCCGCCGCCCACATATAAATATACACTTATACCGAGGTTTTCCACTGCCGAAACAGCCGTACTAAAATATATTATTATCTTTTACATTATCTTTGGGAAAACAGAGATAAAAGCTTTAGTGTTTAAAGAATATTAATTGTGAATTAACTCAAATTATAATGTTAATTTTAAAACTTACTACTTGTTTTGTATTATTAAATATTATTATCTAAAGTAAAAATGATATGTACATGTTTTACGGTTTCCGTTTTAACGTATTTAATTTAAATTTTATTAATATATCTTCAATATTTTAATCAGTCCACAGTCGTAGCAAATAAGCACGTATTTTCTGAGAAATTAACTGAAAATGAATGAAATGCAATTAAAATGAAGTGTAACATCCAATAAAGATCCGTATTTTGTTTGAAGCTCATCCGAATTGGGTCAGTGATTTTAACTTGGTATGACGACAAACATAAAAAAATACAGAATAAACTTTCAGTTACACAAAGCGTTCTAAGGTTAATTAGTTTTTTTTATTATACTTATAATTTTATACGTTAAGTCAAAGGTGTATTCTATATTGTGTATACAATTTCACTAACTTTATTTTACACTTACTAATATAAATAAAAAAAACTAATGTATCTTTTTTACCATTACCATTTATCAGAACGACTGAATTTATCTGAATGAAATTTGGAGCAGATATGAATTAAAGTTTGGCATAGCAGCTACGCGTCAACTAGAAATACAAATTCGATAATTCGTGTATAACAGATGCCATGTGATGTTCGGTTTTCAATTGGTGTAGTGAACTCAAGGAGTGAGACGCCACAAAAAGAATATGAAGATGACACGTCCGCTCTCACATGCGCCACACCAAATAAAAATAAACACATACAAGCCGACCGAAGCCAATTGGGTGTCGAGTTTGGTGGCTACTATTCCGACAGTTAGAAATATATAATTATAAAAATCTAGCGATCTACCACAGCTTCGCCTGGGTGGTAAAGAATCTTTCGAATATTTTCTGCTAGCTATTCTCACTAAAAACTTTCATTAAAAAAATTAGGCGAAAAAAAAATTTGTTCATCAATTTTGAAGCAATCAAACTTCTTAATAATATTAGTATAGACAAGTACAATTTTAGACATTTTATCGGTTCCGTTTTCTAATGTTTTCCTTGACCACTAAAACACGTAGAGATTATCTTTTTGATGAAATAGTAATTCTTTAGTCCGCTGGTCAAAGCTTGTAAGTGTCGTACTTGTATTGTACACGCAACTCGATGACTCAGAATGGGGTCTGCGCAGCTTTGTTTTGCAACTACACACCAAGCGTTCGCCTTTTACGGCCTTACGACTGATGACCGCGATATCGTTGCTTGACGACCGATACATCACTTCACTGATACTTCGATCGCTTTAGTATACCATAATTAACCGATATATCATTAACAACATCTTAGTCTGACTGACAAGTTGCTGTTCTTCGAGGGTATATAATGAAACCTATAGAGTACAAAAATCAAACAAAAAAATGGGACCCACCTCAAGCACTACTTTTCGGATAAAAAAAGAATTATCAAAATCGGTCCACTAGCGGCGGAGTTATGCCGTAACACACATTAAAAAAAACATACAGACGAATTGAGTACCTCCTTCTTTTGAGAAGTCGGTCAAAAAGGTTCTGAAATATTTCGAAGTGTGCCGAAATCGATTCATATTTTTTACCTAGAGTGTTTGCAACTTTGGTTAAACTTCTTAGTTTTAAATACAAGTGTATTTTGTCTTATGGGCGTAGTAAAAAAGCATTAGTTCATCTAAAGCGAATTAGAGCAAGGGCGACGTATTCAGGGACGCACTTTAACCGAACAGCAAAGTCTACAAATTCTCTGTGACGCGCGGATAAATGCAATTTGTTATGTGAAACTTATCTGACGAATGTCGAATTGGTTTTCCTGTGAAATTAAATCCGCAGTACGCGTAGAGGATTAATTGAGATTTCGACGGTGCTCAGTACATTTGGAATGGTATAAAATACAGGGATACTATGTATGATTACATACGTTTTGAAGGTAATACGAACAATGCTCGACTATATAATCTACGATATGTAACTGTGTTAGAACAATGGACAGGCGTGTTCACGGTACTGTTGGTCCATCTAATAAACATATATAACATACTAACTATACTAACATTCTAGCAAAAAAAACTCTTTAATTATTCTTAGTACATAAGCATTAATTTTATAATTGCGATTAATCTTAAAAATTATATATTTTTTCATAGTTGTAATGTATTAGTATATAATTATTCTTTGTTTTTTTTTTACTTATTATAATGATAGTTTATTTGGTATTAAGGTATAAAGTCCATTAAGAGATCTTGTTCAATCTCCTCTAAATTAGTCTTCATTTAGGCAAATTTGCAGCGGAAGGCGGCAAGCCATCTCGGCCACCTAAATCAATGGACTATTTTAGTTAATTGTGCTGTATACTGATATCATTAAAGTCTAAATTGGCTTGCATACATAGCCTCGTCTCTAGACAAATAATGGTCCGGAGTTCAAGTGTAACAAAGCCATTTGAGAAGCCACAGAATTGACTTTGATTTCCAATTTAGTGACCCAGGTTCATTAGGCCGGTGAATATTTGAAATCAATTTGGAACAGAAATAGGTAAGATACGCGACATGCATTTAGTATATTCTTCCGCCTTTCACATACGTTAATAAACTTTTTGTCTCTATTCATTTTAATCTTACAGTTTTTGTTTTACATAATTTTACTACAAGTGTGGTATTACATAATAAAAACAGAACATAAGCTTTTACTAAACTTATATAAATATATCACATTCTAAAGCTTGAAAGTTGCAACAATTTAAACATAAAAAATATGATAATTATTGTTAACGCTTTTTATAAATTAATTCAATTAATTTTATAAGCATCACCGTGATAATTAAATATTATTAATAATTGTTATTGTTTTACTATTTAATATTATTTAATAGTTGATTGGTACAGTGTACGTCTTCTAGAGGTCCGCTCGGAAGTCTCAAACACTATATAATTATGTGTAATCATTTGCCGGGTGCACTGAGACCTCGACCACTTTATTGCAAGTACGACCATTAAGTTCTCAAGTGGACTAAAATAACATTAAACATGTTTGAACAAGTGTATAAGTTGAATAATTCAAATACGCCTTTTCTAATTCGTTTTAAAAACATTTTTAAAAAGTAAATGCATTTATCATATTCCTTCTTAGTTACTAAATTTAAACGTTTATTATACGCACAATATTTACCGTATTTAAAATCTTGCTCATTACGAACAAATAAGTTTCGTATTATTTGCTCAATGTCGCAAGATGTTATTAACATATGATACCATTATAACACCGATAAATGTATTAAAACACGTATGACTAATTCAAACTAAAAAGAACAACAGTTTATTGTCCACTATGTACACGTTTCTACACCGATTCTCAACTGAGAAATGTTTAAACAACCATTGTATTTTCATCTCTATGTAGAGGTTATTGAGTTTAAATTTGAATTTATACGAAAACGTGACACGGTAATGTGTTCTAGTTATTTTTAATAGGTATTATACCTAGATATTAAGTAATGCAACAAACTAAGTAATTATTACACTGACAAATCTAGTTCATTGATATGTTATACTTAAACTATTTTTATGTTTAAAACTTTGAATTTCGTATTACAAAAACAGAGCAAGCTATTCTTAAAACAATCGGATTTAATGATGCGCAGTGTGCATACAAAAGTGTATTACTAAGAACTCATTTCTCACTGTCTTCTGTTTTATGTAAAGTAGTTTTTTATCTAAAATTTTGATAAGATCGGGATACTAGGGGGAGTCGAGGCGCGCAGGTTCCGACTATCGCTGCATTCGGCTCCCTTGTAGCTTTCATTTTAATATTAGATTCACATTCCCGGAATGCGCCCGTCCACGCCGTACAACGTGAATGGAACCGATCTCGATTAGTAACATCGAAACGTTCGTTTACCACGAAATTAATATCCGATTCATGAAATCGAAAATTATTTTAATTACAGCTGTAGATGGAATTTCAAATAGATTTTTATTAAAATCCCCAGATAAACAATGAGATTAATTATTAAGTGTGGCCGTTAATATCCTTAAGGTAGATGCTTCTTTTGTATCTTTAGGGTTTTGTTTATTATTACATTATCTTCTACGGATTAAGTATTAAAACTCTTTACACCGATATCAGTTTATCGGTTGCTCCGATATTATTGGTGTATTCTGACAGTAAAATAGGTCAAGGATATTGTGTTCTGATTTAAAATTATTTGTAATATTTATTATAATTAAAAATGAATATTACAAGGACGGGTAAGTAATATTATATGCCAAGGTCCAAATTTCATATTGATCCAACTCAGAGCTTTAATATGAGTTCATAAACTTTGTGTTTCCGTTTTCATACAATGTAATCCAACATTGTATCATATTTTGTTTATGATAATTAAAATTTCGGTAAAGTTATTAAGTAAAAAAATTTAAGCAACAAAAACTGACGTATCAACTTTCGGAGCTTCTTCGTTTACTTGCCCAAATACAAGACAAAACGAGTCGCGATAATGATGGAGAAAGTCTGCAACGTACGCTATGGACGTACAGACGAACAGACATCTATATATTAAATATAAGTATCAATACAAGAGTAACAGAGAGAAAGCTGTACATATCGCAACTATTTGTCATTCTACAAGTTTGGGGCTCCGAGCCCCTCGGTGGGGACGTATAGTGAGCTGGTGATGATGATGATGATGATGAAGTTTGGGGTTAATTTCACAGTATTGATTAACTCGTGGAAAACTATTGCAATCCCTCTTATTGCATTTGAATAAATAATAAAATATTTTTATAAACATCTCAGCGGTGGGTGGTTACTTCGGTGCTTCGATCTTATTTGAATAACAAATATCATATCCAACAAATGCACTATCGAAACCTTTCGTTGCAGAAATCCATTTGTGTAATGTAAAAGTATACGATATTCGTTCAAGATTTTAAGAATATGAAAGTAATGGCGTCGAACTTCGAGAAAATACTGAATATTTAATAAGCGTTGTGGAAGTAAATTTCACACTAAGGCAGAAATAAGGCGGAGCAGTAGGACAGTGCAGTACTGCTATTGTTTTAACGCACTATAACTATCACAGTTCCGTTCTACCTCACTGTCTTCGTGTGAATCTAGTATAACGTAAGAGTACAACCAGACGTTCGTTCGATGTGTTGCGACGGACTGAGCGCAGGAAGCCGTCTTTCATTCGACTTTTTTTACGGTCTATGCCATGCGCTGCACAAACTAGCAACGAGCGCTTGTTTAATCCTTATCGAGTATAGCCCACGAACAATTAGTCATGAAATCATTAACGCATTTGATACCGTCGTTATGTTTTTAATACAAAAAAAAATAGTTCAAAAATCAGTACTGTGAATGGATATGCTCCCAATAAACTCACCCTAAGACCAGATTAAATATTTCCACCTATTTCTTTGATGTGAAGTTTTAATGACAATAATTATGTTTGATAAGTTTATTTGTATATAAATATTTATGTGACATATAGATACAGTAAACAAGTGTTTCCGGAAGCGTTAATTGCATCGTTGAGGACAATACGGATAGGATGCAGATGCGATCCCCATTCTATTGCAGTAGACAATGCGCCCACCAGTCAAACAACAAGAGCAATTAACTTCCCGTTCACTTGTCGAAGGTTAAGCCCTACAACGTAATCCGGAAATCTCTCCTCTATAACACAGCTTAAAGCTTAAAATCTATTTTTGGTATACGAAAAACAATTTATATTCAAAGTGGGAATTTTTTATATTTTACAAATGTTACGCAATTTAAAAATTGTAAATTAATTCAGTCTTTTAGCTTCGCAGATTGAATGTTTTTAATTTGAATTGTTATTGCTTTTATATCAAAAATTGAACGCCATTATTTTGTTTGGCGTGTGTAAAATTTTAAAAATGATAGTAATAGCTTTTTGGAATTTCAAAAGAGTCCCGACAATTATTTTATTGTATTTACGGAATAACGTTGGAGGCAAAAAACATGATTTTACAGTGTTATCGTGAAAGCTCTCTGGCGTATCTTATCGGCATACGCTGTTGCTTGTTTTTTTCCCATTGTTCGTTCATATCAAGTTTTATATTCACTTTTTTTCATGTTTCGTATTTAAATTTTACTCGATGCTAGACTATTTAAAAATTCATAAGTAAATCACAATATTGAGATAGAAAATCTCTTTGAGAAGTAATTTACATCTAATTAAAATTGAATTGCAAATATATTTTATCTATTAATAACTTTCTATCCATAATGTGTTCTCATTAATAATTTGTCTATTCATATAGTCAATTAGATAAGCCGGTTACTTAGTCATGCACAAGGAGCACTAAGTGACATAAGCGGATTGTATGGATTAGATCTAAGATTCAATTAGTGTGAGTTTACACTCTCGAAACACCTGTCACATAACTCGGTTTTAGTATATGTATAACTGAGATACTAATATATTTTTCTAAACGTTGTTCGGGTACCCAGGGATATAAAACGATGTTCGAACTAGTTTTTAGAATTTCGTTCTTAAGAACTAGCTTTCGCTTGCGTATAATAAAAGATCTGAGTTAGTAGCCTATTTGTTGTTCGACATTGCAAAATATCTTTTATAGTTTTCATTCAGTCCGTCTGGAGTTACTAGGTAACAAAATTACATCCAAATTATCGCATTCATATACTTAGGAAGTCTAAAAATGCTATTATTTAATATCCGAAGTTAGGGTATCTGATCAGGGCGGGCAAATACGAAATAATATTATACAAATAATTGAACCCTAGAGGATATTTATAAATACCGATAGTGGACTTGTGATCTGCGGATAGTGTCAACGGCCGCGATGCAACGCGCGAGACCGCGGGCGACACTGCGCCTTGCAACCAAATTATATGCACGCCAAAGCACCGGAAGTAAATAGCTTACATATTTATTAACCAACCTACGTTTACATTATAAAAAACTACAGTAAAAACCTTTAAAAAAGGACTTGTATAGAATGGCGATTTTGTTTAATGCTACCTACTTGTTGAAAAAATAAAAGTTCCATCATGCAATTTAGTAATTTTTATATGTAGACTAGACAAATTTGCGAGTACGCCAGACGCAAATAGACTTCTATATTCGAGACTGTTGTCCTATTCGTGTACGGTAAAAACGAGCGAGACAGAAGTCTAGTGGACGAGAATATTTGGGCCAAATCATTTCTGAACTGCCCAACGACTGTTTAAACTATGAAAATTCCTTCCACCTCGTGGGCCACCATATGCCGGTCATTCACACAAACATACCTACAATTTACAAACAACACCCAAATAGAAGAGGTATTCTCTAGCAATGTCTAGGTTTTGAATAACTTTGTTAGACAAAATTAGGTTATTTATACAATTTAATTCTACAATATAATTTTAATGATTACTCTAAATATTTCGTTATTGACAACGTCAATTGACTGATAGTTCACTTAGAAATCTTTTATCGCAGCATTTGTGTTGACAAAGAGAATTATCACTCGGCGTTGTCATTGTCGCATGAACGTGAATTAGTCGAACTTTAATGACTGGACTACTTAAATTAGATCTGGGCGTTGTCTAAATATAACAGCTGTTTTTAAGAACTAGAGTCTGTAATAAATTTTAACTGGGTATAAAAACTTTTTTAAATAAAACCCGTAGTCAGAAGACGTGTATTGTAGTGGCGGCGCGGCAAGGCACTTGTTGCGCCAGATGCGATGCGGGATGAATATCACTAGCTCCCTAAAGACTGCGTACAATCGCCCCAACGACCCTCAGGTAGTTTTGTCTTTGTTTACAATAATAAGTGGGTAGTGATGAAAAACTATACAACAAACTTTATTCGCCTACACTTTTTTAGATGGAAATTAACGATTTGGTTAAGTTATTTTAGTATTATTGTATACAATTTATATTAGTAGGCAGTAGTAATGGACAGTTCGTGTTGCCAAATCAATTCTAGCCCCAGACACCGATACTGAACTAATTAAAGCGGCAAGTCGACACCTTGTGCCCGAACCATTTGTTGCATTCACTAATTTAATTTTTAATTAAATGTTTAATATTTAATTTGCTATCAATTTGATAATAACCGTATAAGTTACGTATTTGTCTGCATGATTTAAAATATAAAGGATTACAAATTTATTTTTAAAGCCACAAAAATTTAAGTTCCGGTTTTGTGTTACAAATATTAATGGAGTGTGTTCTCGTATGCGTGAGCGTGACACATGTGTCGAAAACAATTGAGCAGCCGAATACCTGGTTAGCCGGGACGGTGCAGTTCACCGAAGTCCATGATGGGTGCTCGGACTGGGAGCAGGCGCAGTATTTGGAGTCGCATATAGAGACATGCT
Organism: Papilio protenor; assembly: GCA_029286645.1. Taxonomy (NCBI): domain Eukaryota; kingdom Metazoa; phylum Arthropoda; class Insecta; order Lepidoptera; family Papilionidae; genus Papilio; species Papilio protenor. The sequence continues at coordinate 958,241 of JAGSMZ010000042.1, forward strand.
CGGCTCTCGCGTCGGTATTCACTGAGAGTGCGAGGAACACAAGTAACGCGACTGTAGGCGACATGTTGCCGCGCGCGCGCGAACCACCGCGCTCCCCGGCTGTCATGCACCGACTGGCCGTTCGCTTCGCCGTTCAGCTAACGCCCGCTGATTTCTGTTTCTAGGGATGTATAGCGCCGGTACAAACCAATTATCGACATTCATTTCTTTTAATTACTATAATTTGCATATTTGTTAATTACTACCATTAATACTATTTGAGTTGAGTATGAAATTAAGGATTAAGTGTTTATTTGCGACTTTTATCGAAAACAATCACTAGTCTTAGAAATAATTATAATTTTAAGGTTTTACCCATTATTCGGTTTACAACGTTTATTCGTAATTGAAAAAAAAAAGAATACAGTAGCCGGTAGCAAATAACTAAACAAAGAATTGATGTATGTAGTTTTATACATGTACATTTAACCATTACGAGATAAAAGACTGCACGATAAATCAAAACTCTGAAATATGTATTTCTAAAAGACGACTGATTAAATTGTTTCAAGACTTAAGCAAATGTTTGAATTGATTTATATGACAGTGACGGCAAAGTTTTTGTAAAATCTCCAAGAAGGAATTAATATTTCGATATTGTCACATCCCTATGTTGTATGATACAAAGGTCGAGCCCGCGCAGTAGCGGCCCTATGAGACACAGATGCACTTACACACATCCCGCACTCCATCTCAATAAGTAGGCCACCATAACCGTGAACGACCACAAAGCACTACCGCCCTTTAAATTACTTATCTAATATTCAATATAACCTATAATAGGTTATTTAAAAGCGATGCATAGCTAATGTAAATACTTTCTTCGTACTAGCGGCTAGTCCCGGCTTTTATGGGTGAACCTTTATCTCCTATACAGTTAATAAAATTGAAATGTCTTTAATATGTTGTGTTTGTGCTGCTGATCACCAAAAATTCGGTTTTTTTAATTTTGTCTGCCTGTCTGTCTGCCCGCAAGCCGCGCTTGTTCCGGTAATCGCCGGAAAGTCTGGGATTTTGATGGAAACTTAGCTGATATCCGCGGGCATATTTAAGGTCAATGTCTGACCAGAAATATATAAACTCTGGATATATTGTAAAATAATCGAACTAATGTTATCCCCACATTAGAAAATTAAGCCCCTATAGGACGAAGTCGCGAGCGATCGCTTGTTTTAATATAAGTTTCAACTGAAGACTTCATAGAATTTTCAACTGAAAACATTAAAGCTATTTATCGGTTTTGAAAGATATTCTCACCTTTGTAAGTTTAAACTATTATGTTCTAATAACTGAGTCACAATTTATCTGCTTAAATACCGTATATGATAGAGGTATTTATTTTGAAGGCTACATCCTGAATATTAATAAGTTAGTAACTATTCTGTTAAATGCAACAAGCCCTCTAATATATTCTTATTACATACTGAAGGAAAATAAGCCTTAATCCATCAGTGACAGTAAAAAATAGATCAAAACAACCGTGTATACATCTCAAGTTGCTAAATAGATAGCAGGTGCACAAAATAGTTAGCGGACGGTCAAAGTTTGAAGCTTTTAATGGAGATGCATTGTTTAAGTAACGAGCTGAACTCAACTTCGTTACAATACCAAAGTACAAATTAACTATATGAACAGTCGAAAATAAATCAAAATAATGCCAAATGTATGCAAAAATGAACCGTAATTTAATTTTTAACACAATGTACTAGCTTTCGCACGAGACTTTGACCGCGCGGAATTAAAAAAAAAACTTAATTAGAATTCCGTTCTTCCAAACTATCTTCTACATCTATGCCAAATTTTTTCATGGTCCATTGAGCTATTTAAGTTAGTTTAAACTCTACCAAACATCCATCCAACGAAACTTTCGCATTTTTAGTTCTAATAAAATTTAGATTGGTAAGTGAAAAGTCATTGCTTCTTACTAATATTAATGGAAAATATTGCGTAGATGTATTGACATTTGTTACCGCGTAACTCAATAACGGTTTGACAAATCTGGATGTTTCGAACAAAATTAGATAACAGTTTGTACTCTGGTATTTTCTATTTCATTTTTACGCGGACTATGTCGCGGCCGATAGTTAACAGAAGATTAGTGCAAGTGTGCATAGTGCACTGGTCAGTTGGACGTTCTCGTTATAACAAAGTTAGACAGGTCTATGCTTTGTTCTCTCCCAGAGACGCAAACTATGAGCTGCTTCGGTTTTCCAGTTCAAGGTCTCCTGGCCGAGATTTTCACTAATTGCTACCTACGTATTATGACAGCCAGTTAAAAACTTTTAAGCGCTTAACCTCTTTGTTCCTCTAATTAAAATGTAGGTATACTTTTAATTAGATACATTTTAAAAATGTACTTTGTACTGTACATTTGTTTGATGTAAGCAGAATTCATGATTTTATTATCATTCTTGTTAATATTGTAATTTAGTTTTGTTCGTTTGGCGTCTACGGAAGTGTAATAAGGCTGGAACTTGCAATTTAATTTAACCTGTAGTGCAATTACAACGTTGTTAATATTTCCCGACGGGATACTTTTCCGCGTAGAACAAGCTATGGTACCTTTATATGTATTTTGCATAACGCCTACTCTTTCTATTTTAAGGTAACGTATGGCGCAAAATTAAACTGATAACAATTAATCTGGATTATGCTATTATCACCCAAGGGCAGAGCAGAGAATAAGACCAGAACGATACTGCAGTACTGCTATTTTTGAACACACGTTTAGACAGATTACTATTGTTTTGACAATAATAGTCTGTTCAAACGCTAGCAGTACAGTCAGCTGCAAAATGAATGCATTTATAAAACTTTAGAAATTTATCTAGGCCTTTGGTTTCAAAACACGTATACATTTATTCTCGGCCGGAAGTATACGGAGGTATATGTGTTTGTATATTTTTAAGGCCAGAGGCGTATACAAGTTTCTGAAGTTTAACTTATGTTTACATTTTTGCAGAGCTGACTATACAGTGATTGTCTACTGCTCTGTCTCAAGTATCTTCCTCATGAGATAGTCTTAGGTAGTATTATAGAATATTTTTCTGATTAACAGGAGATTTTTTCTTTCTTTGTGCAGGAGTACATCTGCTGAAAAACAGTTCCTGCTTGATTTCGTGGCGGGTGCTGAGAACACTGCAGGCGGGCGTTTTGCTCACTGGCTGGCTCCCATGCCTTATGTAGATCCGTCAAAATGCGAAATGAAGATACTTAGTTCTGGCACACAGCCTACTTTCCCTATCAATGTGAGCGTCATCATCCGCGATCAGTATGGGGACCTTGTTATCTCTCCATCGCTTAAAGTTGAGGTATGTTTGACGCCATTTTTTTAATTAACTACTTCCAGTTTTTTTTAATTGCATATATTAATACTTAGGTAACGTTCTGATTCTGGATTTTTAAAATTCATTCTATAATTAAACATTTTGGTGACATTTTATATGTTACTTTCAAAATAAAAAATAAATAAAATGAAAAATAAAACAAAGAAAAATATTTTGGGATCAATCACACGAGATTTTTTTTCTACTTGTAGGCTAAACGTAGTTTGAGGAAATATTAAAAAAAATCCAATCATTTTGTACGTATAGGCATTCATTATTTCATAGATCGTTACTGCGTTATTAGCCATCCGAAAGATTCCAATTTCAAGTAATAATTTTTCAAATGAGCTTTAATTTTCGAAGCATGTAGTAGCGAATATCGCATCACGAGGCTATAGGTCGGCCTTGAACGTGTGCGAATCTAATTAGTAGGGGAGTTGATTTGGTAAATTGATATATCACGAGAATAAATACTCATGGCGATTATAGCTTTTTCGTGTAATTACTTCTTTATTTTGTCAGTGGTATAATGTTAAGTATGCTTAATACTTTTAGTCTTGGTTTTGGGTTCGATCATCGTCATGTACGAATGTGATTTTTAATTTTCGATCCACATTTATGTGATATTTTAAGGCGAAGGAAACATCGTGATTTGTAAATTCCTTGTCAGCAATAATATTATAAGATCGCGCATAAGATCTGGTCATCCGTACCAAATTTCATCCAGATCCGATAAGTCCTTTTGGAATATAATAACAAATATTCATCACACCAAAATTTCTCATTTATAATATTAGTACGATTTTCTAATTTGTCTATTTTAATTGCAGATTCTTGTCCTTCGTTTAAGAAATAATGTAGGAGGCAAGAGGAGATATCACATGGACGGCGAAGAAGAAGATTCCGTGCCCAACGTGCCCTACCAGACAACAATTTGGGATAATGCACGCTACCACTCTATTACTATGATGCAGGTTGGTTTTGTATTTTTAGTTTAGCTTACAATAGGAAAATGCTTCTAAATTTGCCGCCTTCATCAGTGTGTGTTACCACGACGTCACAGATGGCTCCTGCCTCTTGCTCTCCGGAGGGTAACTTGATGGGGCTGGGAATAGATAGGAAATCTATATTTATCCGTTATGTATGTAAATTGTGTTTTCTTTTTTGATTGCCTTATTCCAAAGAACTATCATTTACAGTCCTACCAAAATTATTCATTCGAGGAGATCCGATTGGCCAGTGGTTTGTGGTGGGAAGAGAACAACCCGGTATACGGTAGTGATGAAGAAACCATGATGTCTGAGCCAATGATGGTGAAAGCTCAAAGCGACGGCACGTACCTCGCAACCTGGGTGCCTATAGATCCCGGAGACTACATTGGCACTTGCGTCTTGGATCACATACCAACTAATCTTGTAAGCATTTTTTTAATACCACTTGATATTTGAGTTACACGTCGGGTAAAATACTACTCTCGTTCCTGTCGTTACAACTCAAACACTGATAATAAACGTTCATCTTGGTTCGAAGAACCCGTTCAATTCAATGATTTCAACAGCAACTTACCATTGGAAGAGTTTTACTTGGTTTTTGGTAGTTAAAATAGGGATGCGAGCTTGATGCGATCACCATAAAACCAAAATACTCGCCCTGAAGAAGAAGCCAGGACGGTTCAGAAACTAGTCGGTGCCGTTACCCTAACTAATCTTCTGTGTTAGCAGAATATTAATTAATTAAACATCATCAATATACTAATGTTTTATTTCAGGAAGCAATGTTCGAAGTGAATTTATCGGGTGAGCCGAGCAAAGTAAATCCATTCGAGTCACGGAATGAAGGTCTCGATGTGCAAGTGGAGGAAGTGCAGTCACGGCTGCGTCGCTTCGGCATCAACAACAGCGCCGGGCTGCGTGTCCGCTCCAGCCCCAGTCTGCAATCGGAGGAAGTCGGATGTATACCGCCAGACTCTAACGTTGGCTTTGTTGAAGAGGTAATAAACTTATCTTACTACCTGAACCCAGCACCCGCAGCAATGCCAAAGACAATATAATGTTACATGAATAAATGAATAAAATATTAAAAATTGTTTTAGTACCGGAAAATTATTTTTTAGCACAATTGTGTTGTGGCGGTCGTTGAATCGCCTATTCAAGTTTCACCAAAATCTTTACAGTGGTTTTGAAACGCATAGCGTGAGAACAGCATTTATAATGCAATGATTGATAGGACTAACCGAGTTGATTTTATCGAACACACATACACATCATAGTATTGTTTCATTTTCTATAAATTTACACCCCCTTAATTATTTCCTCTATCTACCTGCATCCCCATGCTTCAAAGTGTTTTGGTAACTGCAAGTACATTTCTATTATATTGATGTCGCAAATAGTTATGAAACAACGAAAAATGTCGCTTTTTATGTGGATACAAAAAATATTTTCTAATCTTCAGTACTCTTCTATCAGGAATATTCTACTAAAAATGTATTAAGGAAAGATTCCAATGGGATAGAAAATTAGTGGTAAATTAGAGCTTGCGCATGTTTCTGTTCTTCTTGTCGTAGGAAATAAAAATATGAGATACGTGGCATAAATAAAAATGTTGTCATTTCATTTATGTTTTAATTTTATGTTATCGGTTTGTTGCTGCTCAAATTTTTTTACAAAAAATAAAAGAAAACGAGCAAGCAGTTTAACCAATATTAGTACGAGTATTTAAGATTGTATTTTTAATAATCAGAACAACATGTCAGCAAGAGGATTATATTGAATTAAGATGCGAAAGAAAGTTATTAGACTTACTTCCTATAGAAGAGATACCGCAATCGATACGTATGTATGTTTTATATCGTAATTATATAGTAGGGGAGACCGAGAGGTTAAATGAGGAGTTACTCGAGCGTTGCGGGCACATTTTTGATTTTGAGGAGTATATGCTAAAAGGGAAAATAGGTTGAATGATGTATGCCTTTTTCCCTAAAAAGTGACGAAAAAACGAAGAGAGTGTACGGTTTAATAGAAAAACAGGTGCGGGTCGTATATTCATATTTTTATGGTCAATGTGTTTCTGATAATGGAGAAACATTAGTCTGTCGGTTTGCATGGCATTTGCTGGAAACGTGCGAATATGGACTCTCAGTAAGTGGTAGGAGTTATTGTTTGGGTGCAAGTTTTTTGCCCTAGGTTATACTGCCACGCTGGAGTAAAGCCCATAGTCCCTGCTTCGGCTCCCCTACTAACAGGTAAGTCTGATCAGTCTATGGTATGGTCTGATTGAGATTTTCCATGCGCCAGCTGCTGCGAAGACTTCCTATCCCAATAATGAATGCGAATATAAGTTTGTGTCGATTTAACTCCATAACTACTCAGCCAATCATCTTAAAGTGTTTCATACACATTGCTAGGGGTACAGGATATAGGTTCAAGTCATAGGGTATGTTTTATGCAAATAAAACTAGATCCCACGATAAAAAAAGTGGTCTTCAATTACTCGAGGGCGTCTGTGCTTGCGGAGCTGCTGCTAAAAGGCTAGTATATCTACAAATATTGGCTTCTGTCGGTGTCAAGGTGGAGAACAAAGACGGTGTTTGGGTACGACTCAGCGAGCAGTCTATCCAGGCGTTTACAACATGCCCGGTCGGCATCGCGTGGAGTTTACAATACCACCGCCAGCTCAACCTTGTGCTGCTTGTGTCCAATCAAACTAGTGAGGCTGACGTGAGTGCCTTTAATACTACCAGTGCTCGCCCAGTACGCACCTAATCCTCTGTCCGAAGTAAAGGTAGGCCACACATCTGCAACGCACGTCATTTGCTTGTTGCTACTACTACCCATAGGTAGAGGTAGTCATTTAAAATCAGGTGAACTGCTTGCTCGTTCGCCATATTTTATAAGACATGTTTTACATTTAGTACATTTATAACACAAATTCCAGCTTTCACATATTTTCCTTCATAGTTGAAATTTTTGCCAAATTTGATATACATTCGTGTGAGTGATATTTTTATGTATTATACTAACTAACAATATTAGCGGTGTAATATAATGATTCGAATGGTTTGTAAGTTTTTGCTTGACGTATGTAAATATTGGTGCTTGCTTTAAAATTATTACGAAAACAATATTGCTTGTTGGACAATACTGTTACCGGTGTGGGTTTTTTTCTTAGTTTTATGTAGATGAATAGGAAGAAATAAAATTAAAAACTGTTTATAGCTTTTAGCTATTTACATTATATGATTATTTATTTATAGGTACATTTACATTCTACAGTGGTAGAGCCCGCTTTAACATCTTCGCATGAATGGGCAGGCTAGTCCGGTGTATAATACACTGATAACAGGCGTGAAGTGGAAGCTATTCCGCGTTCCGTCTGATTAGTGTGGTGCCGGAGGCCTAACATTAGTCCCTTTCCTTTCCTACCATTTTCTTATACGGAAAGGATGGAAAGGGAAAGGATTTGGCGATGGAGGAGACGCATAGGAAGGGAAAATATCCTTTAAGGGTATCCAACACGTATGCAAATGCGGATGTATATGGGCAGCAATCACTTCGCTTTCTCGGCGAATTCAGGGGCTGCTCGCTCGTTTGCCGTCTTCATCATCTCCCTTGCGTTATCCTACTCCCGTAGGGTCGGAGCACCGCCTTCCAAAAAACTCTATCGTACGGATGATGAGATGAAGAGATGAGACGAAATGAGAGAGACTGAGATGATGGCATCTCAGTCAACACTCTCTTCTTGATCATGTCACCTTTCACGCAATCCATCCATCTCTTTCTAGGTCTACCTCTACCCTCGTACCCCTCCACATTCATAACTAACGTCCTTCTTGTTACATGCGATCCATCCCTTCTCATAACATGCCCGCCCATACTACGCTAACCTTTTACTCCTTATTTTCTCAACCACTGGGGCTACTCACAAACTTCCTCTAATATACTCATTCTGCCTAACATTCAGATCTATACATCATGACAGGTCTTACGACGGTTTTGTAAATTTTCCCCTTTGTTTTAAGGGGAATATGCGGGTCGCATATTACTCCTTTGACCTATCGCCATTTCACGGTCACGGTCAATATCGCCGTCGGTTTGAATTAATGAGCCGAGGTACCGGAAGTCGAAGCAAACTGGAAGATGAGCGCCATCGAAGACAATCGGGATAAAACTGGATAACCCCCCCCCCCCCGAAGTCGCAGAATAACTGCTCGTTTTCCACCTTATAATATAAAAAAATAATATTGAAGAATTCCTAAAGTTTTCCATTCGAAATGATCAGGTATTTATGTCTTATTCCTAAAATTCACTTTCAGTTCCTATGATTGTTATCTTAGAACGGTTTGTACCATAGTGTCGACAGTACGCTGAAAGCATAGTGATTTATCGAGTTTTTGGGTTTTCTTTTATACAAATATTTATTTACAGGAGGAGGAAGTCATCGAAGCTTGGAACGATGACCAGCAGTCGCAGCTTAGCGCGTGGAAACCCGAAGAGAAAGACAGCACTAATGGTAAAAAGCCGAATTGAATATAAATGAGAAATAATATTGATCATTAATTGTCTTAGGATTAATCTTGGAAAGTTTTAGTGTTTCAATTGATTGAATAAACATGCTTGTTTCTAATAAATCCGTGATTACAGACTTATACATTTAAAGCTTTTTAGAATAATTTGTTGAAATTTGTTATTTCTATTGGAGTCGACAATATATTATACTCAGCTTGTTACTTATGAGAAGGCAATAATTTATTGTACAATTATTGCTATTTTGAAGTCGACCTACGTCGTACTACTTATAAAAGTGCAATTTCCGGGTTGTTTTTTTTTATAATCTAGTATTGCCTGTTGCAGATGTCAGTGATGAAGAAGACCGGAAATTTCCTTTCTCTATTGATTTAGGCAATGATGTAAGTACATAGGTACAGAGATGCGATTGGGTAGCTTCATTTCATTTTCGTTTTGTGTCGTTTTATTGAAAACATTAAAAAAAAGGTTAACGTTCAGAACACCTTAAAGTCGCTAAATTAGTTTTATTATGGTAACAGTAAAATTGACTTTTGGAGGATGTATGTATTTGAATTGGCAACACTTAATTTATCTCTTATACTTGGAAATACAGTTAATAGGTTATCGTCCTAGGGCCTAGGGCACACCTGATAATTGTGTCTTTATAAAACACAGTAGTTAAATTTATTCATAGAAATATTCACAAGTTCTCAAAGGTGTCACTAAAGCATGTGAAATATTTGTTGAATGTATGTACGAGTACTATGTATGTTCAGTAATTAGTCGTACTCAGAGCGTCGTCCTCGTCGAACAGCGGGATGCATGCTGGTGGTCTATGACCTTTAAAAAGTTGGTATATTACCCCCTTACATTTAGGCTCTGGCGGCGAAAAAATATGACGAAAGCCAATCTCACAGGCTACTGATTGGGACCAAATACATTTGTTCGCGATCACCTGTAACGCGCCTACGTAACTCTGTTGCCATTTCGGTGAGTACGCTCGTTAACTCTTATTTTAGAAGTGTCGAGTGCCGCTTGCGTTGGTGATGAGACGACCTTTTGCAACTTACCGTCAATACTCCTATAAATTTTTCATTTACGTAAGTTTAATGTTGTGGAATGTTAAATGTTAGTAGGTATAGCTGCTTATTAAAGTAAATGATATATGGATGCTTTATTAATATACGATGTTCATGTAGAGTGACGAAGGGTCGAACCTGTTCGTGTATGGTGCTGAGCCCAGCAAGCGTTGCCGGCTGGCACGCAGGGGCGGCGTTGCTGCCTCCGCAGCTGCAGCCGGATCGCCAAGGTTTGTTATACATAACCAGGGTCTCATAACTGTCTCTAGTATTTCGTATTAATAATAGTCTTCTGATTTTTTTTACCTTGTCATTAGGTATATAACTGCTATGCATTCAAACATCAGAATCTAAATAATGCCTGACGACATCAATACGATTGTCTAAGAATCAATCATATCCAAGAGCAACTTAAGTATTGATGTGTTTCGTTCATCATCATAGAAGATGAGAGAAAGTATGAGACAGGATTGAACAAAGAGGGAAAATGTTGGACCTTATTTACGTTGAACGTGGGCGCAGGAGGACTTGCATCAAAGTACACATCGCTAATCTAAATTATGTTATTCTTGTTTAGACGTTTTCAACGCAAGAGCAATGGAAACAGGGAGGAGATGGCAGTCAGGCGACAAGACGATAATGTGCAGGACGCGAACATCCAAGAGGTGAGTACAGAATACACAATGCCGCGAGTGACATCCGACAAATTTTAGTATTGGAGGTAAGACTCGGCAGTTTTTGTATTACATATTTTTATGGGATTTATTTTATTCAGACGGACATCGAGGTGGAGCCGCGTAACCACAGCCAACTGGCGCAAGCGGGCACCCAGACTTCGCCCGAACCGTACGCCGATGGCGCGCTCGCACAGATGTTCCTCGACTCATACAACGTAGACGTGGAAATTGAGGTATGAGTCTAAATAAATTAAGATACTAGATATTAAAGAATGAAAAAAATGTTTGACAACAACTATGTTTTAATTTAACATTTAACAACCAATAATAAAGTTGATGAATGAAAACTTGCATTGTTCAAGCAGGATCTTAGTGAGAATAGACAAAGATCTAGAAGTGGTAGCCGGGATCGCTCAAAGGCGCGTGCGCTGCGCAGCTCCCCATCTCCGATGCTCGCGCAAGCGTCCTCTTCAGCCAGTCCGCCGCCGCCCCTCCCTCCCCGCAAGCACGCCATCTGCTCCACACAGGCGAAATGCCTGCGCAGTATCTTTGCAGCCCTATTGTGGCATGAGGGTAAGTAAAAACCATCAACAGTTCCATAGGTTGGCTGGTCAACTCAGTGGACTTTTCTCGGTCTTATATCAAACGAAATAGCTGTTCTACCCAATATTCGTCCACTCCTTAGTATTTCGTAGCCACGGTTTTCTTCTTCTTCTTCTATCAAGATTGACGAAGTATAGGTCGAGTTAGTCGTGCCGCAAACGTAGCCTAGATAGGCGTTCATGTCACAAGTTAATATTTTTAAAACAGGGTATATTGAAAAAATGGAAATGAACTAAATCACCAAATTTTAATGAGATCAAGTATGCTTATACCTTTTCATTATTTAACGAAGTTGTAAAAAGTATAAAAGTTTAGGGCAATGTAGGTATTATGATTTATATGTGAAAAGAAAGGTGAAGTCTCATTTTTGTACTGCATGGTCCAGGTGCAGTACACGACGCCATCGCGTGCGCTACCTTCATCAAGTTCCACCCGGGCTTGCCGCGTGCCGGCGCGAGCGTCGTGACGCGCCGCGCCGCCAACGTGTCGGCGGCGCCCCGCCCTCAGAGACACTCCGTAGAGGTGGCCAGCTCAGGTACTATATTTTACTACATATTAACTTAGTCTTCACATTTAAGGGAGTATCCTGATTGAAATTGTCAAAGTAATAACTGGTTCCCAAATTAATTCCATAATCTTATACTAGTTTTCTCCCACGACCACGTACGCGTGAAATAAAAAAAAATAAGTGGCCTTTATGTTGTTCCAGACTATGTTCAACATCTATGCCAAATTTGTTTGAAATTCGTTCAGCAGTTTAGGCTACAAACATGCATCCATCAAAATTTTCCTAACGATTAATGGTTCTAAATATGTTCGTAATATTAAAGAGGCACTATATTTGGTTTGTAGGCCAATGCTTGAACCTGAACCCGTCGACTGTGGAATCTCTGACGCGTTCAGGCAACGAGGCGTGCGCGAGTCGCGAGCGCAGGAATGACATGGATGAGACTATCACAGAGGAGGAGGCAGGGACTAGTGAAGCCGGAGGTAAATTTTCATGTAAATCCTTAGCCCAATGGAGTAAACTCCGTCAACGTGGAATTAAAAAAAATGCAAGTAGTCTATGTGTTCTTTCAGGCAATGCATCTATACCAAACTTAATTAAGATCCGTTCTGCCGTTTAGGCTACAAACTGTAACAAGCATCCATCCTTCCATCTAAACATTCGCATTTATAATATTAGTAAGAAGTAGGATTTAATATGTCGAACTTGAGTCATCAAAATTAGACTGTTTTCCCGTTTATTTAGTAAGTCTTACACACAGTGACCAACTTCTCATATATCAATTAATTATACAGGTGTTACAATACTAGATATAAGTATATCTATCTTATCTATATTAATGTTTATTTACTCAGGTTCTTCTTCGGCGGTGGTAAATGTTCTGCCGCCCGCTTTGCGTGCTTTAGTCTCCTTATGGGACGCTCTGTATGACTCCGATCAACTTGCAATTGTTACGGACAAGTAAGTATAAACCCTATATTCGTTGAAAATTAACATATTCATAATCGTAAAGAAGATGTACAAAATATGCCAATATCGGAAAACATTACACGTTACACGTGTATAACCTTAACTTTCTCTTGTATTAAAGCTCACAAATTCTAAACTGTTATTTTTAATATTTCTGTAATGATTTATACAATAACGACTATTTTTTCAGATATAAGAAGGGAACTGCAGAAAATAAAGATAATGAAGTTACAAGATACAGCGGCATCCGCAAGAAGAAGGACAGAAAAATATCTGCGAGGGCGCCTTATTCCGGTTTGTATTTTTATGCAAAATTATGAAAGCAGAGGTGCTCACGCTGCGCCCTTAGAGGTGTATATAAATACTGTATGAGATAATTGTGGTACTCGACAAATGTTACAAAAAAAAGTCAGCGAACTGCACTGGAAAGATGATAATTGGTGGTGTTTGTGCAGTGCACTGCGAGCTGTGCGGCGGAACCAAGGTGCCGCCTCCACTGGGCGCACACATGAGGCACCGACACCCCGGCTGCCGCGAGATCGCCGCCGCCGGCTACGACCGCGCTGGAGTCTACCGGCGAGCTGAAAGCCCACCACCAATCACTCGCCAATTCCAGCCAATCTGCGGACACCTCACACAAGGTTAAACATCATCATCATCATCTCTCTCTCTCCTTATTCCACTCATGTAGTGTCTAATCATCAAAGTTAAACGGTTTTAAACAGGACATCAACTTTGGTACATCTTCTGTGAGCAATGTCGTGAGAAGTGTCTCCGAGCCGCAGCGGCGCAGAAGCAAGACAAGAGCAAAGTGGTGTCTGAACCGATTGCACGCTTCGATGCTGAAGTTAACTTCATGAAAATGCACAATAATGCTGTCTTTTTACTCGATATTGCTGCGCTTACTGAGGAAGGTATGTCATTAATTTGTGCTGGTTTAAACTCATCTATTACAACATTTATTTCAGTCTGAAGAATTTTATACAATAGCTTTTGATAGTATTAGAGTTCGCAAAATAAGTGGTCTGCTCTTCCCCTTTTTATTATCATAAAAAACAAAAGATGCAGAGTTGTGATTGATGTCCTATTTCTTAGAATCATCATCCTCGTCGTCTTCTGGTGAAGGCTCGAGCCGCAGCCCGCCGACGCCTGCGGGCAGCATGTGGCAGCCGGCGCCGGCCTTCCAGTGCCTGGCTGCACTAGGCGCAGCACCGCGCACCTCCGCACAAGATGCTGCGCGATACCACTCACTGGGACGGCCGCAACCACCGCCGCTCTCGCCCTCCCCCATTGTCAGTATACGCTATTTACGTAATCACATCCGTCCAATACTAGTATACAATTTTTATTAAAAAAAAAATCCTATGACAAATCTACACGAAGCAACAGTAATGAGACTATGAGTGCGGCATTTAAGTTGGTTCAAATGTGTCACATACATCGGTTACCTAGTAACACAGTTACGATTTATAATTAATTATTATGACTACAAAATCTAGATATGGTTTACAATATGTAAAAGTACACACGGGTTAACAAAAGCATTAGACGTTTGCAATAATGGAAGTGGGAATGGAAGAATATTACCAGCAATTTGTAGGATTAAAATAAACAGATGTAACCAAGAAAACATACGTCAGAAGAAAGAAACATAAAGAGAAACCTATTTCATGTCCTTTTAAGAATTTCAACAGGTCATTCAGCAATAACAAAGTTTGTGATTAAAATAGTATGACTGTACAAAGTCAACTGCGATGCAGGAGCCGGAGGAGATGCCGAGCACATCCAGTGGGGCGGGTGGTTGGCGCCGCGTGCACCGCTCCGTGTCCATGGGCCCGGCTGGCGGTCCGCTCGCAGGACAGTGCACCTTGCTCGCGCGCACCGAAAACCCGCAGGGACAAGAATCACTCGAAGGTAACTTTATATATCCACAACAGCTGTTTAATACATTATACTTTTCACAAACGCCTGTTTATTTCCAATAGCAAAGTAATGCGCATTGGGTAACAGTCGTCTGTAATTTTTTGGTAGTTTAAAAGAAATACAATTCCTATTGGTTCTTCAGTCTTAGCGGTTCTTTCTGTTACAGATATTTATTATCTGAAGTGGTACAAGTCTGCATATTTCACTGATCAATCTTTATTGTCTCTTTAGACGTGCAATATTTAGCTTCATCGAGTTCGACTCTGCTCGGCCAACCGAGCGCCAATCTCCGCCGTCTGATTGGCTTAGGCGTGGATGATGACGCGATGTCCGCCTTCGAAATACCCAACGTGGACCCCGCTAAGCTATTCCGCAGCCCCGTGCTTCTGTTCGTACTCGCACGACGAGATATTAAAGCACATGAAATGAAGATGGAAGCCGCCTCGAGGGTTAATGCTGTACGCCAATACGCCTGCGAGGTGAGAATGGAGTAAAATGACCTGATTTTCTTTACCTGACCTTTTCTTAGTTCGTATTTTTATCAAACGTTGCGCCAAATCTGGTCGCACGAGAAAATTACACAAGTCTGCCGCTAGAGTCGTGCGACTAACTTTTAAGCTCCTTAGCTTAGTGTGGACCTACTTAATTTATATAAATTGTAACTTTATATTTCTTCTTATTCCACAGGCTCTAAACTGGCTGCTGCGTTCGGCAACTCAGCCGACTTGCGTTCACGATGTCATGTGGTGGTTCTCTGAGACACTCTCTCAATACGCGAGCTCCCCACCACCTACTCCAGTTATCCAAGAAATTCCAGAAGTAAGTTACAAGAAACACTTGATTTACCAATAGGTAAAGTTAGAAATTAGCTATATATGTTTCAATTACTTAGATGCGTTCTCTAATGTTATTGTACATTTCAAAGCAGCAAGACGGAAAACAAGAAGAATCCTCGCAACAAGCGAACCAGGAGGTCGTGTATCGCGAGTCTAACGCGACGGGCGCATCCACGTGCGCTCTGTGCCCGGGCGGACGATCGGTACGCGGTGCTCGCGCCGCAGTGCATGCGCTACTGGGCTCCGTGTCCGCACTCGCGCCCTCGCTACACCCCGCCAGTGCACCTGGTCTGCAAGCCGTGCGTTGCTGGGCCCTGCAGTACTCGCAGCATGACCGCTCTTTCTTGCATAGGTAACATATCTGTTGATTACCAATTTAAAGCTGTGTTAAGTTCCAACTGCAATGACATGTGTATTTAAACATATCAGTTCCCATTCTTTTTGAAAACAGAGACATAATTGGTAGTGTTGACAGCACAATACGTTTAGTATCTAGAAGTAGATGTAAGTGGTAAATATTTAAATACTTTCCACAGATCGCAGGTGTTCAGCGTGATCAGTCGCATCCTGTCTCACGGCGAGGACGGCGCCTTCGATGAAGCGGCCTTTGGGGCTTTACATGAAAGCTACCACACATATCAAAACAATGTGAGTATTATTTAAACATTTTGCACGTAAAAAACACATTCTCACATTCTTTTATTGATTGTTTAGCGAGGTTTGACGTATTTGTCCTCCTTTGGTAGCTAAGTTTTTGTATCCTGCCAGGAAGATATATTTTCTACAAAGCTATTGTAACTTCACACTTACACTGAAACTTAGTACCACTAGATTACAGTAACATTTAACATTTTAGGAGAACTTCGTGTGGAATTGTCCGGACGTGACCAGTATGTGCGAAATAACAGTGTCGTCCCGTCAAAACATGGTGGGAGCACTCAATGACGGCAGCACAGAGACATTCTGGGAGTCCGCCGAAGACGACCGCAACAAATCCAAATGGATCCAAGTGACCTGTCCCAGCGGGACCGCGGAGGACAGGCCCTATCTCGTCTGCCTGCATTTCGATAACAGCAGGGATACTTCGGTTAGTTTATTATAATGTTAGCCTGAACACATCCATGTAATCTAAATTGATGAGCTGATGATTTATTGTACTTATAGAAACAAGTACAGTAAATCATTAGCTCACTCTTTGGACTCGGAGTCTACCCTAAGTTAGAGGTGACTAGGCCTTAGTTAACCACGCTGGCCTACTGCGGGTGGAGTTCTAATTCTAGTATTTGGAGGTTAGAAATTTTTGTTTTCTTTTCAGAATAAAACGCTCATCGTCTCGTTCCTATTCAGCAGTGGGTCTGATGAATTGGCCTACATGCAGGAAGTCGACATCGACCCCAATAACGCTTCTTGGGTCTGCTATGCTTTGCCACGTAAGTTTTAAATGTTTTAATAACGAATAAATACAAAATATGTACAGTAGTTTCGAAAATTAGGTGATGTGAAAACATGCCACTTTTAGAACATTTTTCTTCAGACGGTTTAAGCGTAATATCCGTAGCACTGTCTGTCGTTAAAAGCAGTTAGCAATTTGATTTGAACTAATTCAACAATAGGTCAATAGATGACGATATATTATAAATGGTTACTTAAAAATATTATGGGACCTGGGAATATATGATTTGGTTAGGCAAATGTTTTAAAACATGCCAATATAGAGCGATGTTTTATAGTAGATGAAATAGGAGTAACCGGTCATTTCTCTATAAAACACATCTGTTGGAAATTAAATGTTTCTTTAGACATTTTAGGTGTCTGTGTGTTTTGTATTAGGGTTACCGTGCGCGCCGACGCGCGTGCGCTGCGAACTTCGCGGGCCGGAGCCGAGCGTGCGCGTACGTCAGGTGCGCGTACTAGGCCTGCCGCGCGCCCATCTCCCTGGCCCGGGCCCGGCTCCTGCACCCGGCCCCACCCAGGCCCTGCAAACACTCGTCGAACAAGATACCCTGCGAGTGTTTAGACTACTTACCACAGAGGTATAACAAATACATTTTCAAAATCTACTAGGTTTAGTGACACCAGAGAAATAAGCACTAAAATTACATGATTATTGTACTCAGGTATTTGGTAAACTACTTGAATATGACGCCATCGGTGCTGAGGGTAACGAGGCCGCTGCTCCAGTTGACATTACGATTGCAAACGAGAGCGATCTGCGCGAACACGTCGTTGGCATACTCTTCGCCGGACACAAACTCACCACGCTACAAAAACAAGTGAGTACATCAAAAAATCACATTTACAGTTCCAAATAGCCTGATTATTACATGGCGCGAAAAGATAGTAGACGCTAGCGCAAATGTTAGCGTTTCATCATTCACAAAATCTGCTAAACAATCTGTGGCATCTCGTTGATCAAATTCTTTCTTACACCCTTATTAATATTCATTCTGTTTAATGATTGTGTATTCAAAAGGTGATGACGCACATTGTGTGCGCGATTCGTTGTGAGGCAACACGCGCACGAGAAGACTGGGAGTCGGCCCTGCTAGCCGCGGAGTCAGAGCTCGCGACGCCGCCCCGCCCCCCAGTGCAGGACAACTACTGCTTCGAAATGCTCTCACTGGTATTTCATTAAAAGACAATAAACTATGCTAGGACACTACTCACTATACAATAGGTCTTTGGTAAATCAAAGACTATTCCTACAACGAAACAACTTGCGTACGATATCCATAAATTCACATTTGCTTTTAACCATTTTTCAAATTCTATTAACTATAACTTAAATATCGGTCTTGTCCGTAGAACTAAAAATTATTTTATCGCGCGAATACTGATAAACAAATAGGTGACAAAATAAGCCACATGTAAGGAACTCTTCAAACTTTTTAATTACGTCATACATTTTGCACCGCATTTTCTGGAAGGTACTGGAGAAGGCCTATGTCCAAGAGTGGGCAGATAAAGGCTGGCGATGATGATGCATTTTGCATATTTAAATCATCGACACTTCATAGCGCTATTCTGTTCTCATTGCGGCAACATTGACATGCAATATGTTTCAGCTGTTAGCGCTAAGCGGCAGTTCAGTGGGTCGCGCACACCTTGCGCTACGCCTCGAGCTGATGAGCGACATTGTTGCTTTGCTGCACACTGGCAGCGACCGCGTGCAGCGCCAGGTAAGGATATACCACAACTATCATCTTCCATACATTTTTTGGAAATGTCTGAGACAAAGGGAAGAATGTAAGATGATGGTGGATCTATCTTATACCCTCCGTAGTGGCAGGATGATGATGATGATAATGTTTGTTCCAGATCATATCTTTGCTGCGCCGCATGATAACCGAGATTCCACCGGAGAAAGTCTCTATGGCTCTAAACTTTGGAGTGGAAGAGGCCAACAAGTAAGACATATTTTATGAAAAATACGAAATTTTTCCATTCTTTAAATTAAATTAAAATGCACTAATAAGTATTGAATCAACTAACTAATTTATTATGATTATAAAGTGTGTTTTAACTTATTGTATCTTATAATCGAATATATCTTACTTAGGACGTCGATGCTGGACTGCCTTGTGAGTTACCTGGCTAAGGCCATCACCATACAAGTGAAAGTGAAAGGGAGCGTCACCCCCGTCCCTGGCTCACTGACAATGGGGGGTAGCGTGAAGCCAGCGCCCCCTGCCACCTGGTACATGAGAGGACAAACAACTAAACAACACGCCCAATTGGTGGCTAAACTGCTTCTTGATATGGCTGAGGTAAGCAATAATATAGGCCATCAAATTAGAAAATGGACCCTTAATATGACTGTAAATTGTTGATGATTGATGATTGTAAACTTTTGGTAAAAGTAATTAGAGATATTAGTGGTCCTCTTTTGTGCGTGTTCTGCGACATCGTTTATATGTTTATTTAATGTGTGATTTATTCATTACAACGATGTTAAGGATCGTTTATCACCGGCGTGGGGGGAGGAGACTCGGCGCGCGCTGGCGACGTATGTGCTGCAAATGGCGCAGGCGAGCGAAGTGGACCGCCGACCAGACCGCTGCATCGTCCTGCCCTACATGTGGATGGCGCTCGCCTCCCTGTGTGTCTGCGATCAATCCTACATCGAACTGTAAGATATCTCTTTTACAACTAAATAAATTCGTACCAATTTTATATAGAACAGCAGGTCACCTAAACTAGGGGCACTACACATGTGAAACTAAACACCATCACAAGGAAGTTAAATACAGAAATGAAGGACGAATGTAAAGTGAAGCGATATGTATACACTTTTTTATCATTATTTATTCTTTATAATCCAGATTCAAATCATCGGGTGGTGCGGATGCCCGTGCAGCGGCTGAAACTCGTTCGTTCTGTGCGAACCATGACGACGGCAGCACGATGGCTGTGATCGACTGCAGCTCGTGCGGCTCGCTCTGTGCGGAATGCGACCGCTTCCTACATCTTAACCGTGCCGCGAGGTCACATAGCCGTCAGGTAAACCAAAGTATCTAATACACACCCAAACATGTTTTTTCCCCTTTCAATATAATACTGGTTTTGGTGAAGTCCGATAAAAAATGGGGTTCAAGGAAGACAACCTTTACAACCTTCATAGGATCCATCTGGACCACAAGTCGGTTTTGTATAAGATCAATCAACTACCTCGTAAAGGACATAAACGATTTGGGTTTTATGTGAAGAATTCGGTTGCAATAATTCTAAATGACGTTTTCAAAATCAATGTACAAGCGATACCTTCATAGAAGTTTATTATTTCTCGTAGATATGCAAAGAGGAAAAAAGTGCGATCCGCATCGACATCCACGAGGGTTGCGGTAGAGCTAAACTGTTCTGGATCCTCATGCTGGTTGATAGATCTACTCTGAAAGGATTGGCGGAGTTTAGAGGATTGAACCAAGTCACTGACCCCGCAAATGTGCTTGCCGGTGAAGGCACCTCGACTGGAACTCAAGGAACAGCGGGCACTTGTAGATTCTGTGGCACTAGAAGCATTTCAGGCCTCCTGGCAATAGGAAATATTTGCGCTGAGGCTCTATGTCAGGTACATAGGGTATCGTATTAAACTTTTTATATTATGTCTGTTGTGACCCCTATTTAGAGCTGAATTTGAGCATGTCTTCCCTGGTTATCAGTTCTCATTTTATTTAGGTATGTATTTAGTGAAAGATTGTCTGTAATTTTTTTTTATAGCTTATCCGAAAATTGTTTTGCATATTTATTTAACAATGATTTTAAATGTCACATCCAATTAACTTTTTTTTTAAGCTTTAAATGTGTATTTTTAATTCTAACAATATTGATGTACTTGTATACAAGTGAATAACTGCTCTGCCATAAAAAATGTTTTATACCTAAAGGCGGTAATCCAGATTCATATTATTGGGTATGCTATTGGAATATAAGCAGTGGAGAAATACTATAATTGGGTACGAAATGTTATTAGATCAGTCACTTGAAGTCGTACAAATAATATTCTTCTAAGTTCATACAATTTCATGGCAAACATTTGTTTTTCTACACGAAAGCATATTTAATCAACAGTTAAATGAATGTAAAATGTATGAATCATCGTATGCGTCGTAAGAAAATGTGAAATACGTACATACAAGCTGAAATCCAGTACCGCGTGGCATTCGCCTTGTAGTCACGCTGAATCCGCCCCCATTGTTATCTTCTTTATATCATTAGAGTAGAGACATTGTATAAAATTATGTCAACTAAAAAGGATTTTTTATAACTACTGACTATATTGCGAAGGAGCTCGCTAAGGAGGCTTGCTCGCGTGTGCTGTCGTGCGGCCACGTTTGCGGCGGTGTGCGTGGCGAGACCAGTTGCCTGCCATGCCTGCTGGGCTGCGCCCCCCCGCAGGACGCCGCACCACTGCGACAAGATGCCGACGACATGTGCATGATCTGCTTCACTGACCCTCTGCAAGGCGCGCCCGCTATACAGGTATAATCATCTACATACGATACCTGGCATTAGATTATGCTGGTTTGATTTCTTCCTCTCTCCGAGACAAGTTTCTGCCTCGGACAGCCGTTTTGTAGAATGGTCTTTGCTCGGCGGTATTTCTGACTAGGACTTGGAGTCATATGAAATTAATCGTAAAAATAAAATGTCTATTATTTCAGCTAAAGTGCGGCCACGTGTTTCACCTGCACTGCTGCAAGAAAGTGCTGACCAGCAAGTGGATTGGCCCGAGAATAACGTTCGCATTCTCCAAATGCCCAATATGCAAGGTAAGGATAATCAAACGTTACTTATTAATGTCAAATGGACTTCTATAATAAGCTTCGATAACAGAACATGTACAGGCGCATTCGATCGTGGTATCAACAGAAAATTTGCACCTCGCAACGAATTTAATCGACATAAAAAGCTGCACTGTACC
Organism: Papilio protenor; assembly: GCA_029286645.1. Lineage (NCBI taxonomy): Eukaryota > Metazoa > Arthropoda > Insecta > Lepidoptera > Papilionidae > Papilio > Papilio protenor. The sequence continues at coordinate 980,129 of JAGSMZ010000042.1, forward strand.
TCTGCCAATTGTATGTGTGGAATATGCTACTGCTACAATCACATAGCTAAAAATTTAAATTTCAAATACCTGTAACTGCTTTCTCTTCTCTTATAACCTGATGGGATAAAATCTTTCTCAATCTTAGGACGATATGTCACACTGGACTCTGGAAGAGCTGCTCGCGCCGATTCGTGTGTTACACGAGGAGGTCCGCCGCAAGGCTCTGATGCGCTTGGAGTACGAGGGTCTGGCCGAGACGCAGGCGCGCTCCTCTGCCGATCCCGCGACGTACGCCATGGAACGTTACGCGTACTATGTCTGCCATAAGTGTAACAAGGTAAGTCTCTTTCTATTGTGTTTTAGATTAATTTAACATTTCTTTAGCCTTCAAGTGTGATAGTGGGATCTACTAAGTAATCTTTTTTAATTATAAAAAAATATATTTTAAGAGACCATCAACAGCTACAATTAATTAAACTTTGTTCCTTATTTGTTTTATGCGATTAGGCATACTTCGGTGGGCTTGCGCGATGCGAGGCCGAATCTAATGGTCACTGGGAACCAGCGGAGCTGATGTGCGGTGCCTGCAGCGACACCACGGGCGCGCGCGTCTGCCCCAAACACGGCTCTGACTTCCTCGAGTACAAATGTCGATTCTGCTGCTCGGTAAGTGATACTCAACAATAACATAACTCCCTATACCCTGATAGGTAGACAGGAACCACGGACCTCATCAATTGATACCTATCTAATCAAAAAGGCTGTCTTGATTTTGAAATTTAAACGTCATACTTACAAATGGGAATCTGTCTAATCAACAAATACACAAAAAGACACGCTACCTAAAACACAATTTGCATTGTCAGCAAATAAAGTTGAACATTAAATCGTATTTACTGTGGAGTTTTATGTGTGTGCGTGTGAATGTGTTTCTAATGTTTATAAATGTTTATTTAAAGGTGGCAGTATTTTTCTGCTTCGGCACGTCTCATTTCTGCAACGCGTGCCATGATGACTTCCAGCGCGTCACCAACATTCCGCGCCATCTTCTGCCGCAGTGCCCTGCCGGTACGATCATTTAGTTTGCTTTTAACACTAGTCAATTAGAATCTATGACCAGTTATTAGTGATTAGTGTGTGTGGTGAAGAGAGGATTCGAGTATTCAATTTTGTAAGTATATAATATTGTTTATAGGTCCAAGAGGTGAACAAATGCCCGGCACGTCCGATGAATGCCCTCTTCACGTACAACATCCCCCAACCGGCGAAGAATTTGCCCTTGGCTGCGGCATATGCCGTCATTCACTGTCTTTTTAAATTATTTATTGCATTTTTCTTTTAAGTCTAAGTATTTTTTACAGTTTTAATGTTTATTTTTCCTAGAATGCTTTGTAATGTTTTTAAATTATTTCTTACTGTAGAATTACGGATTATTTATTTTAGAGTTAAACACAAGGCGTGAATAAAACGCGGACAAACAAGTTTAGATGAATATTTCTTATGTCTTTGCCAACATTGAATTAATTTAATTTTATAATGTGTACTTTAACTACTAAATAACTTCAATGCGATATTTCAAGCTCTGTTTAATGCTATTATGAAAATTGAAATAAGAAATGTCAAATTTAAGTTATTTAGATAGCAAAGAAATTGTAAAATTATTTTAATTTCAATGGTATAGACTAGGAAGAATGAGCTTTTGAATAATTTAATCAATTAAAGCTATCCTACCGACTGTTTCCTATCGTTAAATTAATATTTTTGTACATTTTAAGTGTTTACAATCTGTGCGCGAACTTTGCATAGTTCGTATGCATGTGTACATTTTTATTTAAGTTAGTTACATTAAGTATAATGTTTTTTTTTATAGTTAGATTTATTTTAAATTGTTAAATACTCGAAACTTAAAATAAACAAATATGGATTTCGTCCACACGTAAATTGACCTTATAAAACACATTATTTGTTCTACACGGAATTGAATAGAATCACATAGATTAAGACAGAAAAAACTGCATACTGTATCTATACGTCCTAATTCTTATTAGTGGTTCATATTGACAATTATTTTACGACGCGACTTGTCCATTGGATACTTATTAAAGGGTGTTTTACCATTAGATATTGTAATTAAGTCTCAAACGTAATCGATAAATCATTATTGTACAGATTTACTGTTAAAACAGTCGTTGGAATTCATAACATCAGTATTTCCGATTTAGTCCTAGTAAATAATATTATTACACTCGAATAGACACTTGTAAATTATAGATTAAAATATTTTGAGACTGTTAGGGACATATTGCGGTAAAATGCAATATAGTTTTGAAAAAAAATATATAAGTCGATTCAAAGCGCTTTCCATAACGCTTTAAAAGTAAAGGCGTCCGAATACTTGACACTTTCAAATCTGTGTGTGCGATTATTAATGAGAATGTTTGAATTCCTAAACTTGAAGTTAAGCTGCAGGTTACCAATTATTCGGAATCTATAAACTTAATGAAAACCAGCAATCTCTATCTCGAAGCTTATTATTTCTAAAACTCTACCGATATAAGACGGGTTATTTCAATAGCCATATCACGAAAGAGACGTATTCACCATTTAAACAATTGCAAAGACTTTTTCCAACTGACTGTTCAGTTCCCACACCAAAATAGACATTTAATGAATGAATGAGACATACCGGATTTTGACTTGAGATGCAAATTGATACAGAAATAAGTAACATAGTAATGAAATACATTGAAAGCAATTAAAAGGAATTTGACATAAACAAAACGATGATAGACAACCGGACAACTAAAATAAAAGTTAACATAGTCTCTGAGAGTAGGGCTACGTTTATGCACTGAGGTGGTATCGTAATGTTTTACCGCTCAACGATTCTATTCCGGTTTAATATAATTATAATCTTATTAATATTAATCTATATTCACGTTTTTTGACATTCAATATGTCGCATTCTTAAGTGTCTAAATATAATCAATGTCGTGTATTTAGATGAAGTATGAAAGCCACCCTGGAGCTTAATCCCAAACAAAATTCCTAACTATCTTCCTTCCTTCCCTTATTACTGGGTTACTATTTCTTTATACCCCCTTTTTGTTATACGAATTAAGATTTGTTTTCATAGAGCCTGCACCGAAAAAAATTAATATTGTCAATTTTAATATATTTCACGATGCAACCTAAGCATATAAAATAATTTAATGATCCTTTGACCAGGTAGACACTAAAATGTCATCGATCTAGTTGTAGTTAGTGGCACCTAGAGCTTGAAAAACAAAGCTACAATAGAACATCGCATACGTTGAAAAAAAAAAACCTAACGATCGTCGTTATAAATTAACATAAAATGAGAGTATTTGAAACGTTAAAGAGTAAAAGTTGATTATAAGTTTACGTGTTACGCGTTGTTTAGTTAAATTAAATCACATTGTTACATTTGCACCAAAACGTGCCGATTAAGATGAATCTGAAGACATGTGTTGTTAGTTATTACACAAATTAATTACTGAAACGGCACAATTTAATGATATTAACAAATAAAGGTGCGAGGCTCTTTAAACTGTTATAACTTTCCTACTGCCGACCTCTTTATGATCCTTAACATTTATTATTTGCTGCCAATTTACATATTATATACTATGCAGCGTTAATCGCAAACATATAATAGTATTATCTTATCTATGTATGTACGTGCAACGCCGTACTTTCAATGTTAGTAGTAGGGTTGTAACGGAAGCGGATGCGGAGGCGGAGGCGGAGGTCAATAATAAAAACTGCGTTAATTCAAAATACAGATTGGTACATAATTACAAGATACACTTTGTTATATAAATATGATGTATAACAATTATTACGTTGAAATGGTGTAAGTTATGAACCTTTGCCAAACCGATTGGAAGGTGACAAACTGCTATTCGTAACTTAGTACTTAAAAATTAAAATTGTGAAGAGCCAAATGGTATTTTACGAACAACAGTCAATATTTATATTGGTTCTTAAAACAAAGGACACTGCATCTTTCGCTGTCATCCGCGCACACGCCGCCAAAAGGCTAGGCAATAAGGTTGCCAACACACTAATAACAATCAAATCTCAACGACAAACGCGCGTATGAGTCGAAAATGTGAACTGCTAGTTGACCGAGCACGCCCGTGCGGCCCGCATACACTATACCTAGTGGCTCCCCTCGCGTTAACCACGTAAATTAACCTCCGTTATAACTACTCCGCATAAGAAATAACGGTAGCGGAAGCGGATGCGAAGTTATCATTTCTTGCGGAAGATCCGCACTTGCGGATGCGGAGGCGGAGTTCCGTTACAACCTTAGTTAGTAGTAATCTCATGTTTTAAATGTTATAGGATAATAGTAAATGTCGTCGCCTAAAGGTTAGCGCACACTATGCAGCACAGTGGGCCGCTTGTCCGCCGCAGCCGGATACTTTGTTATAGTAAGCGGAATAGACTAAGAGTGATTATTTTCAATCAGAATCGTTCAATTTTAAATTAACATGAAACATTAAACAGTTAATTGAATACCCAGAAAACTTATTTCTCTACTCATATTTTGTCATTTTTTGATAATTTTTTGTAGAAAATGTTTATTACGTTCTTTTAATAATAGACAAAAGGATTTACGATTCTTTGTCCGAGCCATCCATAACGTACAGTTGCACTCAAAATCCGTCAATTGCATCTCAAACCGTAAAAATGTGCTAAGTGAGCAATTACTCTGCGGTGCGGCTCGCTCCGCACCGCTCCGCTCCGCTGCGACCTGTGTGTGTTAGTGTGCGCGAACTTTTAATTAACCAGCTTGTAACAGCTTAATGTATTCTTTCCGCGGGCCTAGATTAACGAATACGGATCCTGTAAACTTTATTCGACTACTAAAGATTTCTTTAATGGCGATGATAATAATTATTTTATAAATACTTATGTATACCTTGTTTTAGGATGTGGCCTAAATCAATGTGAAGTAGAATGTTTTATAATATTCCTAATTTATTCAATCATCTGGAGATCAAAGTTAGTACACACTTAAGTTCTAAATTAGACAGTAACGGCGAAACTTGATTATCTTAAAACATGTTTTTAGAAACGATTCTTTATTAATGTACTATTAAGATTTACTTTCTAAAGACAGCCATATACTAAAATGTTTCAGTTTATGAGCAAAAATTGTTTAGGCCAGTCCGTTTAATATATGTACCTAGGAAAGGGGTAGCCGACATTGTATATCGATTACAGAGAAATTTACAGTTAAAAGAAATTTATTGCTAAGGTCTAATTTACAATTCAATTAAAATTTAAATTATTTGTCAAATAAAAGTTATCGTTAATCAATACAAGTAAAACGATTCAATTTTGAATTTTACTTTACTGGTTGGAATGAATTTCATGTTAAAATATTTTGAGAATTCAATCAAAGCAACAGCGGTACAATTGTTGGCCACCTCTGACATAGATTATTATGTACATAATGTATGGAACAACTTTATTATTGAATACGTCGCCATTATTATTAAAAACTGTCTTATGTTGCTGAATATCTTTTCAGCATTTTTAAACACAAATCATTAACTGAAATAAAATGTCATTTGCGACTAATTAATTTATATTAAGTGCCAAAGTTGACAACATTTTTCACATTAACTAAATTATGACATTTTTTTTTGTTGCTTTTTTTACTCGGTGGCGTTATATAAAATGCTATTTGGCTGAAATTTATATAATAATAACTTGAGTTTAACGGGGTACGGCAGAATGTATAATTTCTAATGATGTTTGTTATATCTGGAATGGAAAAATTGTGAGACTAACCCCGTTATTGTAAAAACGCCCCACGAGTACTTGTAAGTCTTCGATTCACGATTGAGGTTATGTATAGTTATGTTTCGAAATTACACAACAGAAAGTGTTATTACGAGTACGAGGAAAATTTAACATCTGTAAAAATGTAAAAACTTTAGTTTAACTATGGAAACTTTTCAATAAAGCTTATGGGAACGTAAACGCCTTTGATTATTCAATACCATTCACTATATTATGCGTTTTGCATCAGATATTTAAGTAAAATAATAACTTTTGACGACATCGTGAACAATCAGGCTGGTCTACCACAGACTATTGTAAATATAATTTACTTACAAGAAATTACATTTTATATTGTGAACGCCTGTTCATAATTAATAGCAATCATTATGACAGTTTTTATTGCTATATTTTATAACAAATTTAGGTTGGTTCCGACAAGGAAGTAAAGATTTTGCTGATACAGAAACATAAATTACGTTTAAATTCCATCTTTTGTAGTTCTTTGCTAACTTATTTAATCATTTAAGATGCCATAGGTATGCTATTTGATTCTTTTTTAGTTCAGAATTATGGCACATTTACGTATTTCTACTCGAGGTCGCCCGTAACTTCTTTACCACAGAATTTAAAAATACTCACTATAATAGAATAGATTAGAATATTTTCATACTTCAGCTTTTACCTTTTTGAGACCCGTCATAATCGATCCAGCCGAGGCAGAATACCGAAGTATGCTAAACCATTTAAAAACGAATAGTCTTCATTTGTTTTTTTTGAATGTTGATACATATATTTAACATACTTGTTTTGTTATCAATTGAACGAATCAAACGGGAGCGCAAATAAATTCGCATTCATTAAGCAGTCATTGAAGTGAATTTTAGTTGAGTATTTTACATTCAAAGGTTTAGAACGAGACAAATTAATAATAAATGTTTAGACTTTTGTAACGTTTTACTCTATAGATATTTTGTGTAAACAAACGGTTGTAGATATCAAGGTATAGTCGTATTTTGTCGTAAGTGTGAAGATCGAGATAGCGTAGATAACTATAATATCAATGTTTTTAAGATCGATGTCTCACTATACACAGTTATCGGATTTTATCTTACTTTTATCCAGGGCATTGCAGATTCTTTACACCATTTTAGGTTGCAGTTCTTATTTGGACGGTGCCAAGTGATGTGCTCTTGGATTAATTGAATAGTATAATTTAATGTGAAAATGTTCATCAGTTCGTACAAATTAAAGGTGAGGACTTTTTGATTTTAATGTTCTAATAAGTTAAGGGCGATGACATTTGAAGTAATAAATCGTTCTAATTAAAAGATTTCATACTTTAAGATAGCAATATTACATGGGGATGCTCAGATAAAAAAAGTCATTACTAAATGATAGCAATTTTTTTTTGTAGAACTCGAGAATATTTTTTTAGTGAAATCTTGTTAGATCCAAATTCAAAAATCTTAATTTCAAAGAATTAGCTTGGCTTTAAACATTTTCAAATTATTTTTTTTTCATTTTCAGAGTTGGCTGAATTGGCCCCCAGTGTGTGCACACCTTTGTACATTTGCAGTGGCGTTCAGCTTAAGTAGCACATGGCGGGTACCACGGGACGCGTTTCGTTATGGCGGCCTCGTGTACGCCTTGATACTGACTGTTGCTCTTGTGGTGGTAGCTCTTCCTACCACCTTGCTGCAGCTGGCCATTGGACAACTCAGCCAGCAAGATGTTGTCGGTGTTTGGAGAGCTGTACCTTTCTTCAAAGGTAAGATTAAGCCTCTAGGGCCAGAACGAACTAAAATTTACTACCACGCACGGAACGATCTGTTATTTAAGGCACATTTATTTTTTACTGATAAAAATACAATTTAAGGGTGTAATATACTTCTTAAAAGTGAGTTTACGTTTGTGTGAACCCTAAGTTCGCTACGTATTTAAATTCGCAACAGTGTGTCAGGGGCCTTAGGATTTATTGTATTTTTGTATACTGTATTTTTCTTAACTATCAATTGTTTTAATGGTTTATTCTGTTTATAATTTCAGGCATAGGATACGTCAGATTGTTGATATCAATGCTTGCACTGGTGTACACGAGCGTGTATGTAGCGCTCACATTCACCTACCTTTTGTACACTATCAGCAACTCAATACCTTTTTGGGAATGTCAATACATTGTTATACCTGTAAGTATCAAAATTATTTAGCCGAAATATATTTACGTATTAAAATATCAACCAGATTTATCAGGGTTACTGCCGATTAAGTTAGGAGTAAAAAAACAAGGGCTAAACCGTTACCAGAAAAGTATAGTACAGAATTGTTATGAATTTCCAAAGATCATCAGTTAATATTAACTTTCAATGGAGTATTATTTTGCTCGTCTTTCCGTTTGTAAGGTACTAATAAATATATTAATATTTTCAGGATGACGATGAAACATACATATCAAATGCGTCAACCTGTTTTAAGTAAGCTATACATTTTTTAAGCCAGAAATACATTGTTTAATAAAATTATTTTGATAATAAACTCTTAATTTATTTCAGTGAAACTTTTCTGGCACCGGTTAGCGAAAAACCCGAGTACTACATAGCGCTGTGTTTGGTCATCATCGTTCTATCAGCACTGCTGCCTTTTGTGTGAGTAGTTAATGGCTCTTTGTTACAACTTTTATGAAGGCATTTATATGCTCCAACTGTAAATCGACAAGGTATGACGACAATACACATTTTACGACATACTTACTATATTTTAATTGTAATTAACCAAGAAAAAAACTTGGCTTAATTCCTATAACTTCGAGGAAAACAATTCGAATGACAACTCCCACATTAAAATCGGTCAAACCCTTTGGGCTACAGGGTGACATATAAACTCAAAGCAAGCATCCAAAACCCTTAAACAATAAAAATCAATATTTTGATAGTTTTTATTCTATAAAGTACATTTAAAGTTCAGTATTTATATTTTAATTTCCAGATTATTCGGACCATTTAAATTTATGAAGCGTATATTTTACGTCCTTGGACCTGTTATATTCGTGCTTGGCATCGTTATTATATCTGGCATTGGAGATGGCAAAGGATTGACTACATTTTACAACAGTAGCCACGTACAGAATATGGTCAACCCGAGCATATGGCACGCTGCTTTGATACAAGCTCTAATATCTTCGCAGACCGCTAACGGATATCTAATTCTAGCTGGAGACTCTATCTATACGAATACGAATATTCATTGGTAAGATATATTAGTTTTATTTAGCTATATTATTATATAATTTGCACCTTACGTGTAATTAGGGTTGAACAATGTTATTTACTTTATAATCGGACCTACGTTTTAGGACATCCCTAATATTCATTGGGACGAACATAGCAGCGTGTTGGTTCGGTTTGACCTTCTGGCATGGTCTCAGCTGGGGAGCGGATCGGGATACCAGTCCAGTAGCTGTCCTCGTGGAGACGTACAAGGCAGCGGTTGAGAGAGAACTGAACACCGCCTGGCCGATTCTTATCTTCATTCTATTATTACTATCAGGAATTGTCACTATGGTTAGTAGATTTTTCGTACTAATATATTGTGCTATACGAGCCAACTTTGCAGGCAAACGATTTTTTACCTTAATAAAAAACAATATGAATTTTCAAGTCTCTTTCGTTTTTTCCAGCTCACTCTGCTATATCCTGTCTTAGACCATTGCCGTCGCTTCGGTGGTCCTAAGTGGCGATACATTGCTATTGTGTGCTGCTTGGCAAGCGTGGGCGGGGCATTGGCGGCCTTAGCAGGAGGTCTAACAGCCTTAAGTGCTATAGAAGACATCATAGTACCTTTGTTGATCAGTATCGCTACCGTCGCCGAAGTGTTGGCATTTCTTTTAATATACGGTAAAATATTTTTTATATATTATACTATATTTATGTATATAGTTATCATCGACACTTAGTTTTAGATAGTATGTATGATTTTATTTTGCAATAATTCCAATTTGGTTTATTGATGATTCAATAGTGCAGATTGTTTTAAAAGACTTCTCTTTCACAGGTCGGAAAACATTGGTGGAAGATGTGGAGTTTTTAAACGGCCAACCTTTAGCAAACTATTGGATTATTGGATGGTTTATGGCGCCTTTTATAGTGTTAGCGTTAACATTATGGTGGGCAGTCACTTGGTTGATTGATGATACGAAATGGCAGGAGAGTCCGTGGGAAGCAATTTTGATAGTAATAACATTTGGTACAGCAGTCATGATGTTCGTCATCTTTGCAACGATCTCGGTGGCGAAGCAAATGCAATACGACACACTATCGGTAAGCATATTATATTAATATTATAATTAAGTTGAATTATTTAAGATGCAATTGCTTAACTTGTGCTCAGCGAAATCTATAAAAAATAATGTCAACATTTTTCCTGATTGTGTACAAAAAAGGATGCGACCTTGTTGAGAGACCTTAACGTTTTTTAAAACATTTTCGTTATTATTTAGTTTTTTATGTCGCTTGAGGAAAACCGTTTGTCAACAGAAGCTGCAAGCGTCTTTTAGACCGTCAAGACACTGGGGCCCGAGGGACCCTATAGCTCACTACTATTGGTTGGCACGTCGAGAAGAATCCGAGAGAAATTTACCAAGAACTAGTTACAGACGACAGCTCGGACAGTTTTCTGGCAACGCAAGTTTTGCTCACATCTCAAGTACTGTCTCATCAAAAACGTCATTGGAAAACAAAAAGCGGTCAAACTCCGACGATTGGATGTACACAGAGTACAGAAGGAAATATTTAGAACAAATGTTTCCAGAGATTCTCCAGCATAACAAGAAGAGATCTGTGTCTTTAGACTACTCTACGGATACGAAAACTAACTTCGTTATTTCAAACACACATATAACTCAGCAAGTAACTAATATTGTACCAGAACTGAATAATAACATTAGTGTACCTCGACAAATTTTAATATGGATAATTTTGTATGCTTATATTAATAAATAGTATATAAGGATTTGATAAATTAATTTAGGTGAATATAAAAATCAAATAAGATGTTTCTATTTATTTAAAAAAAATCCATTAATGTGATATTCAATTTCGAGGTACTGAAGAAGAATCTAAAACCTTTTTATGCTCCTTAAAGGTAAATCTTAAATAAAATAGTGTCTGAAGTTATTAGCATATATAATGAAGCGTTAAAAAGCTGGCGCTTAATCATATATTTTACAACCCTCAGTTTCCACTACTGAAACGTATTAACAAATCTAATCATACCTGAAAAAATCTTCAGTCACTGAAAAAATAATACTTTCATGTTTCGGCAGTGAAAACTCAAATGTTTTGTCTGTCGCTGATAATTCGCTACATTCTACTCATCCTTAATTAACATAATCTCATCATCTCATCACCAGCTCACTATGCGTCCCCACCGAGGGGCTCGGAGCCTACCCTAAAGTTAGGGTGACTAGGCCATAGTCAACCACGCTGACCAAGTGCGGGTTGGTTGACCTATTAACATAATACTTATTAATAAATAATTAAATTTAGTTCTCAAAGTTTATTTTTCATACTCCCTGCCAAATGCTACACAAAAGATCTAACTATGCGAATACTATTACATTTTAGACAGATGGAAATATGACCTATATTCTCATTTGAAACTAAAAGTTGTTGAATATTCATCAATAAAGATATACAGCTGAGCGTGTTTTATTCATGTATTCCTACTCCTTTATAGCGTGGCTGGGTCGGGCGGACTGGACATTGGCACGGTAAGTAATGTTGCTGCAATCGCGAAGATTCTTTTATTGTTAATTAATTATATTTGCTGGCGCAGACATCAATATCGATACTAAACCTGCACAATCTTGTTGCTCCTAAGGCTTTAAAAAGGAGAATAAGGGTTAATAAAATACACGAATTACCTGGCAAATAAAAAAGGTTTACACAGACAACTAAATTTATAAATTATAGAAATAAAACAAAAACATTCAGACGAATTGAGGACCTCCTTTTTTAAGTCGGTTAAAATGGATAGTAATGAAACATAATAATGCAAATCACTTAAGTCAATAATAAACTAGATAAAAGCTTGTTTTCCTATTTTAAAGTAAATATAAAATATAGTAAAATAAGATAATATGGATCATATTTCCGGAGTTTATTCTACACTTCATCTAATAGCATTGAATTACTGAATCATGTACAGAGCTAAAGGTGCGTATTGATCGACGTTACGGGTTTTATGTAACGTCACATGTTACAATACGGTGCGTAGTGTTACAGGAAAACCATCGAACAATGAAATGCTCGAAAGTTAATATGCGTATTACTCTTCGCAACGTTACACCGCGTTACGTCGGTCTGTACACACCTAAAGCCTGTTCGCATACGCTAAGTTCTTACTTTAAACTGCATATGCGGGCAAAATTTTAAGTGTCAGTTGAACTGTACAGTTCTCAGTTTAGTCAAATATCAGACAATCTAATTGTCATAAACTTCGCGATGCGAATAATACACGATGCTTGTTTGAATTCGAAATGAGAAAATTCGCGTTAAATCCAACGCTGTAGTTCAAGGAATCGATTATAATAAGTAGAATTAATAAGAAGACTGAAAGAAGAATGGATGAGAGAATGAATCTTTTCCTAAACGCATATTTTTAAAGAAATACTAAACTTAAACATCGAAGTAATAATCACATTTTTAAATCAAGTCCTCGCCTTTTTAGCCCCAATTAAAAATAAAAAGCCATAAGTGGTTTATCAAGAAACAGTCTTACGTATTTAAATGGAGTGCTCTGTCATGCTTTAGACGTTTTAGGTGTTTTCCTCGTCGCAAAATGTCCGCAGCGACCTCCAAAAGTTGTAGGAAACGAATCAGTGTTCACCGCTGGCGCTTACGTGCTGTACCGAGGTGACCTCTCTTTAGGAAGATGTGCGTCGTTACACGATGGCTCCTAAACATTCTCAGCACGTAAATCTGTTGTCTACACCTGATTAGAATATGCAATGATAAATCATTAAATAATTAATTTTCTAGAATCCTAGACATGACTAAGGTGATTAAATTAGAAAAATAAATACTGGAAATAAAGTAATGGACGTATTACTAAATAGAATTGAATAAAACTTCCAAGCTATACATATGACACATTTTATGATTAGGCTTAAGGAACATTCGAGAACGTCCAATGTGCGTTAGTTAGGGACCGTTCATTATCTCATACACCTAAGATAAGGGCTTGTGAAAAACATTGTCATGAGAGATCCATGGGCCTCTTATGTCATCAATGATTACATTTATTATTGTTTTAATTTAATGCATCAGACCATATTAAATTAGTAACCCATGAGTGTATTCTGAGCTGTATTCTTGCACTGTAAACTAATATTATTTCCTATGCGATAATTCGTATTTCCTTACAATTACCAAGCACGGCTGGCTGCTTGCTTATGCCTGAGTGATCAATTTGCTTGCTACGTTTTTTTTATAATAAATAAACTAGTCCTTGACGACATTCCGTGTTGTTTAGTGGCGATTATGCGTCACAAGGGTATCGTACAATATAGAGTACAATTATATAAAATATTGATAGTATTTACTCAAATACCTATGAATTCGAATTTCACAATTTTTTATAATGACTAGTATATGAGCAATACATTACAATTTGACTTCTTTGCATAACACGAATTCCACAAAAGAAAAGAAAATACGAAACGCCGCCTTTTACAGAAAGTATTTACAAGATTAGTTAAGTTTTCATAGTACCTTTTACTGCACAAGTATCTTAGTATTCATACCGTGAGATTCTACTGAAATAACCTAAAGAAAGGGATGACAACATAATTGTGTGTGACTCCTTCGCTTCTTCTATGGAAACCGAGAGCAACGAGTACGCCAATGCGTAACCAAGCGACGCGACGCAAATGTCAAAGTTCTGGGACGGAGACTGCGCACTTCCTCCCTCATCTCCTCGGTTTTATGATTGCCTGGTATCTGGCGCGCCAAATAATTCTGATCTTTTAGGTATACAGAAACATTGGATTTTATACAACCAAACTATTCCGCCAAAACAAATTTGATCATCATGTGTTTATTAATTTCAATGATTTATATTTGATTTAATATTAACAGGATTAATTCGATTCTCTATATTCAGAATAAAATAAAACACGCACGACTTCATCCCAAAGGGATAGACAGAGATTACGGCTTTCTATAAAGCGCAATTCTGGTACGCTGTATCGCTTGTTAAACACTTTGCTTAAACACTTCATCTTTTTTTTATTCACTAAAAGTAATAAAAGAAACCTTTATTTAATTGTTCATTCGAGTTCAGTCGTGAACTAACTGGTAGTCCGTTTTATTATAACGTAGATATTTAAAAAGTTTAATACTTACATAAATAAATACGTACATCGTTCAATTTTTAAGACCTGCATACACAAGAAAATATTATTCCTACTATAGGATACATGCGTCGTCAGTATGTCTCAGCCAGCTTGAAGATAGAAAATTGAAAAAAGGAACAAAAATCAGCGACGCGTTCCAGTTTACGAACCTCTATGAGCGTAAGTTGCCTAGCGACCTACACCGCCCGGATTGGAAGATTCACGTCACCTTATATACGAAGGGCTCGAATGTTTCAAATACTTTGTACTAAGGGGTTTGCATTTTATTGTACATTATTCTGTAAGAAACATTTGCCCTCAATTACATTTTAATTTAAAATAGTCTAGAAGGATTATTATAAGTTTTTATAGACAGTTGAAAATTTTAATTTTTATTACTTTGGAATTCTATATACCTTAAAATAGCGTAATTAAATGTTAATAGTGAGTGACAAATCCTCTCTGAGAGTAGGGAGTAGGCAGGAAGTCAAAAAATAGACATCGACAAATAAATACGTTAGAATTTCAAAATCTCCTTGGGAAAGAGTTCAACGACATCTGATCATGACTCATTCGTAACATTTCTTTCTTGTTTAGTTTGTCCATCGTTTAGTAATTAATAACCCGTATTCAGTTTAATTTTTTTTTATAAACAAGATCAAAACAACTCGACTATCTTATATCAAGATTTACTGTATAAAACATCCATTCTTTCCATATCTACCTCAATTTGCGTACAAATTTTTCAATAACGGTTTTAATTTTTTTTTTAATTTAAATTTAAATTTTAATCGTGATTTTTTTTCTATGATTTTCTTTTATTATTATGAATGGATACGGAATGTTTTATATGACTAATACGAGTAAAATGACATTAACCGAGGCGACCCTTGCATCGCAAGTGGTTACACAAGATCTGGCATTAGTGAGCGAAACCGCACGCGGTGCGGTAGTGAGCGTATAAGCTCAGCGGTTGTGCTATCGCGAGTGTTTTCTGTTCGAATTACTTTAAACTATCATAAATTAATCAACTGTAACTTGTCTTTCTTGTGTCAGCGATGTCGAAAGACGGCACCAGATTAAGTCGTCTGGGAGTGCTTGCTCCAGCCGCGCTCTCAGCATGCATGGACGCGTCTGTCCTGGCCGTTCCTGCAGCAGGGGCGATAGTATCCACAGTACTAAAGGAACTCAGCAAAGCATTCATGCTTAAGAAGTAAGTACATGCATAAAACGTTGCCGGCTGATGCTAATAAAAAAAATGGAGAATGCAGAGATAATTGGAATTGCACTAAAAATATTTATTTTGATATCGTATACGTTTTTTATTAACGTGTTTTAGTGCACTTATTTATAATGTTACAAATTATCGTAGTTACTATAGTAGTATTCATGTAATTGTACCGATTTAAAAAAAAGCAAGCAAAGATTTTTGAATAGTTTGAAAGAAATTATCGACTGTAGCGTGAAACGTAGTATTTAGTATAAAAAACATAACCTACACAACTGCGGTTTTATAATAGTGTTGGAAATTTTTACTTAATCGTATACGTAGGGTCTGCAAAAACGGTTGCGGTTCAGACAACCCGTCATTACATCCATGCAACTCATATTATTACACATCAAACGTCATTTCGACCAATCACATTCGTTATTTTCGAATACAGATTGCCTTTGAAATTATTATAATTGAATAAATGGACTACTGGACATACTACTGCACTCATTTTAGTATTTTAGTCTAATTAAGTAGCGTGAATCATACATATAGTGGAATAAAACCATATTAAATAGAAAATGACCACATGCTGCCACAACCAGCGTCGTTAAGTGATACTCTTAGGGAGGAACTTAGTGACCGATCCCTCTGTTAATCCCTATCACCCTAATAATTTGTACAAAATTCTATGATATTTTTTTTTGTAAATCTAAATAATTGCCAATTAAATTCGTTGCCAAGGTTTTTAATACCTACTAGGTATCAGATCGGGTTTCCTTTGATACGACCCCTTTTAATCCCAAATTAATAAGCAGAAGAAGTACCAAAGCATGTCACAATCACAAGTAACATTTTTTAGGGGGACTTAAATATAGGGTGACTTTGTGTGCCTTTTAGATCGATGGTTAGGGTTGCCTATATAATGAAGAGAAATTTGAAATAGCAGTGAATAAAATGAGTAAAATTTTACGGTTCAGTATTTAATGTTTTTTTCTTTATGTTAACGTTATGAAGTGTATTAAGAGATAAATATTTTTCCTTGAGAATCCTAATATAGTACTCAATGACTTCTTTACATATTTTGTATGTAGGCCACGTATATTATTGGAAGCAACCTTCCTATGTTTTGCTAATTAATCTTAGGTATTTACTAAGGATAGGTATATAAAAATAATATTCGCAGAGGTTAATTTTAGACATTTTTATTCAAGTGTCGACTGTCGAATGTCGAGTGCGTATAATTAGGACGCTATTACGAACTCGTATTTACAATGAACATACAAGTATGTATATATAGGTACTAATAGGGAGTTCCCACTGCGGAAACATACGTACAAAACATATGTTGTTTTCGCGTGTTTTTCAAGTAGTGAAAGAGATGGCTACTTTTTACGTATAAGTGGAAACTCAAAGTAGTTAGTAACATAACTTGAATATAATTTTCACATGTAGAATCTAATGGATTTGCTAAAAAAAAATGTTTTTAGACTGCGTTACAGGTCAAAGACATTTTATTTTGGGCATTTAAATATTTTCACTGGCTGACAACAGAATTTCCGATTTAAAATATCTAATTTGTGATGTGCGTTTTATTTTTATTATCACCAAGTGTAAGGCGTATAGAGAACTATACAAGATGAATACGTGACGTACATTTTAAGACACAAGTACAGACAGACAGTATTATGTGGGCAGTTATGTTGCAAACCGAACTACGTATTGCGTGCTCGCTAAGCTCAAAAGGCGCATATACGACATTATAAACGTTTAAACCCAATACAATCCACGTTAATAGGCAGAATTTTTAAGCCTAATTGGATAACTGATGTTGTGGACGTAGGATGTAAAACTTATGAGTTCGTTTAAATTTGGCAAAGATGTAGAATATAGTCTGGAAGAACACGTATACTAAGAGCTACATTTCCTCGAAGAGTATATGCTAAGTTTTTTAATTCCACGAGGACGAAGTTACTGGCAAAGGCGAGTACAAACATTATACTATTTTATTAATAAAAGATGACGTTATACTTTTATGAAATTTTGAATTACGTTAAATTTGATATTTCGTCACGAAGTCTTGGGTTTAGTTACGTTTTAGTGTTTTTTGAATGACCGACGTTTTATAGATAACCGATTATAATGAGATTCTTAAATGGATTAGGTTTAACAACCTGAAACCTACTTAAATAGCCATAAAGCATTCGTAGGTTTTCTTTTCAACACAGAAAACTGTTTCCTTTACATTGAACTAGTACTGGAATATTATTTAGTGGACACACAAAATAATGAAGTGTAAATCATTACATATTTGTCGGGCTACATTTTCGTAAGTTATGAATAATTCAAAACAATATCACAAATTTGCGGTTATATTGACTATTGTTCTTTTATCTAGAGTTTTATTTGGTTTGATCGTTAAATTATAAATCTGTCCTATTTGAATATTAATTATATTCATAACTATTTGCTATAATAATAACCGTAGGTTCCCACTGATTCGGCCTAGTATGTACTATTTTTCATTTAGTTTAATGAACTACTGTTGTCCTTCCAAATTATGAGATGCAGTACATCAAGGTATATTCCATGTTTCTGGATAATATTAAATTTAATCTTATGTAAGTTTCCTTGTTTTAATATTAGATTTCTCCGGAACTTTAAATGTAACAAAGGGTAATTAATGCGCACAAACAAGATTCCCAGCGTATTCTTTGTAACAATGTTCCTATTAATTTGATTTAATGACAATTACTTCTATAGTTTATAACATTTAGTTTCCACTGCATGAAACATTAACAAAAACTTATTGTGGTCCTTATCACTGACGTGGTAAAGAACAGAGGTAACAATATTATGTTGTTCAGATGTTTCAGCAATAGACTACAGTAACAAAAGCCTTTGTTTACCCGTTCGAAGGATTTCTACAAGGCTCATTCCTGGTTCCGGCGTCTAGTTGTGTAATAACAAAAAGATTGACACATAAATTTAACACCTTATGATCAAGCTGTAAACGGCTCGTAAACATCTTTTCAAATAATGTTTACAATGGTTTATTGAATTTGTTTACTACTTTATTTACTGAATACGAATCACGTTTACATAAAACGGTATTCGATCCGAACACATCTTTACATTTTAGCTTAACTGTATTTTTAATCATTTCTACTTCAGTATTGAATACGCATTTATAAAAGCCCCTTTGAAATACAATGAGACCCTTTTAAATCCATTCATTATAAATTCTTTGTCCGCATTAACCGGTGTCAGATTAATAAAAGAGTAGTGCTTTGTATAGTGAATCTAGATATCTCAATATGCACAGGGTTCCTCTATTGTTCGACGGAGTGCATGCAAATGCGCTGGGGGCAGATGTACCCTTATATAAAAAAGGGGATAAAGGGATGCTTTATGTAATTGTAGTATATTATGTTTTGAACAAATGTTACCTAGTAGATCGCAGGGGTTTGTTTTTCGTTTTCTTGCTGTATTTTTATAACAGCTTAGTTATTCGTCGTAATTAATTTGTAGATGAAACTTTTGTCTACTGCAGTCGTTTGTTAATAAAGGCACCACTAGCTTCAGAGATTGAGAGAGATTTGATTTCTATATTTGTTAAAGATGACTATTTTTAAAGAGTAAATTATTATTTCCATTGCCACTTGACGGTAAAGTTTGTTAATACTATAACGCAATAGTAACTACAAAGGGAAAAGTTATTGATTCAATTAGTTGTTAATGGATGTACGCGTGCAAAAACCCCGTACATTCAGATCAACGCACGCAACACGCTTGCAAACCGGTTCTCACGCACGTCGAGACAACAACACGCGACATCTCGCCTCAACCGATCATCACTGTTTTGAAATGTAACGAATGATTCTTGTTAAATTATTTTGCTTTTATTAGATATAATGATTTGTGCATATATAAAAGTCTATATTAACACAAATCATGTAATCCGCAATATTTAATTTATATAATGTGTTTTCTCTACACTTATAAAAAAAAACAAAATCTCCGTTCTATTTGCACTAGTAAATTACATGCCTTACTCGTACATTGCCATTTTTTAATATTTAATTTTAATTAGGGAACAGTAAAACTTAAATAGAGCTAAGCGGAGAATTAGGGCGTAGTGTAGTTTTAGGTCAACAATGGTGCAGAACTGGCTTGCCTTGAATGTAAATCCACTGCAGATGTATGAACTTAAAGTTGGCAACCGGCCATTATTATTTTGTAAGAAGCGTTTTTGTTGCATTCTTTCTGTCATTTATAAGAAAAAGTTTCTGCAAACCTTTTAAGTTAGCGCATTTTTCATTGTGATGTTATATAACATACTTTGTTAAAGTATTTTTCACTATTTAAAAATAAAAGTGAATATTTAAAATACTTCAGTTCTTATTTTTACGTAAACGTTTAAAATTACATACTTTATGTACTTCACAACATTAATTGAATAGATTCGAAGTAAATATCTGATATTTGTATAATTGAATACTAAAATATTACTAAATATAGGTTTATTTCGTGTATTAATACAATTTGTCATTTAGTATTCAAAGGTAACTAACCTTAATAGTATGTAAACAACATTCTCCGCCACAAGGTCTTGTATTTAGACAAGGTTGTAACGAATGTTAAGGCCGTAGAATGAAATTGGACTAAAGCCCTTAGGACAATTTAGATTCATCCAGCCCCCTCCCCTGGCAACGCCCATGTCACTAGCCATTTTATAAAGTAATTTTGTGACCCCATTTTTGCTGCAGTAGTGAAAATAGATGCACTTGTCCGCATTGCGACTACCTAGACGACAGTATAAAAATTCTCTATTAGGTCTTTTATGTTTGGTCAAACTATTATAATTTTGCCTTTCTCTAAAAATATATTAGATTTTTAATAATTAGTGTACAGTAGGTAAATAAGTATTTCAAAATTGTCATAATAGCGCTGCAGTTCCTATTTCTAAGGTATAATTAACTACAATACGGGTAAGTGAGAAAAACAAATTGCACTCATTGTTCTAACTTCGTGTGAAATAATAGAAAAACAATTGTATTCATTGTATCGAAGAGATATTTTCTTTAACAAACACATTACGAAAGATAAGTAAGGAAGAGTTTATTAAGCCGACTATACACTTTCAGTTTTAACTGAACAATCGGTTCAACTGTACAGTTCTTTGTTTATAACAAACTATGGCGTTAATTAAAAACTAATCTATTTTCCAGATGGTTCCATGGGATCATGTCGGCCAAAGAGGCGGAACAGCTCATCATGGAGAAGGGAAGGAATGGCTCGTTCTTGGTGCGAGAGTCGCTGACTCATCCCGGAGAATATGTGCTCTCCGTTCGAGTCAGAGGACGAGTGTCCCATGTTATGATACGGAGACATGTGAGTTATTACATAATGTTATTTTAGAGTTAAACATTTCCAACTTAACTTTGTAAATGTTAAAACGTTCGAAGTTCGAGAAGTTGTCCGATAAGTAAAAGTGTGTTTTTCTGCAACGTCGCGATTCTTCTTAGGGCTCAACATGAATATTCAGGTAAACGTTTTAGTAGCGTCACCACAAAGTACATCAACAAATTATGTCGTTACGAATACGTTCTCGCAATTATCATGCGAATATTCGTGATAGACCCTCTGTTAATAAGTAGGGACGTCTCGTTCAAAATTTGCGACGTTGCCACACCGTGGCAAAGTGAGTTTGGATAAATAGCTACGTATTTATGAAGTCCTAGTAAAGTAGCGCTTTTATTCACCTACCTTGTCTGCGTCCTCTCGTTTCTTCATAAATGTTTCGTGACGAACTACTCGTTGAATCTGATTGCCTAGTTCTGCGTACAACCTCATAGATTATATAGTTATACTCGTAGATATTATGTTTTAACCCCCTCCCCTCTCCAAGGTTTCGTAGTAGATATCTACGTTGTACATGTTAGCCGGGTACATTTTGTAGCACGACACACGTGGGTTGAAAGTTTGCGATTTTTTTTGTTTTTCATTTTTCTTTTGAATGACGGTAAAAGTGTTTGTTTTTATACATTTTTTTCTTTAATTCTAGGGTAGGTCAAGAACGTAATGTTATATTTTTTAATAACCAAAGCAAGATAACGGCAAAAAAAAATTTTTGAATTGTCTCTGATATGGAGAATATATACTTTTAAAGTTGAGTCACATTATCTTCAAGTCAAATTTAGGGTTAGTTTCTTCTGGGAATTATCCAGTCAACGAGTGAGTCAAGACTCGGAACGGTTGACCAAATAAAGTGAATCGTGGGCATGTTAGCTAATATCACTGTCATGCCAACAGTTTTTTTATGATTTTGTTAAACATTACCACAACACGAATGACATCACTCGTGCAGACAGAACATGTCGAGACTTTTAATAGAATTTTTAATATAAATATCAAGTATAGAGAACATTTTTCAACAACATACATAAAACCAGAGAATAGTGTAGTGAAACTTTATTACTTGTTTAATATTATTTAAAAAGCACGTAGTCCCCTAAAGTTCAGAAATTCGTATTTTTAAAGGAGCATCTCGTAATGCTCAAGTCTATCCTATGTTAGATTCCACACTAAAAATCTTTGATAGTTAACGTTCAAAAGACACACAAACTTTTTGTATTGTTGTACATTGACACAGACTCATTGCAATATCCGTTTTAAATGTTAACAAGTATAAACCATTGTTACATAATATAATGCGTAATATACTTCTAAATTAATTTTGTATTCCGATCAAGAAATCCATTCCCTTTAGTTTATTAATGTATAAAATTAAAAAAAATTAAACAGGTATTTAATAAATTAGGAATATGTACTAATACTATAAAGAGAGAAGAAATTTGTAGTTTTGTATGTATTTTAAATCATAATCTACTCGGCCGATTAAAAAAAAAACACCATTAAAACCTACATTATCAGATAGTAACATAGCCTATATTTTTATTACTATTAATTTCACGCCAACGAAGTCGCGAGCAACAGCTAGTTATGAAATAGAACAAAAATTTTTTCATTTTGCGGCTGACAGAGACAGACAGATTTGTCTATAAGTGAAATAGAACCACAAAGAATTTATGATATCAGGAATACATGACTGTAAGGGAGGTTTGTTTCAGTTGGAGAAAGAAACAAAAATATGTATTAAGCATTAGTCAAACAAGGATGTTAGCCCGGTGAGAGAGGTATACTATGCAACTATGTAAAACCTACATGGGCAAAGAAAATGGTATAAAATGAAGGCGCTAGTGAGCTATCATAATTTCTCACTAGCGCCTTCATTTGTGCCCACAGGAACAAATAAATTGTCTGATGTCTCCCTCCCTTCTTCTCTCTTCTCACTTTAACTCGGGAAACCTTTTTTTTCTTCTTCTGAATTTTGAAAATAGAGATATTTGACAGTAGGAAATCAAAAAAGCATAAGAAATGCCTCTTCATTGGTTTACCATTGTATAAACGATAGACTGATTTTTAAAAAGAATACTTTAGAAATATGATAAAACCCTTTGTTTATATAATTTTCTGATTTTTAAACGTTTGTTAAATATACTATTATAATACAAAAGCTGTGACCAAATAAGACATGTGGCGCCACCTATCTTATGTTTAGTAAGATATGCCGACTTTTTCATGAAAGTGCCATCTGTTGGCCTCACTGTAATAATGTAGTAAGCGCATTTAAGGAAGGCAGGCAAACGGCGCGAAATACAAATGACGTGAACTGAGACCACCTGAGTTAGAAGAGTATAGGCAATCTAGAGTTTTGTATTGATTGAGTTTAGCCGCTAAAGTACCAGGGTAATATAAATTAAACGATAGATTTAACAATACAGCTACTTTTAACTTAATTATTATTTAAAAAGAAGAAGGAACCATATAATATTCAACAATATTATTATAACTAATTTAGAAGTAATGTGCGATATTCTGATGTTTAATTAAGGAGATGTCCAATAAAATCAATATTAATTTGAAAGTGTGTTTTGACTGGATTTGTTTCGGACCTGCGCAACAAGTACCCTTGCTTGGTATTGATCGAAAATTGAAATTCGGTACGCGAATTACCAGGGGACTATAAGACGACAGGAGATTTGTGGCGGCAAATCTAAGAGTTGGTTATTTTTCCATTTATTTATTTCTAAATACCATTCAAAGTAAATTCAGCCAAAAATGTTAATGTTTTCTTTTTTCTAAATTAAATTTAGTTACAGGCTTACCCTTAAAATTAACTGAATCTCTTTGCCATATAAAATATCTTACTTATATCATAAATGTGAAAGTTTAGATGGATGTTTGTAGTAAACTGCTTAACGGATCTCGATGAAATTTGGCATGTGCAGAGTAGTCTGGAAGAACACATAGCCCACTTAATTTTGTAAGATAATATTTTAGACGAAAACCCGGTGCGCCGACCTTATGGGAGTAGGATAATGTAGGGGAGATGATGAATATTTTAAAAAATGTATTTAATTTATTCCATAATCAATTATTTGGCCAGAGTAAGGCATACCTACTCAATTACATTAGGTTTCCAAACACGATCTCTTGCAGTAGTAGCAGCTTCTTCCTTCAGACGAGCCTTTTTCCTTTCTGCTAATATTCTGACACAAAAAAAACAAATAAAAGTATCAAATCTAAATCAAACTTTTACCAAATCTGTCTGAAGTTACCCTTTCTTTATACTAGCATTCGCCCTCAACTCCGTCCACATGGAATTAAGAAAAACTAAAGTAATTATGCCTATGTGTTTATCCAGACTGTGCTCTACATCTATACCAAATTTCGTAGGGATCCGTTCAGCCGTTCAGGTGGTAAATTCTAACAAACATCCTTCTATGCATCCATCCAAACTTTCGCATTTATAATATTAACTAGCTGTTCCCGTGCGGCTTCATCCGCATGAAATGTCAAATTATCAATAGCAAATGTGAAAATGACATGACATGACAAACCTTAGCAATCTTTCTCTCTTGATGTTGGCAGGAGCTGCAAGGGTCTAGGGTAGGGCTTTTTATTAAAAAAAAGAATTATTCAAAAATATGCTGTAATTGCTGACATCTTAAGCAACAAAGAAGTGTGTGTTTACGCTTTATTATAATAGTATAGATAGATAAATAAATAAGATACACATACATGTCGTGTGTTTGCAATGATTATATGGTTCAGTTTCGTGGTCATCGCCAGATTTAGGCTAGGTCAAGGGGGTGGCAAATCTACATATTTGAAATGGTCTTATACGAAGGAGTTTTATTATATCTATTTAACATTCTTCGACTCTCTGTCGCCCATGTTCTTCGACACCAACTTATCGGTCTATCTATTGAAATCACCTGAACTTTCGGTCCAATAATAACCTACTCCAGATTTCTACAATGAAGAGCAATTTGAAAGAGAGAGTGAGAGAGAATTAAACCATATATGATCATCAATCATCATGTTGTTGGAAAAACTGTGTTATGAAAAGGATGTAAATATAATAAAAACAACAAGACTTCACGACACCAATAATCTTTATTATATCTAGACATTTTTTTTTACACGTTTATTATACAAAGCGTAATATTTAAAAGAATGGAAAGAGCACAACCGAGAAGTAATCACAGATAAATTAATATAAATCCATAAAATCAATTATCACTCTTATTTTATAACTTGAATAAAATTATAAAATATTAGATATAAAACTGGTTGTGACATAAAATTTATCAAATATTTTTAACCCGAAGAATATTTGGATGGAACACTAAATTAAAAATAATTAATATCCGCGAGTACCTAAGAAGATTACCTATTCTATACACTTAAAGCTAGCTTGGAATATGAATAAATTATTGAATTACAATTCTAACACCAATTTAAATTTAAAACATAAAAACATATTTATCTATAACTAGCTTTCTCCGCGTGGTATTAAAAAAACAAAACCAAATAGCCTATGTGTTCTTACAGACTATCCTCTACATTTATGCCAAATATCATTGAGATGCAGCAGTTTAGGCTACAAACTCTAACAAACATCTATCCATCCATCCATCCATTTAAACTTTCACATTTATAATATTAGTATGAAGTATGATTTACATCTACGAAACTACTGAAATTTTATAATCTAAATATTAAACAAACATATTCAAATCTCATACGAGAATGGTATGGGTATTTCTATCATACGAGTATAATACGTAATTAAATATATTTAAATGAACTTATTTATAATGTGATTAATTATTGTATTTATGAACTAGACGTTTATTTACTTACACATTAAAAATCTATTAAAAACAATGCGAATATAAAATATGCTAACAAAGATGAAATAAAATATTAGAGCAATTCTTATTACATTATACAGTATTACAAATTTGCAACAAAATAATTTCCTTGCAAGACAAGTCCAGTACCTAATACACGAATCGTTTTTTATATAATAATTCAAGCAAATATAATAATTATTAAGGCATATAATTTAATAAATACATTGTTTAATACTTTATAATAATTTAAGCTTGTTAATACATGCACGTAATTCTAAATAGACTTAAATGTTAACACCAATCTTAGATTATGGTTTACTGACAAACATTCAAAGATAGTAAAGTCGTATTCAATGTTTTTATTAATCTGGTTTTCTTATATTTAAATCCTTCTCAATAAACATAAATTAACGTAAAAGAAATATAGTAGTTACACGTCATTTAAATCATGTTTTTTATTTAATTTTCTTTTTTCGAAGTAGTCGTATTTTTAGATTGTTTGATCTTCTAGTAACTTAAACTTTTGATTTTTGGCTTTGTTAATTTTTCGATTTCGTTCCAATTACAAAATTCGATCCAATACTGTCTTGATTTTTATATTGATCCTGGTTTTTGCTTATCTTAAGGGCGCGGGCTTTGTGACTTAGTGTTCTGACTGTTGGAACTGGGGTTTTGATATTCTCCGTGTGGCATATTACCACGTCGCTGAATTCTATTATCCATCCCACTGTGGGATGGTAACACGCCTGTTATTCCTGATTGGCCATTCTCACCCTCTTGGCCTTGGTATATTGAAATATTAGTTATATAGTGGTTAGCCCCATCTCCGTGGCTAACGAACGTTTCTTGTTGTCGTGGGATGTTTATGTTATGGTACGCTGGTGGACGATAACTTTGCTGATTGTTCAATTGATGCTGGACGTTCCCGAAGAACCTCGGGTTTTGATATTCTCCGCCTTGAACTCTAACAACTTGTTGATCATTAACATTGTTGCCAAATAGTGGCAAGCCGGTATTGCGAGGTCCTTGACTAATCCAACCTTGTTGGTTATTTTGAGTAATTGGTATATTCCCACTTCCACGGGTATTCCAATATTCCGGTGGGCAGGTTATTGCTTGCTGCTGTGGAATGTTTAAGTTTTGGTTGTGACTGTACGGGGAAGGCACATTGGGGTGCCACTGATGGTTTAAATTATAACGAATGTTGTCATTCAGTCCACGGTTTTGATTAGCGCCTTGCAAGAAGCCTTCATTGCAATGTATTTGACTATTCCAAATCCCTTGGCTATTCTGATTTAAAGGATTGATCCAGTCTGTTTGGATAGGTCTGACTGCCTGGTTACTTGGCAAGTATGGGGGGCGTGGGAAGCCAAAGTTGAAGGTATGATTAAATGCTGGGGGTCGGTAAGCTTGCTGTTGATTAGGTAAAATATTCTGGTTGGGCCGGATGTTGTGATGTCCATTTCCTCTAACCCAACTTTGCATACTACCCCATTGTTGATTATTGTCGCTATAACTATATTGTGGTACCCCAGTACTGCGATGAACCTGTGTAGCATAATTTTGTTGCAAAGTTGGAATTAACGATTGAGATGGTTGTTGCGTATCGATAGTCAGCTCTCCTAATTTGTTTTCAAGACTTTCTTTTTTTGTAGGCTCATCTTCAACTGATTTCTTGGGTAGTTCTTCGCCTACGCATTCTTTTTTTGCAGCCTCATCATACACGACTTGAGGTATCTGGAACGATTGTTCCTCACCAGGTCCCACCTTTCTTTTATTGTTCGGCACTGTTTCTTCATCGTCTAATTTATTGTGGTCGTCATTAGTACAGCTCGATGTCCCGGGTGTATCTCTTGAAATTCCAAATGAACTATTCTCGGTCCTATCAATTTGTTTTAGGAAAAAATTATTAATTTTCATCGCACTTATATATTCTGAATTTAAAAAATTTAAAATTCGACGGCGACAATGTTTGTTTTGAATCGCTAGTTCTATACACGCGGAAGTAAATTCTTTATACGGACAATCCATATCTTTAAGAAATCCTTTTAGTTCTGAGAGAAAAGTTTTGTATTTTGTCGTATCTAGGTTAAAGTTTACTTGGCGATAATTTGGATACACCTGTCTAATTGATTTAGATATCTGATAAACATATCTCCTAAACGTAAGAGATCTTGGATCGACCTTTAAAAACATTTCCAATGCCGTTCCAGTAAAAATTTCAAAGCCGTCCTCAGTATCCCAGTCTTCTATATCAAAATACATGATTTCTAAGCGCCGAAGTGAGCAGTGGTGTAACCGCAATATTTATTAGTGGATCTGTAAATAAAAAAAACAGTATCTTTATAAATCGATCTGTATTTAAATAAACATTGTAACACAAATTCGTGATCTCTGTAAGTGCTTTTTGTACTGCAGAATACCATCACATAGATCATTTATTCTAAATATGTACATGTTAAAACAAACATTTTAATAAAAACAAACCGACTTCCAAACAAAATATTCTCAAAAAAGAATACATTAAGAAGTAACGAAATAATTCCTTGAATTGCTTAAACCTCCCTTATTGTAGCTGTTATGTCTATAATGTAAAATCATTATTACTTTGATGGCGTTGTCAGCCGAGCTGTTATTAGCTGTTTACTATAACAATTGACAATTGAAAGTATAGTAACGTTTAAGAAATGAATTTACCTTGACTGACACCTACTTCAAAGTAATAATAATTTAATTGTTGTACAATATAGACATAACTGCTACAAAAAGGGAGGTTTAAGTAATTCAAGGAGTTATTTCGTTGCTTTTTAGTGTATTTCTTTTGTGAGAATATTTTGTTTTTAGTGTATTTTGTTTGGAAGGCGGTTTTGTTTTTATTTTTAAATATTTATTTCTCCATTTTTAGTGATTCTAAACATCGCAATATGATAATCACTAGCTTTCAAAAAAAGAATGAATTATCTAAATCGGTTAGCTAGGAAATGAAGTAAAGAACTGATACACCGTTGCGACCATTTACTCGAAATTTTGTACAGCGGCGCGCCGCTGTTGCACGTGACTTTAAATATTTTGATATCTTCTAGAATATTGGTCAGAATTACATACTGTAATAGCCAATTATAATCTAAATTTAATACTCTAACCCGAAAACATATTTATTTGGATAAAGTTTCATACCAGATAAGTATAAAAGCGTCGTAAAGTGGATTGCATTTTAATTGATGATTCTCGCGAAACAAATGAATTATGCGACAACCTTAAGAGATAGATATATGCTATCGCGGACTTTAATTTTTAGCGTATTTAATGATCTACAACTCTGTCATACATCATTTTTATGCAAGTCTTTTAGTTTAGGCTACGTAAGCCAAGAAAGAAACCTTTGTTACAATTTGATATTTTTTTCTGCGACTCGTAATTTTGTTCTAAACTTTTGATCGGAATTATATAGTTCAAAAGGCATTTATAATCTACATTAAATTATTTTGACGATGGTAATGTTTATTTCGATTAGGATTCATACCGAACATAACATAACGAGTAAATGGGGTATAGATTTCAATTGATGTTTTTAACGAAAAAAGTGGTTATTGTGCGAAAACCTTAATAGATAGATATATGCTATCGTGGACTTTAATTTAGCAAATTTAAAGAGCTACAATTCTTCCATAAATAATTATTATGTAACTCTTATAGTTTAGTCTACGTAAGCAAAGAAAACAAAAAAAATATTTTCGTCACGCGATTTTGAGCTAAACTATTTAACTACGCCGCAGTCTTTGACTCCAAAAATTAAACAAAAAATGGGACCCACCTGCTAGCACTACCTTTCGGATAAAAAAAGGCAAGCTGTAATTAGAAACATACTATAAATCACCTATTTACGACCCTACGTAATTTCATAATAAAAGGCTGTATTATTTTTATAACTAATTTGATTTTGACGAATTTTCAATCGTAAGATGGAAACAAAAGAAAATTGTCATTACTTGACACGCCCTTTTTCCAATATGGTGGCGCGAGCAAATACTATGTAGCTAGTTGAATTTCGGAAATTAGCACATCAAAAGAAATAAAGATACCATTTTATCAACCCCGCAAAACTTACCTAGCAACTATATTTTTCAGACCAATATTTTCCTTGAGAAATGTTCATTAGACACAAAAAATATTAATAACAAATATCGACATCATATCGATAAAACGGATTTCACAATATCTTCCCGAATGGCTTTTTTGTCAGACAAAATTAACATTACTAGCCAATGTAATAAAGTAATGCACTTACATTTATTTTAAACACCTGTCTGGAGCCTTGCCGCAACGTCAGCCCAAATGTTCCGAATGTAATTTTCTTATTGATTAATTGCTCCTGTGCGCAGGTCAAAAGGTACGCCACGCATTGAAACGTTCAGCAGTAGGTTTTATGTCCTTTTCATCGTTATTCAACTTATCATTAATCGTTATTCGTCAACTCGCAAAGTATTTTAAAAAACGCTATATATTTTTATGTTACAAAAAATTTAATTCCAGTAAGGAAAGAAAAATTTATTTATCAATTTGGAATTTTAGGAGTTATCAATAAATAATGTACCTACATAAATATTTTAGTGTATTTGACAATAACATGAGCTATTAACTTTATTTTTTTAAAAATATCTACAAATAATTCTAAAAACCTACAAATATGTCTTGTTCTATTTCAGGTCTTATAGATTTTTTATTATCTATGCAAAAGCAAGCCGGTAGAATATCAAATCAACAAGTGGTTAATTTAGACTCTGAATAACTTAACTTTGCTGAAACGGGTTGCCGCTTTAGATTTTCCCTATGAAATAATTGACGCACACATTTATCTTCCTTTCAAAGTTTAAATTAAGAAAGTCTTATTTGTTAATACTATTTTATAAACAACATAATAAAAATTACATTTATTAATTGTTTAAAATGTGGCAATAATTTATTAATCAAAAAGTAAAAAGAGTGATAATAGTCGCGCAAAAATATGGCGCGACTTTCGAATTTACTACGTTTTAGTAAATTCGGAAGTCATTATACTCGTATAATAATAATGTTCGAAGGCACGGGTTTCTTATCACGATTGTGTTTGATCTCCCGATATTTCGGCATATTTGCGTGCGCCATGTTGACTGTCTGACTGAAGTGATGCGGTATACGGAAAAAGCTGTGGAAAAGCAGTTCCCACATACATCTGTTTCAGTTATTTTTAGCGACTAGTTTTGATTTTTTACCCCTAAGATGCTCGGTTCAATAGTAAAGAATTGACACAACTATTTTCATTTAATTTCATTTTAATGTTAAACAATTTTGAAATTAATGTTTATCATACTAATATTATAAATGCGAAAGTTTAGATCGATTGGTGGATGTTTGTTAGAGTTTGTAGCCTAAACGGCTGAACGGATTTCGATGAAATTTGGTATAGATGTAGAGGATAGTTTGGAAGAACACACTTACTACTCACTTTTGTTTTTTTTTATATTCCACGCGAACGGAGTCATACCGCATACACGTATAGCGAACAACTATGAACTATCGATATTCGGTTAAATCAAATTTATCCAACTTAACTAAAATTATTATTTACTTAATAACTAATTTAGGGGACAATTCTAGTAATGAATATAGGGTAGAGAATATAGCAATGACAATAATAATAGCGAAATCCAATTCGATTATGTACAACTGTAGTAATAATAAATATTTATTAACTCTCATTCTTTGTATTGGTTCTGTAGGTTATTATTAATTTGAGAAAACAGTGTTTTTATTTAAACCTATATGTTATAACTATGAATTTATCTATTCAAACTTCTATTAGGGTAAAATTCGAGAATCCAAAAGATTACTACATGATTTTACAAAACCCATCCCTACTAAATTGTCAAATGACTTGTCATACTAATCACCCTTATTTAGACAAACTATAATGACAACTGCTGTCAGTTGTCAGTTTTTGATGGTCGCCTGACATAAATCCATTCTGGGTTGCCCGCTCAAAAACTCAAATTACCATACCAACAATTTCAAATATTGTCAGCTCTCAAAATTATTATGTGATAGTAACTTTAATCGTTCAAATATAAACCATTTGGCGCCAGTAAGTATATTATGCAGATGTGAATTTTTAATGAAACTGATAGCGCGTTAATAATATTGAGACAGACAATTATAATATTTAAGTAATATCAAGTGTTTTCAAAAAATTATATAAAAATAAGAATGAAAAATTGAGAAAAGGGACTCAGTCAGTAATTAAATAAGTAGAAAATGTTATATCGTCTCAATTATAGGTACATTTTTCACTAGTTAATTTTGGTGAAAATAATGAATTAATTTTGGTGAAAGATAGTTCCCCTTCTCCTCTTAAATAATGTCTAAGTATTTCTGTGAAAGTTTGTAGATTTATACAATCTCGGCTTAGGTATGAGCCTTACTCGGACATTTACACCACCTAGAATAAATTAATCTTGTATTGGATGGATTATTTCGGTACAGTTAAAACTAGCTAAATGAAACTTTTTGTTTTGTGCTTGGTATATAATTATTTATTGCCATATTCTCTTCTGCCATGGCAGGATCTATTACACGACATAGATAGGGCTGCTGTTATATTTAAGTTTTAAATCATTAAGGACATTATAACAGATTAATAGGTTATTCGAAATATAAGTACAAACATATTGGAAACATTTATCTCGATATTTTAATTTTTGACAGTTGACAGTGACACTTAAAACTTTCGAACTAATAACCGTAAACAAAAAACTTTTGTTTTCTTATTTGAAAAATACGTTTAAATAAAATAATTAAGAGCAAATTAAGAGCTTCAGGAGGTTGATTTAAATTCTTATATTTAACTAGCCACTTATAGACAGAATGTGCTTTTGACATTGATCGTTTTGTGGATTCTATTAGTTTGTGTTATATCTAATACTGGTACTTGCGGGTTAACGTTAACTTTGTTATAAGACAAGCCAGTTAAGATAGTGGCCCAAATGAACTTCGAGATTAACCCAGCGTTTCTAGATAAATGTAAAGTGAAGTGAAAGTAAATAGTGCAATTATGAAGTGAAATCTCTAAGTTGCCGAGCAAATAATGGGCATTGTATGTTGTTTTGATTGGCAATGGTTTTTGTTTACTGTAATAACAAACATTCCTACTAAAATGTAAATTAGTGCATATTTATCATGGGTTTCTCCTACTGATATATATTACATTACCCTCTTGTCAGTTGGGAAGAACATATTGTACTCTCTCTTTCTCTTTGAAAAAGCAAATATAAATATATATATTGATATCTCTGCGGTAAGAACTCGCTGCAAGGTTTAGAGTCTATCCAAGTTAGCGGTGACCAGGCTTTGTTCTCTTTGTTCTATTGTATTTAAATTCCTGTTTATAGTCAGTGTGAAATTGTTTTTGTGCAGTAATCTAGTAAGAACAAGTGGTAACTAATAAAAAGATGAAATCTGGACTGTTACTTTATAATATTCAGCCTGTATCCCGCAAGTTGCAAGGTCCTTTTCCATTGTCAGAATAATTGATTTGTTTGTCTTGTTGTCCGTATCCAGTTGACTTGCAGTTTAGTTTTCAAAGTTTTTTAAAAGTGTATGTGTGTTTATATATTAAATAACAAACAATGATAAGAAATAAGTGTGTTATCACATGTTTTCTTCCTTAAATACCGGAGGCTGAATTAAAAATGTTTTTGATAAGATTGTTGATAATATGTTCATGTTCAATTAAAAAATCAGAATTGGAATAAAATGTTAAAATTAACTAATTCGTGACGAAGCAACCAAAAAACATATTGTGCCAGAGAATTTGATTTTGGGATATATGTAACCTATTTAAGTCTCTTGTAATGATTTATAATTAAATATGATAATGTCTGTAAATGCAGTTTCCTTCCAATCATTCTTGTTAAGGAAATAAATTACTTCTTAAACCTAAATCATACTAATATTATAACTGTGAAAGTTTAGTTGGATGGATGTTAGAGTTTGTAGCCTAAACGGCTGAACGGTTTTCGATGAAATTTGGTATAGGTGTAGAGGATAGTTTGGAAGAACACATTGGCTACTCACTTTTGTTTTTTTTAAATTCCATGCTGATGGAGCTGCGAGCGAAAACTAGTATTGGTTATAAATCTGTGAGGAACAATACTGCTTTTTAAGGTGATCTTTTTACTATAATTTTACTGTCACAGAACTGTTATTTTTACAACAGACACATGATAAGTAATAAAAAACTTTTTAACAATGGAAAGCGTACATTTATTACATGCATAAGCTGAATTGGGTCATATGAAGAAAAAACTTTTCACATTTTTATTACAACAAATTTAAGCCTTTATAGGAGAGGATGTCCTTAACTTCCAACATTAGACTTGCTACTCATTAATCACATTACTTTCATATTTATTCACTACAAATAGCTTATCTTAATTATCTCATAATAAGAAAATATGCTAGAAAGAAAACAATAGGAGTTGTACTATTAATTTGACAATTTGTATAAAATAAATAAGGTCATGTTTTTGTAAGAATCATCATCGTCATCACCAGCTCACTATATGTCCCCACCGAGGGGCTCGGAGCCTACCCTAAGTAAGGGTAACTAGGCCATAGTCAACCACGCTGGCCCAGTGCGAGTTGTGAGAATGATTCACATTAATTATGTTTCATACATAATTTTTTAAAATCAATTTTTTTAATTTCAGTTTTTGATAAATAATGAAAATATTTTGATTTATATGTAGTTAAGACTAAATATGACATAAATTAAAAATCTACCATCATATATCAAAAAGTAGTGAGATTTATCAAATCAAAGGAACAATCTTTAAGACTCATGAGATACACAAAAGCAACCCTGAAGAACTTTTATTATAATCAACAAAATTAATAGGCCCAATGAAGGCGAAATATGTGAGGTTATAGTTTTACATGTACCTAATCTTAATAATTTTCAAGCATTATTTTAAATGGAATAAATAGCCAGTTAACCGTTTAGTCTTTCTTCAGACCTTTTTTGGAAATAACAGTAGAACACACATATTTAATAGTAAAGCTTATAGTTAGATTACGATACAAACTAGAGGAAGCGAAGCGAGGATCTTGCCTACAATAACCCTATCTCTGTCGAGGTAGGGCATTTTTTAACATTTTTTTTCATTTGTTATTTTGACCAGAAAAAGCGTGGCATTCTATGAAGATTTAATCGTTAGATCTAAAAGTACGTAAAATTGGATTCGGTTAAGCGTTTGAAATCGATCACCCTATGAGAACTTTAAGAGTAAATGATCTTAATTGTTACAGAATTCTCTAGCATTAGTTTGTAGTGTTTTTTGAGGGGCGAGGGGGGGGGGGGTAATATCTGATTTATTCTGTGTTCCTTTCCCTTGCCCTTATTTCGTCCTCGTTCGGTTCGTGCGTGGTATGAGAAGTACTTGGGTTACCATTTACTGGGGGGCTAACGGGGTTCACGTGCGGTAACATATTACGCATTTCTCCGGCGATAAACCGCGCTACCCTTATTATTTTTTGTCTCGCTCTATTACGGGCGAAGTTGTTGCCCTGCATCGATCTGAGAGCCATCAGCTTGGACCTTAAATACCCCATTAATATCATCTCAGGAATGTCGCACTGAACTTCAGACGACAACATATTTATGAGTTCATCTTTATAACTGCACCGTAGCTCATTCAAGAGACTTTTTAAATTGTTAAGAAATGTATTATACCTCTCAGGGTAATGAACACGATTTCTGGTAGTTTGGAATCTTAACACTTTTCTAAATTGAAGCATCACAAAATCTACAAATCTTGAAAGATTAATGTCCTTTATAGACCCCATTGCCCTTGAGTGTGTCGCGGCTCGCGGCTTCGCTTGAAGGATCTGCACGGTATCTTCTAAATCGCCTGTAGAGTTTCCAGCGTTTGCTATACCACCCTTTAGGCGCCTCCTCTGCTTGAGATTTCAGTTACTGTTAAATAAAACAAAAGCCATCTTAGATACTGAACAATAATAAAATAAGATTGTATAGTAACGTATTTTGTAGACGACTGTAGAATAGATGTATCGATTCTTTTGTTCTTGGATATGGTTTTGTTTTGAACTTATAGGAAAGCCAAATTAAAATCTGTAAAACACATGTCACTACAAAATGCTTATTGGTAACTCGAGCGATATTAATAGTACATTATGACTGATTTATAATTTTAAGGTGTCTTTATTTAATATTTATAATACCGAGACAAAGCGATTACTCATTTTGTGTAAAATAGGTCTTTATCAAAACAACTTACCCTTTAAAATAGTTTATTAATGGTTCTTTTTCACTTTATTCTCAACGTATGGCACAATGCGCTTTTAACAAGAGACACCACCCAATACTAAGGACAAAGAAGTTCCTTGAATACGGAGAAAATGTTATTGATTTTCCGGCGATTCGGCGCAATACTTCGTCATAATGGCGGTAAATTTAATTTTTACCATAGTTCGATGCGGGCAGAGATAAAATATGAAACTTGATTATCTGTTATTAGTATTTAACTTATAAGTACATTATCTTATAATTACACTCATAATAATATCGTGAGCCATTTGGCACCTTGCCAAACATACTTTTTCGATCTTGAATATCAAATAATTTTTACGCTAAGAAACTTTTACTATTAAATACATCATGAGTTTTGAGGAGACGACTAAGGAAAATTTACTTTTCAAAAAGAAGTTAACTAATTTTTAGGTTTAAATTTCTATAAAGTCGGATCATGAACGCATGTCTTTTGTTAATTTTTTTCCTTTCTTTTTTAGTTGGCAAGTTGTTTTGAATATAAAATGGTCGGAGATGGCAACAATATTTCACTGGTATTGATTATAATGTAATTTACATTTCTGAACTACCAGGATCACATGATTGAAAGAGTATCAAATGAACGGTATAGTTGCCTTATGTTTTCACGGATGAAACACAGGAACATATTGTTATCTCTGATTTTCTAAAGAGAATAAGAAGGATGACAGTATGTTTAAGTGCTTCAGCATAGAATAACGACATGCCACAAAGATACATTATATTTTTAAATCTTAAAGATCGTCGTGGTTGCCAGATTCAAATAAATCTGTATAAATGGACAAGCTATGAGACGTGGTATTTTGTGCCTATTTGATTTTCGCCATTTTGGCGCTGATGGTCGCAGTTAGTGGCGGTGGTGTGAGTTGGAATTATGAATAGGGATAGAATGAGCTGTCATGACCATCAACAAGCGCGTTTAACTTGGAACGAAGCAAAAACCGCCATCTCCAAGCAATGACCTATTGATTTATAAAGATTAGTAATTCAAATGCTATTCATTCCTTGGAACGAAAAAAAATCTTATTTTTAAATTCATCTCCAAACATAAGATTCTGTACTAGAAAAGTAAATGAAAATCACTAAATTATAATAAAACTATCCACGTATAAAGATTAAAATTCCTAATTACGTTTTTTTTTTCAATTAACGAAATATAATTTTCGAGTACGAAGTACAAATATTATTCTTGTGATTTTATCAGTTTTCTAAATTTTCAGTTATAGAAATAGTTTACAAACTGGAAAAATTTCCGAACGTAGAAAATCGATACGGCTGTTTCCTTCCTAAGAACAGAGCTTTATTGATTTCATACGAAGTTTTACCGCTCCGGTACCAGGATAACATAAAGTTGAATGAGTTTTAGTATGAACTACACAAAAGTACAAGTAGGAAACGGACATTTTCACACCAACACCCCTTTATAATTAAGGGTCTATTAAGCAGCATTAAGTGTCCCTTAGATAGAATTTATTTTTCAATAACTAGGTGTCAACTAAGTTTATAAATTCCCTTTAGAGTGAGAGTGACCCTTAACTAAAGATACACCTATTTAAGAATAATTTAGGGGCTGGTTGGTGAAAACGTTAAATTGTTAAAATCATAGTATACTATGATATACTATAATGCTACGAGTATATGCTATACTATAATAGCTACCATCATGCTAATATTATACGAGTAAATACGAAAGTTCAGTTAAATGGATGGATTTAAACTTTCGCATTTAAGATTATAACTCCTTCGCATTTAAGATTATAACTCCTTCGCAATAGACATGTATTGTTTTTTAAGCCTCCTCGTCATGTAATTGAATTAAGAAACTCCTTTTAATTTTTGACGGCGATTGAAAGAACATGCTTCTATAACTAAATATCAAACCGATAACTCATCATCTTTATCCAAAAATAAACCGGGTACAAATAAAATACTAATTTAATTGATGAATATTTAATTTCACATGAATCAAGCACATTTAAAATATTTATCATAATGTTTCATGTTATCAAAACATTTTTTTTTAAACATTATTTAGTGATTGATTAAGCATTCGTTCGACATTTAAAAATAAGCAGAGTATACTAGATTGTATTTAAACATACTGACTAAACGTTTACAGCTTTACTATAAAAATACAGTATTTTAAATATTTTTATCGCACGTTAATATTATTAACACATTACATTAAATCATGGTTATTGAAACATTATGATGATAACAACATTGAGCATATTATAAGGTAAATAACATGTCTTGTTATGATCTGAAAATTCGTTTATGAAGAACCATAATAAATATCATATCTCATCAAACATTAAAAATGAATTATATATTTACGTCTTTTTATTGAGACATAAATGCTTTAAGTTGCTTCGGTGTTGATTCGCTGGCGGATGTAAAAACTAATATACGTGTTACAATCTTAAAATTAATATGATAACGCAAGCAAAATATACATTTATATAAATCAAAAATGTTAACAAAAGTCCACAAATTCTTAGAACTCTGCGTCCTGAGAAACAGCGTTATTGTGCGCATTAAAATGTGGGACTTGTTCTCCTTACTTATTTTTTTTACATATTGAACTAAGTATACGCCAATTGCAGTAATAAGACTAAAGTATAATAGAGATATATTTACACAGTTTTACGGTTAATTGAATTTTAATTGACTATGCTATTACAAATGGTTAACAACACAATATTTTAAACAACTACTAGGTTGGATTGACATGGATGGATTAGAATTTACTAACATCTTTTTTTAAAATATAGTATATAGGGTTTATTAAGTACATATAAATATTAATTTCAATTGAGCACATGTAACATTCAATTATTGTAGCTATATCATAAATATTGAAGATTAGGAGTTTCACTACTACTTTGAACCTTAAGTTCCTATAAATAAACACACAGCTAGTAATTACAACAATCAATTAATTATGTACAGTGTATATTCAGTTATCATTGATTTATTTAACCAGTTTAATATAATTTTTTATTTCCTAACATTTGTAAATAGAAATAGAATTGTAAATACAAAATATTTGACTAAGATTTGTATTTGGCACTTGTAGCCTTTTTAAAACATAAAGTTTTGATGTTGCTATAATATATAAAATCTCATTTCTTAAAATAGAATTTCGAACTATAATGTAGTTTTATAATTTTTAAAAGTTACGGATTTCAAATACATATATTTTTAACTCTATTAAATTTTCACTTTTGTATATATTCAAAAATCATTAAAAAACGACTTTAACAAAAAAAAATTCACAAGCTGCACTTTTATACTGTAAAGTAGTTAATTTTGACAAATCATAGAAATTGAGATCATAGATACTAGAAATATTAACAAGTATTTAGCTAATAATGTTAAGATAGATGGATATTAAATTAGACCGAAAAAATATCGACGTCGTACAAAATCATCAAAGTTTTCTGGATTCAAAAATCTAAGTATGTAGATCAATTCATATATGAATCCAAAGCCTATGTACAGCAGTGGGCAGACAAAGGGTGATGATCATGACATCAATCAGATAAATCGGAAACAAGTAACAGCAAAGAAAATCGGCAAAGCTATTAAAATTTTCCCTGACATTCCGGAATACAATCCCTGTTGATTATTATCTTACATCGTATTACATTGAAGCGTCGATTAAACAAATGACCGCTTATCTGAACTACGCCAGCTTGCCTACTTACAGCTGGACCTAGAATATGCAGCTACCGATTGTCATTGGTAAAACAAAGAAACCACATGGTTTCATACACGGTAATATAGTGTTTGAATTAATAGTACAATTTGATTGAATTGGTTTAGACAATTTTTCAATGATTCATACAAAAAATTAGGATGTGTGACTGGTTGCCCGGTAATCCTGCTTGCAGACGGACTAAAATGGTGGTTTTATTCATTTGTATGTTAAATAAATCGGTTTTCCAAACACGCATATCCTCGAATTACTTCGGATAAATCGATGCACTACTGGATCTGGTTTTCTGTAACGTTCAGTGAGTTGATACTATTATATATTCTTAATACAATTTCTTTGTTTCTTGCTGTATCTCGTTTCTAGTTTTATTAGTATTTAATGGGTTTATTGGTTTTTTATTTACATCATCGTCGTCGTCGTCGTCGTCGTCTTCGGGATTACGCGCTTGGCCAAATATGCGCATCCGTGCTTCTTCGTACTCCTTTTTCCTTTGTTCGAGTCCCTTCTTGGGTACCGAGTAATTAATTCCAATGACTTGCCCTCTAGCAAGATGTGACGGCCGTTTTAGGATGCGAATAACTGGCTCCGATGTCGGGCGTGTATTATTTAACGCCGCCATAGTCTTTTTATTAGTTTCCATTTGTGCTCTTATAGGTGCTGTAATAGCGCGCATCAATTTCAGCTGGTTACTCAAGACTCTGGAAAATGTTGGTTCGCTCTCTGAATTTTTCGACATTTTTATGCTTCTGTATTTCCTTACTATTTTATGAAATTCGACGCCCCCCGCGAATAATCCGGTAATGACCTATTACGGGGTTTTTCATGTTATGCGTTTTTCGTCATCTACAAGTTAAAATACACCGTGTGAATTTTTTTCAGATTTTTTCCATCTTTATTTTCGAAGATATAAAAAGCTACGCGTATATTCCATAAAAATTCTTTAAAATGTATTTTAAGCGAACAAGATGGTTTTAGATCTTTACGTAAAAAAATATCAATATGATTTGACAATAAACATTGTTACGATATATACGATATATAAGATATTATAATCTTATTTAAGTAAGTGTTAGTACAGACTTATTCGGGATTTTATTAAGTAAACGATTTCCAGCTACATTCATTATCGAGTGGCTCCTTACACGGTTAACAGCGCAACACGATTTTACTGTCGCCGTTGAAAATATAAATTTACACGAACAATATCGTAAGTGACATTATTGAGCAGAGCTTCACCTACACTAATATAGTAAAATGCATCCAGTTAAACTAAAACTAAGCCCTTGATACTACTTAAATTTTGTTGAAATACCCAGATAACTGAAAAAATTAGCTATCATATGCGATATAAAAAGTATCTGATACTTGTTGTCAAATGAAGTTATTAAAGCAAAATAGTTTTTTATTTTTCCTGAACATTTACACTTTTACGATTACCGGATTATTCGCGGGGGGCGTCGAATTGTGGAAAACGTTGATTGCAGTCAACCAGTCCACGATTTTTCAATCTGTAAGTTTATGATCAGTATCTCGATATTCTATATTATTGTCAATATCTTATTGGTAACTTCAATTCTACCTGGATCCTGGAATTAATCTGGACCTGGAAAGAGGATTGTTTTTACCGATCTTAAGCTGAAATTAATTGTGTTTGTTTAATTTCGTGTTAGTATTTGTGTGAAAGGATTTAAATTATTACCTGTAATATAATTTTAAATGCACTATTTAGGTCGTATGTTAGATAGATTTACATTATACGTATCATAATAGAAAACCTTAACGATAAGAAGAAGGTAGTCACATAGCTTAGAGACAAATAGGCGGTAAGATAGAAATGTTTAAATTATATAGACTATTTTAAAATCGCTCTAGCGCACAAAGCGACGATTCCATAGTAGTTTAGAAATTACATAGATGTTATGTAAATGAATGAGCAAAGTAATATATCAAATCATCATCATCATCTCCTTATCCTACTCCCGTAGGGTCGGCGCAACGGGTTTTTGTCCTCCACATAACTCTATCATACGTCATCTCAGCCATCACTCCCTTTTTGATTATGTCACCTTTTACACAATCCATCCATCTCTTTCTAGGTCTACCTCTACCGATGTACCCTTCCACACTCATAACTAACGTTCTCCTTGTAACATGCGATTCATCCCTCCTCATAACATGCCCATACCATGCTAACCTTTTACTCCTTACCTTCTCTACTACAGGGGCTACTTTCAAACTTCCTCTAATATACTCATTTCGTATCTTATCCATTCGTGTTACCCCACACATCCATCTTAACATTCGCATTTCTGCCACATGTAGTCTCCTTTCATCCGTTCCTTTTACTGCCCAACATTCAGATCCATACATCATGACAGGTCTTACGACGGCCTTGTAAATTTTCCTCTTTAGTTTAAGTGGAATTTGAGGGTCGCATATTACTCCTGTGACCTGTCGCCATTTCATACATCCCGCTTTTATTCAAAGTAATACGAGTATATCAATTGACAACAAAATAAGTGCATGTGATGTTATACATCAGTATTGTTTATAGCACTGTTTATACGCTCAGCAACTAACTTAAAATATTTTTTATGGAATATACGCATAGCAAGTAAATAAAGTTACCTTTGATATCGGTGCTTTTCTTAGATGGTTTCCTCTAATTTATTTTAACGACATCAATCTTTTACAGTTGATCTTCCGATAACACCTGGAAGGTACATAAAGAAGTATTAGAAACACTAGTAATCGCCTTATTCCTAAAAAGATATGAATTTACTTAAACATTTTTATTTTTTTCTCTATTTTCATTTTAAATCCCATTTAAGGAAGGAAGTGCAAGATGACCGACTACCAGATTTATAATTTCAGTGACGCAATTAAAAAAAGAACAATCGAAAATTTTCTAAACTGTTGCGCCATAATTTGCTGTTGCGCCTAATTCTTGCAACAGATGTTTTAATTTTGAAAGTACCTAAATTGATATAAATCAAAGTATCATTAACAAACATATTGTGTTATATCTTTAATAAATTGCACGCACTCATTATTTGAGGTTGTATGAACCACTAATGGCTACTAAGGCATTCATCATCATCAAGATCATCAAGATTATTAATCCCCACAAAAACGGTATCAGATTTATTAAGATCTTAATAACTTGCCTTTACTCCGTTTGATTTTAACATCAGCACAAAGATCTTCTTGATATTAAATAGGAAATGACGACTTATTCTGCTTTTCCATAGTTAAAACGTAGTATAAATAGACAGGATGTGATCAATTGTCTCTGATCAATCTGCGCATGTCAAAAAAAGGAAAACGTTCATTTGAACACGATATCAAAGGTTTATAAACGTTACATCGAACGTTTATTGCTTTCTCAAAATTAACTTGATGTAATTGAAGTTGTAATGATCACGGTCAATTTTAAAGTTATGACTTACTAGATACGAGTATATTTGATTTTCATTAAGATTACACAGATTATAAAGTATTGTATAATCTGCATCTCAAAATCAATGAACCTAAAAGGCCTGTGGGTTATTTTATTTGTCTAGAAACTAGCGACTCGCCCCGGCTTCGCCTGGGTGGCAAATAATGTATGTCTGATCTCTTTTCTGTCATAACAGGACTTACCTTTCCCGGTAATGTCAAGTCTATTGAGTGGGAAAAACCTTGTAACAGAGGGCTGGGGCCCGCGAGCTGATATTTGGTTCGACAGTGGTAGAGCCCGCTTTAACATCTTCGCACGAATGGGTCGGCTCGCCCGGTGTAATACCACGACCACTCAGAAGACAGGCGTGAAGTGGGAGCAATTCCGCGTTTCGTCTGATGAGTGTGGTGCCTGAGGCCCAATTTTAGTCCCTTTCCCGTTCCACCCTTTTTTATTAAGGAAAGGATTGGATGAGAAAGTGGATTTAACGGTGGAGGAGGCGCATTGAAAGGGGAAATATCCTCTTTATCCTCCTTTGTCAATTTAGGGTAGGCACCGCATGTCTATGGGGAGCGGTCGCTTCGCCATTTTGGCGAATTTAGGTGGCAGCCTGCTCGGTTGCCACCGTATTGTATAAAAAATACACTCATTGTTTGTGATCTAGATATCTTTATTACTTTATTTTTTGTCAGAATTATGTAGTGCAAAAGATATTTGAATTTATATTAAACTCATGGAGGTCATAATAGAACAGGAGTGTGTTCATCTGTACCTCTTGCAGTTAAAATAAAAAAAATAAAACCTTATGCTTATGGCGTAAGAGTCTTGTTGCACGCAAAATGAAATTGAAAGGAGTGAGAGGGCTACATGTGTCTACTTTTTTCCTTTCTAACAGTGACTTAGAGTTGCCAGATATGAATCATTTCGTTGTTTGTAGAAAAAAAGGCAATTGATGTAATGTAACGCAGTAAAAATATCTAATTTCAAAATGTTTCTAGATATTAATAATAATTTATTACCGACATGTTAGAGCAATTTTATTTGTTGTTACATGTAAAACTTTATTAACTCATAAAATTTGCGGCGCATAAAATTGGCGTACAGGTTTTCTTTTATTTGTTTGAAATTCGAACACCTGAACTGACAACACCGCATGACATTGTCGAATCGGACTTCAATGGCGGCGTTTTTAAAATCCGTGATATTTTTAAAATTTCCTTGTTAAAATGGTGAGAACTTGTGTCGTGGAGGCTTGCGGAAGCGAGTTTTATCCTGATTGTGGTTTATCTTTTCATAGGTAATAGTTTTTAACATAATTTGTTAGTGAAGAATTACGGTGACCATGCATGACTATCCAATCCTAGAAATCCTGAGAATGATTGAGAGAATCATTAATCAAATTTTACTCGATTATCGATTTCAAATATTTTTTACAGAAAAAGTAAGAATTCTCAACCGATATTTCTTTCCTCTCAATCTCTCAAACGATTCTCTAGCGATTTGCATAAAAAGGTAAAAAAAAAAGGAAGTGTGGGGGCCAACTTCACGCTAAAAATTGAAATTGCTTTTACAGAGAAAG
Source organism: Papilio protenor (assembly GCA_029286645.1). Taxonomy (NCBI): domain Eukaryota; kingdom Metazoa; phylum Arthropoda; class Insecta; order Lepidoptera; family Papilionidae; genus Papilio; species Papilio protenor. Next base: position 1,024,924 of record JAGSMZ010000042.1, read on the forward strand.
TAGGAACTCTTAAACGAAAGTTTCATTCTCTCAAACCTTCTCTAACGATTTTCATAAAAAAGTAAAAAAAAGAGGGTCAGGGGGTCAGCTTCACGGAGGCATGTCGTGTCCTACAAGTACCACTAGGTAAGTAATATATGACGCGTGTGTGAAAAGCAAGCAAAAACGGGAATTGTATAATGCCGCATAGAGCAAGTTTATCATTAGCACCTTTAATTAAAATCCATCTGAAGCAATGATCTGCTGACGTCAGGTCACGAATATTTTTTTTTAAATTATCTGCAAAACAAAACAAAACAAAATGCAACAGTAATAGCTCAGCTTACTACGAATAGTAATAAATAGACACAAATAGAACATTAACATTCTCTACAGGACACTTCATAGTTTCCTTTACCAGCTAGGGAATTAAATGGGAAATATTCTGGAGACATTTACCTTATAGTGGAACAATCAATGCGAAATTTATTCATTTGAATCGTCGTTTAATACATTTGGACATGGCGGATAAACCCAAAATTAATGATTATTTTGTCAATAGTCTTTAAAATATTTACATTATCATTATCACTGTAATCAAGAACAAATAGATATACAATTTATTTTGTTTTACGTAAATTTTGTTTATATGGAAAAAAAACTATGAGAATAAAGGAAAAAACTCTACTCTTCAACATTGTTCACCGGTGAGCCTAAATCACATAAAAAATAAATACCCCTACCCAGCTATTTACCCTAATCACAACACCAAAGTAAGAAATATGTTAAATACAGACATAGATGAAAAATCTTGTATTATAAGCTTTTAATTTAAAATGATTAGGCATATCTAATAGTATGAAAAAACGACATCGTAAGATGCAAACACAAATGTATAGTTCCATCCGAACAATAGCATTTGAGAAGTACGTAAATAAATGTGAGGCGGTAATTGTTGATACACAAAATTGTTATGTTGTAAAGCGTTGTAGGGTATTCCTCGACCTGGAACACCCCGTCTTCCGACGCCGCCACGGAAAACACGGTTACCAAGGGTCGGTTCTGAAAGTTCCATAAACCTGCGTTCTTCGTAGCAGTAACCATAACCTTCTCTGCCAACATAGTTGATATATCTAGACCAACGACTTCCTCGTCTAGACCCACCGCGCCCACGGCCAGTACTACCAGCACCATCACCAGCTGGATCAATTTGTGGTGCAGAGTCATGTCCCTGGGACGTAGATGGATAATTAATAAACGGCTCATTAGATTGATGACCAGCAGTGAATCCTTCGTTGCTTCGGTTCATATAATGCCTGTGTCACTTACCATCCTTATGTTTAGGTCAGATAATCTCTCATCTAAACCCTACTCCATCATGAAAGTTGTCCAGCTTATAACATGCATGACTCTCTTGAGTTAGGGTGTGGAGGGAAATAAAATGCAAACAATATTATCGTATACATCAATTTTAATATCTATGATTATTATTAGACACATAATTTTAGCAACAGGAGTTAATTGTAATTACTTATCTTTATTAATTAATAGCCGAATTTAAAACACGTGGATATATAATAATATGTTAAAATAATAGCATTGTACTCTAACAAATCAGTCGGTGAAAATATTATGTACCTAAATCAGTATGATTTAAAATCTACCAATATAAGCGACAGACCTACGCATAAACATGCGACATTCTTACAAAATCATTTCAATATTTTTAGTGTACGTAATTTTGTATGTATTTTTTTAAATTATCTGCAAAACAAAACAAAACAAACAAAATGCAACAGTAATAGCTCAGCTTACTACGAATAGTAATAAATAGACACAAATAGAACATTAACATTCTCTACAGGACACTTCATAGTTTCCTTTACCAGCTAGGGAATTAAATGGGAAATATTCTGGAGACATTTACCTTATAGTGGAACAATCAATGCGAAATTTATTCATTTGAATCGTCGTTTAATACATTTGGACATGGCGGATAAACCCAAAATTAATGATTATTTTGTCAATAGTCTTTAAAATATTTACATTATCATTATCACTGTAATCAAGAACAAATAGATATACAATTTATTTTGTTTTACGTAAATTTTGTTTATATGGAAAAAAAACTATGAGAATAAAGGAAAAAACTCTACTCTTCAACATTGTTCACCGGTGAGCCTAAATCACATAAAAAATAAATACCCCTACCCAGCTATTTACCCTAATCACAACACCAAAGTAAGAAATATGTTAAATACAGACATAGATGAAAAATCTTGTATTATAAGCTTTTAATTTAAAATGATTAGGCATATCTAATAGTATGAAAAAACGACATCGTAAGATGCAAACACAAATGTATAGTTCCATCCGAACAATAGCATTTGAGAAGTACGTAAATAAATGTGAGGCGGTAATTGTTGATACACAAAATTGTTATGTTGTAAAGCGTTGTAGGGTATTCCTCGACCTGGAACACCCCGTCTTCCGACGCCGCCACGGAAAACACGGTTACCAAGGGTCGGTTCTGAAAGTTCCATAAACCTGCGTTCTTCGTAGCAGTAACCATAACCTTCTCTGCCAACATAGTTGATATATCTAGACCAACGACTTCCTCGTCTAGACCCACCGCGCCCACGGCCAGTACTACCAGCACCATCACCAGCTGGATCAATTTGTGGTGCAGAGTCATGTCCCTGGGACGTAGATGGATAATTAATAAACGGCTCATTAGATTGATGACCAGCAGTGAATCCGCCGTTGTCTCGGTTCGTATTACGCCTGGTGTTATTTACCACCCCTACGTTTAGGTTAGAGAATCTCTCATCTAACCCTGCTCCACCTTCATTTTGTCCATGACATTTTTGTGTTCCACTACATCCGGGAGCATCCATATCATATCTAGATTTGTTTTGATTCACGCTTTGATTCTTTTTCCCCTCACCATACGGTTTATGTTCTACTCGAGGCGTAGTAAAAACCTTAGGTTGCGATTTTTGTGTCTCTTGAGCTAAAGTAGCCACGGCGTTCTGCTTGTTTTCATTCATGTTAAAATTATTTTTCAACTCCAACAGGGTCGCCAGATTGGCCAAATATTGAATTATCTCATGTCTTTGAGACATTAATACGGATTCTTCAAAATAACTGAGTCCAGAAATCACTCTGTCGTCCTTTGGATTTGGGGGACCCCCTTGTCTAGATACTAGCCTAGATACTAGAACTCGTCTGAGATTTTTGTACTTTCCATAAAGGGTATTAAATCCCTTATCCTGCGATCGGTATTTTTTGCAAGAAAGAGAATTCATCTGCAATAGCTTCTCATGCCCCAATGAAATGAATTCATATTCTATCATCAAATAAAACATTCTTCGTGTAATGTTTGGTGGTGTTTCGTTCAGTTTTAATGCTAAGAGGATATTGATCAAATCCACAAAAAAGGGTGTTGACTCAGCAGCAAATCTCTGTTGAGCTATATAATTGTTTTTGAGACAGGGCATATGCTCTATTCTTGCAGCAAGCAAGTCGGATATTAAACATTCCATGAACAATAAACGTCCTCTTCGGCTTTGGAGATGAATTGATATAGTATCAGTAGTTAACCCTGGGTGAGTGTAACCTATATCTTTCAGAAAATCCATTAATTCTTTGAGGAAACCTTCATATTCCTCCGATTTGGACACATAGTTAATCGTACTCTGTGTGTTGCGTAGTGTTTTGATGTCCCTGGCCACGCAATAGGCGAAAGTGGTGAATTCTTCGGAATTAGGCTCACTATTCAATATATTATTTAATGCGCGGATATTGGACAATGTATTTTTGTAATCTCCGCAGTTTTCTGGCCCTTGATCCATTTTAACTGCTTTCAGTTAATTTAAACAATAATCAAGAATCGCCACTGAAGTGGTTAGTGAAAGAGAAAAAATGTGTACCTGTGTAAGTAGCTGCTATCCTTTTGGCTGTATCTGTAAAAATACAAAAACATTTTGAGAAAGATCCCTTGTCTATCCATATGCATAGATAATCTTTCTGATAATCTTGCCTGGTCTCTGGTAATTAGTCTATTTTATAGTTCATAATGAAACGAAATATTTATATTTATGTGCTTATATTAATGTAATGTGTCCCTAGGAGGGTTTGGCGTCAGGCAGGCGGCCGGCTTGTAAAAGATTAAAAGCCAAAACATTATTACAGTATGTGCTGTAGCGTTGAGAGGTTACGGATTGCGAGTTGGAACGTTGGGACAATGACAGGCAGGGGAAGGGAGTTAGCAGATATGTGTAAAAGAAGAAGAATAAATATAGCTTGTTTGCAAGAGACGAAATGGAAGGGATCGAAAGCTCGAGAAATTGGAGAAGGATATAAATTTTACTATTGTGGAAGTGATGGTAAGAGGAATGGAGTGGGGATTGTCCTAGATAGTGAACTGAAAAATTGTTTTACGTATGTAAATAGATTGAATGACAGAGTGATTGTGGTAAAATTAATGATAGGAGATCTGGTTATGAATGTAGTGAGTGTTTATGCGCCCCAGTCTGGATGTGTTGAGAGTATTAAAGATCAGTTTTGGAAAGACTTTGATTCTGTTGTGATAGATATCCCTGTGAATGAGGAATTATATGTGGGAGGTGATTTTAATGGGCATGTTGGTAGAATGGGTACTGGGTATGAGAGAGTACACGGTGGCTGGGGGTTTGGGGTAAAAAACGTCGAGGGAGAATACTTATTAGACGCATCCATGGCATATGATTTGGCAATTACAAATACATTTTTCCAAAAGACAAACGAACATTTGATAACTTATAAAAGTGGCGGTAGGGCAACACAAATAGATTATATTCTTACAAGAAGGGGTAAATTAAACTCAGTCAAAAATTGTAAAATTATACCGGGGGAACATCTAACAAGTCAACACCGACTGCTAGTAGCGGAATTCAAAATTAAAATGAATTTCAAAAAGTACAAACAAAAATCTTCCAGCAAAATAAAATGGAGTATGCTAGAGAAAAATTGAAAGGGAAACTTGGTGGTGGAGTGCGAATGTGAGAGAGGCTTTGAAAGAAAAGAAGAAAGCATTTAAGGAATGGCAAGCCGTGGATGAGAATGATAAAGATTTGAAATTGAGTAAAAGAGAAGTATATAAGGAGTGTGAGCGATGTGCAAAAAAAACAATTGCAATTGCTCGGGCACAGGCGCAAAACAAATTATATGAATCTCTGGGCAGCCCGCCAGGACAAAAACATTTTGAGAAAGATCCCTTGTCTATCCATATGCATAGATAATCTTTCTGATAATCTTGCCTGGTCTCTGGTAATTAGTCTATTTTATAGTTCATAATGAAACGAAATATTTATATTTATGTGCTTATATTAATGTAATGTGTCCCTAGGAGGGTTTGGCGTCAGGCAGGCGGCCGGCTTGTAAAAGATTAAAAGCCAAAACATTATTACAGTATGTGCTGTAGCGTTGAGAGGTTACGGATTGCGAGTTGGAACGTTGGGACTATGACAGGCAGGGGAAGGGAGTTAGCAGATATGTGTAAAAGAAGAAGAATAAATATAGCTTGTTTGCAAGAGACGAAATGGAAGGGATCGAAAGCTCGAGAAATTGGAGAAGGATATAAATTTTACTATTGTGGAAGTGATGGTAAGAGGAATGGAGTGGGGATTGTCCTAGATAGTGAACTGAAAAATTGTTTTACGTATGTAAATAGATTGAATGACAGAGTGATTGTGGTAAAATTAATGATAGGAGATCTGGTTATGAATGTAGTGAGTGTTTATGCGCCCCAGTCTGGATGTGTTGAGAGTATTAAAGATCAGTTTTGGAAAGACTTTGATTCTGTTGTGATAGATATCCCTGTGAATGAGGAATTATATGTGGGAGGTGATTTTAATGGGCATGTTGGTAGTATGGGTACTGGGTATGAGAGAGTACACGGTGGCTGGGGGTTTGGGGTAAAAAACGTCGAGGGAGAATACTTATTAGACGCATCCATGGCATATGATTTGGCAATTACAAATACATTTTTCCAAAAGACAAACGAACATTTGATAACTTATAAAAGTGGCGGTAGGGCAACACAAATAGATTATATTCTTACAAGAAGGGGTAAATTAAACTCAGTCAAAAATTGTAAAATTATACCGGGGGAACATCTAACAAGTCAACACCGACTGCTAGTAGCGGAATTCAAAATTAAAATGAATTTCAAAAAGTACAAACAAAAATCTTCCAGCAAAATAAAATGGAGTATGCTAGAGAAAAATTGAAAGGGAAACTTGGTGGTGGAGTGCGAATGTGAGAGAGGCTTTGAAAGAAAAGAAGAAAGCATTTAAGGAATGGCAAGCCGTGGATGAGAATGATAAAGATTTGAAATTGAGTAAAAGAGAAGTATATAAGGAGTGTGAGCGATGTGCAAAAAAAACAATTGCAATTGCTCGGGCACAGGCGCAAAACAAATTATATGAATCTCTGGGCAGCCCGCCAGGACAAAAACATTTGTTCCGCATAGCAAGAGAGAGAGAGAGAAAGAAGTGGAAGAGACATAAACAATATTAGATGTATAAAAGACGATGTAGGAAAGGTATTGATGAATGACGATGATATTAAAAGGCGATGGAAGGGATATTTTGAAAAACTGATGAACGAAGAGAATGTTTGGAGTGGAGTGTTGGATAATATGCCAATTAATATTGGTATGGTGAAAGAGATTAGTGTGGATGAAGTGAAGAAGGCAGTGCAAGGTATGAAGAATGGTAAGGCCGTTGGGCCGGATGGAATACCAGTGGAAGTATGGAAGCTGCTAAAGTCGGATGGATGGGTGTGGCTGACTTTATTCTTCAACAAGTTGTTACAGGAAGAGATAATCCCAGACGAGTGGTGCGGTAGCGAACTAGTGCCAGTTTATAAAAACAAGGGGGATGTGCAGGACTGTAACAACTATAGAGGAATAAAGCTCATGTCACACAGTATGAAAGCTTGGGAAAGAGTGATAGATGCAAGAATCAGAGAAGAAAGTGAGGTATCTCGGAACCAATTCGGATTTACGCCGGGTCGGGGGACTACGGACGCCATTTTTGCCATTCGCCAATTATGCGAGAAATTTAGGCGCGTGCATAAGAACCTGCACATGGTGTTCGTAGACCTCGAAAAGGCGTATGATAGGGTTCCGAGGAATGTTTTGTGGTGGGCTTTGAAAGTGAAAGGAGTGCCTGGGAAATACCTGCAGCTTATTCAGGCTATGTACTGGCGAGCCAGTACCTACGTCCGGTCCGCTGCTGGCGATAGTGACAGGTTCGGTGTCTCGGTGGGCTTACACCAGGGGTCGGCTTTAAGCCCGTATCTGTTCCTCCTGGTAATGGATGCTTTGACATTAAACATACAGGAGGAGGCACCCTGGTGTATGCTTTATGCCGATGACATCGTGCTTGTCGGGGAGGATGAATGCGAGGTACAGAGCAGGTTGGAAGAATGGCGAGTTAAATTGGAGGGAGCTGGTCTTAAAATCAGCAGGACCAAAACAGAACATTTATTTGTAAAACTAACGATTTTGGCGGTCCGACCAGCTTCTCTCCAATCGCCTTAAATGGCGTGCCTCTACCAACCTGCTCCGATTTTAAGTACCTCGGTTCTCTAGTCCAGTCCGACGGTGGCGTTGACCGGGACGTGAAAAGCCGAATAAATGCAGGTTGGATGAAATGGCGACAGGTTACTGGTGTGACTTGTGATCCAAGAATGCCTCTTAAGCTTAAGGGACAGATCTACAAGTCCATCATTAGACCTGTTGTATTGTATGGATCTGAATGTTGGGCCACCAAAGTTGCGGATGAAAGGAGATTGCATGTGGCTGAGATGCGTATGTTAAGATGGATGTGTGGTGTGACAAGAATGGATAAAGTTAAGAATGTGTATATTTGAGGAAGTTTGAAAGTAGCGCCAGTGGTGGAGAAATTGAGAAGCAAAAGGTTAGCGTGGTATGGACATGTTATGCGACGAGACGATGGGACATAAACCAGAAAGTGTTAAGAATGAATGTGGATGGCTACAAAGGAAGAGGAAGACCGAAGAAAGTTTGGATGGATTGTGTGAAAGAGGATATGCTTAAGAAAGGAGTGGATTCAGATATGACGGCTGATAGAGATGTATGGAAGAGCAGCACATACTGTGCCGACCCTCCATAAGGGATAAGGGCAAGTTGATGATGCTTATATTAATGTAATGTGTATTATTGCTTTGTAATGCTAGAATGGGCGGGGTCTGCCATTTCCAATCTGCATCCCAAAAAATATGGTAGTCATTAGAAAATGGACTTACTATTAAAATAAAAACTTGCTCAGATATAATTATTTTCTTTTAGAAACGTTGTTTTCATTACATTACATAGAAATAAATGTATTGTTTTATACAGTCAAATAATTTACTAATCAATAAATTTCATTATTGAAAAAGAAGCAAATAGAATAAATAATGATAAACCTCGTAGAGAGTGTTATAAATTGAATTGTAGATAACATATGTACATACCTTTAACTTTTTCTCAGCAAAGAATAACAAGCAATAACATTAAATGGGACATCCTTCACGAGGTTGAAATCTTAGTTATTGATTGGGTTCGAGAGCTTTTAATGCGCATGTCCTTAAAACGTCATTTTTGAGCAGATTATATATGATAATTTGAGATCGTCATCGAATTTATTGTAATATTTTTTTTCAGTTAGATTACAGTCGGTTCTTAAAATAAAGAAGATTTTTTGTAGTGTAGTTAACTAAATTTATTTCAGCATATTAATTGCAGTTAATTTTCATAGGGTATAACTATGAAGCCATCGAACGCAACTTCTATGACAGTAAAAGTAGAAAATCTAAAAATTATACCTGATTTTTGTCAATACATCTCTACTAAATTGTAAATTAATTATCAAACATCGTTATCAAAGAAAAAGTATTGAGAAATTACTAAAATATAGATGTGCATAGGTCTTTTGGCACAGAGCAAAGAAGTTGTACAAAAGTGAGCGTTTTTCGAAAGTCAATTAGTAGGAAAACATTTATATACAAAAGATGAAGAACGAAAATAGAAACAAGAAAAATATTTTAAATTTTTTTTCTGAAGGGCCATTTTGTTTTAATTTGGTTTTTAATATTTACTTTCATTCTGCAGATTTACTTAATAAATGACAGTGAATATTTTGTTATAACAAAGAACTACCGTTTTTAAAGCCAAAACAAAACATTGGATCACTAATAATAATGTATTTATGCGTATAATAAAGAAATTCCCAAAAGTTGATTTTAATTTTGGCTGTATATTAAAAGTGCTCCTGCCATGTATTTTTCTTTAAAAGTTGTCTGTTAGTGCTGTCTGTCAAAAAACGACGTTAGCTGTCATGCTTCGATTGACATTGTCACTTGCCTTGACGAGAATTTGTTTTTTTATTGTCGTAAACATTTCAATATTATTATTATTTCTTATGAAGCTACCTATTTAACTCTAAGCATTTTTTTTTTTTTTTTTTTTTTTTTTTTTTTTTTTTTTTTTTTTTTTTTTTTTTTTTTTTTTTTTTTTTTTTTTTTTTTTTTTTTTTTTTTTTTTTTTTTTTTTTTTTTTTTTTTTTTTTTTTTTTTTTTTTTTTTTTTTTTTTTTTTTTTTTTTTTTTTTTTTTTTTTTCTGAAGGGCCATTTTGTTTTAATTTGGTTTTTAATATTTACTTTCATTCTGCAGATTTACTTAATAAATGACAGTGAATATTTTGTTATAACAAAGAACTACCGTTTTTAAAGCCAAAACAAAACATTGGATCACTAATAATAATGTATTTATGCGAGGTACAGAGCAGGTTGGAAGAATGGCGAGTTAAATTGGAGGGAGCTGGTCTTAAAATCAGCAGGACCAAAACAGAACATTATTTTACGATTTTGGCGTCCGACAGCTTCTCTCCAATCGCCTTAAATGGCGTGCCTCTACCAACCTGCTCCGATTTTAAGTACCTCGGTTCTCTAGTCCAGTCCGACGGTGGCGTTGACCGGGACGTGAAAAGCCGAATAAATGCAAGTTGGATGAAATGCGACAGGTTACTGGTGTGACTTGTGATCCAAGAATGCCTCTTAAGGCTAAGGGACAGACTACAGTCATCATTCGACCTGTTGTATTGTATGGATCTGAATGTTGGGCCACCAAAGTTGCGGATGAAAGGAGATTGCATGTGGCTGAGATGCGTATGTTAAGATGGATGTGTGGTGTGACAAGAATGGATAAAGTTAAGAATGTGTATATTTGAGGAAGTTTGAAGTAGCGCCAGTGGTGGAGAAATTGAGAAGCAAAAGGTTAGCGTGGTATGGACATTTATGCGACGAGACGATGGGGACATAAACCAGAAAGTGTTAAGAATGAATGTGGATGGCTACAAAGGAAGAGGAAGACCGAAGAAAGATGGATGGATTGTTGAAAGAGGATATGCTTAAGAAAGGAGTGGATTCAGATATGACGGCTGATAGAGATGTGTGGTGGTAGGTGGTGATGTGTCGACGATGGTCGGCTGGTGACGGTGGCAGGTTTAATAATTGAAACGTATTAGTCAAACACAATTATTGTACACCAAACACAAAAGTCCACACACAATAAATATAAAAATAAGAAGGAGAATGGCCAACACTTAACAAGTAGAAGAAAGAGTAAGAAATACAATAATAATAGACTTGATAACGAGGTGTGAAAGATTAGCGGTCAGCGCGGGCACAGTTCGAAAGCGACTAGTAATAATCGCGCGCGCCGCTCGGTCAAAGACCCCGGTCGCTGTGCGGTCGCGAATTTGAATGCGCCAATCAAAGGTCACGAAATTCAAACGTTGCCACTGGCACTTCGAACACTCGTGTGCACCTGTGTTTTATATGTGTGAGTGATGTAAGTGTGTTATGTAAGTGTGTATGTGTGTTGTGTACGAATGTTAAGTGTAACTGTGGAGTGTTTGGCAACATTTATGAAGGGTCCCTACATCACCCCCCTCCAGAGACCTGGTTAAGGGCGCGATATAAAAATCGCGTGAAACTTAATTCTAGTCCCGCCGAACGGGTTGTGTACTCTTAGCCACTGGTTCGTCATTAGTGCGGTTGTCGTTAGTATTGTCGCATAAAATTGTACGCCTGGTTAAGACGATCAATGAGACTATTACTTCCTTGCCGATTAATTAACAAAACAAATGACTTGTCACTCTAGAAAAATAACTTATGAGGGCCGGTATACGCAGCTGTAAGTGATGCCCGTACCGCTTTCACGGAGGAAAGGGAAGGGAGAAGTGACCGGTATCTGGCGAGATCTTTAAAAACGAAAACGCTTTTATTACCATGTCGTGAGGCCTTGGCACCGGATTTCAATTTCTTATGCGCGAACGCGCGCAATCGAGCGGTTGAAAGTCCACTAAACATCAGTTGTACCGCTACTTGATGTTTCGAAAAAAAATTCCCCTTGGCAATCTTAAGAGGTTCTCCATACAGGAGTTCAGCCGAAGGATCGCGTTCAAGTCTTCTTTAAATGAAAACGTATTCCTAAATAAATTACCCACGGCAAAGACTCTGTCCATTTTTCTGCGTATGGCAAATTATGGACGATTTTTAACGCCTATGGAAGAGTCTACGAGACCGTTAGCGCCTGGATGGTAAGCAGTCGTCCGCTTATGCTGAAAATACTGCTAATTCGAGAGGTGTTGTGTGAAGAAAGCAGACTCGAACTGTTCCGCCGGTACTGGTCAGAGTCCGTCGGGCAGCAAAACGAGAAATCCCAAAAACAAAAAAACACGCGAAAGTAACGCTTTAGCTACTGTCTCGCTGTAATGTCCGCGATAGGTACGGCTTCGGGCCACGAGTATGAAACGATTTCAACGCAAGTTATAAACAATATCGTATAACCTCCGATAACAGTAACGGCCCTACGAGATCGATATGTAGGGTTTAAATCGGGCGCGAAGGACAAATATACGTCCTAGCTGGCATTAAAATGCCGCGTTATCTTAAAACCTGACAGTCTAAACAGGTTTTGGCCCATTCACGACAATCTTTTCTAACGCTAGCCAAAGTATAGAGTTCTGCAACTACCTTTGCTGTTGTATTAGCGCCAGGGTGGTGACTTAAAGAATGTAACAATCGAATACTTTTTTACGGAAAAATTTTGTAACAAATGGCCTAGATGTCGTGTACTTACGTCGCAGTACAATGGGGTCGACACCCGGCGAGTGTATTTTTCTAGACGTAAGGACGAACCTTCACGTATTAATTTTGAAGTTCGGCGTCCGTAGCCTGACTTTTTGCTAAAGCTTCTAAGTCTATAGGTGCTCCAAAGATTCAACACGCGACAATGTATCGGCAACAACATTATCTTTGCGGAAATATGTGATACCGTGGTAAATTGAGCTATATAGTCTAAAATGTCTTACTGTCTAGGCGAACAATTTTTCTTCCGTTCGTGGAATGACAAAATGATCGGTTTGTGGTCAGTAAAAAATACAAATGTCTGGCTTCTAAAATGTGCCTAAAATATTAATGGCTTTCAAAATAGCTAATAATTCTCTGTCGTACCGGTAATACTTCACTTGAGATGGACTTAATTTACGCGAAAAGAATGCAAGCGGTTGCCACGCGTCGTTTGTAAGTTGCTGTAAGACAAGCGCGATAGCGTTCCGATGCGTCGGTAACAAGGAGGCGAGTTCGCTTGCCAATCGGGTGCGTAATAGTGCAGCGTTGAAAAAGAGACAGCGACAGCGCTCGAATGCATCGAGTGACTCATCTTTTAATGCCTATCGGTTGGTTATTTTTTCTACGCCGTACTAACAACTATTCAGTGAGGGATGTAATTCCGCCGCGCGCGGTGAGGTTAACCGAAAGCTTAATAAAAATTAATCATTCCTAGGGGGAAAACGCCTAATTTTGTCGAGGTCTTAGGAACGGGAAAATTTTTTATAGCTTCTATCTTTTTTTTTTTTTTTTTTTTTTTTTTTTTTTTTTTTTTAGTGTCTGTGGTTTGGGGCCGTTCGCGGAATGTGATAACCTAAGAATACACTTCAAGGGCTCAAAAATACACTTAACCGTTTTTATGACCATACCGTAGTCTTTTAAACGTGAAAATATAAGTAAATGATTTTTGGGTTCAACTTGTCTTTTGAAAAAATTAAAAAATCGTTCTAAACAATACCAAAAATCTAGTCCCCTTGTCATTCTTTCGTCTACGAACCTTTGGATGTTTGGCTTTGAATTGGACCGCCAAAAGTCATTAAAAGGATCATATAAACCAAATGGAGTTGTTATTGCGGTTTAGGTATATCACGGGAATCAAAGGTATTTGGTTATATGCTTTACAAATCAATGTGGTGCTAAATAATTTACAACCGGCTATACGGTGAGAGAAGTCCTGTATGTGTCGAATAGGGTACCTATCGGGAATTGTCCGGGTTAAATCCTATAATCCCCGCAAGGACGCCAACCGTTGTCCTTTTAGGGGTACTCAATGAACGGCGCGGCCGACCACGGACTTTCAGACGGCCTAGCGATACCGAATTCTAACATGGTCGAAATCATTTTTGGCATTTTTAATTTGTCTTGGAGGAGGCGACGAGGTGAACAAGAAATGGGGCCTCGGGGTTGTGCGAATGGGTATGTAACCTGTGTTGGTGGATTGACACGGTGTGCGTGCCGGTTGGTCGAGTTATATCGGGAAAATCGACAATACTTTATGGGAACCACGAAGTTACACGATTGCGACTTGACCGATGAAATGTCGTCGCGCTTAACTCGCGGACGCACAACGCTGTTACAAAATGTCGGTTGCAATAATACGTTTGTTACGACAGTCAAACAATTAAATTGTAATAATTTAAAAAATCTACACCTATTATAGGTTAGTCACATCGGAAAACAACAAAACGCCATTTAAAAGTTCTGCGTAAACAAAAATCTAGTTGTAATGTACATAACCATATGTGTTTATACATGAACCGTGTAGCCGGCACTTAGCTCATACGTACAGTCCGGCACGAAGTTTCGCACCAGAGGTAGCGATCGCGGGGAAGCCCCACAGAGGCGCTCCCAGTGTCGACCAGGAACTGTGTCTTGGAGTGTGGCGATCGGTGATGAACAGGCGCCAGTTGAGGGGGGCAACGTTCGGTCGTCATTACCGATTGCCTCTGGAGTTTTTCCGACTTGAAGTCGCAGGGGGGGCAGCACTTTGTCGCCTTTTCGGCGAAAATTTTAAAAGTGATACCAAGCAGAGGATGTTGACGTAGCTGGATGAGGACCTCGATTAAGATGTGCTGTCGCCATTGTAATCGGGTCTTGGATCTTGACCTTCCGCGTTCGTGTCTTGAGGTTCAATTGCGGGCCCTGTGTCCTTAAGCAGCAATCTCCCTAGCCAAGTCGACATTCACACTCTGTAGGCTGGTTGATGCAACTGCGGAGTGTCACGGGACTTAGATCATTGATCCTATCTGCTTATCCGCCAATCTTCAATCGTGGCAGAAGTATGTCCGCCAAAACCGTTTGAGGTTATAGTAGGAACGGCTCAGACAAAACTGTTTTAAAAAAATCCGTTTGAAATTTGTGAACCGCCTAAGCCTCTCAAGATTGTCGTAGAAATTGTGACGGCCTTCCTGTCAACCAATTCCTGTGCTTAACCAGCTGCGTCCGCTTCTTTTCTTGGAAGCAGTCAACCGTTTAATTAACTCGGATTTTAGTTTTTGAAATTTGTCGGTTACGGGTGGATTTACAATTAAAGTCCCTTTAACCTCCTTAGAATATAGGTTTTCCAAGCTGACCAATAGATAATGGAGTTTGTCGAAGTCGCTTGTAATACCAGCGATGCTAAACTGACCTTCGATCTGTGCGAACAATTTAAGGTTCCTCCGGCAACAACGGGGGATGTGGGAAGAATACGGAATTCCAACCTTACACACAGGACCAAAGAGTTCATTTTGCATCGACCGTGCTCTTGATAATCGTCCTCGGTGTTGCTCATTTGTCCTTCGGGGTCGCGTCACCAATGTGTTCGTCGGGGTCACCAATGTTGTTAGTAGGGGTCACCAATGTGGTGGTAGGTGGTGATGTGTCGACGATGGTCGGCTGGTGACGGTGGCAGGTTTAAATAATGCAACCGTTATTCGTCCAACACAATTTATTTTTGTTTACACCAAACCAAAAAAAGTCACAAACACAATAATATAAAAATAAGAAGGAGAATGCAACACTTAACAAGTAGAAGAAAGAGTAAGAAATACAATAATAATAAACTTGATTAACGAGGGTGAAAGTATTAGCGGTCAGCGCGGGCAACAGTTCGAAAGCGACTAGTAATAATCCGGCGGCCGCGCGGTCAATGACCCCGGTCAGCTGTGCGGTCGCGAATTTGAATGCGCCAATCAAAGGTCACGAAATTAAACGTTGCACTGCACTTCGACCACTCGTCGTGCACCTGTGTTTTATATGTGTGCGTGATGTTACGTGTGGTTATGTAGTTGTTAATTTGTGTTGTGTACGAATGGTTAAGATGATCAACTGTGGAGGTTTTTGGGGTTGGCACAGTATAGGTGCCCTACATCACCCCCCTCCAATGATTGTCTGGGTGGGTAGAGGGTGGCTGGATAACGAAGGGTTTGATCGGTGAACTAATCTTGACGTGCCCGAACGGGTTGTGTACTCTTTAGCCACTCTCTGGTTCGTCATTAGTTGCGGTGTCGTTAGTATTTGTTCCATAAAATGTACTCTGGCTTAAGACGATTCAATCGAGACGTATTACTTCCTTGCCATTAATTAACAAACAAATGACTTGTCACTCCTAGAAATAACTTATGAGGGCCGGTATACGCAGGCTGTAGTATTGCCCTGTACCGCGTCTTCACGGAGGAAGACGTGAACCGTTATTGGCGAGATCTTACAAAACCGAAAACGCTTTTATTACCATGTCGTGAGGCCGGCACCGGATTTAATTCCCTGCGCCGAACGCGCGCAATCGAGCGGTGAAGTCACTAACATCATTGTAAACCGTCTACTTGAATGTTTCGAAAAATTCCCCTGGCAATCTAAGAGGTTCTTCCATCGGATTCGCGAATACGCGTTTCAGTCTTCTTTAAATGAAGAACGTATTCTAATAATAACCCACGGCAAAGACTCTGTCCATTTTTTCTTGCTATGGCACATTATGGACGCTTTTAGCGGGTGGCTATGGAAGCGTTCTAACGAGACCGTTAGCTGCTGGTATGTAATCAGTCGTCCGCTTATGTGCTGAAATCCTGCTATCTGTTCTGCGAGGTTGTTGATAATAACGCAGACTCGAACGTCCTACCGTCTGTCTGTTACGAACGAATGTCCTCGGGCAGCCATCGAGAAATCCACACGAAGTAACGCTTTAGCTACTGTCTCCTCTCCGCTGTAATTTCCGGCGATAGGTACGGGGCTCGGGCACCGGAGTGAAACGATCAACGCAAGTTCAACCATATCGATAAAACCTTCCGATAAGGTAACGGCCCTACGAGATCGATATGTACGTGTTTAAAAAAAAAATCTGGCCGCGACGGCAAACTATACGTACCAGCTGTGCATTACATCCCGCGTTTATCTTAATCTTACAAAACGCTGCAGTCAAACAGGTTTTTGTCCCATTAACACGACATCTTTTTCTACGCTCGGGTCGGCCAAACTACGGTCTGCAACTACCTTTCTGTTGTATTAGCGCCAGGGTGACTTAAAGAATGTAAACATCGAATACTTTTTTACGGAAAAATTTTGTAACAAATGGCCTAGATGGTAGGTGTACTACGTCGCAGTACAATGGGGTTCGCACCCGGCAGTGTTAATTTTTCTAGACGTAAGGACGAACTTCAGAATTAATTTATGAAGTTCGGCGTCCTAGCCTGACTTTTGCCTAAACTTCTAAGTCAAGGTTGCTCCAAAGATTCAACACGCGACAATGTATCGGCAACAACATTATCTTTGGCCGGAAATATGTCGAATATCCGTGGTAAATTGAGCTATATAGTCTAAATGTCTATACTGTCTAGGCGAACAATTTTTCTTCCGTTCGTGGAATGCAAAACTGATCGGTTTGTGGTCAGTATAAATAATAAAATGTCTGGCTTCTAACATGTGCCTAAAATATTTAATGGCTTCATAAATAGCTAATAATTCTCTGTCGTACGGTGAATACTTCACTTGAGATGGACTTAATTTACGGCGAAAAGAATGCAAGCGGTTGCCACGCGTCGTTAGTACGTTGCTGTAAGACAGCGCCGATAGCCGTGTCCGATGCGTCGTAACATAAGCGAGTTTCGCTTGGCAATCCGGGTGCGCTAATAGTGCAGCGTCTGAAAAGAGACAGCTTACAGCGCTCGAATGCATCGAGTGACTCATCTTTTAATGCTATCGGTTGGTTATTTTTTACTACGCCTACTAACAACTTATTCATGGGGCTTGTAATTCCGCCGCGCGCGGTAAGAAAACGTCTATAAAAATTAATCATTCCTAGAAAACGCCTAAGTTGTCGAATGTTATTAGGAACGGTAAAATTTTTATAGCTTCTATCTTAGTGTCTAGTGGTTTGGTGCCGTTCGCGGAGATGTGATAACCTAAGAATGACACTTCACGGGCTCCAAAAATACACATAGACACGTTTATGACCATACCGTAGTCCTTTAAAACGTTGAAAATAATACGTAAATGATTTTTGTGTTCAACTTCGTCTTTTGAAAAAATTAAAAAATCGTCTAAATAACAATAACAAAATCCTAGTCCCCTTTGTCATTTCGTCTACAAACCTTGTGGGAATGTTTGGCTTGAATTTGACAGTCCAAAATTCATAAAAGGGAACTCATATAAACCAAATGGAGTTGTTATTGCGGTTTTCGTGTATAGACCCTCGGGACTCACAGGTATTTGGTTATATGCTTTTACCACATCTGTTGTGCTAATACTTACACCCTGCTATACTGTGAGCGAAGTCCTGTATGGTGTCGAATAGGGTACCTATCGGGAATTGTCCTGGGCGTTTAACATCCTATAATAAATCCCCGCAAGGACGCCAACCGTTGTCCTTTTTAGGTACTAAATGTAACGGCGACGACCACGGACTTTCAGACGGCCTAGCGATACCGCATTCTAACATGGTCTGAAATTCATTTTTGGCTATTTTTAATTTGTCTGGAGCGAGGCGACGAGGTGAACAAGAAACTGGTGGGCCTGGTGTTGTGCGAATGTGATGTACCGTGTTGTGTGGTATGACACGGTGCGTGCCGGGTGGTCGAGTTATATCGGGAAAATCCGACAATAACTTATGGTAACCCGAGTTACCCGATGGACTTTGACCGATGAAATGTCGTCGCGCTTAACTCGCGACGACAAGCTGTTACAAATGTCGTGTTGTCAATAATACTTTTTGGTTACGACAGTCAACAATTAAATTGTAATAATTTAAAAATCTACACCTATTATAGGTTTAGTCACATCGGCAACAACAAAACGCCATTTAAAAGTTCTGCGTAAACAAAATCAGTTGTAAATGTACATAACCATATGTGTTTTATACATGAACCGTTAGCGGCACTTAGCTCATACGTATTCCGGGCACGACGTTCTCGCAGTAGCGATCGCGGGAAGACACAGAGGTCGCTCCCATTGTCGACCAGGACTGTGGTCTTGGAGTGGCGATCGGTGATGAACAGGCGACAGTTGAGGAGGCAATCGTCGGTCGTCATTACCGATTGCCTCTGGAGTTTTCCGACTTGAAGTCGCAGGGGGGGCAGCCACTTTGTCGCCTTTTCGGCGAATTTAAAGTGATACCAGCAGACTGGATGTTGACGGTAGCTGGATTTATACCGCTCGATGAAGAGTGCTGTCGGCCATGTAATCGGGTCTTGGATCTTGACCTTCCGCGTCGTTGTCTGAGGTTCAATTGCTGGACCTGTTTCCTTAAAGCAGCAATCTCCATAGCCAAGTCGACATTCACACTCTGTAGGCTGGTTGATGCCACCTGCGGTGTCGACGGGACTAGATCATTGATCCTATCTGCTATATCCGCCAACTCTTCAATCGTGGCAGAAGTATGTCCTGCCAAAACCGTTTGAGTACTAGTAGGTAACCGGCTCAGCCAAACTGTTTTTAAAAAATCCGTTGAAATTTGTGAACCGCCTAAGCTCTCAAGATGTCGAAGAAATTGTGACGGCTTCCTGTCACCCATCTCCTCGTGCTTTAACCAGCGCGTCAGCTTCTTTTCTTTGGAAGCAGTCAACCGTTTAATTAACTCGGATTTTAGTTTTTGAAATTTGTCGGTTACGGGTGGATTTACAATTAAGTCTTTCACCTCCTTAGAATATAGGTTTTCCAAGCTGACCAATAGCATAATGGAATTTTGTCGAATCGCTTGTAATACCAGCGATGCTAAACTGACCTTCGATCTGTGCGAACCATATTTCAGGTTCCTCCGGCCAAAACGGTGGAATCACGAATTCCAACCTTACACACATGACATAAGGTTCATTTTGCATCGACCGTGCCTCTTGATAATCGTCCTCGGTGTTGCTCATTTTGTCCTTCGGGGTCACCAATGTGGTTCGTCGGGGTCACCAATGTGGTTCGTCGGGGTCACCAATGTGGTGGTAGGTGGTGATGGTGTCGACGATGGTCGGCTGGTGACGGTGGCAGTTTTAAATATTCCACCGTTATTCGTCACACAATTATTTTACACCAAACACAAAAGTCCACAACACAATAAATATAAAAATAAGAAGGAGAATGCAACACTTAACAAGTAGAAGAAAGAGTAAGAAATACAATAATAATAAACTTGATTAACGAGGGTGAAAGTATTAGCGGTCACGCGGGCACAGTTCGAAAGCGACTAGAATAATCCCGCGCGGCGCCGCTCGGTCATACCCCGGTCAGCTGGCGGTCGCGAATTTGAATGCGCCAATCAAAGGTCACGAAATTCAAACGTTGCACTGCACTCGACCAGCTCGTCGTGCACCTTGTTTATATGTGTGAGTGAATGTACGTGTGTTATGTAAGTGTTTATGTGTTTGTGGACTATGTTAAGTTACTGTGGGTGTTTTTGGCAACATGTATAAGGTTCCCTACAGATGTATGGAAGAGCAGCACATACTGTGCCGACCCTCCATAAGGGATAAGGGCAAGTTGATGATGCTTATATGAATGTAATGTGTATTATTGCTTTGTAATGCTAGAATGGGCGGGGTCTGCCATTTCCAATCTGCATCCCAAAAAATATGGTAGTCATTAGAAAATGGACTTACTATTAAAATAAAAACTTTCTCAGATATAATTATTTTCTTTTAGAAACGTTGTTTTCATTACATTACATAGAAATAAATGTATTGTTTTATACAGTCAAATAATTTACTAATCAATAAATTTCATTATTGAAAAAGAAGCAAATAGAATAAATAATGATAAACCTCGTAGAGAGTGTTATAAATTGAATTGTAGATAAAAGTTTTCTTGTTAGTTGATTTTCGAAAAAAGGCCCACTTTTGTACAACTCCTTTGAATCATCTTGTGTCTATTGCAGTGAGAGTGTGTTGCCATTTGACAATTCAAGAAATTCGAGAAAGAAATAAAATAGTTAAATAGTGATTGACCTTAAAATGTTTTTGCTGATATTTTATTACCTATACATTTCAAATTGCAGGGACCGAACCAGTAGTTTTAACAGGTTTTGTGCAACTGGAAGCATCGCCTTTTTGACATAAATCAACAAGGATTTTGGTTTTTAATATTTACTTTCATTCTGCAGATTTACTTAATAAATGACAGTGAATATTTTGTTATAACAAAGAACTACCGTTTTTAAAGCCAAAACAAAACATTGGATCACTAATAATAATGTATTTATGCGTATAATAAAGAAATTCCCAAAAGTTGATTTTAATTTTGGCTGTATATTAAAAGTGCTCCTGCCATGTATTTTTCTTTAAAAGTTGTCTGTTAGTGCTGTCTGTCAAAAAACGACGTTAGCTGTCATGCTTCGATTGACATTGTCACTTGCCTTGACGAGAATTTGTTTTTTTATTGTCGTAAACATTTCAATATTATTATTATTTCTTATGAAGCTACCTATTTAACTCTAAGCATTTTTTTGTGGTGCAGTTAGTAAGTATGATGCTATCAACCTCACATATATACTGGCGAAAGTGGCTTCAGCAATATTTTAAATAAATCCGCAGAATAAAAGTATATTTAAAAAAAATCAATTTAAAACATAATGATGGTTCAGAAAAAAAAATTAAAAATATGTTTCTTGATTCTCTTTTTGTTATTTATCTTTTGTATATAAAAGTTTTCTTGTTAGTTGATTTTCGAAAAAAGGCCCACTTTTGTACAACTCCTTTGAATCATCTTGTGTCTATTGCAGTGAGAGTGTGTTGCCATTTGACAATTCAAGAAATTCGAGAAAGAAATAAAATAGTTAAATAGTGATTGACCTTAAAATGTTTTTGCTGATATTTTATTACCTATACATTTCAAATTGCAGGGACCGAACCAGTAGTTTTAACAGGTTTTGTGCAACTGGAAGCATCGCCTTTTTGACATAAATCAACAAGGATTTTGGTTTTTAACGTACTTACGTAATAAGGAAATTACTGTGTAAACTCAGAAATATAACAAGAAACTGGCTATCTGATGATTTTATAACGCACCGTTCGAAGAAATGGGCATACCCCATAGTTTGTACTGTGCGTTGATTGTAAACAACAAACAAACATTAAGATTTCTATTATTCTCTAGATAAGTAATAAATAAGACAATTCCTGTTGTTTTTAAGGCTATTTCTCCCTTTACTGTCCAAAGAGCATTGCTAAAAGTTTGCTACAAAAGTTCTTTAGCTATAGAGTCTTCTCTCCGACAAACGAAGTCACGAGTATTTCCTAGTTACATTGTAAGGTACGAGTACTTCCTTTAACAATTTGCGTTTTTGTATTTAAAAGGAATGGAATACCTTAATACCTTGCTGGTAACCCTAAATGCTCGGAGACGCCCTCCTGTCAAAAATATGATGATTTCAAGATGACATTGTTATAGTTTGTCTAAATAAGGTAGATTATAGTGTGTCTAAATAATTTAGATTAGTTTGACAATTCAAGAAATTCGAGAAAGAAATAAAATAGTTAAATAGTGATTGACCTTAAAATGTTTTTGCTGATATTTTATTACCTATACATTTCAAATTGCAGGGACCGAACCAGTAGTTTTAACAGGTTTTGTGCAACTGGAAGCATCGCCTTTTTGACATAAATCAACAAGGATTTTGGTTTTTAACGTACTTACGTAATAAGGAAATTACTCCCCCCCCCCCCCCCCCCCCCCCCCCCCCCCCCCCCCCCCCCCCCCCCCCCCCCCCCCCCCCCCCCCCCCCCCCCCCCCCCCCCCCCCCCCCCCCCCCCCCCCCCCCCCCCCCCCCCCCCCCCCCCCCCCCCCCCCCCCCCCCCCCCCCCCCCCCCCCCCCCCCCCCCCCCCCCCCCCCCCCCCCCCCCCCCCCCCCCCCCCCCCCCCCCCCCCCCCCCCCCCCCCCCCCCCCCCCCCCCCCCCCCCCCCCCCCCCCCCCCCCCCCCCCCCCCCCCCCCCCCCCCCCCCCCCCCCCCCCCCCCCCCCCCCCCCCCCCCCCCCCCCCCCCCCCCCCCCCCCCCCCCCCCCCCCCCCCCCCCCCCCCCCCCCCCCCCCCCCCCCCCCCCCCCCCCCCCCCCCCCCCCCCCCCCCCCCCCCCCCCCCCCCCCCCCCCCCCCCCCCCCCCCCCCCCCCCCCCCCCCCCCCCCCCCCCCCCCCCCCCCCCCCCCCCCCCCCCCCCCCCCCCCCCCCCCCCCCCCCCCCCCCCCCCCCCCCCCCCCCCCCCCCCCCCCCCCCCCCCCCCCCCCCCCCCCCCCCCCCCCCCCCCCCCCCCCCCCCCCCCCCCCCCCCCCCCCCCCCCCCCCCCCCCCCCCCCCCCCCCCCCCCCCCCCCCCCCCCCCCCCCCCCCCCCCCCCCCCCCCCCCCCCCCCCCCCCCCCCCCCCCCCCCCCCCCCCCCCCCCCCCCCCCCCCCCCCCCCCCCCCCCCCCCCCCCCCCCCCCCCCCCCCCCCCCCCCCCCCCCCCCCCCCCCCCCCCCCCCCCCCCCCCCCCCCCCCCCCCCCCCCCCCCCCCCCCCCCCCCCCCCCCCCCCCCCCCCCCCCCCCCCCCCCCCCCCCCCCCCCCCCCCCCCCCCCCCCCCCCCCCCCCCCCCCCCCCCCCCCCCCCCCCCCCCCCCCCCCCCCCCCCCCCCCCCCCCCCCCCCCCCCCCCCCCCCCCCCCCCCCCCCCCCCCCCCCCCCCCCCCCCCCCCCCCCCCCCCCCCCCCCCCCCCCCCCCCCCCCCCCCCCCCCCCCCCCCCCCCCCCCCCCCCCCCCCCCCCCCCCCCCCCCCCCCCCCCCCCCCCCCCCCCCCCCCCCCCCCCCCCCCCCCCCCCCCCCCCCCCCCCCCCCCCCCCCCCCCCCCCCCCCCCCCCCCCCCCCCCCCCCCCCCCCCCCCCCCCCCCCCCCCCCCCCCCCCCCCCCCCCCCCCCCCCCCCCCCCCCCCCCCCCCCCCCCCCCCCCCCCCCCCCCCCCCCCCCCCCCCCCCCCCCCCCCCCCCCCCCCCCCCCCCCCCCCCCCCCCCCCCCCCCCCCCCCCCCCCCCCCCCCCCCCCCCCCCCCCCCCCCCCCCCCCCCCCCCCCCCCCCCCCCCCCCCCCCCCCCCCCCCCCCCCCCCCCCCCCCCCCCCCCCCCCCCCCCCCCCCCCCCCCCCCCCCCCCCCCCCCCCCCCCCCCCCCCCCCCCCCCCCCCCCCCCCCCCCCCCCCCCCCCCCCCCCCCCCCCCCCCCCCCCCCCCCCCCCCCCCCCCCCCCCCCCCCCCCCCCCCCCCCCCCCCCCCCCCCCCCCCCCCCCCCCCCCCCCCCCCCCCCCCCCCCCCCCCCCCCCCCCCCCCCCCCCCCCCCCCCCCCCCCCCCCCCCCCCCCCCCCCCCCCCCCCCCCCCCCCCCCCCCCCCCCCCCCCCCCCCCCCCCCCCCCCCCCCCCCCCCCCCCCCCCCCCCCCCCCCCCCCCCCCCCCCCCCCCCCCCCCCCCCCCCCCCCCCCCCCCCCCCCCCCCCCCCCCCCCCCCCCCCCCCCCCCCCCCCCCCCCCCCCCCCCCCCCCCCCCCCCCCCCCCCCCCCCCCCCCCCCCCCCCCCCCCCCCCCCCCCCCCCCCCCCCCCCCCCCCCCCCCCCCCCCCCCCCCCCCCCCCCCCCCCCCCCCCCCCCCCCCCCCCCCCCCCCCCCCCCCCCCCCCCCCCCCCCCCCCCCACATTCTCTACAGGACACTTCATAGTTTCCTTTACCAGCTAGGGAATTAAATGGGAAATATTCTGGAGACATTTACCTTATAGTGGAACAATCAATGCGAAATTTATTCATTTGAATCGTCGTTTAATACATTTGGACATGGCGGATAAACCCAAAATTAATGATTATTTTGTCAATAGTCTTTAAAATATTTACATTATCATTATCACTGTAATCAAGAACAAATAGATATACAATTTATTTTGTTTTACGTAAATTTTGTTTATATGGAAAAAAAACTATGAGAATAAAGGAAAAAACTCTACTCTTCAACATTGTTCACCGGTGAGCCTAAATCACATAAAAAATAAATACCCCTACCCAGCTATTTACCCTAATCACAACACCAAAGTAAGAAATATGTTAAATACAGACATAGATGAAAAATCTTGTATTATAAGCTTTTAATTTAAAATGATTAGGCATATCTAATAGTATGAAAAAACGACATCGTAAGATGCAAACACAAATGTATAGTTCCATCCGAACAATAGCATTTGAGAAGTACGTAAATAAATGTGAGGCGGTAATTGTTGATACACAAAATTGTTATGTTGTAAAGCGTTGTAGGGTATTCCTCGACCTGGAACACCCCGTCTTCCGACGCCGCCACGGAAAACACGGTTACCAAGGGTCGGTTCTGAAAGTTCCATAAACCTGCGTTCTTCGTAGCAGTAACCATAACCTTCTCTGCCAACATAGTTGATATATCTAGACCAACGACTTCCTCGTCTAGACCCACCGCGCCCACGGCCAGTACTACCAGCACCATCACCAGCTGGATCAATTTGTGGTGCAGAGTCATGTCCCTGGGACGTAGATGGATAATTAATAAACGGCTCATTAGATTGATGACCAGCAGTGAATCCGCCGTTGTCTCGGTTCGTATTACGCCTGGTGTTATTTACCATCCCTACGTTCAGGTTAGAGAATCTCTCATCTAACCCTGCTCCACCTTCATTTTGTCCATGACATTTTTGTGTTCCACTACATCCGGGAGCATCCATATCATATCTAGATTTGTTTTGATTCACGCTTTGATTCTTTTTCCCCTCACCATACGGTTTATGTTCTACTCGAGGCGTAGTAAAAACCTTAGGTTGCGATTTTTGTGTCTCTTGAGCTAAAGTAGCCACGGCGTTCTGCTTGTTTTCATTCATGTTAAAATTATTTTTCAACTCCAACAGGGTCGCCAGATTGGCCAAATATTGAGTTATCTCGTGTCTTTGAGACATTAATACGGATTCTTCAAAATAACTGAGTCCAGAAATCACTCTGTCGTCCTTTGGATTTGGGGGACCCCCTTGTCTAGATACTAGCCTAGATACTAGAACTCGTCTGAGATTTTTGTACTTTCCATAAATGGTATTAAATCCCTTATCCTGCGTTCGGTATTTTTTGCAAGAAAGAGAATTCATCTGCAATAGCTTCTCATGCCCCAATGAAATGAATTCATATTCTATCATCAAATAAAACATTCTTCGTGTAATGTTTGGTGGTGTTTCGTTCAGTTTTAATGCTAAGAGGATATTGATCAAATCCACAAAAAAGGGTGTTGACTCAGCAGCAAATCTCTGTTGAGCTATATAATTGTTTTTGAGACAGGGCATATGCTCTATTCTTGCAGCAAGCAAGTCGGATATTAAACATTCCATGAGCAATAAACGTCCTCTTCGGCTTTGGAGATGAATTGATATAGTATCAGTAGTTAACCCTGGGTGAGTGTAACCTATATCTTTCAGAAAATCCATTAATTCTTTGAGGAAACCTTCATATTCCTCCGATTTGGACACATAGTTAATCGTACTCTGTGTGTTGCGTAGTGTTTTGATGTCCCTGGCCACGCAATAGGCGAAAGTGGTGAATTCTTCGGAATTAGGCTCACTATTCAATATATTATTTAATGCGCGGATATTGGACAATGTATTTTTGTAATCTCCGCAGTTTTCTGGCCCTTGATCCATTTTAACTGCTTTCAGTTACTTTAAACAATAATCAAGAATCGCCACTGAAGTGGTTAGTGAAAGAGAAAAAATGTGTACCTGTGTAAGTAGCTGCTATCCTTTTGGCTGTATCTGTAAAAATACAAGAACATTTTGAGAAAGATCCTTTGTCTATCCATATGCATAGATAATCTTTCTGATAATCTTGCCTGCTCTCTGGTAATTAGTCTATTTTATAGTTCATAATGAAACGAAATATTTATATTTATGTGCTTATATTAATGTAATGTGTATTATTGCTTTGTAATGCTAGAATGGGCGGGGTCTGCCATTTCCAATCTGCATCCCAAAAAATATGGTAGTCATTAGAAAATGGACTTACTATTAAAATAAAAACTTGCTCAGATATAATTATTTTCTTTTAGAAACGTTGTTTTCATTACATTACATAGAAATAAATGTATTGTTTTATACAGTCAAATAATTTACTAATCAATAAATTTCATTATTGAAAAAGAAGCAAATAGAATAAATAATGATAAACCTCGTAGAGAGTGTTATAAATTGAATTGTAGATAACATATGTACATACCTTTAAAGTTTTCTCAGCAAAGAATAACAAGCAATAAAATTAAATGGGACATCCTTCACGAGGTTGAAATCTTAGTTATTGATTGGGTTCGAGAGCTTTTAATGCGCATGTCCTTAAAACGTCATTTTTGAGCAGATTATATATGATAATTTGAGATCGTCATCGAATTTATTGTAATATTTTTTTTCAGTTAGATTACAGTCGGTTCTTAAAATAAAGAAGATTTTTTGTATTGTAGTTAACTACATTTATTTCAACATGTTTATTTGTCAAAGAATACAAAACGTAGAACAGACAGAAAAAGTGTCATGTGAACTAATCTAACATGTAGTTCCTGACATTAGTATTCCTGATATTAGGCCCATGGTCATTATGATGCTTAATTAAGATTTCTCATTATTGATAATTCTGCACAAAAACGTTTAATGCTTATCTTTTCTTTGCTTGAAAGCTGTATCAATTCGTGAAGATGTAAAAATTTAAAAGTTAACAATTCCTACGGGAACTCAGGTTATATGGTCTAAATCATTTGTATGTGATTCAGTTTTGTTTGAAACACGGGAGAATTTCGAGAGTGTGCTAATTTTACGCTTATTAGTAACTGTAAAAAATAGCAGGTCTCCCATGTCAATGTCAAAAAGGGTCCTTGTTGGACTATAAGCTTATCGCACTGCACTATAATGTCATTTCATTATCATATCCAACTGTAGGCGAATATACTGTCACAAGGATATTGTGGCATCTTTTTGACATTGACAGGAGGACGCCTCTGAGCATTTAGGGTTACCAGCAAGGTAATATGTCCGCATTAAAGGGAAGTTCTTTCATTTGAAAACGAAAACGCAAATTGTAAAGGAAGTACTTGTACCTTACAATGTAACTAGGCAATGCCCCAGACTTCGTTTATCATGCCAGTAAAATGTCACCGAAAATCGTATGACACGAGACTTTATTCAAGGATGAAAATATAAAAGCAGTATTGAATTTGTTGGTGTGTTTTAAGGCCAGTTATGTACGGCCATGTACAAATCTAATACAAATTTCGTCGATGATATTACTACAACCATCTCAAAAATGTTCGCGATGAACATCAAGTTCCATGACATGTCAAGTGTCACGGTTTTTAAGTATTTAGATTACAAGTATTGAAAGAGGAAGAGGGCTTCACATTCCCTTCTTAGGACAGGGTAAGATTGGATAAGGAATGTTTTTTCAATGAAAAAAGTTATTAAACTCGGCTTAATTAAATAAATTAGAGGCAAGGTTTTTGTATGTGATTTATAAATAAAACGCACAATTCTTGCAAATGCATTTATATGGACAATAAAATCTAACTGGCACAATTAACACACAATCATGATCAGCAGTACAGAAACGGTCGAATAATCTACACAAGGGGCAGTAAGCTGGAAATCCGGACATAGGATGGCCCATTGGGTAGTAGTTCCTCGCGATATGAAGAAGCGATCCATCGACGTTTATGAATCGGCCATTGTACGGTGGATTCATTGTTAAGACTTGGTTGCGCTAGCACGACTTTCGTTTGCAACCTTTCACTGATTAAAAATCGTTTTCAATCTTGACGTCTGAGAAATAAAAAAAAAACACTTTATAAACTACACCACACTACGTTTTGATATTGGTTAACTACAATTAAATTCAGTTCCAAAATTTATAAATCCAATTACATCTATTAATATTGAAAATCTCACCATTAAAAAATAGATATCGATAAAAAGAATGATACACTGTTACAATGAAGAATTTGACTGATATTACGTTTCACTGATTTAAGATGGATTTACGTAGTTAAACGTGTACCGTATCCACGCCTATTCGCGAGCTGCGAGCCTGAGCTCAAGAGGAGTATTGATTTTGATGCTACGATTCTGCGCAGTCGGAAACGAGATGGGGTGCGTTCCTTTTCCACAGAGTCAAAATTAACGTTTACATTTATACTAATGTCAAAATTCATACCGAAATAATAAAAAGAAGCAAATATTTAAAAACATTTCTATGTGAACTATGTGTTTAGTTTTGCAAAAGTTTACTGAACTAGAATAATTACTGGAACAGATAATTGAACAACTTTGGCGGTACAATTTTTCTGGTAAAGCATAAAACAATTATTTAATTTTATAACTAAAAGACTATACTAAAACGCTGTGTACTAAAAAAAATTGCATGTGAAGAAAATCTAATAATATAGACACAGACATTCCCAATTTTAATTTGGTGCGAACTTTGACAGAATTCTCGTTTTCTGTTCATTAATTCATCGAAACAGTGTAAACATTCCCTTTCCAGGTTTTCTATATTCATGTCTTCTACACTCTAATAATTAATTAAACTATTACTATAGTAATACTACTCTAACAGTGGTAGAACCGGCTTTAACATCTTCGCACTGTAGGGTCGGCTCGCCCGGTGCAATACAACGACTACACAGAAGACAGGCGTCAAGTGGGAGAAATTCCACGTTTCGTCTGATGAGTGTGATGCCGGAGGCCCAACTTTGGTCCCTTTTCCTTCCCACCCTTTTTCTTATGAGAAATGATGGGAAGGGAAAGTGGATTTGACGGCGGGGGAGACGCTGGGAAGGGAAAATGTCCTCTTTATGTGCGTCTCCTTCTCCGTCGATTAAGGGTAGGCAACGCATCTGCAATTGAGGATGTCTATGGGCAGCGGTCGCTTTGCCATTTTGGCGGATTCAGGTGGTCGCTTGCTCGTTTGCCACCTTATCTTATAAAAAAAATAGTACTAAAATTGATACTAGTTACTTGCCTTATGTAAAGAATCCATTCACTTCAGTGAATTTCTTCAGGGAATATGGTTGTAGACAATCAATTGATTGAACTTGAATAATTTAATATTTAACTTTCGTTGCTATCTTTATATTCTTAATCTGTGAAATAAATACAACTGATTTTAGGAAAAAAGTGAATAACATATAATACATCATTAGCTCACTATACGTTAACACTGAGGGGCTCGGAGCCTACCCTAAATTAGGGTGATTAGGCCTTAAAAAATACTAGGCTAGACTAGGCTAAAAAAGTGGATAAAAAATTGACATATTATAACTAAATAATCATTGTTATAGATGCAAAAGTTTAAATTACAACAATTTATTTTAAGTTATTTCTTTGATATTGATGAAAAATATAATTATGATGCTTACATCATAATTATATTTTATTATATAATTATGATGCTTACATCATAATTATATTTTATTATCCTTAGATAATTATTGAATATTTAACTACTTACTTGATTATGAGCATCGAAGATTGAACTTCTTTTAGGTTACCAATAGAACTTCCCGTTTGTATGTTGATTAATAATGTTTTGTCTTGTTCTATCACGATAAAGATGCGTTTAATGAACGTTATATAATCCAAATTGACTTGTTTATATTTATTTTCGTTGATTTTATATTTGATAGAAAAAGGGATCTTGCCTGAAACTGGACAATATGGCGGAGCAAGTCTTCGAGCAATATCATTGGAGCCATAGTGCGCATGCTCGGTACTTACTGTTTTTCCATTGGCGAAATACTTATTTGTATGAAATCATGTTGTCTATCTCATTCTCAATTAAAGAAATAGAGACAACAATACATTAAAATTAAAGTTTTACATCAGTGGTATTTTACGGTTACAATCTTTGTTAACATACACAAACACTCAAGAACATTGAATCCGGGTCACTTAAAACTAAAAAGTATGAATAAAAAATGTAATGCTTAATGAAATAAAGTTATTTTTTAATTATTAGTTCTTTTATGTAAAATTTTATATAGGTCATATAGCTTGGTAACGTAAGCCAAGAAAGCAAAATAATCCTTTACTACTCTTTTTTAAGGATAACTCAAAAACAAAATTAACTACATTTTAATTATAAAATTAATATAACAACGGGCTAAGCTCAAAATCAGTTAAGCAGTGGCGAAATTATGTGTAACATAAAAACCATATTACTACAGTAACATTAAAAAATACAGACGTATTTTCGGATCGCAACATAAATTACATACATTTATTCAAAAACATATCTACAATTCTGTATTAAAACACTGTGACTTACTAGAAAAATCTCTGCCACAAGCCAAGTCCTGCTTACTGAAATGGTTGCTAACTTTAAATTATAATGACACTAAGAACCTTCTGAAAATTTCTACCTAACACTCCTCATCTCTAAGTTATCTTGTTCATTAGGACGTTTATAAATATTTATTACATACATACATATATATATAACATAGATATTCATACATATATAACATATATTATATATTCTCATTTAAGTATTTAGTTTTATTGTTACATCTTATTTTATTTATTTTATATACCATTTATCATCTTGCATATTTATTTTTCATTTAGTATATATATATAATTCATTATAATTGTATATATAATTCATAAATTATACCGAAACGCCGTAAGCGTAGGTTTTTAGTAATTTTATGTATGAAAGATTTTTCCTGCTGTTTTCGATGCCCACGATACAGGCATTGCCTAGTGTGGGCATCACCAGATTAATCGTACATTAACCACAATTGTATTTATCTTTTAATTGGTATAACTGTTATAATTGTTAATCTCTTATTTTTCAATAAATTATTTCAATATCAATTTCAATCACCACCTTTTTCGAAGTGTGATAAGGTAGGTAAGAAAGGAGTATTTTTAAATTGGTTTTTTACATAGAAAAAACGATACTTTTCATTTGTTCTTTGTTTAAAATAACGTGAAAGTTGACAACTGCGTTGAAAATGTACTCGGAACGCAGAATATAAGAAGAGATTACATATAAAGTTACCTTTATAAACGTAAAGTTAAATTTAGATTACAATCACAAAACTCATGGCACTTCAACTAATTTTGTTTGTTTCTTAATTTGAATTTCTAAATTAAATGCAATACCTAATGATTCCAAAAATTGATAATCAGTTATTTAAAATTAGCATTGGACTGGTATCAACCAGTGTCATCAGACAATGGTGATTATGTTTTCAAAAAATAAAATGGTAGCGCTTTTAACTAAAGTGTCACAAATTGGTTTTAAGCACTGGTAATCTATAGACGTCTGTGGTCATAAAGTGTGGATGTGTGTAGTAGTGTAATCTTTTGTGTTCATTCACTTTATAATTCTTGGTTAAAGATAAAGGCGTCGAGTTGTTGACAACTTCAGTGCAAATTTACTAGGAACGCAGAATGCAACAGGAGATATCAAAGTATAATATTTATCTCAGAGGGCTATCACGCATATTTTTGCCTGACAGTTGCGAGAACGTATTCGTAACGTCGTCAAAAGTGTGAGATTTGTTGGTTGCTGTACTTACGCTCGGCAGTGGCGATGCACGAAAACGTTCTCACAGATTTGCTTGATGAGCCCCCTGTAGTTAAATTTAGATTACTCACAAAACACTTGCCATATGTACATACGTGCTTCATTAAATGTTTTAATCATATATGTCATATCTATAATTAGGTCAGTGGTTGTTATTAATAATCAAAATCATTATAAATGGGTAAGTTTGGATGGCTGTATGAATCTTTGTTAGCTTGTACACGAACCTCTAATAACACAAAATGGCACTGCTCTCTAAATTGTCATATATTAGACATTTACTATGATTGCTCGTAACATATTTCAACCACATCATCACTTAACATCAAAAGGTATTATATCAGTGGAAATGTTTTTGTTTTTAATGGAATTTTTTGGCAAAACAAATCATATGATTTAAATTGCTTTCGAATGATGTTTAGGTTTGAATAAAAGTAATTGACCAAATATGAATATAAAAGCATCGATTTTTTATATTGGTGTAGGTACAGAAGACCTAAAAATACAATAAAAATAACAAACACGTGCGTGACAGTTGCCAGAATTCAAAGACATCAACACTTAATTCGCATGATATTTGCTGATGTACTTTACCTCCGGTAGGTGGCGTTGCCCTAAACTAATATAAATTTCGACGATGACATACAAGAGCTTTCTCACGATTATCATTGATAAGTTTCTTTTGTTCAATATAACCATCAGTCATAGTCCAAGATAATTATTATAACGGATTAACTTTGAAATAATTAGGAAAATTCACCTAGGGAAGTTTTAATTTGGGCGCGCGAGACCTAACGATAAAAGACCGAGAGAGCCTCTCTCGCTAGCTCTTCTCTACATTATTTATTGATCGCAATTTAACGTTATGGCGCAGAAGTACCAGGGTGTAATGAAAATGCCGAAGTATTTCTATAACGAAAGTGAAAGTGAAATGTCACAGTTCATCTACTAGCCGGGCACCAAATCGCCTTCAACCTGCCTCCAACCCACCACCAATCCACTAAGACCCCCGAAGTGACAATTTTTGTATTTTAGAATGAGATGAATGTAAGGCCCCTTACTGTACCACACCACACTCTCAAGCCAAAGTAAAGCCTATATAAGACGTGGAAATTGCAATAAAGGGTAAAGAATAATATGTAAATTTAAAATAAATAAAATATGGCGTTTTTTAATAAAAGTATCGTTTTTTGTACAAACTAATTTTGTATAGATCAAAGACCTTAGACCTTAAAATTAAATAAATCTCACAAACAACTATAGTTATGTAAGACATTGTTTTAACCTTTTTTCCTTATTGTAATTAATTAAATAAATAAAGACATAGCCAACATTTTGATTCTTAGAGTGAGTGAGTGCAACTCAAGGAAAAAAAAGTTCAAACAAGCTAGCAAGGTCAAGGCGGAGAAGTGCTACGAGGGAGGTCTAATAGTGCAACCCACCTCGTTGTTACTTCGGCCGTTTCGATTACAGGGGCCATTAAGCACTAGTAGGAAAAACAGAGAAAGTTCAATAAAATACTTACGATATAAATAAATACGATGAGGCGCAATCTGGTAAAGCTAGACGGCAGGACAAAGTACGAACCAGCCTCATGTAGATAAAGCATTGAGAACGCAAGTGTCTTTATTGTCATTGTACGTGTCCAATTAATAAAATTATATTTCTCATTGGAACAACCTGCCTCGTCTTAACGTCTTGACACGACTGACGATAACACTTGAATAACTGGAAAATTGTTTATAAAACAGTTTTTGTAGATACTGGCATTTTATGTTGTCCTAGTACATGATATTACATTGTTGCAATCGATGTGTCTGGTGCGCGACGCACTTTATTGTATTTTGTCAACGCATCATAAAACATGGAAAAAAAATATTTACCATTGGTTTCTACTGCCAAAACACCTTTACATAATTATAATGTTATCTCTGTCGAGGCATAGAATGTATATGGGCATTATTTGTTATGTTTTAAAATAATGACAATGGCATCGAATTGACAAAATAAAAATGTAATTAAAATAAATGATGACAGATTGCTATTTAAACGAAATAATCATAATAATTATAAAGGTCATCAAGTAAAAACAACAAATAAAATCTTTCTTATCAACACGTTTAACGAATATTTTAACAACATCGCATATTTAAACAAAAAAAAAATCATGTTGGTACGCCTTCAATCAGCATTCCCAGATAATAAATGTCAGATCGTATAAATTATTATAGTGAGCTTCCACTGGCGTAATACCCAATATAAAACGTATTGTTCTGTATTTCTTCAAAGAGAAGCAAAAGCATGTTTTGTGCAACTGTCTGTGAAAACTCACGGTTATACGTATATCACAATGTCATTGGATGCAGTGTGTGACGTAGTTCGGGGCTACGTGCAACAATGTTGCAGTTTGTATCGCTGAGTACCAGGGTATAATAAACTGAAAGAGGATTGATATAGTATTGTAATGGATGTTAATATTGTAGTATGGATGTATAAATTGATCATCAGTGTGTCTGGATGCCTTACATACAGTGCCTACAGATTATATTGATCGAGATGACCACATCGATTTACGATGAACCGATTTTCTAATAAATGTTTTATTGAAAAACTTATGCCAATTAGATTGTCTATTGTTTCGGTAATTCTGAATTATCATACGTAAATTTAAAATCGCAACTCACTGCACGGTATAGCCAAGAAAAAAATTAAATTATTTCATGTTACAGGTTCAATTGTATTGATTTAGTAACGCGAATAGCTCGTGTACTTACTTATATAACAAATTAATGAACGTTTATTAAACAACCCGCACTTAATATTCTTATCTTATATTGACGAAGTGTTCGCAAAGTATGTAGGTATGTAATTTTAATTGATAGCTTTGTGCTTCATCATATTAAAACTTGCGCCCATGTTCAATATCAGCATCGTTTGAGCGATGAACCAGATCAAACCGGTTAAACTAATTCGAAAAAAAAAATAACAGAAAAGCCAAGTACACAAAAGTACCTAAAGTAAAGCTTCAAGCGAAAGAAAAAATGGAAACCTACGTACAGTTTGCGTACGAAATTGAAAACTCCGCCTAAAGTCTACAGATGATCAGTTACTGTTGAGACTGACGCTTTTTATTAGATTTAAAGTTCCAAAACTTACGTTGACCCCTTTTTTCAACCTATCACCGAAAGTATTAACTTAGTAGTAATCTACGTAATAACAGAAATCTACTAATGCCAGATTACAAATTTCTAAGCCCGGTAGCTTGTGAGCTGGTTTTTCGGTTACTCTTAATGTTTGTAATCGCGATATCTTCTAAACTATTAGTCCAATTTAAAAACTGTTAAGGACAATTTTATTCTAGATTAAATTCTCCAGACAATAAACGTTTTTATTTGGATAAGGCTTAATATTGAAACCAATAAAAGAACGCCGCAAATAGCGTGCGGTTTTTAATTCATTTTGTAAACAAAAAAGTGGTTATTGTAAGAAAACCGTTAAAGATAAATATATGCTATTGGGGACTTCTCTGTAGAACTTTTTGAGATCTATTATTATTTCATACATCATTTTTATATACCTCTAACGGTTTAGGCAGCGTAAGCCGAGAAAAGTTAAAGTTTATTGAATTTTTAACGCCGGCGTCCAGAAACTCGTTGCTTATTAATAGTTCCTAAATATTAGTAATAATAAAATATAGCCTATGTTACTCACAGATAAATGACCTTTCTGATGGTGAAAGAATTATTAAAGTCGGCCCAGTAGTTTTAGGCGTGAATCAAATACATACAAAAATACTAATCTTTCCTCTTTATAATATTAGTTTAGAGTATATATATAGATAATATTAGTATAGATATAGATTTATATCAAAACACTCACTCAGACAGTTGCTAATAAAGCTTGTGCTGACATTCCAGAATGTATATGTGAACGTTTTTATTTTTTTTTAAACTGTCCGGTTTTAGGTGGCACTTTCAGAAACTGCGTTTATTCACACAAAAGTTTGACTTATTTTTTTGAAAATGTTCATGCAAATGTTGCATTTATGTTTGTTTTTTTTTATTTTATAATTACTTTTTATAGTTACATAAAACATCAATAAAGGTACGATTTTCAGAATGGTTTTTAAATTTTTCCTAAAAACCTTCAATGTGGCGGACTGGGGGACTTCCCCATACTAGTCACAATTTAAAAAAGCTTAGTATCAAAGAACAATAAACGTACACTGCCCTACGCAAATGAAACTCCTCAAAGTCACTTTGAACGTCGTAAAAGATATCAAAAATAAACTTCTTTTTTTTAATAAAGGCATCTTGTGTTTGAAATTTCGCAACTGCGCCCGTGAGTTAATTATTAATAAGCACGTAGCATGTAAACAATTTTCATTATTAATTATTGTTATTAAATTGTTATAACGTTTTTTAAGAAAATTTATATCGTCGAAATAATCATATATATTTTTGCAAAAAACGGCACATTTAAAATACATCATCCGCATAAAAAAGCAAAAGGGATTCCATTCATTCTTAGGGCTTTAGGACGTAAAGCTGTTGACAACTTCAGTGCAAATTTACTAGGAAAGCAGAATATATCAGGAGATATAAAGTGCAATCTATATTACTGTAGCTAAATTTAGATTACTCTCAGAACCAGTGCATACATTGCATTAATTTTAATTGTATTTTTTATATCCAAATTAAATGTACATAGTAATAAATAAACACAATGAAATAAAAATATATTCCGAACAAAAGTGAAAAAGGAAAATTGAAAACAGAGTCCTCTATATGAAATCCAGGACACTTCTTGGTTCAATAAGTAAATGACGTCTCAATTGAAAGAATGCTGTTGACAACTTCGGTGCAAATATACAAGGTGAAAGTATTAACTAGTCCAATTTAAATACTGCAAAGAACAATTTTATTCTACACTAAATTCTTCTGATAACAAACGCATTTATTTGGATAAGGATTAATATTGAAACCAATAAAAGAACGCCGCAAACAGCGTGCGGTATTTAATTCATTTTGTAAACAAAAAAGTGGTTGTAATTGTAAATTGTAAGAAAACCGTTAAAGATAGATATATGCTATCACAGACTTTTCTGTAGAACTTTTTGAGATCTACAATTCTTTCATACATCATTTTTATGTACCTCTAGCTGTTTAGGCAGCGTAAGCCGAGAAAAGTTAAAGTTTAGTGAATTTTTAACGCCGGCGTCCAGAAACACGCTGTTTACTAATAGTTCCTAAACATTAGTAATAATAGAATATAGCCTATGTTTCTCACAGATAAATTACCTTTCTGATGGTGAAAAAAATTTTAAAATCGGCCCAGTAGTTTTTGAGTAATTTCAATACATACAAAAATACAAATCTTTCCTCTTTATAATATTAGTATAGATATAAGATATAGATTATATTAAATGTATTTTTAGACACACAATGGGATGAAAAATGTAAAAATAACATTTACATAAAAATATCTTAAGTGAAGGAAACTTTCATGAAACTTGAAAACCTCTACGATGTAGATAGAAATCAATATTTCGCTACAGAAATACTAGGAGCCGAGAAACTTAAAGAGGTAAGGAGTGACGTCACACTTGTTGTACGTAGTAAACAAGACGTTGTTCAATCGCATCATATCGTATATCATATATATAATCATATCATATATCATATACGAGTACATATTATAAATGCGAAAGTTACGATGGATGGTTGGGTGTTTGTTAGTGTTTGTAGCCTAAACGGCTGAACGGATCTCGATGGAATTTGGCATAGACGTAGACGATAGTCTGGAAGAACATATAGGCTACTTTTTATCCCGGGAATAGTTACGGTTCCCGTGGGATTCATTAGTTTAGTTTTTTAATGTTTACTCGATCATTCTGCAACGGTTCAACATATCTTATTGAAATTTGGCACAGATATAAAACAAATTCTGGAGTACACATGGGATAAGGTTCATCCCCGAAAAATGTCCGTTTCCCGAGGGATACGTAGCTTTTTGTTATTTACATAGTTCGTATGTTTTCTATAATATAATAATACCACGTGGACGAAGTCGCGGGCAACAGCTAGTATTTCATACGTTTACGCTATAGATGATTATGATTAGTGTTTTAAAATATCACTAATGTTAATTAAACCGTCGTATTTTCTGTTGGAGAAGTTGAAAGCGATAATACTTTGACCAATTTTTTGTATTATGGATTTAGAAAAAGAAACAGTATATACATCAATAAAAAAAACCTAAATGATATTGGTTACAGGTGGAAAAATGGGAAGATCTTACCCTTCCCATTATACCTCTCATTTGTATGAGCTTCGTGTCAACGATCTGTAAAGGCCGTGATTTCCATATTGCCGCCGTTTTTCAAATCACGCGCCAACCTTGTACAAGATCTCCAGTACCAGGCTAACATGTTGCGCGAAGGAGTTACCTTTACTGTATATATTGAAATTGAAATTGCCAACGCTTCATAGTAGACACTAACTAAAATGACTAGGTTTTACATGGCATCTAACACATTTTTGTTTTTTTTTATCTTCTATGTCTATCTTCTTCTATATCTATACACTAGCTGTTGACCACGACTTCGCCCGTGTTGGAGTTTTAAAGTTCAAAACTTACGTACAACCTTTTTTTCAACCTATCGCCTAAAGTTTTAACTTAGTAGTATTCTACGTAATAACAGAAATCTACTGATGCCAGATTCCAAATTTCTAAGCCAGGTAACGTGAGCTGATTTTTCGGTTACCCTGATGAAAGAGGAAAGATTTGTATTTTTGTATGTATTGAAATAACTCAAAAACTACTGGGCCGATTTTAAAAATTCTTTCACCGTTAGAAAGGTAATTTATCTGTGAGTAACATAACAATAACATACTATATTTTTTAATTTCACGCGGGCGAAATCGCGAGCAACAGCTAGTTCTAAATATTATCGTTACAATTAATTTTAACTCTTACGATATACGGCGACATGATGCAACTCACCCTAAGTATAATTAAAATATATTTTGGCAATTTAATGAATTCCGGTATAATCTATTGATGATCAAAATTTCAACCTTCTATCATTATCCACAACGAAGTGACATGGGATTCAAAAGTGCCCAAAGCGCTTCGAGAAAATAGTGTTTGGCCGTGCTCGCCTCGGCGGGTGCACTGCCGCGCACCCAGACAACCGCATAAAAAAAAGATTCATCCATTCTTAGAACTTTAGGATAAGGACGTAAAGCTGTTGAAAACTTCAGTGCAAATTTACTAGGAACGCAGAATATATCAGGAGATACAAAGTGCAATCTTTATTACTGTAGCTAAATTTAGATTACTCTCAGAACCAGTGCATACTTGCATTAATTTTAACTGTGTTCTTTTTATATCAAAATTAAATGTATATAGTAATAAACACAATGAAATAAAAATATATTCTGAACAAAGGTGAAAAAGGAAAATTGAAATCAGAGTCCTCTATATGAAATCCCGGACACTTCTTGGTTTAACAAGTAAATGACGTCTCAATTGAAAGAATACTGTTGACAACTTCGGTGCAAATATACTATGAACGCAGAATATAACAGTAGATATAAATTTCGTCCATACTTCAACTAATTATAACTGTGAAATAAAATTATCTTACGTTTATAAGAAGTATAGATATATTCTTTAAATTTTACTCACTCTATTTATAATAACCGCCTGTAAAAAGTTTCACGACAAGTATTTAAGTAAATATGTTTGTTATCTTCTTTTATAGAACAA
The DNA here is from genome assembly GCA_029286645.1 of Papilio protenor. Classification (NCBI taxonomy): domain Eukaryota; kingdom Metazoa; phylum Arthropoda; class Insecta; order Lepidoptera; family Papilionidae; genus Papilio; species Papilio protenor. The sequence goes on from JAGSMZ010000042.1 coordinate 1,064,916, forward strand.
TATGTGAGTCAAAACTTGCTAATAAACGTATTATGTTATTAGGTTAGACTCGCCTATACTTTCATCATGTGTTTTAACATTTTCTGGATGGAATAACATCTCTCCATTCAAAGTTCCTTCCCTATTTAGACCTTTAGGGGATGAATTTAGTAAAAACCTTTACCTACGTAAAAAAGAAAACTCTACAACATTTCAAACCTCTAGGCGTTTTATCTAAACTTTGAACAATAATTTCATATTCCTATTACTGTCTCCCCTATTTAGTAGACCCTTATAAGATAAATTTGATCTTTCTTTTTCTAAGCACGTAGTGAATTATTTGAAACTATTTTTCAACTCTATACGAATAGCTTCAATGCTTTAAATTGACCGCAGCATATTGTAATTCTCACGATAAATTAGAATGCTTCTATTATGTCAAAGCTGTTCGAGAGCATACATCATTTCTGGTTAAATTTTGGGGTTACTAACCCCCAAAAATAGGGTACCGACGATGCATTGGTACTAGGAACACATGAAACAGAAGGCGCTAGACTTCTAAGCATAGACACGGGCAACCCACGATTGATTTTTGTTTTATCTGTGGATAATAAATAATAAACAGTAATTTAAATATGACGGCGCTTCCGTGTTTTTTTAGAGTGTCAAGAAACGTCATAACGACATTTGACAATGACATTGTAAAAAGGAGTGATTTGACGTTTCTACACTCTGACACAACGCTGAGCTCTTTTGTGCGCGGGGGCAAAACGACACACAATCGATTTGCATCTCGCTAAGACAAGACGTGTTCTGCGGAGTGTCGTTATTTTATTATAATATTAAAATTGCTGATTGTAATAGCACTTGTATTTTGCGAATATAATTATTGTGAGTTAACTTCTATACAAGTGATTTTAATTCTCCTCGCCCGCCTACCCACATTCGCTCGGCAGTCATGGACGCAGAAAATGGTGATAACGGCCACGTGCCGTTATCAGAAGTGGGATGTGAAGGGCTTACACCTGAGGAGAATACTCACACCAGATCTTCAACGCCGGCACCAGAACAAAACCTGCCGCCACACATGGAATTGTTTTTGTCTCGAATGATGGCTTTATCACAACCGCAAGCCGCAACCAGCGCACCTATCCAACTGATTGAGTTCAACCCTGACGACGAGGAAGCAGATATCGAAGGTTGGTGCAACGTAACCGAAATCGTAATCAACGCCCGCAAATTGGGAGGTGCAGACCTACTCTTATTGCTTACACGCGCACTCAAAGGTCGGGCTGCTACTTGTTTAACACGACTGCAAGTATCACAACTTACATGGCCTCATATAAAGGAAGTATTGCTCGCAAAGTTTGCCAAACCTATGATGCCACAAGATTATTTCGACGAAATCCTACGTTTTCAAGTTGGAGTTAAAGAAACCGCAAGTGAGGCCGCCATACGCTTATGGAACATAATAGGACGCATACCACGGACGGAGATGCCTGAAGACATTACCACGGGATTTGTATCGTCAGTTTTATGTCAAAAAGACGGAATAATTCGCCGTGAGCTCCACTCTCATAACCCGACTACAAGATCTCAACTTTTGCGAATTCTTAATAACATTTCACTAAAAAGAAAACATGAGGGTAACGATAGCCAAGATCCGGATGTAAAAAAGACCCGATTTAATGAAATGCGCTTCGCGGGAACGTGTCACCGTTGCGGTACTTCGGGTCATAAAGCAATTGACTGTCGCAAGCGAAAAGAAGAGCCTGCTGCTTCAGACAAGACGCGCAATCAAACATCCAGAGGCGCAGACAGATCAATCACCTGCTTCGTGTGTGGACGACCAGGACACGTGGCGTCGGCGTGTCCAGACCGAGCGGGCGGCAGCAGAGCAGCGGCGGTCAAAGAGGTCCACGTGTGTGAACGCAAAGCATCGAGGAGCACGTTGACTACATCATCTGGTGAGCCAGTTTCCTTTCTTTTTGATAGTGGATCTGCTTGTTCATTAGTAACTAGTAGCTACGCCGATAAGTTCCCTGGTACGGCACAGAGTGAATTAGTGTATCTGATGGGCATTGGTAGTCATGATGTGGAATGTGTTTCTCAGGTTATTAGTTCCATCAACGTTCAAGGCCTTTCGCTCTCGGTGTTATTGCACATAGTACCTGATGGCACTATTGCGGAACCGGTAATAATAGGTAGAGATGTATTAGAGGAGAACGTGCAAGTGCATATCGGTAACGACCAAATTACTTTTTCTCGGCGTGAAAACGTTAATTTAGTCAACAAATCTAGTCGTTTTGATTTTACGAATATTGATACGGATTTACAAGGTGATGCTAAACTGGCTTTGATTAGAATATTAGAGCAATATAGCGAGTTCTTCATCGATGATATACCAACGCGTCGAGTCACAACGGGCGTTCTCCGGATAGATCCTATAGATCCAAACAAGACAGTGCAAAGGCATCCCTATAGGTTAGCGCCTGCGGAAAAAGAAATAGTCAACAAAAAAATAGAATCTCTACTAAAAGCGAACGTTATTCGGGAAAGTAACTCTCCTTTTGCGAGCCCCATTCTATTAGTTAAAAAGCACGACAATAGTGATAGGATGTGTGTAGACTATAGGGAACTTAATGCCAACACGCGTCCCGAGCATTATCCGTTGCCTCGCATTGACGAACAAATTGACCGACTCCACGGCGCGTACTATTTTTCCTCATTAGATATGGCATCGGGCTACCACCAAATACCCGTTGATCCGGATAGCGTAGCGAGAACGGCATTTGTAACACCAGATGGCCAATTTGAATATTTGACCATGCCGTTTGGTTTACGAAATGCTGCTTCTGTGTATCAAAGGTGCATCAACACAGCTCTTGGGCCGTTAAAAGACAAAGTAGCATTGGCTTATATGGATGACGTCATGTGCTATTCAAGTGATGTCACAACTGGGTTAGAACGTCTCAACCTAACTTTGAAAGCCCTTTCTGGTGCAGGTTTTTCGTTAAACATCAAAAAATGTAAATTCATGAAAAAGGAGATAGATTACCTTGGCTATGTCATAAAGGCTGGAGAAGTAACACCAAACCCTAGAAAGATACAGGCTTTAGTCGATGCTCCTACTCCCAAAACAGCCACTCATGTTAGGCAATTTTTAGGCCTGGCTTCTTACTTTAGACGATTCATACCAAATTTCACCCGTTTAGTAGGACCTCTTTACCCGCTAACGAAACTAAAGGGGCCTATCAAATGGACAGATGCTCACAACGACATTCACAAAAAGATTGTTGATATACTTACATCAGAACCGGTGTTAACAATATTTGACCCAGACTCCCCTATTGAGCTTCACACCGATGCGAGCTCTGAAGGCTACGGGGCTATATTAATCCAGAGAAAAGATGGTGCCCCTCACGTGGTGTCTTACTTTAGCCGTCGTACGTCTGATGCGGAATCGAGGTATCACTCATACGAGTTAGAGACTCTGGCGGTCGTTCGCGCGGTCGAGAACTTCAGGCATTACTTGTATGGCCAGCATTTCACCGTTTTCACCGACTGCAATTCTTTAAAAGCATCCAAATCAAAAACCGATTTAACTCCACGCGTTCATAGATGGTGGGCTTTCTTACAAGCGTATGATTTTGATATAATCCATAAACAGGGGACTAGCATGAGCCACGCTGACTACTTATCTAGAAATCCTATTTTAGAGCCTTTACCTTATGTGCAAAAATTTAAAGATCCAAATGACTCAAGGAAGAGGAGTAGAGATGTTCACTTTATAGAATTGCGTCAGGGCTGGCTGGCCGTTGAGCAAAAACGTGATAGCGAAATATGTGACCTTATCAGGAAACATGAAAACAACGAGTTACCGGAAGCAATTGCGCACACGTATGACGTGCGGAAAGGCATATTGTACCGGAAAATTGACCGCAATAGAACCAGCTCGTGGTTACCAATTGTTCCTAGATCACTAACATGGACACTTATAAATCATATCCATTCAGAAATTAGGCACCTCGGGGCAGATAAGACACTTAACAAAATATATGAACAGTACTGGTTCCCACAAATGTCCAAGCAGGTGCGTAAGTTTGTAGATTCATGTATAGTATGCAAAGCTTCAAAGGGATGTTCAGGGGCGCAACAAGTTCGACTCCATCCAATACCCAAAGTGTCCACGCCTTGGCATACAATACATATAGACATCACGGGCAAACTAAGCGGTAAGAGCGATAGGAAGGAATATGCGTCCGTAATTATTGATGCGTTCACTAAATATGTCCTCTTAGAATACACACTTACCCTCGATGCGGCAAGCGCAATCCAGTGCCTCAAAAAAGCGGTTTGCCTATTTGGAACACCGAAACGTATAATAGCGGACCAGGGTAGGTGCTATATTAGTGCAGACTTCAAACGGTTTTGTAGTGAACATGGTATAGAGCTTCACCTCATCGCCACTGGCTCCAGCAGAGCCAACGGCCAAGTTGAAAGGATAATGCGTACCTTAAAATGCCTTCTCACAATAGTCGAAAACGACCCAAACAAAACGTGGCGAGACGAACTCCCCGAAGTTCAGCTTGCGATGAATAGCACCAGGTCGAGAGTAACGGAGTATACTCCTATGGAACTAATGTTCGGCGTACGAGCACAATCATTAGGGATATCATCTATATCCGTGGACACAGAACCTGAGCCCCGTTTAGATTTAGACATTATTCGGCATAACGCTTATGAAAATATCAAAAAGACCGCTTCAGCGGAAGAAAAACGCTTTAACCGGGGTAGAGCAAAAGTAAGACCATTTAGTGTAGGTGACTTTGTATTTATCAAAGGTAGTGAGCGTAACCAAACTAAACTACAGCGAAAGTTCAAAGGTCCTTTTACTATAGTCCGGGTATTAGATCATGATAGGTATGAGCTGCGAGACATTGATGGATCTAATCGAACCTATAAATATGCCCATGAAAACCTACGTGCAGTGCCTGAGGGCTACGGTGGGTTGGTAGAAGTAGCTACATCCTTAATTCATAATGCAGAAGAGGCCGAGACGGCGGCAGACCATAGTCATGAGAACGGAATGGTAACATCTGATGATGATAGTGATACAGTGTCGGTATCTAGTTCACACACTTTGACTGCCAGCTCTGACACCCTCTCTGCCTCTGAACGTGAAGAATAGTAAATCGTGAGTATATCTAACATAATGTGTAAACCCTGTTCTTCTGCTGACCTTCGATCTAGAGTACGATGTTGGTTAGGCAGTTGGAGGCTATATAGTTGGTTAATTGGGCTGGCTTAATCCGGGTCGATGCCCATAACCAGACTATGTTTTCCTTGGTGGTATATGGTGTAGTTGATCAACTGGGCTGGCCTAAACCGGGTCAACGCCTGGGATCAGACTACGACTTCTTCGGTGCGAGCTGAGTGACAAGGAATTGGTCTGGAACTGGCCTATGTGGGTCGATGTTTCAGATCAGTTAATTGTAGCAGCAGTGTGTGGTTTGGTGGTGACCTTGGTGGTCATGACTGGTGGAAGGGGCGCTGACATGTTGTCCGGTCCATCTCACCATGTGGCTTGGTGAGCTGGTCGAAGGGGCGCATGAGGTCAGTTGTCCGCCCAGTGTGTTGGTAGTTTATGTGGGGGATGAAGATCCAGATCTTTTTAAACATGTGACATAACTGGGTAACTTGTCAGGGATGGGCGAGCAGGCCTAGCCATGCACTACAGTTGTATTTTCTCTCGGCAGGTCACCCAGGGTGTGAGCTGTCGCACGAGGACGTGCGAATGTCAGTCCGGCCGTGACGGCGCTTCCGTGTTTTTTTAGAGTGTCAAGAAACGTCATAACGACATTTGACAATGACATTGTAAAAAGGAGTGATTTGACGTTTCTACACTCTGACACAACGCTGAGCTCTTTTGTGCGCGGGGGCAAAACGACACACAATCGATTTGCATCTCGCTAAGACAAGACGTGTTCTGCGGAGTGTCGTTATTTTATTATAATATTAAAATTGCTGATTGTAATAGCACTTGTATTTTGCGAATATAATTATTGTGAGTTAACTTCTATACAAGTGATTTTAATTCTCCTCGCCCGCCTACCCACATTCGCTCGGCAGTCATGGACGCAGAAAATGGTGATAACGGCCACGTGCCGTTATCAGAAGTGGGATGTGAAGGGCTTACACCTGAGGAGAATACTCACACCAGATCTTCAACGCCGGCACCAGAACAAACCTGCCGCCACACATGGAATTGTTTTTGTCTCGAATGATGGCTTTATCACAACCGCAAGCCGCAACCAGCGCACCTATCCAACTGATTGAGTTCAACCCTGACGACGAGGAAGCAGATATCGAAGGTTGGTGCAACGTAACCGAAATCGTAATCAACGCCCGCAAATTGGGAGGTGCAGACCTACTCTTATTGCTTACACGCGCACTCAAAGGTCGGGCTGCTACTTGTTTAACACGACTGCAAGTATCACAACTTACATGGCCTCATATAAAGGAAGTATTGCTCGCAAAGTTTGCCAAACCTATGATGCCACAAGATTATTTCGACGAAATCCTACGTTTTCAAGTTGGAGTTAAAGAAACCGCAAGTGAGGCCGCCATACGCTTATGGAACATAATAGGACGCATACCACGGACGGAGATGCCTGAAGACATTACCACGGATTTGTATCGTCAGTTTATGTCAAAAAGACGGAATAATTCGCCGTGAGCTCCACTCTCATAACCCGACTACAAGATCTCAACTTTTGCGAATTCTTAATAACATTTCACTAAAAAGAAAACATGAGGGTAACGATAGCCAAGATCCGGATGTAAAAAAGACCCGATTTAATGAAATGCGCTTCGCGGGAACGTGTCACCGTTGCGGTACTTCGGGTCATAAAGCAATTGACTGTCGCAAGCGAAAGAAGAGCCTGCTGCTTCAGACAAGACGCGCAATCAAACATCCAGAGGCGCAGACAGATCAATCACCTGCTTCGTGTGTGGACGACCAGGACACGTGGCGTCGGCGTGTCCAGACCGAGCGGGCGGCAGCAGAGCAGCGGCGGTCAAAGAGGTCCACGTGTGTGAACGCAAAGCATCGAGGAGCACGTTGACTACATCATCTGGTGAGCCAGTTTCCTTTCTTTTTGATAGTGGATCTGCTTGTTCATTAGTAACTAGTAGCTACGCCGATAAGTTCCCTGGTACGGCACAGAGTGAATTAGTGTATCTGATGGGCATTGGTAGTCATGATGTGGAATGTGTTTCTCAGGTTATTAGTTCCATCAACGTTCAAGGCCTTTCGCTCTCGGTGTTATTGCACATAGTACCTGATGGCACTATTGCGGAACCGGTAATAATAGGTCGAGATGTATTATTTTTTTTGTTTTTTTTTTTTTTTTTTTTTTTTTTTTTTTTTTTTTTTTTTTTTTTTTTTTTTTTTTTTTTTTTTTTTTTTTTTTTTTTTTTTTTTTTTTTTTTTTTTTTTTTTTTTTTTTTTTTTTTTTTTTTTTTTTTTTTTTTTTTTTTTTTTTTTTTTTTTTTTTTTTTTTTTTTTTGAGGAGAACGTGCAAGTGCATATCGGTAACGACCAATTACTTTTTCTCGGCGTGAAAACGTTAATTTAGTCAACAAATCTAGTCGTTTTGATTTTACGAATATTGATACGGATTTACAAGGTGATGCTAAACTGGCTTTGATTAGAATATTAGAGCAATATAGCGAGTTCTTCATCGATGATATACCAACGCGTCGAGTCACAACGGGCGTTCTCCGGATAGATCCTATAGATCCAAACAAGACAGTGCAAAGGCATCCCTATAGGTTAGCGCCTGCGGAAAAAGAAATAGTCAACAAAAAAATAGAATCTCTACTAAAAGCGAACGTTATTCGGGAAAGTAACTCTCCTTTTGCGAGCCCCATTCTATTAGTTAAAAAGCACGACAATAGTGATAGGATGTGTGTAGACTATAGGGAACTTAATGCCAACACGCGTCCCGAGCATTATCCGTTGCCTCGCATTGACGAACAAATTGACCGACTCCACGGCGCGTACTATTTTTCCTCATTAGATATGGCATCGGGCTACCACCAAATACCCGTTGATCCGGATAGCGTAGCGAGAACGGCATTTGTAACACCAGATGGCCAATTTGAATATTTGACCATGCCGTTTGGTTTACGAAATGCTGCTTCTGTGTATCAAAGGTGCATCAACACAGCTCTTGGGCCGTTAAAAGACAAAGTAGCATTGGCTTATATGGATGACGTCATGTGCTATTCAAGTGATGTCACAACTGGGTTAGAACGTCTCAACCTAACTTTGAAAGCCCTTTCTGGTGCAGGTTTTTCGTTAAACATCAAAAAATGTAAATTCATGAAAAAGGAGATAGATTACCTTGGCTATGTCATAAAGGCTGGAGAAGTAACACCAAACCCTAGAAAGATACAGGCTTTAGTCGATGCTCCTACTCCCAAAACAGCCACTCATGTTAGGCAATTTTTAGGCCTGGCTTCTTACTTTAGACGATTCATACCAAATTTCACCCGTTTAGTAGGACCTCTTTACCCGCTAACGAAACTAAAGGGGCCTATCAAATGGACAGATGCTCACAACGACATTCACAAAAAGATTGTTGATATACTTACATCAGAACCGGTGTTAACAATATTTGACCCAGACTCCCCTATTGAGCTTCACACCGATGCGAGCTCTGAAGGCTACGGGGCTATATTAATCCAGAGAAAAGATGGTGCCCCTCACGTGGTGTCTTACTTTAGCCGTCGTACGTCTGATGCGGAATCGAGGTATCACTCATACGAGTTAGAGACTCTGGCGGTCGTTCGCGCGGTCGAGAACTTCAGGCATTACTTGTATGGCCAGCATTTCACCGTTTTCACCGACTGCAATTCTTTAAAAGCATCCAAATCAAAAACCGATTTAACTCCACGCGTTCATAGATGGTGGGCTTTCTTACAAGCGTATGATTTTGATATAATCCATAAACAGGGGACTAGCATGAGCCACGCTGACTACTTATCTAGAAATCCTATTTTAGAGCCTTTACCTTATGTGCAAAAATTTAAAGATCCAAATGACTCAAGGAAGAGGAGTAGAGAAGTTCACTTTATAGAATTGCGTCAGGGCTGGCTGGCCGTTGAGCAAAAACGTGATAGCGAAATATGTGACCTTATCAGGAAACATGAAAACAACGAGTTACCGGAGGCAATTGCGCACACGTATGACGTGCGGAAAGGCATATTGTACCGGAAAATTGACCGCAATAGAACCAGCTCGTGGTTACCAATTGTTCCTAGATCACTAACATGGACACTTATAAATCATATCCATTCAGAAATTAGGCACCTCGGGCAGATAAGACACTTAACAAAATATATGAACAGTACTGGTTCCCACAAATGTCCAAGCAGGTGCGTAAGTTTGTAGATTCATGTATAGTATGCAAAGCTTCAAAGGGATGTTCAGGGGCGCAACAAGTTCGACTCCATCCAATACCCAAAGTGTCCACGCCTTGGCATACAATACATATAGACATCACGGGCAAACTAAGCGGTAAGAGCGATAGGAAGGAATATGCGTCCGTAATTATTGATGCGTTCACTAAATATGTCCTCTTAGAATACACACTTACCCTCGATGCGGCAAGCGCAATCCAGTGCCTCAAAAAAGCGGTTTGCCTATTTGGAACACCGAAACGTATAATAGCGGACCAGGGTAGGTGCTATATTAGTGCAGACTTCAAACGGTTTTGTAGTGAACATGGTATAGAGCTTCACCTCATCGCCACTGGCTCCAGCAGAGCCAACGGCCAAGTTGAAAGGATAATGCGTACCTTAAAATGCCTTCTCACAATAGTCGAAAACGACCCAAACAAAACGTGGCGAGACGAACTCCCCGAAGTTCAGCTTGCGATGAATAGCACCAGGTCGAGAGTAACGGAGTATACTCCTATGGAACTAATGTTCGGCGTACGAGCACAATCATTAGGGATATCATCTATATCCGTGGACACAGAACCTGAGCCCCGTTTAGATTTAGACATTATTCGGCATAACGCTTATGAAAATATCAAAAAGACCGCTTCAGCGGAAGAAAAACGCTTTAACCGGGGTAGAGCAAAAGTAAGACCATTTAGTGTAGGTGACTTTGTATTTATCAAAGGTAGTGAGCGTAACCAAACTAAACTACAGCGAAAGTTCAAAGGTCCTTTTACTATAGTCCGGGTATTAGATCATGATAGGTATGAGCTGCGAGACATTGATGGATCTAATCGAACCTATAAATATGCCCATGAAAACCTACGTGCAGTGCCTGAGGGCTACGGTGGGTTGGTAGAAGTAGCTACATCCTTAATTCATAATGCAGAAGAGGCCGAGACGGCGGCAGACCATAGTCATGAGAACGGAATGGTAACATCTGATGATGATAGTGATACAGTGTCGGTATCTAGTTCACACACTTTGACTGCCAGCTCTGACACCCTCTCTGCCTCTGAACGTGAAGAATAGTAAATCGTGAGTATATCTAACATAATGTGTAAACCCTGTTCTTCTGCTGACCTTCGATCTAGAGTACGATGTTGGTTAGGCAGTTGGAGGCTATATAGTTGGTTAATTGGGCTGGCTTAATCCGGGTCGATGCCCATAACCAGACTATGTTTTCCTTGGTGGTATATGGTGTAGTTGATCAACTGGGCTGGCCTAAACCGGGTCAACGCCTGGGATCAGACTACGACTTCTTCGGTGCGAGCTGAGTGACAAGGAATTGGTCTGGAACTGGCCTATGTGGGTCGATGTTTCAGATCAGTTAATTGTAGCAGCAGTGTGTGGTTTGGTGGTGACCTTGGTGGTCATGACTGGTGGAAGGGGCGCTGACATGTTGTCCGGTCCATCTCACCATGTGGCTTGGTGAGCTGGTCGAAGGGGCGCATGAGGTCAGTTGTCCGCCCAGTGTGTTGGTAGTTTATGTGGGGGATGAAGATCCAGATCTTTTTAAACATGTGACATAACTGGGTAACTTGTCAGGGATGGGCGAGCAGGCCTAGCCATGCACTACAGTTGTATTTTCTCTCGGCAGGTCACCCAGGGTGTGAGCTGTCGCACGAGGACGTGCGAATGTCAGTCCGGCCGTGACGGCGCTTCCGTGTTTTTTTAGAGTGTCAAGAAACGTCATAACGACATTTGACAATGACATTGTAAAAAGGAGTGATTTGACGTTTCTACACTCTGACACAACGCTGAGCTCTTTTGTGCGCGGGGGCAAAACGACACACAATCGATTTGCATCTCGCTAAGACAAGACGTGTTCTGCGGAGTGTCGTTATTTTATTATAATATTAAAATTGCTGATTGTAATAGCACTTGTATTTTGCGAATATAATTATTGTGAGTTAACTTCTATACAAGTGATTTTAATTCTCCTCGCCCGCCTACCCACATTCGCTCGGCAGTCATGGACGCAGAAAATGGTGATAACGGCCACGTGCCGTTAAATAAAATAATAAAAATTGATCGTAATAATAAACAAAAAATATACAGCAAATAGTAGAAACATTAAACAAAACAAGTTCAACAAATTATTATCTGTATTTCTTGACGATGGTTATCTCAAGTGTCACCATCTAGTGATCGTAATAGTCGATTTTTATTAATTTTTAGCATAGCAAGCATTCACGGATAAACTTGTTGGTGATGTTTATTAATAGCTACTACGCACTTCCAATAATTCTTTGAAACAGAACACCTAAAATCAATAAAATGGATCGATAAGCAAAAATGTGTTGTATGTACATATAATTGCGTATCACATTTCATTGGTTTAGTTAACCTGATTATTGATTATAGGTTTACTTAATTCTGGATTTAGTATTTACTCACTTTCTTTATACAACATATATGTGTAATGTTTTCGTTCGTGTCTAGATTCACAGTGTTCAGAAGAATCCTTGATTTATCTATGATTTTAATTTAATAAAATTAACGTGTACGTTTTTAATTCCCGCCTTTTCCTTTTTTTCCCAATAAGGAAAAGATGGGTAGGAAAATGGATTTGAAGCAGACGGGTGATTCTAACTAACCATTAATATTTATGTTGAAAAAGCACTATTTGATGCATTTTTATGTGTAAACTTTTAACTAATTGATATATTATAATTTTTAAATAGAAGGATTCTACGCATACCTGAGGCTTGTTGTTTAAATAATGATAAGGACAAAAGATTAAACACAATATTTTTCTCTTAGATTTATACGTTTAACACCCTTGTAAATGATATTTAAACATGTTTTGATAAAACAACACAAATACTTTTGTTTCAAACATAATCTTATACCCTAATAAAGTTTATTTACTTAGTAATTAAAGTGAAAATAAGATGGAGATAAAAATTGATAAAGTTTGACTACTACGATCAATAGATGGTGACACTTAAGAAAACCATCGTCAAGAAATACAGATAATATGTTGTTGAACTTATTTTGTTTAATGTTTCTACTATTTGCTGCATATCTATTGTTTATTATTACGATCCATTTTTATTATTTGTTTAATTTAAATTACTGTCTTATTTATTATCACAGATAAAACAAAAATCAATCGTGGGTTGCCCGTGTCTATGTTTAGAAATCTAGCGCCTTCTGTTTCATGTGTTCCTAGTACCAATGCGTCGTCGGTGCGCTATTTTTGGGGGTTAGTAACCCCAAAACAGATGCATAGGTAATTTTGTGATCTACATCTCGGTCTAAGGTATTTTTTTGATATAACTTATCATTTTGCCACAAAACGCTAATGTTTGGGTTAACCAACAAACCTTGACTATTTTTTCCAAATGCCGTATTGATTGTTCACATAACATTAATTCTTGCAATTTTCAACTCTATATGAATAGCTTCAATGCTTTAAATTGACCGCAGCATATTGTAATTCTCACGATAAATAAAAATGCCTCAATTGTGTCAAAGATGTTCGAGAGCATAAATTATTTTGAATTTTGGGGTTACTAACCCCCAAAAATAGGGTACCGACTATGCATTGGTACTAGGAACACATGAAACAGAAGGCGCTAGATTTCTAAACATAGACACGGGCAACCCACGATTGATTTTTGTTTTATCTGTGATAATAAATAAGACAGTAAATTAAATTAAATAAATATTAAAAATTTATCGTAATAATAAACAAAACATATACAGCAAATAGTAGAAACATTAAACAAAATAAGTTCAACAACATATTATCTGTATTTCTTGACGATAACCATAACTCAAGTGTCACCGTCTATTGTTCGTAATAGTCAAACTTTATCAATTTTTATCTCCATCCTATTTTCGCTTTAATTACTAAGTAAATAAACTTTATTAGGGTATAAGATTATGTTTGAAACAAAAGTATTTGTGTTGTTTTATCAAAACATGTTTAAATACCATTTACAAGGGTGTTAAACCTATAAAACTAACAGAAAGAGTCAGCCGAGGTTAGCAGTAATATTTCTACGTAGTAGGGCTTTCTACATTTTTACCATAACAATTGAACGTATAGTAATAAATCTACATTGACTGATACCAACTTCAAAGTAATAATAATTGTACAATATAGACATAACAGCTACAATAAGGGAGATTTACATATTCAAGGAATTATTTCGTTACTTTTTAGTGTATTGTTTTTTTTTTGGGAATATATTATTTTTAGTGTATTTTGTTTGGAAGTCGGTTTTGTATTTTTTATTAAAATTTTATTTATAATATATCTCGATTTTTAGTGAATTTAAACATCGCAATATGACAATCACTAGCTTTCAAACAAAGAATAAATTATCTAAATCGGTTAGCTAAGAAATTAAGTAAAAAAATAATACGAGTACATCGTTGCGATCATTTACTCGTAAATCTGTACGGCCGCGCGCCGCTGTTGCCCATGTGTTTTAATTTTTTGGTATTTTCTAGAATACTGGTCAGAATTGATTACTGTAAAAGGCAATTATAATCTACATTTAATACTCTAACTCGAAAACATATTTATTTGGATAAGGATTTATACCAAATAAGAATTAAAGCGTCGTAAATTAAATGGATTACAATTTTATTGACGTTTCTCGCGAAATAAACGTTTATTGTGCGACAAACTTAGTAGATAGATATATGCTATCGCGGACTTTAATTTAGCAAATTTAAAGGAATACAATTCTTCCATACGTCATTTTTGTGTAAGTCTTATTGTTTAGGCTATGTAAGCAAAGAAAGCAAAAAAGTCCCCAATTTTCGTCGCACGATTTTGAGGTACTACGCCGTAGACTTTGACTCCAAAAATAAAACAAAAAAATGGGTCCCACCTGCAAGCACTACCTTTCGGATAAAAAGAGAATTTTCAAAATCGGTCTATCAGGGGTGGAGAGAGTAAATGAAATAACACACTTAAAAAATAAAAAAAACATACAGACGAATTGAGTACCTCCTTCTTTTGAGAAGTCGGCCCAAAATACAAATTACTAGGTTTTACATGACATCTAACACATTTTTGTAGGGGAAGCGAGACTCGGCAGTTTTTTATATTTTATATTTTTTGCGGGATCTTACTTCTTCATGTAGGTTTCCTAATTACATTTTATTCGTATATATCCAAATTAGTTTGAACCCTTCCCTACCTGAAAATGCCTTGTACTAGAGGTCAAGTTAAAATGGTTTAATTTTCTGTATTAAAAACGAATATTACGTAAACTACAAATCATAATTATAAAATGTTTTGTGTGTATGACTAGGTATATGATATCTATTTATGTAAAAAAATTAAAACCTCTAGCTTCATCTATAACGAAGTTACACTGGATTTGCACTAACGATGTACAAGAATTCAATATTTCGCTACAGAAATACTAGGAGCCGAGAAACTTAAAGAGGTAAGGAGTGACGTCACACGTGTTGTACGTAGTAAACAAGACGTTGTTCATTCAGTCTCATATTTCATACGTTTACGCTATAGATAATTACTATCTGTTGCCCGCGACTTCGTCCACGCAATATTAAGATAAAAAAGTACCCTATAATATACCCGCCAATGTCAGCTGCCCTTCAGTGAAAGTTTGGTCGAAATCAGTAGAGCCGTTTCGCAGATTACCCGGAACAAACGCGACTGACAGACAGACAGACAAAAATTGTTTAAATGCGATTTTCGTTATCAGCAACGCAAATACATCATCTTCCCGAAATCTGGAATTTTTCTTTTGATATTACTTACAGACATTCCAATTTTATATGTATAGATAGATTATTAGTGTTTGTGATTAAATGTTTTAGATATTTATTTATTCATAAAGTACACCAACAGGTAAGTTATAAAACAAAACAGTTATAGATATCCAATTTATTGCAATCGCTTATAGCATAAAATATCACTAATGTTAATTAAACCGTTGCATTTGCTGTTAGAGAAGTTGAAATCAATTTAAATCAATTCAATCAATCAAAACATCATTAATTAAAAAAAAAACTTAAATGATATAATAGGGTAGAGGTGAAAACATGCGAAGATCTATTCCCATTATTCCTCTCATTTGTATGAGCTTCGTGTGATCGATCTGTAAAGGCCGTGATTTCCATATTGCCGCCGTTTTTCAAATCACGCTCCAACCTTGTACAAGATCTCCAGTACCAGGCTAACATGTTGCGCGAAGGAGTTACTTTTACTTGTATAACTATATTGAAACGAACACCTAAACTGGCCTCTAAATGCGAGTATTGATTTAATTCTATGTTACGATATAGAAATACTAGGAACCGATAAACATGAAGTGGTAAAGATTGTGAGGATTGCTGGACACGTGTTGTTTGTAAACAAATGTTTTTAATGTATCATCTTTCTCTCATATACGTGTAACGTACGATGTTTCGTGTACGTTCACATTCGTATATTCACTTACATTACCAACAACGATATGCGGATGACGTGACGACACGAACCTTAACTAACCATATATGGTGTACCCCGACTTGTTACTACTAATTGGAACTTGTTTGCACTATTGACGTTTACTTACTGCGTCGATGATGGGACGATATAAATAAAATGTTTTCCACATTCCAGAATGTTCAGACACCTGTTTATGTGAACGTTTTTATTTTTTTTAAACCGTCCGGTTTTTGGTGGCACTTTCAGAAACAGGGTTTATTCTCACAAAAGTTTGACTTATTTTTTTGAAAATGTTCATGCAAAAGTTGCGTTTATGTTTGTTTATTTTGATTTTATAATTACTTTTTATAGTTACCTAAAACATCAACAAAGGTACGATTTTCAGAATGGTTTTTAATTTTTTCCTAAAAACCTTCAATGTGGCGAACTGGGGGACTTCCCCATACTAGTCACAATTTAAAAAAGCTTAGTATCAAAGAACAATAAACGTACACTGCCCTACGCAAATTAAACTCCTCAAAGTCACTTTGAACGTCATAAATTATACCGAAAATAAACTTATTTTTTTTAATAAAGACATCTTGTGTTTGAAATTTCGCAACTGCGCCCGTGAGTTAATTATTAATAAGCACGTAGCATGTAAACAATTTTCATTATTAATTATTGTTATTAAATTGTTATAACGTTTTTTAAGAAAATTTATATCGTCGAAATAATCATATATATTTTTACAAAAAACGGAACATTTAAAATACGTAATCCGCATAAAAAAGCAAAAAGATTCCATTCATTCTTAGGGCTTTAGGATAAGGACGTAAAGCTGTTGACAACTTCAGTGCAAATTTATTAGGAACGCAGAATATATCAGGAGATATAAAGTGCAATCTTTATTACTGTAGCTAAATTTAGATTACTCTCAAAACTAATGCATACTTGAATTAATTTTAACTGTGTTCTTTTTATGTCCAAATTAAATTTATAAAGTAATAAACACAATGAAATAAAAATATATTCTGAACAAAGGTGAAAAGGAAAATTGAAAACAGAGTCCTCTATACGAAATCCAGGACACTTCTTGGTTTAATAAGTAAATGTCGTCTCAGTTGAAATAATGCTGTTGACAACTTCGGTGCAAATATACTAGGAACGCAGAATATAACAGGAGATATAAATATAAAGTTGTCGAAGTGACGAGCGGTTTGTAGAATCCAATTCCGGAGGCAGATCCAAAGGGTACTATAATATATATAAATGGGCAGATCACAAGGTAGCCATCCTACAATGTGGGCGTGCGTATGTCGGAGATAATAAAATAAGAATCGCGTAACATTATACACCATCCTTAGTTATCCACCATCTCAAGGAAAACTGTACAACACAATCTAATCGGATTGTAAACATTTACAGAGATTAACCAATTGATTTTATAATAACAAAGCGCATCATTCCACCATTCAATGACAATTGTCATCAGTCATTCGATCGTCGCCTTGACATCTATCATGCCCGATGCACATTCAGCCAGTACTCAAAATTATTAATGGCCAGTAACTTTAATCGTTCAAGAAGTATAAATCATTTCGCCCTGTTTTATTCTTTTAATTTCACTTACTCTATTTATAATAGTCGCCTTTAAAAGCTTCACGCCAAGTATTTAAGTAAATATGTTTATTATCTTCTTTTATAGAACAATATGTGAGTCAAAACTTGCTAATAAACGTATTACGTTATTAGGTTAGACTCGCCTATACTTTCATCCCTCGTTTTAACATTTTCTGGTTAACTGTAAATATATTATGTCAAGTTTCAAGTAATTCAGTCGATGGAATAACATCTCTCCATTCAAAGTTCCTTCCCTATTTAGACCTTTAGGGGATGAATTTAGTAAAAACCTTTACCTACGTAAAAAAGAAAACTCTACAACATTTCAAACCTCTAGAGGTTTAACGCCTAGGCGTTTTATCTAAACTTTGAACAATAATTTCATATTCCTATTACTGTCTCCCCTATTTAGACCCTTATAAGATAAATTTGAAAAAGACTTAAACACGTAGTAAATTATTTATACTAAAAACTTTTTATGTCATGTTTCTGATGATTTTACTTAAGGAATAACATGCTTCTATACAAACTTTCACACTCCTGTTAACATTTAGGGGATGAATATCAGAGCCTTTATAGTGCTCTCCTATAAACTACCTAATAACATAAACAATGCAAAATGTCGAGGCCCATTAGTTTGTCGTAAATCAACGTATAGCCCAATCACTGGACCTAAACTGAATTATTCCTAAAAAGAAATAGTTTGTTACTGTTTAGTTAAAATACGTGTCTAAAATCTGTTATTATCGCAGATTGATATTATGGACGTCAATGTGGTTTTATGATTCACTACACAGCTTTCAGTTAGGTACTTTATTACTTATAGCTGTTGCTCGCGACTTTGTCCGCGTGGAATTAAAAAAAAAAAAAATATAGCCTATACTAATACTCACAGATTATCTTTCTAACGGTGAAAGAATTTTTAAAATCCACCAAGTATTTTTTGAGTTATTCCAATACATACAAAAATACAAATATTTCCTCTTTAGAATATTAGTAATATCGCAATTCGCAAGTCTTCGTTTAATAATGTTTTGTGAAAACTCCGCGCCGAGCGCCACCAGTCACGGAATAAAACGGTTGTATGTTTAAGATGAAATGTTAAAAACACCGTCTAAGGTTTTTATGGTTAGATACAGAAGCTTTAAATACTGGATAATTTACAAAAACACGCAGAAATATATAAAAATGAGTATCCTCTTTCGGGTTTTCTGAAATAATTTCTTTCACAAGGACGAGGATCCGATCCCGGCTAGTGAAAAATGCGTCATTATCATGTGTTTAAACCCCTGCTTATCTTAGAAATGGTATCTATAATATAAAACAAATCCATAGTGTTTTAGGTAATTTTATGATCTACAACTCGGTCTAAGGATTTTTTTTGATATAACAAATCATTTTGCCTCAAAACGCTAAAAACCCATTATTGGGTTAACCAACAAACCTTGAATCTTTTTTCCAAATGCCGCATTGCTTGTTTACATAAAGTAATGTTGTTCCCATGATGTGGTGGTGTGTGTGGTGTGTATTCTTGCAATTTTCTACTCTATACGAATAGCTTTAATGCTTTAAATTGTCCGCAGTATATTGAAATTCTCACGATAAATAAAAATGCCTCAATTGTGTCAAAGCTTATTTATTTATTCGAAAGCATACATTTCTGGTTGAATTTTGGGGTTACTAACCCCCAAAAATAGTGCACCGACGATGCATTGGTACTAGGAACACATGAAACAGAAGGCGCTAGACTTGTAAGCATAGACACGGGCAACCCACGATTGATTTTTGTTTTATCTGTGATAATAAATAATAGTCAGTAATTTAAATTAAATAAATAATAAAAATTGATCGTAATAATAAACAAAAAATATACAGCAAATAGTAGAAACATTAAACAAAACAAGTTCAACAAATTATTATCTGTATTTCTTGACGATGGTTATCTCAAGTGTCACCATCTATTGCTGTAGTAGTCAATCTTTGTCAATTTACCTCCATCTTATTTCCGCTTTACTTACTAAGTAAATAAACTTTATTAGGGTATGAGATTATGTTTGAAACAAAAGTATTTGTGTTGTTTTATCAAAACATGTTTAAATATCATTTACAAGGGTGTTAAACGTATAAAACTAAGAGAAAAATGTTATGTTTACTCTTTTGTCCTTATCATTACTTAAACAACAAGCCTCAGGTATGCGTAGAATCCTTCTATTTAAAAATTATATCAATTAGTTAAAAGTTTACACATAAAACTGCATCAAATAGTGCTTTTTCAACATATGTAAATATTAATATTTAGTTAGAATCACCAGTCTGCTTCAAATCCATTTTCTTACCCATCTTTTCCTTATTGGGAAAAAAAGGAAAAGGCGGGAATTGAAAACATACACGTTAATTTTATTTAATTAAAATCGTAGATAAATCAAGGATTCTTGTGATAATACCGTGAATCTAGACACGAACGGAAACATAATTACACATATATGTTGTATAAAGAAAGTGAGTAAATACTAAATCCAGAATTAAGTAAACCTATAATCAATAATCAGGTTAACTAAACCAATGAAATGTGATACGCTATTATATGTACATACAACACATTTTTGCTTATCGATCCATTTTATTGGTGTTCTGTTTCATGGAATTATTGGAAGTGCGTAGTCGCTATTAATAAACATCACCAACAAGTTGTCCGTGAATGCTTGCTACAATGTAACGCATAATCACAAGGTTTTAGTACCAGGGAGTAATGAACAACTGGAGATAATGTGGAAAGTGGGTGTCACCCATTTAGTTGACACACATACATATTATGTGGATTGAGGATGTGTGTGGATTTTATCTGCATTATAAGTAGCTTTCGCCCGCGACTCCATTCGCGTGGAATTGTGAAAAAAAAAACAAAAGAAAGAAGCCTATGTCTTCTTCCAGACTATTCATATATATATATGCCAAGTTTCATCGAGATCCGTCCAGCCAACCAACGTTCGCATTAACAAATAAGATTTGAAAAAAGTTACAAGAACACCGAAAACTATTATTATCGTGTTTAGGCGACTCTGAGTGTGACAGAAATAAATCAATTACTAAACGGTGTCTAAACTATTTTCTCATTTCTCTCATCACATGGTTTAATATTCACAATACAGCCTAAACAACTACTCTTGGAACACTGGCAAGTGTTTGTTAAATAAATTAGCAGTCAGTAGAGGCAATATAAATATTAATTATTATATTAAATGTATTTTTAGGCACACACTTGAGTTAAACAATTTAACTATCACAATATATAGTCAACAAAATACAAATATTGGTTTATAAATAAGACTTTATAGTTTTAAAATATTATAGATTGTTTTATTTAGTCCATCCAAAAAAAAAAGATTATAATCTAAGCAGTATTTAGAGATTATTAATTGTTGTAATAAAAACGCTTGGTAACTTCATATTGACTAAAAATATATTTTTTTATAACCCTATGTACTAGTTATCTAAGTTTGATGATAATACTTGATAACTTTTTTTTCTAAACAAAAAAATCAAAAAGTGATCAAACAAGGAATTCTCTATTTCTGTCTACATATAAAGTATTTTTTAAGATGCGTTAATTAGGAATTTCAGTTATTTTATGTGTTCAAATAAAAAAAAAGGTTGAAAAACTGAAAATATCAATAATAGTTATTTCTTATTTTAAATAATAGTTTAAAATAAGCACTAAAAATTAAATAAAGAGGAAGATCAGGATCTAATAACAACGTTCCTAGTATTCTTAAAGAAAAAATAAATGGTATATAACTTTAGATTAGACTAGCTTACGCCCGCTAATCCGCCCGCTCGGAATTAAAGAAAACTTAGTATGTAGCCTTGTGTTCTTCCAGAGTTTGTTTCTAAATCTGTGTCAAATTTCATCAAGAAACAAATTTATATGTGTAAAAATTATACGAGAATGAAACTAGAAAATTCGTCATCATCTGAGGCTCTACAGTCGCGGGTGGCCTTGGGCCTGGTCCAGTTAAATTTTCCATGTTAATCTATTTTGGGCCTTAGCTTCCAGCCCTTGACCCAAACCAGGAAAATAAGGGGATGAAAAATGTAAAAATAACATTTAAATAAAAATATCTTAAGTGAAGGAAAATTTCATGAAACATGAAACCTCTACGATGTAGATAGAAATCAATATTTCGCTACAGAAATACTAGGAGCCGAGAAACTTAAAGAGGTAGCGAGTGACGTGCCACGTGTTGTACGTAGTAAACAAAACGTCATTCAATCTCATATTTCATACGTCTACGCTATACGAGTAGATAATAATATGTTTCAGATATCCAATTTATTGCAATCGCTTATAGCATAAAATATCACTAATGTTAATAAGCCGTTGCATTTTCTGTTGGAGAAGGTGAAATCAATAGGACTGACAATTTTTTTGTTATATGCTTTAGAAAAAAAAGAAACAGTATATATCAATTAAAAAAAAAACTTGAATGGTATAATAGGTTACAGGTGAAAACAGAAAACATGCGAAGATCTTACCCTTCCCGTTATTCCTCTCATTTGTATGAGCTTCGCGTCAACGATCTGTAAAGGCCGTGATTTCCATATTGCCGCCGTTTTTCAAATCACGCGCCAACCTTGTACAAGATCTCCAGTACCAGGCTAACATGTTGCGCGAAGGAGTTACTTTTACCTGTATAACTATATTGAAACGAACACCTAAACTGGCCACTAAATGCGAGTATTGATTTTAATTCTATGTTACGATATAGAAATACTAGGAACCGATAAACATGAAGTGGTAAAGATTGTGAGGATTGCTGGACACGTGTTGTTTGTAAACAAATGTTTTTAATGTATCATCTTTCTCTCATATACGTGTAACATACGATGTTTCGTGTACGTTCACATTCGTATATTCACTTACATTACCAACAACGATATGCGGATGACGTGACGACACGAACCTATAACTAACCATATATGGTATACCCCGACTTGTTACTACTACTTGTTGGAACTTGTTTGCACTATTGACGTTTACTTACTGCGTCGATGATGTGACGATATGAATAAAATGTTTGTTTGTAGGAAAATGTGGGCTCCATAAGTAACTAGTTAATTAATTGTTTTTGAATTTTCTTCACTATAAAATAACATTGATTACTCTACTAAAACGTTGTGTTTGCCGAAGGAAAAGTTTAATTCAAAATTACTTTGACTTTAGGCCTACCAATTTCAATATTTCTATTTACATATATACAGTTCCCGTGCGGCTCCATCCAGTATGATATTATAAAACTTTAATTTATTGTTTACATACCGTAAAACTTTACTATGTTAAAACCAGGCATAAATGACAACGAAGGCCTTTGCCATTGATCAGCGTTCGCCGTTACCATGGAAACCCAGCTTCTTTGCTTGTAGATTTTGTCCCTTTCTCGCATGAAAACTTTTTTTCCAATTTAGTCACTTCCTAAACTTAATAGCGCGAAAATATAGAGCATGTGTAAGTGTAGGGATTTATATTAAAAAATAATTATTTAATGATTATTCAAAACTATGGTCTGACTGCTGACATCCTTCATAACAAAAAAGTGTGTGTTTACTCTTTATTATATTAAAGTATAGGATTAATATAAAAAGTAAAAGAAATTACTTGTATTTACAAGAGAAAAGAGCGGTATTGGTAATATAAAGTTCATGTCAATGTTCTTTAAAGAGATCAGACTAAAAAAGACATTGAATCGCTGTTCCAGACCCTGTTTTCCATATTGCCACCATTTTTACATAACAATCGCGCGCCAACCTTGTACAAGTTCTCCAGCACCAGGATAACATAATGAGCGAGAGAGTTACCTGTACGAAGTAGGTGACGTAAATGAATGGGATATGTGATCACGTGTCGATAATCAATACTCGATGCTGAAAGAGACAAGAAAAGGCTGCATACTTAAACTTGAGATAAGGATACTGGCAAAAGACAGAGATAAACGGTTTTTTCAATAACCTATTCTGAATTTGGCTGCTTATTATACTGTTAACGTGTAGATGAGCGGGACAGAGATAAGAGGTTCCTTATCCAACGGGAAATCTGAATTTCAAAGGAATCATTCGTTATTTGCAAAATAAATGTAACCTTCTGAAATAAAATGTTTAAAACATATAAAATCTAGACTGGAATTAAATTTGTATTGTTGATAGGATATGACGGCGTTCCAGTTGACATCCTATATTCAATTCATATTCTAAATGAACTGAAATAGTTTATTAGAAAACTTTCAGGATCTTTAAGGACAAAATCGTCCACTGAGCTTTAGACATTGTTTAACAGCTTGTAATCTATATCTATACTAATATTATAAGGAGGAAAGATTTGTATTTTTGTTTTTTTTTGTATGTATTGAAATAACTCAAAAACTACTGGGCTGATTTTAAAAATTCTTTCACCATTAGAAAGAAAATTTATCTGTGAGTAATATAGGCTATATATATTATTATTACTAATGTTGAGGAACTATACACAAACATATTTCTGGACCACGGCGTTAAAAATCACAATGTTTTAACTTTTCTCGGCTTACGCTGCCTAAACCGTTAGAGATATGTAATAATGATGTACGAAAGAATTGTAGATCTCAAAAAGTTCTACAGAAAAGTCCGCGATGGCATATATCTATCTTTAAAGGTTTTCTTACAATAACCACTTTTTTTGTCTACAAAATGAATTAAAAACCGCACGCTATTTGCGGCGTTCTACCATTGGTTTTAATATTAATCCTGATCCAAATAAATGCCTTTGTTGTCAGGAGAATTTAATGTAGAATAAAATTGTCCTTTCCAGTATTTAAATCAGACTAATAGCTTAGAAGATATCGCGATCACAAACATTAAGAGTAACCGAAAAATCAGCTCACAAGCTACCGGGCTTAGAAATTTGGAATCTGGCATTTGAGTTTTGAACTTCTAAACTCCACACGGGCGAAGTCGTGGGCAACAGCTAGTATCCTATATACTATGAATTTCTAAGATATCGCGAGATCAGAAGTTTTAAAAAAATAAATCATTTTTTTACACAAAGTTGTTATTTATTGCTCCAAAGGCTAACAAACTGTGAACTGCTTGCTGTCTTGGTAAACATATGTACATGTATAATGTTTTCTTTTCTTAAAAATTTGAATTACACCCCTGATTTTATTAATGCGTGCACTCAATACGAAAAAGCTAATGAAACAAAAAATGCATATATTTAAATGACCATTTTGACAAAAACACATCGTTAACCCGGGCTTTCTCAGCGCACAGCCATCATACTAGGGTAACATAATTCTTCAACTCTGTTTCTAAGTTTCTAAAACTTTAGACAGCTTTACCAGGCAACTATAACTTATGAGGCTATATTTTTCTAATTTTCTATCTAACTCTTGATTATGAAGCGTTTTTTAATTTACCACTTAAAACTACTTGAAATAAAAACTTCGTAAAAGAATAATTTAGAATAACTTTTGCCATTTTAAAATCATACTAATATTATAAATGCGAAAGTTTAGATGGATGGATGGATGTTTGTTAGAGTTTGTAGCCTAAACGGTTAAACGGATTTCGGTGAAATTTAGTGCAGATGTAGAGGGTACTCTGGAAAAACACATAGGCTTACTCACTTTTGTTTTTTTAATACCATGCGGACGGAGTCGCTGGCGGATGCTAGTATTATATAATAAAATAATTAAAACAAAACACTAACCAGCATTGTCTAAAAAAAAGAAATTATTTAAATTAAATTGTATTTATAAAAATACTTTTTTAATTTTATTTGTTGTTTTTTATTTTTATTTATATGACGATGAAGTGCACTAAATTTATAATACGATGCGCTTATACTAGGAGATCATGACTTACAAAGAGATACTCAGAAAGTTTAGATTTTATTAGCGACATTTGCTCGAAATGATAGTTAATTTATGGCCGGTATCTTCGCTACGTTTAACAACTCTTTAGGGTTTTTTGTTTGATAACATAAATAAAAAATGCGTTTCCAAACTACATAACTTGAGTTTTACTTCATTGAAATATGTTGTATGAATTAACCTAACACTAATGGATCACTAGGTAACGGTAAAATAAACGTAAACTTCAGAAACCCAGCAATGAAAAAATCTAAAGTAAACAAAGGATCTTTTTAGCAACTAAACTGGTAACGGTATAATTACCGTAGTTTGTCTATTTAAGTGATTGTCAAGTAGTAAGTTTGACAAATGACGCATATGAAGTATCGAATTAAATTCTGTATATCTCATTATTGATTTTCCTTACAATAGACGAATCATAGAACAGTGATTTTTATTTTGTTCTATAAAGTGTAACTGTGTCTCTATCGATTGCACCTTGTACAAGGGTATTTAGTCGATAACCGAAAAATCAGCTCACAAGCTACCGGGCTTAGAAATTTAGAATCTGGCATTTGAGTTTTGAACTTCTAAACTCCACACGGGCGAAGTCGTGGGCAACAGCTAGTATCCTATATACTATGAATTTCTAAGATATCGCGAGATCAGAAGTTTTAAAAAAATAAATCATTTTTTTACACAAAGTTGTTATTTATTGCTCCAAAGGCTAACAAACTGTGAACTGCTTGCTGTCTTGGTAAACATATGTACATGTATAATGTTTTCTTTTCTTAAAAATTTGAATTACACCCCTGATTTTATTAATGCGTGCACTCAATACGAAAAAGCTAATGAAACAAAAAATGCATATATTTAAATGACCATTTTGACAAAAACACATCGTTAACCCGGGCTTTCTCAGCGCACATCCATCATACTAGGGTAACATAATTCTTCAACTCTGTTTCTAAGTTTCTAAAACTTTAGACAGCTTTACCAGGCAACTATAACTTATGAGGCTATACTTTTCTAATTTTCTATCTAACTCTTGATTATGAAGCGTTTTTTAATTTACCACTTAAAACTACTTGAAATAAAAACTTCGTAAAAGAATAATTTAGAATAACTTTTGCCATTTTAAAATCATACTAATATTATAAATGCGAAAGTTTAGATGGATGGATGGATGTTTGTTAGAGTTTGTAACCTAAACGGCTGAACGGATTTCGATGAAATTTGGCATAGACGTAGAGGATAGTCTGGAAGAACACATAGGCTTACTCACTTTTGTTTTTTTAATACCATGCGGACGGAGTCGCTGGCGGATGCTAGTATTATATAATAAAATAATTAAAACAAAACACTAACCAGCATTGTCTAAAAAAAAGAAATTATTTAAATTAAATTGTATTTATAAAAATACTTTTTTAATTTTATTTGTTGTTTTTTATTTTTATTTATATGACGATGAAGTGCACTAAATTTATAATACGATGCGCTTATACTAGGAGATCATGACTTACAAAGAGATACTCAGAAACTTTAGATTTTATTAGCGACATTTGCTCGAAATGATAGTTAATTTATGGCCGGTATCTTAGCTACGTTTAACAACTCTTTAGGGTTTTTTGTTTGATAACATAAATAAAAAATGCGTTTCCAAACTACATAACTTGAGTTTTACTTCATTGAAATATGTTGTATGAATTAATCTAACACTAATGGATCACTAGGTAACGGTAAAATAAACGTAAACTTCAGAAACCCAGCAATGAAAAAATCTAAAGTAAACAAAGGATCTTTTTAGCAACTAAACTGGTAACGGTATAATTACAGTAGTTTGTCTATTTAAGTGATTGTCAAGTAGTAAGTTTGTCAAATGACGCATATGAAGTATCGAATTAAATTCTGTATATCTCATTATTGATTTTCCTTACAATAGACGAATCATAGAACAGTGATTTTTATTTTGTTCTATAAAGTGTAACTGTGTCTCTATCGATTGCACCTTGTACAAGGGTATTTAGTCGATAACCGAAAATATTCATACCCGATTGATTCTACCTAACTGTTATTAATCATAACATACTAATATTATAAATGCGAAAGTTTAGATGGATGGATGGATGGATGTTTGTTAGAGTTTGTACCCTAAACGGCTGAACGGATTTCGATGAAATTTGGCATAGACGTAGAGGATAGTCTGGAAGAACACATAGGCTACTCAGTTTTGATTTTTTTAATTCCACGCGGACGGAGTCGCGGGCGAAAGCTAGTTGTTGAATAAATTAGACAAACAAAATATTGAGTGTCATCCAATACCGTGCATATCTTACAGTATAATTTTTGTTTTATCAACTGCAACTTTTATATGTACGAAGTAGTCAAATATTTAAAAATTCTTACAATATTTTACAAACAATTTAACTTTTATATTACAATTATTGTTTTGTCATCAGAAATGTGGAGATAAGTGCAAAATTTCATATGACTGTTTTATAAACGGGAAGTAGGTGCATTTTCCCCCCAAATTAAAAACACTGAATAGGTGGAAAACCCAATATTTTGATCGTCAATTAGTTATCAATATTTATACATCTCATTGAATCCGTTTCGTAGGCGAAGAACCTTATTCAACCTTATCTTAAGAACCTTTTCCTTTTATGTTAGAAAAAGGAGGAACGGCAAAGAACACTACTATGATAATAGAAACGTCTTGCTGTGTACATACATATCATAAAATTCTACTAAAATAATATTGATAAACTCGTAGTTTTAATATCAACGAAGAGATAAGCGCAACAAAGTAACGCGGCGTTACATTGCTCCTTTTGCGGCTACGTGCAACTTTGTAGCGCATTTTCTGACCAGTCGTACCAGGATCGCATAAACATGAGAAGCTAAAAGACCATTTTCACCTCAGTTGAATTGATTCATGTAGATATGTTTTAAGTGTTTTCTCTCGCTCTATCGCTTGCAATTTATTGAGACAATAACATTGACGAGGGCCCGCCCAGGAACGCCTATTTATTGATGTCATACGGACACCACAATATTGTCAACATACTCATACCAGTGCACAATAATAATATATTAATGTATACATGACCACACTATGAAATGACTTCACAGTATAAACGTCCTGCTAAAGTTGTCTAAATATTGTTTAGGAAACCAATATTGGTTATTTAAAATGTAACCCACATTGCGTAACGCCGAGGAAGTTGACTAGGTAAAATCAAAAAAAGTTTAATTATAGTACTACTATGCTAATATTCTTTCTTCTTTTTTCGGTCGTGGTATAAAAATCGTAGTAGTTGTAAAAATTTTCAAATAAACACAACAATCAGGCGCGGCAATGCACTCGCCGAGACGAGCATAGCCGGAACACTCTTTCCTCTTAGCGCTTCAGGGCACTTTTGATTACTTTTCTTCGTCATACAGTTCAATTTTACTTGCAACAATTGTGCAATACAATGTTGCACGTTGAAGTACTAGGGAACTAAAAGATCATGAGAGTGTACGAGTATCTGTGTTGTTTTAACTTACGTTATCTTATTGACCTGGATATCTGAGACGTTAGCACGAAACATTTTACGAAAGTCTTGGTATCCATATCTACAAAGTATAAGATTTGTGCAACGAAATTTGCGAGCACAAACTTCATTTTAAGATGCGGCCACCTTTGACCACGAATGGTGAAGTCTCACGAGCTTCGAAACTTTTCTCATTTTAAGTCACAAAATATTCGACCATGCTAAGCCAGCCGTCAGAATTTACTTCACGTCAAATTGTAGTATGTACTGGCAAGTTTCTTAGTTTACTTTTTTTCCGTAGTTACTTTAATCCCGATTATGTACAAACATTATACAAATTTGTCGATGTCAATACGAATGGTTTTGTCAAATGTTTCGTGTTAGACCCTCTGAGCTCATGCTTTTCTATACAGACGTAAAAAGAGGCATACATAGAACCAACACTCACACATTCGTCGATTGCGTCTTCGGACCGTATTATTCCTAAAAGAAAATGGTTCTGTCCTGTATTTTTGATATCGGAAGAAAAATCTTCAAAAAATAACTAGCTCGGTGGTTCTGTCTCTAGACAGAAATTAGCACCAGACAATAACTTTCGACATGTCAATGCTTCTCACTTTCTTCTATTGGTTTATCACTTGATTCTATTGGTGATATCGCTAATCGTATGCGACTTTTTCTATGCAGCCTGAAATTATAAGTTATCGTGAGTTTCAACTGCAGCGACTTTTATATTATTGATTCATATACAAGTATATTGTAGTCCATACTTTGTCAAATGTCAAAATTCAAATGCGACAACCTAAATCCTTGACTTTGGCCTAGAATTTAAGTAGCCATGGCAACCTTGCTTCTTTGCTGTTATTGGATTTTAGTTCTTTTCTCTCATAGCTATTTTTTTTAATTCACTCACCTAATTTTATTAGTATTATAATATGTAGCCTAAAGCGTGTCGTAATTGTTTTATTTAGAAAAAAAAAATATTCTAAAATATGCTGTAATAACAAAGAAGTGTGTATTTACGCTTTATTATACTAGTTTTGGATTAGACATTGATAGATAAGATCAGCTGGAACCAACGACTATTTCTATATTTACACGTTATTAAATGAATACAAATGCATTATGCCACTAGCTCGTTTGCCACTTTCTACAATAAAAATATGAATAAAACTACTTTCTAAGCATATATTAGATTTCTACATTTAAAACAAATAAGACGTCTAAAATAACAATCTTATAGAACTACTGCCATAGATCTGGTTCTATGGATATTTTATTCAAAGTCCAAACCAGACAATTTAAGTCCCTTGAAGGTTTTCGATTTGGCTTGCGGAACCCCAAATATGAAATGGATGCAATGGATTCATGCCAAGACTCGACGATCATAATTGTACATTAATTAAAAAAAACTACGTTAGAATACTAAATTTTCATGGTTTATTAGCGTTTTCTAATAATTTTTATCTAATCCAAATAATAGTTACTGCCACTAAGATTTTTTTTTTAATACCTTTACCTATTTATTTACCTAGAAACAAGCCCATATTTTAGAGAATGACTACGTCAGTCGTCTTCATCGATTATACAACTGGTCTGACAACCGGTTGCTATCAGAAATTCCAAACGGTTATGTATTATGTATGTCGGTCGATATTGAAGGTTGGCTAGTCTGCCTAGAAGAGCTAGGCTAGATTCTAGACATCCTAGATGGTCTAAGTATACCAGGATCGCATAAACATGAGAAGATTAAGGAGCATGCGCAAACCGTTTATATCTTACACTTTTAGAGAGAGACGGATGTCACAAATGCATTCGTCGGTGACCTGACATCACACTGTTTATTAAGTAGTGCGAAGTTGGAGCAGTGCATATTGGCACGTACGAATTACCAGGAGATCATATCAATATAGGATACAGTAGCGCGACGTACCAGCTACGATGCAAACGTAGGAAATGCAATTTGCATCGGCGCAGTGAGACCCGTCTAGCTTTTTCTCTTTCAGGTTAGTAGTAGTGCTAGCACGATAGGGTCTGAACGTTTTCTAGATTTTTTGTTGTGAAATATAAAATAAGATTCCATTTAATGTTTCCTTGTGATTGAAGATAAATGTGCATCATAAGGTAGGTTAATCTATAAGTGCATTAACGTCATAGATAAATTTAAGACTAAATACTTTAATTAAAATTTTAAATATTCGTGGTCGACAGTGTATTGTGTCAGTGTTATTAACTAAAATAATTTAAGATTTGTTACAAAATCATCTTAAAAACTAAATTTCATATTCCATTATTTTAATTAGGTAGATTCATATTGTTATTTTCTTGGTTAATTTTAGTATCTACGTCAATTTTCCCGCGGTCAGTGTATAATGAATTCAAATTCATTTAAAACTCGAGTCGAATATCTCTGGAACATTTAATTGTAGACATAACCTAAAATTTTCTTGAACTCGGAAGAAAAGAAGACGTACGCCAGGTTAGGTTTGGTCTTATAACATGCATTTTTTACCAGTAAAGGTACGAGTAAAATATTTTCTCGTCTCCATACATTTTGGTCTTGTTTAACATTTATTTCATTCAAAATAATATTTTATCTCAAATAGTTTAATAACTTTATCATCGCCATTACATTTTAAGTTCTTATAATATATAATAATTCAACCTCAATTTTTGAGTTTTTCTATATATTTGCATATATAAATTAACTACAAAATGTGAAAAAAAAATGATACAATACATGAGAATGTTCCTTAATTTATTTACGAATAGACTGCTGTCTAGAGACCTCCCATTCCCCAGCAAATACCTTTTACTATTCTAGCACTGTTAAACATAATT
Source organism: Papilio protenor (assembly GCA_029286645.1). Classification (NCBI taxonomy): domain Eukaryota; kingdom Metazoa; phylum Arthropoda; class Insecta; order Lepidoptera; family Papilionidae; genus Papilio; species Papilio protenor. Next base: position 1,096,691 of record JAGSMZ010000042.1, read on the forward strand.
CCTATGCTTAAATATTTTAATAAACGATGAATATAATGTCGTCTACGTCATCAACATTCTCCTTTTAAGGTTGTGAAGAGATAAGATTTAAAATTAAATTCAATACAGTTTGAGAATGTAGAAATTCTCAAGATCATTTTGTTAAATGAATAATTACCATCACAATAAATAAAATCAATGCTTTTTTATTTGTTTCCTTAGGCATAATGAGCATATTTATTTAGAAACCTACTTTGTCATAAAAAATCTAAAAAAACAGTGTTTCATTGATTTTGTTGGTTTGTGATTTTTATTTATTTTAACACCTTTGACATCATTATGACTCCGGTATTGCAAAATATGCTGTAGATAATACCTTATAGTTATCTAAATTATTTAAAATAAATATTTTTTAGCATAACGATTGCAGCCATAACGTCTAAATGATGCAACAAGCTAGAGGTAAAAATACTAGCCAGACTTGTCCAAATACCGTAATAATTTATTGCCAACAAGTTGACTATTTGTGCGGTCAAAAGCAGTTGTGATAAATATATAAACGATTAACCTACTTTTCAGATAAACTACATTATACAGTAATCAGTGACAGATGGGTTGAATGTTCTACAAAATTAGGAGACGTTATCTCTTTCAGCTCAATATTATTATTAATACATATAAAAGGAGAATCTAACTGATATATGAACTGAGGTTATAACCTAAGGAAATACCACAGTGTAGTTTTAGATACTAAGGGACTTCTATAGAAACACTGACGGCTGAATATTGAAAATAATCTTAATCCATTGGCTTTGTTAGCGTCAGATGTCAACATTTTAAAGGAATTTGTACTTATAGCATGGCCTTATCATTATACGCTGTTACATATTTAAATGTCGTTTCAATGTTCGGCCGTGAGTATGGTAGTACAATAGAGAATCTATTTCTGACAGCTAATAGCATATGTGTAAATCAAATAAATTATTTTGTAAATATTGAATACAAGTATATTATTTGAATCATACTATTCTTTAGATGAAACAATAATTGCATAATAAAAACATTTCTGTTCAATATTTCTATTAGTTGTATTTCTAATACAAATATAGCCTTAGTCATAAGGATACATATAAGGTCACATGTTATATTTTCACAGAAAACTATTTGATTACAAAAGTTGTCATGGCCTTTATACTGTATACACTTAAATACACAATAAGTATTATTTGGATGAATTTGTTTGGATGGATCGCTTGTTTCAAGGAGATCGTTAGTTATGAGTGTGGGAGGGTACACCGGTAGAAGTAGACCTAGAAAGAGATGGATGGATTGCGTGAAAGGTGACATGATCAAAAAGGGAGTGATGACTGAGATGACGATAGAGTTATGTGGAGGATAAAAACCTGTTGCGCCAATCCTACAGGAGTAGGATAAGGAGGAAGATGCTTTCATATTAATAATGCATATAAAACGAAGGCACTTATTTCAAAAATTACTATGGCAAATTTGATAACCTAAAAGTCCTATGTAGTCCAGAAGTCTTGAATACATAACGGGTGTTTTCACGATGATAATCGAATCGATAAATCGTTGAATTTAAAGATTATATTAGTAACAACATAGATAAGCAGAAATGGTTCGAGTTTGATGACTGAGCCCAGCCGTTCTGTCTCTTGAATTGAATGAAGTAAATTATTTATAATTATCTTTTTTTGTTACAGCAAGATAAATACGACGTTGGTAGTGGTGAGCAGTTCGACGATCTGGTTGGCCTAATCGAGCACTTCAGATCCTACCCGATGACGGAGACCTCTGGAGACGTGCTGCGTCTCTTACAACCTGTCAGCGGCACCTGCCTCCGAGCCAAGGATATTGATGAGAAAGTCATGGTAAGTTAATTATGTTTACAATAGTAGAGCGAGCTACAAACTTGACGTATCTGATGAAAAAATCAACATCTCTTATTAGACGTTTTAAGAGACAGTGCAATGCCACAGCCAGTGCATCTGACAGATGATACCAGTAAAATATTTAGCGTTTGGCCTCATGAATAAGATGTCGAAGTTCCAAAACCGGTCTTCGTCCTTATCTCACACTTTTCTAATAAGGAAGGGATGGAAAGGGGATTTATTGTAATACTGTAATAGACGAATTCAAAGAATATTTAATAACATTCCAGGAAATGGATGATATTCAAAAACCGGATAATAAATGTGGATTCGACGGAGAATTTCATTCCTTGAAATTGATAGAAGATATGTTTCTTTTTACTGCAAATGAAGGCATGAAGATGGAAAATATGCACAAAAATCGCTACAGGAACATAATACCTTGTGAGTTGGACAATTTTTTTTATCATATTATATACGTTTTCAAACATGTCTGGCTATTCCACAAACAGACTCTGCTACGAATAAAAAAACTAAAAACCTGTTTTTTCGCATTCAGACGACGAGACACGGGTGGTGTTACGTCGTGGCAGTGATGATTCCAACTGTTCAGATTACATCAACGCCAACTACATCAGATCCTCTCGCCTCAGTGACATCTCTAGCTCTGTACAGTCGTCCACAGAAAGTCTTAACAGCGTACACTGTGAGTTAAAATTCTATATGTAATGTCCAGAAATCTTGTATATCAGAAGTATCGCTAGATGTGTGCTAGATTTGCATTCATCCATTAGATATTACAAATTTTCATTTAACGATAAACTGCCACCTGAAAGAGATTTCAAACCTTCTGAATTACAAGCGTAAGTATTGTGCCATAAAAAAGTAATTATACTCAAATATAATACGAATTCTAAGTGACCAATATGTTTTTGAAGTTTGCACCAAACTTTAATAGATAAAAACTTATTCCAGCACTGATCCTGCATAGAGATTCTCGGGAGTCTCTGCCTCTTGTCTCAAAATCACTCTCCGATGACGCACTTCGGGAGGTGAAAAAGTTCATGAAACTAGACAAAATAAAAGGAAATAAACGTCGAAATAAAGGTAATTTAGCTACTTTATTAACAAATAATCAATTGAACCAACCGATTATTTGACACTCAGGGGTAGAATGATAAGCGAATGACATCACACTCTTCAAAATTAGCCCAACCAAAACCAAATGGATCGCATGTATAGCTCACCTGAAAGTCGGATAATGATTGAACAATTAATTGACAATTTTTATTGATTCCAGTGAAAGACAAAACGTACATAGCAACACAAGGCTGTCTTACAAACACGGTGAATGACTTTTGGCGTATGATCTGGCAAGAGGATGTCAGGGTAATAGCTATGATCACAAACGAAGCTGAAAGGGGAAAGGTAAAATAATCTTATTTATTGCTTCAAATTAGATGATATGATGATTTAACAGTGGTAGAGCCCGCTTTAACATCGTCGCACGAATGGGTCGGCTCGCCCCCAGCAATACCACGACCACACAGAAGACAGACGTGAAGTGGGAGCAATTCCGCGTACAGTCTGATGAGTGTTGTGCCGGAGGCCTAATTTTAGTCCCTTTCCTATCCACCTTTTTCTTAAGAGGAGAGGATGAGAAGGAAAAGTGGTTTTGGCGGCGGAGGAGACGCATGGGATGGGGATAAATCCTCTTTATGTGCGCCTCCTCCGTCCATTAAGAGTAGGTAACACAACTGCATTTCGGCCGCTTGCTCGTTTGCTACCTCATGATATATATAAAAAAAGATGATAATCTATATCTATACTAATATTATAAAGAAGAAAGATTTGTGTTTTTGTATGTATTGAAATAACTCAAAAACTACTAGGCCTATTTCATAAATTCTTGCAACATTAAAAATCTACGTTATCACTTAGTAACGTGCTATATTTTTTACTATTTTTAATTCCACATGGACGAAGTCGCGAGCAACAGTTAGTTTATAAATATCTACATATTTCAAGACCACCATACACGGATATCTTCGACCCGTCGATAGGAGCAGCATGAATCTGCTTGGTTGACGATACATTGTATGGTTTAAACTTAACTGTTTTATTTTTTTATGACCTTAAGATATAAGAATTCTAATTTTGTAATACTCATGTATATTCGCACAAGCGTCTACGATATCTGCATTGTACGTAATAATATAATGGCTTATAGCTTATCCGGAAAGCTAAATATAGCTTCGAGGAATTTTAATGAAACGATTTATGTGTTTACTGTTATATCTTTTCTTTCAACGAGAGTTGGCTACTCAGTGTTTATCATTATTTTTGTTGTGGTTATACAAGTATTTTTACTAATTTGTAATAAGTCCTTATAAAACGTGTTTCCAGAAAAAGTGTGAACGTTACTGGCCACTGTCCGGTCAGAAAGAGATTTACAGCAACCTGCTGGTGAAGTCAATATCCGAGACACATTACGAAGATTATCTTTTGCGTGAATTTGATATCAGCGACAAGAATACGTACAGAACTATTTACCAATACCAATTCACTGTAAGTATACCTGAATTTGCCCTTTTTGGTGCTTTTATTTCTTGCTGATATTCATAAATTAATAGAATGCTTACGCATTACATTTTTCTATATGTTTGTTCCGATTAAACTCTGTTACTATTGGACCTACATGAATCTTCAACTAAAGCAAGTTATGACGGTAGCTAAGGCTTTTCACTATATCAGTTTCATGTTTAAATATGATAAACTAGCTGTTCCCATGCGACTTCATCCGCATGAAATTATAAAAAAATCATTTGATTGTTTACATTTGTCAAATTCTCAATCGCAAATGTCAAAATGACATGACATGACATGACAAACCTTAGCAATCTTTCTTTCTTGACGTTAGCAGCAACTTATGGTCTCTTTTCCACATTAGGGTTTTTATCCAAAATATTTACCCCCTAAGTTTAATGGCGTGAAGATATATAGCCTAAAGCATGACGTAAGTGTAGGGCTTTTTATTAAAAAAGGAATTATTCAAAAATATGCTGTAATTGCTGACATCTTAGGCAAAAAAGAAGTGTGTGTTTACGCTTTATTATAATAGTATAGTATAGATAAGTATAGATGATTTTCACCTTAAAACTTTTATTTTTCAAAGGCATGGCCCGATCACAGTATACCTGCAGAACCGGACGGAGTACTGGCATTTATAGACGATATCAACAGAAGGATGCGTCAGAATATGGAAGAGGAAGGTGCTCCCGAACAGGTTAATGGTTATATTTTATTATACACTATTTGGAAATTAAGTTTATAAAAGAATATTTCAGATTTCTACCACTGATAAAGTGTCCAGATGGGGTGATTACTAATTCCATTCATTAAACGAAAATATACAATTTTTGACATTAATCGACATATAACAAAAAAAAATATGTTATAACTATGTTAGGAATTTTATTTAGATATTTTGAAAATAACAACCCAAAGTAGTTTCTAAGAGAGAAGGTAAAAGCCAGAGTGTATATGACGATATTTTTTGTTAATCCTTCAGAATGTGCTGTGCGTCCATTGTTCAGCTGGGGTCGGCAGGACTGGTACATTTATTGTTCTCGACATGCTCATCGACAAGATTAAAATATCCGGTGAGCTATATATCTGTACATCACCCACGGTGGGTTTACACTGCCGTAATACAAAAACAAAAATGTAATAAAAAGCCACATTGTTTTATTTTTTAAAAGGGAATGACTGGAATGACAATGTTTTTATACAAGTATTTCGGCAGTGGAATCCTAGGCTAATATTGCACTTTTGTTAGATAACTAATAATAATGACAGCATTATTATTTAACCATTTGTGTCACAACTGCATATGTTTAGCGATTTCTGTTTTTATTGCGAATGGGCTATGCTATTAGTATTTCCATGTGAGCATTGCGACGTTTACTATTATTGTTTTTTTGATAAATTTACAAGAAAAAGGATTTTATTGGATACTTAAGTACTTTAAACATGGGTGTCGCGAAGGGGGGGGGGGGAAGGTCAGTTACACCTATAATGCAAAACACTCAGATGCTTACAATCCCTATAGAGCTATTTACTCGTAGATAACTCAAAAACTCCTGTCTTTCAGTAAATTCGGATCATATGTCGATAAACATTCATATTGGAATAAAAAAAATGAATTTATGCTACTAGACACCTTCCAGAACCTAGCCACGCACTAAATTTTGTAGCTTGCTGTTGCCTCCTGACGTGGTCTTTGTAACCGTGAGTTTCCACCGTACTAATTCTAACTACCAAAGTACATTTACAAAAACGTAATTGACATCCCTCTTTTTAAAAAAAACTGAGATAGCGATATGTCTCGCCAGTGGAAACTAACGGTTATGGTGCAGGAACGTACAAACGGAGCAACTTTTCCTTACCCAATCTGTTTCTATGGATTGTATCTTTGCAATATATTTGGCTGTGTGTAGATTTCCTGAGCGCATAAATTGTTTGTTATTTAATCTTTGCAATTTAGGAGCATGAACAGCTGAGACCCCGCTTTTACTATTTCTTTTGTTTTTTTCTTCCTTATGTGCATTGTTTTTTTGGTAATAAATATTTTTTATTCAGAATCAATCCACGTATATTATTGAAGAGTTAATACAGTATAGTAATTTCTTAATATTAATTAGAACATATTCTATATTTCCGTAGGCCACAACTGTGACATAGACGTTCACAACACAGTAAAACTGGTCCGAACGCAGCGAAGAGGGTTGGTGCAGAACAAATCTCAATACAGATTCATATATCTAGCACTCAAGAGTTACATCGAAAACAATAGTCTACAATCACGTAAAAAGGTTTGTATTAAACCATAATACATCATAAACTATGTATTATAATCAAGAATATAAATTACTTCTGTGGAAAAAAAACAGTTCCATACTCTTCCGCAATGCGGCAAGGACGTTGTTACGCCTGATCAGTGTATACATATATTGTAGTGCTAGAGCGTTGTATCACTAGTACAAATATATCGCCAAACTCCTCATTCACTTTAAAATAGCTGAGACAGAAAAAAAAATTAACACAGTGAAACTCCACTATTAGCGAAAACTTCAACAAGACCAGGGGTGTCCAATTTGAGATCTAAGACTTTCCACTGATACCCTGGGTGGCTTAATCCATTACTAGCTGTTCCCATGCGGCTTCATCCGCATGAAATTATAAAAATGTTATTGTTCACAATGGTCAAATTCTCAATTGCAAATGTCAAAATACAAATTACCGTACCATGGCAATTTCGCTTCCTTGATGTTGGCAGCTTGTACTGTATGGTCTCTTTCCCACATCAAGGTTTTTTCCAATTTATTTACCTCCTAAGTTTAATAACGTGAAAATATATAGCCTAAAGCGTAACGTAAGTGTAGGGCTTTCTATTAAAGAAAGAATTATACAAAAATATGCTGTAATTGCAGAGATCCTACGCCACAAAGTAGTGTGTGTTTACGCTTTATTATAATAGTATAGATTCTTTAAATCTCGAAACAAAAATAGTTCAGGATACAGTTATGTACTGCTTATGCAGTCTACTTATTTATATCTATAAGGCTAATAGTTGCCATAGACCACACCTGCTATATACATTCCCTGCTGAATATCTTGCTATTTATTTACGAATCAACCCTAATACCTAATGAACTTTTAAAATATAAATTTATCACAAAAGTACATTATTTAATTGTAGCTTTTATTTATACAATGTTACTGTGTTATTTCAAAAAATGTTGAATGTTACTACAAAACATTTTATTTTCTTAAGATAATCGTTATTAGTAACAGTGCCATCTATTGGCGAAGTGCGGAGTCTTATTCTTATAGAAATATTTACACCCGTAACTTAAACGGGATGAGCAATCCAAAATGGATATATTGATTTGATGACATACTAGAGAGTGATAGTATGAGTAGAGATCGTCAAGTTGTACACATAATATGAAACCAGAGGGTTTCTGTATTATTTAAAAGGTATAACCAACTCCTAAAACACAATCCTAGTTCAAGTTACAGAGCCCTACATGTGTTTGAAAAAAAAATGGCCTAATATTTTTCTATATACGTCTTGTACCATATGGCTTCATTGGTAGGATACGACAGAGGTCATTGAACCCCATAGAGCTAATATTCCACGTCTCAAATAACACCCTGTATATGTAGTTTGCTTTAGTTCTAACGCATGTATTCCAGCTAGTTTTAAATACAAATATTTCAACTCCATCACAAACTGTCTAGTATAAAATGTTTAGTAGAACTTTCATTGATTTTCAAGAAACATTCGTGCGTTACTCCAGTTTTGTGGTTTCACCCCACTCGTCCCCTCTGTCCGCCCCTAGTTGTAACATTTAGGCGCGATCGAAGCTTTTGCCGCAAATGCGGGGTGCGGCTTCATATTCTACACTTATATACTAATTTTTTACATTTTTACTTTTATTACCAAAATATTCACTGTCTGCTAAAAATATAAAACGATTATTGAAATCCATACTATGATATTGGATGCACACATACATTTTCGTAGTTATTTTAAAAACATTATAATATCATTATAAATACCATCACATAAAAATATTCTACAGTCATCTATACATACGAAATATTCTTGTACCTATAATTTCCATTTAAATGATGTAGTAAAAGTAATAAAATAAAAAATAGTTTATTTGACTTACCCTATTATTCTGGAGTACTATGTAACTATGTAATTTACTGCATAACATTTGAAAACGATAACTATTTTTTTTCTTTTTTTTTTATCACCACACTTTTATTAAGCGCACACATTGTAAACTGCATCACGTAACTTTTAAATTCAATAATTTATCACGACACTTTTCCACTTGTATAACCGAACTTTTTAATAAATTTCTAAACATCGCAATAGCGCGGAATTCTAAATGCACTTTCATTTTATTTTAGAGGGCCAGTGTTCGGCAACCCCAGTGACCTACTTTATCGAGCATTCGGCTAAGACTGCGAGCATCATCAAATGCGGGCGTAGGAACGATGCCTACAATTCTATACTGTAATCCCCTTAAGGTCGTCTATACATCCCTTATTTACCGCTAGGGACAAACGTCACCATTTTAACCTACTTAAACAGCGGAAGAACCATAAATAAAAGCCCCCTCTATAACCTTTTCACACAGGGGCTTTATAAATTTGTAAAAAACGACATTTTCTTATTCACATTTTTAATCATATTACAACCGGTTTACAGTCGCACATACACATATTATTTATTAACAATTTCCTAAAATAAACTAAAACAATAAAAATAGTATCAAAACCTTGTCCCAATTTTCACATTTTCACGCTTTCAACTATAACATTCTTTTGTTTATTTATTTTTCCTCTAGAGCGCGCGGTGTCGTATCATTGGCCAGTTCGATCTCCTTGGTAGCGTACAACTCCCGTGCTACCAAACAGGTCCGATGAACGTTATACTCGTACATTGAGATTGAAATATTCACAAATCAGCAATGACGTAGGTAATTAATCTGTTTCCCGAACAGTTTGGTAAAAAGGATAATAAAGCTCTCTGGGCGTCATCAGAGGGGTGGTCAGCTGCACCGCCAACCAACATCCAAGAGAAAAATGTGAAATAGGTCTTTAAAAAAAACTACTATTATAGTAGCTAAATATATTAATAGCAGCTGAGACCCACTAGACCTAGCGTTGTTAGTGAGCTGGCGTAGCCTGTCATTCTTGAAAAAGATGCAATCAGTGTTTTTGACAAATTTTACAGATGGAAGATTCCACTGCCTAAACACTTGTAATAACATATTGTTCTCTTTGCCTTTCTCAAATAAAAGGGATGGCTATATTACGTAAACCAATAAAATATATTCAAAAACATGCGATGCGATGTACGAAAACGTCTATTTCATATTACCATATTATTCAATAATCAATAAATGTAAAATAATAAATATATACTCGTATCATATTATCCAATATTTCATATGAGCCAAACAGATTGTGTACTCATTATAAAAAAAATCTTACCTTTTCATTAATTACCAGTTTTATCATAGAGGTCGCTGTTATGAAAAATGTATTACATATATACTTGCTTTTGCCCGCGACTTCGTCTGCGCGGAATTAAAAAAGCTTGGTTAATTATGTGTGTTCTCTGTGCCAAATTTCATAGAGATCCGTGAAGTCGTTCTAGAGATGTATTAACAAACATACAAACATCAAAACAATTTATAATATTATTATAGTTAGATATATTTTAAACAGTGTATTACAGTATAACGTTATATTACCCAATGTATGAACTTATATTTATATGTTTTAGAAATACTTTTATTACAAATATTTACCGACTGAGGAAGACACATTGTATATTTAAGTTTCCTTTGGACCAAATAATACTTAATGCTGAACAATATTCTGGCCTAGTTAGTTGTCTCAATTGGGCACCAGAGGGCATTCTGAATGATGACGATGGGATGGATTTGTACTGAAAAAGTTACTTCATCATCATCATCACCGTGTTCCTACTTCTTAATGTGATTGTAGTCCGTTTGTCATGTGTGTAACTTGTCATATTTTTCATTTCAGATCTACAAGAGCGAAGCGTAACCGACGAACACCAAATTCTGGACCAAAGTGCACAATATTTAATAATTAATATTATATTGAGAGTGTAAAGTTATTATACGAGTATATTTATTAGAATTTATTTAAAAGATAGCGCATTTGCTGTCGAACTCAAAAATCGATTTAGAACCATTCTTTTTAATTAATATAAACTTAAAATACGATAGTTGTTAGTGTCGTTGGTAATTACTTCTTATTTGTCTATCCATTCGAAGTAATAATAATCTTCGGATTTAAGATCGATTATTGGGTTCGGCCGAGATGATACTGTAATGTTTAACCAAAACATATCGCTGTAAGTTTGCTTATAATTTTAAAATTATACCAGTTAGAGAAATAAAACCGTATTTCATTAATCAGAATCAGAAAATATTATGCTCGCTCTACAAAAGATAACACTAAACACCACACATGCATCAAAAATAGCTTTTTTAATTCATTTCTTTAAAACTATATTTCGCTCATCTTTTATAATAGTTTGTTGTGTTTGGCAATTGTGAGGCGTTAGTGAGGCAATTGAAATTATTTCGATGACAGTCTCTTTTCGTAATGGTTATTTATTTTTGTTGATAACAGTTCATATCTTGCTGCAGGTGCTTATGATCTCTAGCTAATGGCTTTGTTATTGTTAATGTAATGTATTTTGGTCCTTATCACTGAGTGACGATTCGATTGTTTATTGGCTTTGTTTTGATAATTACTGAATGACCTGCAGGTGCGAGTTGTTTGTTGTGAACGCAATGCGCTCAAGACTTGCAAATGTATTTTTATTATCTTTTTATGGCGACTATTGTTTATTTGTAGTGCACGATTAGCTTTAAATGCTTGTGTTTTTTTTAGTTTAATTTATTTATGTCTAGTGTATTTGTTCTATAATATATATTTTTTGTTATGACTTAGTTCTTGCAAAAACCACAATACATAATTCGTACGTATACATACATATAAAAATAGTAATTTAAAATTATTACGTAGGATGGGTAAAAACAAATTTTATATTAATAAGAAAGTGGAGCGCCATTGCACTATCTAACCGTCGATTTTCAGACAAAGCTTCTATAAATAAAGACATATTTTTCTCATCTTATAACAAAATGAAAAGCTATGTATACATTAGTCATTTTTGTCTCGATAGCTTGTGCCTTTAACTTCAGCATCAGTATTACATGAAATTTTTATTGATGCTGAAGTAATATGAAGAAAAATTTACTAATTGGATGCAAATATTAAAACATTTAGGATCAAAACGTACAATTTAATAAAACATTGCGAGAATATGCTGTTAGATATAAAACGTACTATTAAATGAATAAAGTAATATTTGCTCACTTTATCAATAGCACAATAACACTCTTAATGTTACCTACATAGTTTCCACTACAACTATAAATTTGTATAAACAAAAATATGTAGCAATTACAAATAATTAGCGAATAAATCTATCAACGGAAACTGTGGGTACAAAGTACGAGTGTAAGAATGAATTAACATAACTGGGAAGAAAGCGAACCGCACGCTTCCAAAATTTTAAGTCATGTAGTTCCTCTGGTGCTGCGGATGTCCATGGACGTCGTTGTTTACCTCGGTGTTCCCGCCGCCCGATTGGCCCGTTTTATTATAAAAAAAATGTCATGGCAGAAACTGAGTCAACCATCACTATTCTTTGAAGTAATGTCAAAAACACAAATAGTTAAGGTGATAACCCAACTCTAGTAGACGGCACTTAAGAAATGACTGGATGCAGACATTTTCTATTTCATATTTTCTTTATTTAAATTTACATCCTCAAAATTAAATTTGCAAGAATTGAAGCAGTGACTGTTGAAGTTGACATAAAAACTATTTTACGGAAAAAAAAAAAACATACAATTGTAGTAGTAACTATTATTTTTTCACGTTAATAGTTAATAGTAAATAATAGTTAATAGTAAAATGTAATGTCAAGTCGTGACGTTATGAAGTAAGATAAATAAATAGTATTAAACTCTGCTATCAATATTTAATTAGATTAGTGACTACCACTTAGGGTCCTTCAAGAAGCGAGCATATCACCTTCTCAATCCGGCATCGCATCTGCAGTTCCTCTGGCATTGTAGATGTCCGTGGGCGTGGATGATCACCTCGTTGTTCCCGCTCCCTGCCATCTTCTATTTTAATAAAGAACTCTCCTTCATCCATCCATCACATTCTATCACGTGTGAAGTCAATTTAACAACAAATATTACACCTTTTGGAAGATCTTGATAGATCAAGTGAAGGGAATTTAAATTCTTTAAAATTATCTTAAAATAATCATTCTTAACCTTTAAATCTCTTCAACAAAATCCAATACGATAATTAACTATAGAGAAAGACATCAAATAGTGTCGTAAAATATCTTTTTAACTTCAATAGCTTTGTTTTTAATTGTGATGGTTCCATTTTAAATATAAAATTTCGAATTTAGCGCTCAAAATACTGAGTAGTTTCTGATTGGTAAGCGAAGAACGCAAGTGCTTCTAAAACATCGTTCATTGGCAAGAAAATTGTAGATGCCGATCAATAACCTCTACGCCAATCCTGAGGGTTATCAATGCTGCCAACATAATCTTTAACCTTAGTGCGCATGTGAGATATTTGACCTCTCCGTATTGATCGACCGCTCTCCGCGCCCCTGGTGTTAATTTTAGAATACAAGGCTTCAACTGAAGTTTAATATTTTAAAACATAGATGGCGTTATGAGTCGGGAACGGCACCTAAATGCATAAAATTTAATTAAAAATAATTAAAAATTGGTCAAATTGAAGTCATATCAAAACCGGATGTGTCTAAAAACAATAACAGTAAGAAACACAAGGTTAGTAGGCAATTAGGTATTTTAGGTAAAAAAACAAATAAAAACAACATCTAATGTGAATTTTGAAGTAATTATGTCTGCAATTACATGCAACAACATTTCTACTAGCCTAAACAAAAATATTTTAAGTTTAAATAAGTTTGAGCCGAAAGCTAACATGCTGTAGTAGAGAGGCACTTAGCAATTGTCACTTATTTGAAATCATTCATTAGTTATCTCAAAATCATTTAATTTTTACCTCAGTTTTAAAAGTTCATTTTACATTATATTATTTCGTTTCAGTACCAAAGTAATCTTTTCAATAAATGTAAATGCATTTCATAAAATTGAATCGAAATGGGTTTTAATTCTCGGAAACGTAAGCATCAAAGCTTTATTAAACATTTCGATATACTATTTCAAATTAATTTTCAACTGCAGTTGAGTAATGAGATTCGTGAAAGGGGGTTAAAGGGTGGTAAAAGGGTGGTAGCAGGGTGTTTGTGAGCTACGTCCACTACCCGGAATTCAGGAAAACCACACCTTTATAGCAACTGCCTCGGTCATATCGCAATTGCGTATTTAACTGCACTGCGGTAACCCGATTTTGATTTCCGAGAAGCCTGGAAATCGCATCAATTCACGGCACAATAGATACTTGTATTACTCGAGTTATCATTTAATAAATGTCAAGTAATGTAGATACCATCATTGATAATGGTGATCCGGCTATGACTAACCAGATTCTAGACCCCCCTAGATATCATCACCGAAATACAAAAAACGTCACCAAACTCATAATCTATCCTGATAGGACAAAAGTAGTTCGAAAACAAAAACAACGGTCCCTTTATTGATCACACTGGTGTCTCAAACTTAACGTATAATTTTGCCTTAGGTACTGGCTTTGTCTTAGTTCCACGCAAAATATCCAGCGTCCAGGGACGCTATTCAATATATCACTTCTAAACCTCTAAAGGGACTATGATAATTGTTACATTAAAGAATCACATATGTCATATTTTCACATAATTATACTGCTATACAAAGCGAAATACACAATTAGTCGATTACGTCATTTTGAACGAAGCGTATACTTAAAACAAAAATATGATAACCAACTTAACTAAGTAATATTCAATACAAAAGGTATATAATCTCGACCAATACTAATTATACTTCCAGCCAGCCATATATGAATATTACCTTATTTATAAAACGAAAATACAAGGGTGTATTTTTGAAAACGTACATTTTTGATGTCTCGCTGTGAATAACACATAAAACCTAAGTCGATTTTGATCATTTCTTTTTATATATTATATGTACATAGTTAATTATGGGGTACATATTTCAGATCAATTTATTGTGTTTTATAAGTATAAGCCATTTTATAAAAAAATAGTTCTCAAAACCTCATTACCGTTCGTGTCCTTTTTCCCAATTTTCAACCATTGTTCAGTGCACATACAACCTCTTTGGCTGACAAGAAGTACGAATACAGCCAAAGAGGTTGCATACTGGCCACCAAGATTTTTGCGTGGTTTCTTATTAAAACGAAATACGAAAAGGAAAGAAAAGTATGCGCATTACAGTCGAGATGTGATCGACATAGTTTTCAGTTATTGATTGTAAATAGTTATGTAAATAAGTTTAAATAAAGTTGTTTGGTTTAAGAATTTTTTTTTGTATTTTTGGCTGCCGCGCTGTCGGTAACAAATTAAACATGATCGAATCGAGCCGGATTAGTGAAGTATCGGTAAGATCGAAGATCTCTCACCGGATTTGTTGAATTGAAGAAATATTAGCCAATTGTTGTGGTAGCTTTACAAGGGTATGTTTATCTGATTCAATTAAACCGAGAGCCGGCAGTCGGCAGCCAAAAAGTTTATAAGGTGCATAATGCCATTAAAGTTGGGCGTTAGGAGCACACAAAAGAAGAAGACTGCTGCATCATGTTAGTAGCATCAGCGTGGCGATGGCGAACTACAATGGCCAGCGCAGCGGAGTTAAGCAGGGAAAAAAATTATCTTTACCATTTGTTTAATTTCTCATTACCGTTTGCACAATAATTTCAGATCGTATATATATCTACGTAATAACGGCTTATTTTTTGGACTCACACATTTTTGTATGTGTATGCTATTAACTTTGCTTTGAATATCTAAAGAAGAGTTTTGTAAGTAGTATTTTCTCATTCTTTAAAATTGTCTAATATGTTCACTTTTTTTTTTAGAAATAATAATACACCCACCACCACCCATGGCCCCACCGACCCTCGGGTCATACCGGCCGAATCCCGGGAGGGGCGCGCGGTTTGGCCGCTTTCGGCTCCGCATATGTTTACTTGTGAATATTTACCCACAGCTACATGCTATTCGTTGAATCATAAATAACAATGCATTCAAATTAATGAACGAAAATGTATCGTCCGCCGACGCGCCTGAATTTCTTATACGATCACTTCCCGAATTGTAAGTCTGAGTTTCCACGTGTAATAGATTCAAAATAGATTTTTTTGTTATCTTGTCAACTAAAATTTTATGAGAATACGGGACTGATCAAATATCAGCAAAGACATCGTATGATACCTCTTAAAACAATAAAACGTGGAAAGACTACAAATTGAAACCTAGCTTCTATTTTTAAAAATACGAATTACGCCACTATTTCTAAAGACACTCACGTAAACTAACTTAATTTTGTTGAAATTGAGTTTTCACCTTCAGAGGGTTTTAAAGTCCCTATCAGCATTTAAACATTTCTATAGTATTTATTTAAGAGTCCGAAAATGTTGTAACAAATAAATTAAACTTTTCATATGAAAATATCAGACACCTGTTCTCATAGTTTAATACTTTAATGAAAAACACGTTTAGTGTAAATAATAGTTTATTTTTGAGGTACTTTTAGATGAACTTAGGCTTCGCGCTGCCTAGTCTTTCAAAAATATCTAGTAGCCGACGGCAAACTTAGTAAACTTAGTACATAACTTCGTAACTTGGGCTTGTATTATATTACTAAATGTATTTTTTTCTGTTTACAATGCCAAAACTATAAAAAATATGAAACAAAAAATTATACCAATTATATGTCCTCAAGATTTCGGTTTCAGTAGCTTTAAGATAATATTAAAAGCTTTTATTTAACTTGCGATGTATGTTTCATCATCAGCCTTTATCTGCCCACTGTTGGAATAAGCCCTTCCCCAATGAACACCTTTTACAGAATGCTGTCCTCCAACTTCCCAATGTACTCGTATGTTTGTTTATGTAGAATTTTGCAACTCAATTTTGTAGTATATATCTTACTAATCTTACTTCTTACTAATATTATAAATGCAAAAGTTTAGATGGATGGATGGATGGATGGATGTTTGTTAGCGTTTGTAGCCTAAACGGCTGAACGGATCTCCATGAAATTTGGCACAGGTTTAGAGCATAGTCTGGAAGAACACATAGGATACTCTTTATCTCGGGAATAGTTACGGTTCCCGTGGGATTCATTAATTTAGTTTTTTAATGTTTACTCGATCATTCTGCAACGGTTCAACATATCTTATTGAAATTTGGCACAGATATAAAACAAAGTCTGGAGTACACATGGGATAAGGTTCATCCCCGAGAAATGTCCGGTTCCCGAGGGATACGTAGGTTTTTGTTATTTATATAGTTCGTATGTTTTCTAATACCACGCGGACGAAGTCGCGGGCAACAGCTCGTCATATATATTTTTTTAATAAAAACGGCACATTTAAAATACGTCATCCGCATAAAACAGCAAAAAGATTCCATTCATTCTTAGGGCTTTAGGATAAGGACGTAAAGCTGTTGACAACTTCAGTGCAAATTTACTAGGAACGCAGAATATATCAGGAGATATAAAGTGTAATCTTTATTACTGTAGCTAAATTTAGATTACTCTTAGAACCAGTGCATACTTGCATTAATTTTAATAGTGTTCTTTTTTATCTCCAAATTAAATGTATATAGTAATAAATAAACACAATGAAATAAAAATATATTCTGAACAAAAGTGAAAAAGGAAAATTGAAAACAGAGTCCTCTATATGAAATCCAGGACACTTCTTGGTTTAATAACTAAATGACGTCTCAGTTGAAAGAATGTTGTTGACAACTTCGGTGCAAATATACTAGGAACGCAGAATATAACAGGAGATATAAATTTTAAAATTACTCTCAGAACTCGTTCATACTTCAACTAATTATAACTGTGATATAAAATTATCTCTTACTAGCTTCCGCCCGCGACTACGTCCGCGTGGTATTAATAAAAACAAAAGAAAGAAGCCTATGTGTTCTTCCAGACTATCCTTTACATCTATGCCAAATTTCATACAGATCCGTTCAGCCTTTTAGGCTACAAACTCTAACAAACATCCATCCATCCATGCAAACTTCCATATTTATAATATTAGTAAGAAGTAAGAAGTAGGATTTTAAGAAGTATCGATATATTCTTAAAATTTTACTCACTCTATTTATAATAGATGTTGCCCACGACTTCGTCCGCGTGGAGTTCAGAAGTTCAAAACTTACGTTCGTCCCTTTTTTTCAACCTATTACCTTAAGTACTAACTTAGTAACAATCTACGTAATATCAGAAATCTACTGATGCAAGATTCCAAATTTCTAAGCCCGGTAGTTTGTGCGCTGATTTTTCGGTTACCCTTATTGTTTGTGTTCGCGATATCTTCTAAAGTATTAGTCCAATTTAAATACTGCAAAGAACAATTTTATTCTACACTAAATTCTTCTGATAAAAAACGCATTTATTTGAATAAGGATCAATATTGAAACCAATAAAAGAACGCCGCAAACAGCGTGCGGTATTTAATTCATTTTGTAAACAAAAAAGTGGTTGTAATTGTAAGAAAACCGTTAAAGATAGATATATGCTATCACGAACTTTTCTGTAGAACTTTTTGAGATCTACAATTCTTTCATACATCATTTTTATATACCTCTAGCTGTTTAGGCAGCGTAAGCCGAGAAAAGTTAAAGTTTAGTGAATTTTTAACGCCGGCGTCCAGAAACACGCTGTTTACTAATAGTTCCTAAACATTAGTAATAATAGAATATAGCCTATGTTTCTCACAGATAAATTACCTTTCTGATGGTGAAATTTTTTTTAAAATCGGCCCAGTAGTTTTTGAGTAATTTCAATACATACAAAAATACAAATCTTTCCTCTTTATAATATTAGTATAGATATAAGATATAGATTATATTAAATGTATTTTTAGACACACAATGGGATGAAAAATGTAAAAATAACATTTACATAAAAATATCTTAAGTGAAGGAAACTTTCATGAAACTTGAAAACCTCTACGATGTAGTAGAATTCAATATTTCGCTACAGAAATACTAGGAGCCGAGAAACTTAAAGAGGTAAGGAGTGACGTGACACGTGTTGTACGTAGTAAACAAGACGTTGTTCCATCGCATCATATCGTATATCATACTCGTATACTCGTATATGTATAACCATATCATATATCATGTACATATTATAAATGCGAAAGTTACGATAGATGGTTGGGTGTTTGTTAGTGTTTGTAGCCTAAACGGCTGAACGGATCTCGATGGAATTTGGCATAGACGTAGAGGATAGTCTGGAAGAACACATAGGCTACTTTTTATCCCGGAAATAGTTACGGTTCCCGTGGGATTCATTAGTTTAGTTTTTTAATGTTTACTCGATCATTCTGCAACGGTTCAACATATCTTATTGAAATTTGGCACAGATATAAAACAAATTCTGGAGTACACACGGGATAAGGTTCATCCCCGAAAATGTCCGGTTCCCGAGGGATACGTAGCTTTTTGTTATTTACATAGTTCGTATGTTTTCTAATACTACGTGGACGAAGTCGCGGGCAACAGCTAGTCTTATATATATCACGCAACAATGCAATATTTTGATGATATAGTGCTGACCTGATGATGCAGCTGGAAGGTGGCCACTGGAACTTGGCAAAGATACGTCACAATCTCATCGAATTTGAGCTTATTTGATTCGTCTTTGACGTCTTAGACTTTGCAGACCTTTGATGAAGTAATTTGGTGAAGGTTAACATCGTGATGCAACCTCGATTTGCTAAGTAAATCGCACTGACAAAGATCACATGAGAGATAAAATATATGATTTTTTTTTTACTTTACTGTTTTTCGTCTAATCATAATATCGCTAGTAAGTTTAAAACATGATGTTGTTTACTATTTTACGGTAGCAAACACATTTTTAAATAACCCACACCTCCCCCCTGTCCCGCTTTCTATCGCAACTGTTCATTGGCATCATTCAGTCATGTAGCTAGTTTCAGACAGAGCGCTTGTCTCAATCGTAAGCAAAAGTTTACGCATCGTATAAAATATCTGTCTTATGGCACTGATTTGTAAAAATAATATTGAATGGAAAAAAAGCAAAGTAAAGTCATGCCTATTGTGTTCTCTGCCCATTGATTGACAGATTTTATGTATATTTTTAAGCTTTTCACATCTGAGATCACTTTATCGAGGGCCAGAGTCACATTGCCACCGGACAAGGGGTCCAATTCTCTTTTTGTTGTCTCGACAATCACAGATTCATGTCTCATTTCCACTGATGGATGCAAATTGGGAGAGGATGTAAAGTAAAAGGATAATTCCCTTTCTCATTGAAATGTCCACTCCAGTTGTCTTGGAAACGCCATGGAGACAATATCGCGACAAGAAGTTCAGGCGAATCTTTAGGAGATTGGGCGGCTCGACTAAGAGGTCTTGCAAGTTATTGCGACTTCGGTACAACTCTGGTAACGACTTTAAGAGAACATTGAGTCCTCGGCGTGGGCTCGAGGCCCGAACGTGGCAAGCTGTTTGAGCAGAGCTCGAACACATTGATGTTCACACGGGCTATTGAACTAGCGGAGCAGGCTGGTTGCGCGAGGCAAGTGAAGCTAAGGTGCAGCAGCGAACGATGCTCACCATAGAGGTGCCGTTATAGTAACAGGTCGGCGCTGAGCTGGTGCGCCGTAGGCATCCGGCGATACACCACGCCATGAATGCGAAGGGACTTGGCACGCTGCGCGGTGTGCGGGACGAAAAATCACAATAGCGATAAGTGTCGATATAGAAAGTTCACTTGTCATTAACCGAGCTGTCCATTCGTGTAGCTGCTGCCGTGTTTACTGCTAAAAACTTAGAAGTTTTTCTACTATGGATGCCTACAACCATCCAAAACTCTTCAACTTCAATGGTAACAAGACATAAAAGTTAAAAGTCAGTGTGAAAACGTGTAAATATTAAAACAGTACTTGTAATTACGGCGTTAATCCACGAAAGCTTATATTAACACGTTCACTGCGTAACAGGCCGATAGCGGCCTGCCGCGGTACTTGAGCTAGTGTGGACGAAAAAAACTATGTCCCTCTCGCTTTTATTGACCTACCACGCACTGACGGTGAAAAACATACGCGAGTGCGGCAGTGGGCCTATTTCGGCCCGCCCTCCCAACAGGCAGCTGGCGACCCGATACCGTACAGAGCGATTTCAACTTTTTAAAGTGCAATTTGCAATAATGTAATTAATGACCAACCACTTATTACATAGCTGTAAAAAAACAACGTTCATTTCTGGGCGTCAAGGGCGATAAAACTTGTTTTACATCATTGTGATATATGTACGAGTAAGTAAAATATGCTAAAACGATTAAGACATACATAACAACAGATTATGATATTTAATGAATGTTTAGTGTCGGAACAATGTTAGACTTTTTATACACAGTCCTCGCCTCGGCCAGGATCTGATGCGTCTCCAGAAAACTACACCTAGCGTGATCATTCCAAGCAAATACTTATCAGTTCACAACTTTAAAGTCAACAAATTATCCTTCGTTTTGTTTACGACTTTCTGGTAAACAACATTAGTTCAGAGCTTCAGAGTGAAAGGCAGAGATTGCTTCCATTTCGAGCAGACTTGGCACAACTCCCTCGCGTCTTCCAGTCATCAGTTTTGGGTTCTTTTATGACTATTTCCTTTTGTTTAAAAAGTAGTTTTAAGTCATTAGTGAGATTGTAAAATATCAAAAGTTTAATTTTACGGTGACATATTTACCCCCACCTATCCTCTAGTCCCCTTCCATCTTTCTATGGCTGTCGCACTCGCACAGTTCATCCTCAGTCGTGTTTCAACTCTCAGAGAGAACGTTTGTACAACTTGTAATAATGATACTTTTACGCAAGTTATAAAATACATTTTCCTAGATGGGAACTGTGAACCAGGAGGAAACTTCTTATTCTTACCAAATGCGAAAGCATCTTATCGATAAATGTTTACCGTCAGCTAAATCCAGAACTGCTGAACAACGGATGTTGATGATGTAGCACAGAGCTATATAACAAGAGAGACGCTATTTTTAACTGTGAAGATATACTTTTCGGATGTGATAGAGTACCGTTTATCTTTCGCATACCAAGAAACTTACAATTGTAATACACAAGAACCTTTAAAAAAACAGCAAAAGACGCAAAGAGCGAAAGAATCTAGGAAAAGAGAGATGTAGAAATGAGCATTGAGATTTTGATAATCACGGCTTAAACACTATAATCATATGAATAATCTCTTGTTTCTTCAGGATTTGGCTAAAACGTTATATATGTCATTAACATGTAACCTGTAGATAGATATGTCTCAAGTTTACCAAAGGTGTAATCCGCGGCAGCATTATTTGCTACACGAATGGATATCTTGACCACAACATCATGACCACGCAGAAGACAGACGTAACGTGGATGATTTTCCACGTTTGATTTGATAAGTGTGATGATAGAGATCAATTCTACTCCCCTTCTTCTACTAAAGAAAAGATGGAAAGGGTCACAGTATTAAGTGGGGAAGAGAATGTATTGGAAATAATATCCTTTGTATGAGAAATAGGCAACATATCCCCACATCTTTTAACATATTGCTGATACGTTAGTAAAGTAAAAGCCATCAAGGCCCTGATCAGAACCTCAGAAAAGATTGCTCTTTGAAATAAGTTACATAGAGGTTTAATAGGTAAAATACGATTTTTGGGTCCTTTCACCTTAAATTCTAGTAAACGAGAACACCTACCATATGTTGGTTTTTGGTTGGTAAGGTATACAAATCAAAGGGACCGAACGTCTGGCAAGACCAGAGGATCAGGCCAGTTAGTCGAGTTATCAGGCTTAGAGTCGAGTCAGTCATTAGCGATTCGAATCGCTTTCCGTTGTATGCGGTCAAATGGGAGTATTGAGATGCTCCTGCCCATAGATACGAGCAGTATTTCATGTGGGGCTGAACTTACGCCTTATATAGCTGCAGGCGGTAGCGCGGCTGTAAATACTGCTTCGTTGAGCTGAGCATCATTAGCTCTTGAAGTCGTCCGGCATCGCACAAGTCGGTCAAAGGCTGTCCGCAGAATTACGCCGTGTTCTTCGTATCTTGATGCTATAAAATTTGATCGCTGTGTGGCGCATCTCAGGCGCTACTAAGTCGCTAAAGCCAAACTGTTTCTAATGAGAAGTACTTAATCGCACCACCAATATTATTTTGGTTAAAATTATGATAGAAACTGAGCACTTTCTAAAGATTAAAAGCAGTGATTAATCTAAACTAACATTATAAAGATGAAAGATTTCTATTTTTGGATGTATCGAAACAACTCTAAAAGTACCAGGCAGGTTTCAAAAATTCTTTCACCATTAAAAGCTACGTTTTCACTGAGTAGCAGAAGTTATATTTTTTACTATTTTTTTTAATTCCACGCTGACGAAGTTAATTTAGCAACAGCTAGTATTTTACATAGATATAAAATGCATTGAACTAAACTAACGGTTTTGACAAACTGATAATTTAAAAGCTATCGATTTGGTATTGCACCCTGACAAGGTGGCGATTCTATTGTTAAGTTAACTTTGTCGAGAAGAGTTGGGTATCATTCCATTTTTACATGAAGTTATATAGAGATGAAGTCCCTTTAGTTTCTCGTTTTTTTTTTCTTTTTTATGCTTCATTACCTAAATGCCCGACTGCATTGTTGACGATATTAGGAATAATTTCTTTTTTCCCTCCTCCTCTTCCTCTACAGAAAGTTTGACAAAGCTAAGAGTAGCTATTAAATAAAAGACAAGTTTAAACTTGACGTGTATATATTTATTTAAATCCACATTAAAATATTTCCAAGCTATGTTGGTATAACTTCATAATTAACATATACTACAGTAAGTAAACAGTAATAAAAAGTAATTAGGTATAAGGTTATAACAACACATCATTCTTAGAGCTTTAAGCTATATAAAATCAATAATAATCAAAAAATGACAATACTGAGAACAATAAACTCCCGTATTATTAAAATTAACATAATAATCCATTAAAGTCGTATAAAACAATTTTGAATACATTTGGCACATAATAATATTATCTGAAAAAAAACATGTCCACGAAATATCTAAAAATAAAAAATACATTTTGTTTAATTAAGGAAAGTTATTCTTAATTATATCGACAATTAAATAGGAATTAAAAATTAAATAAAAAATATAGTTTTTATTCCCTATAATAGGTTTGAAGACAGACGTAAATTCCTATAAACAGTTCAAATTGAGCGAAATCAATGGATTCCTAATTGTTAAAATTATTGTGAACGCATTTATCCACAAATATACTGCAATACGTGAAAGTTTTATTATCTAATACAGTTGAACTGAATCTTTAAAAATGTGGAATACATAAGTACTTATATATAATGTATATCATATACCTATGATACCTGTGATGTAACTAATCCCTCAAGTTGGTGCTAAAGAAAATCGATATACACGATAGGCAAAATTGATTTATAATGTAATTCCGTGAAATTAAAATCATAACAAATCTTAAAGAAAAAATATATAAAAACCCCACAGACAAATTAACCTCCTCCTTTTTGAAGTGGGTTAAAATAGATATTAAGTAAAAATAATTTAATTATATAGTATTTATATCCTAAATGGAAATATACCTAATGAAATACTCAAAATTAAATAAAACGATTGCCTTTACAAAGTTCTTGTGATAAGAAAAGAAGTAACATAACTTATAACAGCTTAAAAGTGTTGAAATATATTTACTAGTTCAGTAAAAGAATAACGAAATATATTAATACATAAATAAAATTGTTATTTAATATAGTCTTAATAGTTTATATATTATTAAGTAAATAACAAAATATTCAAAAGAACGACCTGACGTGATCATTGAAACATTGCTATATTTTGTATAGCGTCAAACAAACATTGCAGACAACTACTTTTTATATAAATTATTTATTATATGTGCTAAATTGTTGTGTGCGAATATATATTGATATCTATAAAATGTGTTCGATGCCGCGTGCTGTTTAAACTCTTGGGTTTATAACATTTCAACTAATATCTAAGTATTCATTTTTCAAACGAAAATGTAATAAGTTACTGATTATTTTTAATTTAATTTAATAAAATTATTTATCTCGTTGTAATTTATTTAATTGTACCAAATACAGTAAGCAGTTGCGACGTACGCGACACGTATAACACACGGCGTTTCAATAAAGAGTGAAAAGCGCTGAATCATTTTCATACGTGATACTACATCTAAAATTCTAGACTCTAAATATTTTCTAATACCGATATATTTGAGTCTAAAAATAAGAATACATAACACATAATTTTTTATATAATACAATATCACTCTTTATTTTATTTTAATATCAAACAAGTTGACAATAATTCTACTATTTAACTTTAAGCGAGTAGTTTAACATAAACTATACTAATATTATTGACGGTTTACGTGCGAGTACCAACGTTATAGCGATATTTTACTTGCAGTCTCCACTGCCGAAACATCTGTACAGAAGCATATCGTCCCTCACAATCTATTCTTAAAAAGGGATAACGATATATTTTTGTACTGCAGTGGATACTCACTATTATAGCTAACATTCGGTAGTAGTTCCTGCTATAAGCTATTCTGAATCGATCCATCCGACGAGAGTTAGTTACATCTTATCAATTAGCTATAATCATCGGATGGGTCGGAATGGGTTATCATGCAAATCACTGAGCATACTATGGGTTTACAAACGCTAAATTCATTCGGTACTAATAAAATTTATAATGACATACATTTACTTATGACGATGATTTAAATTATAATATTTAAGCCGTCAAAAATATTAAATAGTTCGCTATTGTGATTTTTATTTTATTCCATAGACACATAATTACTAAGTATAGTTAAATTTCGTTGTGCCAGAAATTTTCAATGTACCCCTAAAAGACGCGCAAAGGATAAATTAATAAGTAAGCTAATTTACTTGGCACATTATATGCATGACGTGGTAAATATGAAAGATATGAATAGTTTATTTCCAATGATTTTTATTAGACAAAGAGCTTAAGATAAGTAATAATTATATACAATGGAAAGAGCAGGATATACGGAAATGAAGATATTTACCTGTATATAGGACATGTGTAACAAATAACAGAGATTTAGGAGATTTAATGGTAACAAATTTAGTTAAAAATTAACGTTTTAGGTAACATCAGAATAGAAGCTTGAGTAAATATAAGTTAGTTAGTATAATTTTATTAGTCAATAAGGTTTCCTGAAGCGAACTGTGATCCTAGAAACGTTGAAGTCGCGGTTATCGAATATTCAAATCGAGTTAAGGGGATCTTACTGTTAGTCTGGAATCTACGGAGAAGTTTGGATTTCTGACGATCTTAAACTTATTATTTTATTAAAGCAAAGGCATTATAAAGAACCGTTTGTATAGATGTAAGTTTATGGAAGACGTACGAAACGTGCCAAGCCCCTTGATTACTAGAGTAAGGAGTCGGCGGGCTTTCTTTGTTATATCATTAGTCAAATCAAATCTGTAAATCTATTTTAATCTATTGCAGTAGGTATCGGGTAAATTATTTATCAAACAGTTATTAGGAAAAAAAATATCGTTTCGTTAATATTAATGTTAAATCTTAATTATTATATATTTACGTATGAGTGACTACTTATTATGCCGATACTAGCTATAATGATTTTTTCGAAGCCCGACCAAAAAAGGGGGAAAGCCTACAAGGATAGATGTATACGTAGCAACTATTACCATTAAATACTTGTGGGATGTGCGCCACATTATGTTTACGCAAACTTGTGTATGTTACGCTAATATTATATTATTGAACACTAATTGTGATTTTACAAATATCAGAGACGTAAAATAACTCACTGCTACTAATAGAATATATATAAAATTGGGATCAAAATTATTAAACAAGTATCAAAAGCAATCACTATGTGGTCACAGTATGTCAGTCTCGTAAACTTTATTCGTGGTGGGAATCGCGTCAGGCGTATTGTTCGACTGCGGGCTCACAACTTCAGGATCGCTAATGTCATTTCTTTTTCTATCGCTATCTGCAGCTAAGTGCGTCATGCTGCCAGATATTGTGGCTGTCGCAAGATTTAAATTCATTTTAGTTAGAAGATTTGACTCGCTACCCGTTTTTTTGAGCTCTAGTTGAACATTGGGTGGTATAGCAGGCCCGCTTCTGTGTATCATTTGTAAGCGGGCGTACTGCTCTTGAAGGGCTTTTTGTTTTTTTAGTAGCTCCTGGTGTCGTTGTTCAAGAACCGCCTGACGCGAGTTGCCCTTTTCGTCGTAATTTGACTCGTGATTTGAGCGACAGGAATCAGAATCAGCGCGAGGGGAGGATGGCGAGGTGGGGGAGGCGAGAGGGGAGCGGGACGTCGTCCTGGGTGGCGGTGGCGGCGGAGCGCGCCGCGCTGCTAGGGCGAGCAGCTCTGGATGTCGTTCAGGAACCGGCGGCTTTGGTGGGTGCTGACCTCGGGCTCGGACGGGAGGCGAGGCGTCAGTGTCGCTGCCGCTCGGATACGAGTGCAGCCGCCGCAGCGGGCCCTCGGTTCTCGCGGCGCGCTCCGACGGCTTAGCGAAGGTTTGCAGTTCATCTAATAGCGCGTCGAGGGCATTCTCTGGACGCACGTCTGTTGTTCCTCTGTTGGTTCCTGTTCGTATGGGGATGACGCCACCGGTGCCCTGTACATTATTTCATTACTTTTTTTTAGCTGTGATCAGTTGTAAAAGATTAATTATAAATGCGAAGTTGCAGCGCACGCACTAAGCAAATTTAATTAGATGCTAGTTACATAGCTACAATAGAAACTTCGTCACTGCAAATTCGCATTCTAGAAATATTTAAAAACATCAAACAAAAACATTTATAACAATCATTCAAATAAATCCATCGATTGCACTCAGTATACCCACAATTATTTATTTACTAGATTAAATGCTTCCACAATCATTCAAAAGAAAAATAGTAATGAAACGAAATACATAAAGGCATTTTTTGTAGCCAAACACTTTTTAGAAGTATTTCGATTGAAATTACTTGAGGTTTGTGAATTAAACAATTATCTGAATAAAAATGTTATTGTCATTTATAAAAATAGGCAGTTATTTGGCCACAAAAAATAGGAGGTGTAGTTGCCTATGATATGTGGTAAGTCAAACCGAAAGGTAACATCATGGATAGAGGTACAGGCGAACGCAAAAGATTATAAGACGATACTTATAAAATACTTGAACATCTTCGAATTAATGTAATAAGAAAGACATGTATTTATTTAAATTTGGTGATACATAAAAATGCAGAAAATACTTTTAGAAATAACGCTCTTAACAATTGTGACGACTTTGCCATTAGTCAAAATTTTAAATACGTGTTTAAATGTGTTTTCAATTTCCACAACCTTCTACTATAGTGATGCGTCTACTCGTATGTCGCTGCGGCTGCGATTAGTATCAACAACCAAAATAATACTGAAGCTCTCAAGTGACTTGCATTAACTACTAAGAAAGTTTCAACCGGTTATTATTATCCAATGTGCTCTCTTATATACGAATCAATATTAATAAAATATATTGGAAGCAGTTATAGATTAAAGAATATAGAACAATTTACCTGTGCTCCAGATGCTTGGGTTAGTCTATTTCATGTCACGAATTCAATTAAATAGAGTGATATAAGGCATAGGATCGTAAAGGATGTTAGATTTAATTAATTCATAAAGTATTATAAAAAGGAAATGATTTAGTGAGAGACTAAAAGAGAAAGCGTGAACGACTACAGGCTTTAGGGAAATAAGAAAAATATAGAAATCAAGTAGAAGGTAATGATAGAAATGGGATGAATTCAAAGGAATAGGTTATAGGAGTTTATTGTATTCCAGAAGTTCTAGGTTGTGAACTGCTTCTTCTACTGATAATGTGCTGCAACAAAACAAAACAGCAAAATGCACAAACTATTACGAAGCAATCATTTCAACGAATGCTACATGCACAAACGACATAGAAAATTTATTTTATTCTAAACTTAAGTCCTCTAATACAATACTGTACAACATTTAAACAGAAATAGCATCCATAAAACCATTAAAAACAAACAATTATTTATAAAAGTAATAAAGTGCACGTTTTTTTGTTATAAATGCTATATCTCTCATAGCAAAGACTAACATATATGTTAAACTCAAATCAAACCGTGGGTTACCACTAAGAAATCACATATACAAAAGTATATTCTCATCTCTGTTATCTATTATTTTTATTAATTGTGTTTCGGTAGTGAGACCACACGGTAATGTTCGTTCAATTGAATCGATGTAAAACGAGACATGCAACATGCGTTTTATGGTTCATACACACAGCTCGGTCCAGTCTGCATTTAATGTACTTTAACAATAAATAAAGCTGCGAATCGATCAACGGCCACGATATCTTTTACACAACTTTCAACTTTGATTTAAAAATATATCAAAATGAACAAGGGAATAAATAATAACTTTTTACAGTAGCTGAAAGTTGTGACGTATTGATTTAATAATTAATTTGTGTCATTGACAGCAGCACTTGCTAATTGTGGGTTACCACTACCGAAAATTATTCAAGAACATATTGTGCTCTCTTTCATTCGCTGTGACACAGGTGAGATAACGATATGTTTACGGTGACATTTACATACAGAGATGTTTCGATAGTGTGAACTCACGGTAGAATTGTTGCATAGTTTAAAGCCAATGGAAGTCTTAAAAATAATTTAGAATATCTAGTAGTAGTTGGTGAGTGCATTTTGCAATGACACATTAATGTAATCCAATTTGTTGTCTTAAATAATATTGTAAATATAAGTAAGCATGCGTACCGATTCTTTCAATACAGTTAGAACTGGAAAAAATATTAAAAATTTAGTTTCTAATATCTTAAACACAAGTCGGAGTTTTTGAACCATAACTTTGCTAAAGCATCGTGTACCATTGTGCGACGACATGCCTAAATAAAGTTAGCGAATCGTGTCAATATACATACAAATATATGAATAAAAGGTAAAATATAACAAAGAAAAATACGGACGGAATAAAACGTTGGAAAAATTATCAAAACGCTTTTTATATAATAATGATAAAATAATAATAATAATATAGATATATTACGAAGAGATTTATTACTCGTTAATAACTATGGCTTTCCGGAAGTTTTGGCTCTGTCTCCAGGCGAACTGACGGGTACCATGACGGAAAAAAAGACGATGAAATCCATCATTAAAACAACACGATAACACAACGCAAATATCATTTCACAATACATTAAGTAAAATGTTGTTAACAACCAACGGAATATAGTCTAATAATCTACACAATAATAGTGATGCAATTCATCAATTGCAACTTTTTGCTATTTAATTTGTTTAACAAGAAATATTATACTTTAACAACAGCGATGTTAAGTTATAATTTTCATTAAATGCTGATTTTTTCGTCCGATATTACTCAAACATGTTACACAAATAATACGGAAATATCTTTCACCCTTTCTAAACAAACCTTTGACACCTTTGGCAGATTTTATCATTAAAATTGGCATTATTTTCCGGAAGCAAGGTATTTCATATTTACGACGTTTACGGACAGTGCAATGGTTGCAGGAAATGTGCAAAAGAATTTTAAATTTTGCTGTATTCTGTTAAGCTTTAATCATCACACTCTGATTAATAACAATTTAATTATTACAAAAAAGCAATAAACACCAATACAAATAGTTCATTGTTGATATACAATTTTAGTGAAGAGTCACCAATTTTCAAATCACTGATTACATATTAAACTGTGTAAATTAATATGAAGAAATATAAATTGATTTAAAACATGGAATTATCTATGAAAATTACTTTGAAGTGCAATATATTGTGAATACGGAGAAGAAATTTTAATAAATACTACAGAGCATGATGAAAACTTTGATCATATTTGTTTAAAATACGTTTAAATTTTGATGCCAATTCAGTTATGTATGGACACGAAATTCATGGACATTCCATTTCGTGAGTACACTTTAAATTTTGAGACCGATTCAACAACAACGTTCAGAATACAAAGGAAATTGTTAGTTAAAACCATATCATATCAAAATTGTTATAGTCCAAAACAATTTCGTTTAATTAAAGAATTAGTCTAAATTAAATAATAAGCAACTACTCCTAGGATTTATCTAAAACAAGTGAAAAGGAGAGCATGTGACTAATTCTGACTTATGTAATAAAAAAGAGGTGCACGCAATAATTGAAGTAAGAAAATCAAAAGGGACATGCAAAGATAGTTGAAGAAGCAAAGAAATCTCTTGTTCTAAATTATATTCTATGTTCTTTATGTAAATATAATAGGGAAAATATAAGAAGCCGTCAGTGTGACGGGGAGCAAAATATAAAACTTTACTCGACGCAAACAAAATTAAGTGTTGGAAAAAAATGCAAATTTTAAACTTTTGGCAAACCTGCAATTGTTAAGCGATAAACAGTATTAATTGATGGAAACGTCTGAAAATTATCTTAAAATGAAGATCTGCTTAATGCGTCTGTAAATAAAATACTCTGTGAATATTGTTAATTTTTCATATTTCATTATTCAGAGGAAGAAAATTGTTTCATATTTATAACTTGAAATAAAATTTAAATACATATGAAAACTGTTTTTCTTCCATTATAATTCAATTAACTACACGTAAGATACGATTGCACTCATTACCTTGTTGTGAGAAGTCGCGAGGTGGCAAGTATTTTCCTGTGCGAACTCTTCAGATGATGGTCCAGCTGTGAGCGAAGAGCTTTGGGAAGACCCTGGAGAAGTGCGGCCGTCGTTGATAGGAAGACGCTGCTCTTGCACACATGCCAATCTATTAACACACACAGAACAATTTTATTCAAAAAATATTCGACACTGAACAACACCCATAAATGAAACACTTGAAGAATCATTGTAAACCCTTAATTATACGGTAAATACATTTTCAAGAAGAATTCAGAGAAAGTTAAGGAGTAACTTAAAGTTAGGGGCATATTTAAAGGATAGTAATAATAATGACGATCAGCATAAAAGTAAATTCAAGTACGCATTTATGTAAAACTACCTTTTCAGGGTAACCAAAGTGCCTGTCAATTTCTTACAACGACGTAAAGCAAGCTCAAGACGTTCCGGTTCATCCTCGAGCATTTTTTCTTTACGCACAACCTGTTAGGACAAAAATTCGTGTTAAATATGTAAGTTATGTATACATTTCCTCATAACACTGCTACTTACTTTCTCCATATCTGATGATAATTTAACTTTCATAGTTTCTTGTAGTATCGGGAATTTGAGTTTCCAATCAGCAACAGTCTTACTGCTCTTTGAGAGCACCATGGCAATACGCTCAATGTCTGCCATATTCACGCGAGTTTCCCTACAATGTGAATGAAGCAAATGAAATAGGCTAAATGTCTAATTTGAACTCAATTTGTTGACTAGAAGTTACCTATTTGCTGCTTGACCACGAAGTCTCTCAACTGTTGCTTCAAGTTCATAAAGATCGTTCTCGAGAAGCAACATATCCTGTCTGTAAATTTCTTCCTCCCTTGTCAATTGCTAAAATAACATAAGCTATGAATGAACCACAACCTAATGATGGGAGCGCTATAAAAATTATAACTATCAGTAATGTAAATAACATATGATTATGAATGTTACATACTGAATCGGGATCATGCTCGCAGAAACTGGCTGCAATATCACCGATCTTGACAATGGTGTCGGCCATAAGTTGCCTCATTTGAATAGCCTGCGACAAAGTGGAGCGTCGCAGATTTCTTGTCTGTGAATCAAATCAAGACCTTTAATATCCAAAATGTTTGAACGTTAAAGACGACGCTAGCGGATTCGCGAAGACAGTAACATAAATCGCATGAGCAGTATTCGCAAACTTTCGCAAAATCACGGGAACTCAAAACACTATTATGAAACTAACCTCGATTTTAAGATCGTGGCTTTGCTTTTGGAGCGTTCGCAACTGGTTGAAAAAGTCGGGACCAACATTCAACGTGTATGTTTTCTGCGGTGCCAATGGCACTTGCTGGCTAACAAGACCGGCGGGTTTTGGCGGAGGTGCCGGTTTCAATCGATCACGCTCTGCAATCCAAACAATATAATAAATGTCGGAAACGGATTTTTTATCAACATCCAAGTAACACTAAATCAAGCTTTCTCTATAAGCGTGGAAATAACCGGTTATAAAGATCAGCAATAATTTATAGTGTTTCCATCAAGCAACCATCAGCTCTCTATTCAGGGATAGAATCCGGTAATAAATGGATATTATAACTAATACAAATTAAGTGGTTAAGAATTAGGAATAATAAATAAGTGTATAAAAAGTAATATTATAAATAATATACAATATATTTGCAGTTCAAGCTACATTAGAGATGATGCGTATTATGCCAGAAGCTTTGCCCTTCAATATATTATGTGTGTCCAAAATTCATCAAAAAAATACAATGGTTTACAAATTACCTTGAGAAGACGTCCTCGGCAAAGTGGATGATTTGATTGCCGGTTTAGCTGGTTTTGTATCAGCTTGTTATGGCAAAGAAGTAAGCGGAAAGAAATCAAATACAAGAATTATGAATATGGTTATGACCGTATCTACGATAATGTAAATGAATAAGTAAGAGCAAAACATTTTTCTGATCGCAACCATAGAAATAATGAATTTTGATAACAAAGAGATCGACTAGTTTGAGTTACAAGAAATCTATTAGATTGTATCGGAATATGTAAGTTTTGTTGAAATGTAATGGATAATTACCGTACAAAAATCACAGACGAATCAAGAACCCCCTCATTTTTGAAGTCGGTTAAATCGAATTGATTTTAGAAATCCTACACTAAAATACATTTAATAAATATCATACTTTAATTTCTATAGACAACAAAGTAATAAATAGATAAAAAGTAGTTCGGTTTAAATATTTTCTGTATTATAATTTGTTGTTTTATAAAACTATATATTTATATATGTATAAGGGTCGTACTTTACAAGCCTTCACCAAGGAAATATTAATAATTATGTAGGATACCTATATACGTATAGGAATTACCTAGGAATTACCTACGTCTACAGGTTTTCAATAGCATTCTGGACGTATCTTATGATCCACTGTCGTAACGGTATTCAAATATATTGTTTTTTAAAAGAGAGTGTTATTTTAAAAGAGAGTGGGAACACAACATGTTTGTATACAAGTGTTTCGACAGTGGAAGATCGCAAGTAAGGTTTATGCATACCTGAGTGTTGTGGAGAATGTTGTTTAGGAGAGTTCATGTCTGGAGGATCATCACTAAAGGAAACGGATTTTTCAAACGAGACAGATTTTTCTGAAATAATTAATATTTGTTATAACATTTCAATATGTTAATATTCATATGATAAGTCACACAATTTATTTAAAATCATATAGGTCCTTTGTGCTGTACCAAAAAATGTGCAATTTTGGTTATTTCCAAAAGTAGAATAAAGTGAGTTTTTGACAATTTATGGGGGACATTTATGTGCTCATTTGTGTTACAGGCAAATATTGGACGTGGAAATGTAGAAAACGAATACAAAACGTTCACTTTAATTTTAAAACCCCTACTTTATAAAAATGCACAAGATGAAGTTGATTTATACATAGAACAAAATTTGTTAAATATATTCTTATATATTACAATATAGCGAAGGTATCTTGGATATCTACTTTTATTATTATGAGTAAAACAGTAAAACATTACTATTATTTTGCGTACTTAAGAGACAATACTTATATCTTTACTTTATTTTCATATTTAATGCGATTTTATATTAGTCATGATTTTGTTGTGTTTGAATTTGGTCTATCGTGTAAAATAAAAAACAAACAAAAGTAAAAAGTCAGTAACCATTGGAACATATTTACGTTAAAAACAGGAGCCCATTAAGATCGCTACTTACACTGTTCCGACAGTTTCAACTGAATAGTCGTACTGTTCAGTTAAAACCTCTAGAACTGAGCGTCTGTAGCGGGCTTTGTAGCATTAACAGATGAAATTTACAATACTATCACAAAGCAATATAAAACCAAATTTAGAATGCTTTCTCACAAAATCTACCATTTATATACAATTACAATAACTGTCCACACCTGATGCATACATTTTATTTCTACGGAAACTTAAAAATCATTATTTACTCAAATAACTTCTATACAAGACAATACTGTCTTAGCTACATAAAGGCATATTTCAGCAATATATGTCATTATGTTATTATGCGTACATAGATGTTTACTTAAATACGGACTTTTACAAATCAATTTTAAAATCTTGCAAATCAAATCGGGCATCAAATTTAATTTGCAAATCTCGTTTGAAGTGCAAAAGTCTAAGTAAATTATCTATAAACATTAGCTTTCGTAGCGATACAATTTCAATAAAGGCCAAATGAAATAAATGAATGGAGTTTATTATTATTTTAGTGGACTTAGCTAAATTGTAATATACAAGCGATAACGATACAAATGTAATCAGAACCGAATATTGATTGTACCATACAATGAAGCTGAAAGTTTACGATATAGCAAGCAGGCGTTCAGCATGATCGTGGACATCGCTAAATGCATTGCCAATGTTTTATATATAGATATATATATTGCATAATAAAAAACAAAATACAATTTCTCAAATGTAAAAATCACTGAGAAATCAGATTAAAAATTCATAACCATTAATGTCAATTAAAAATAGATAGTTGATTTAAATTCAATAATCTTTATACAAATTCTTTAATTAATGTAAATTTTATATGGAAAAGAAAAAACTGAAGAATAATGAAGTTTCATTTCAACACAATTACTATAATTATCATCATTAAATAGTCTCAATTCTATTCATTAGCAATGCATATGCGTTAGTTTCGAACGCGTTTATTTAAACTTACGAAATCTGTCTCTCCCTAATTTGGGAGGTCTCTCGTCGCTTGTGAATCTCACCGGATCTGAGTGCAGGAAAACGCAAGCCGTATTAACGAACTAAGCAATTGTGATTTAGCTGATAAGCTTTTGAGGAAATGTCTCCTTCTTAAAGGGATTATGTCTTGTAGCTCACGACTTATTTTATGTTCATTAGAAATCCACTAAACATTATTATCCTCCAGAGAACATTATTGGCTTTTAACTTCAAATTCAGATATTCATCATTCAATTTCAATATATTGCAAATGAAATATAAGCTACAATTGTCAAATTTACAATGAAACATCCGTATTTGTTTTTAAATAAAAAAGCCTGAATTTTATTTTATCGCATCGAATTTGATTTGATGCAATTGGGATGTTAAAAATAGAATTCGATATTGAAGCTACACAACCGTGAATGTCCATTACTGATTGTGCGGTAAAAATATTTCCCATTCAATTCCATCATGTAGAACAAAAGGAACAATGTGTTTTTACTAGTGTTTCAAGTATATATTGTACGAATATATCAAGTAAAATTTTGCTAGCATTGTTTTAATGATCTTACCGGTGGTAGCCGGTCTAGGTTGGTAAGTTTGGAACTCCTGGCGCGGAGCCGCTGCCGGGGCTGGCGTGGGCCCCGGAACCTGCAGTGCTTTCTGCACCAAGCCAGTTAAATTCGCAAGCTGACGTTCCATTTTCTCTACACGTAAACGTTGCATGTCATCAACTTGTGTCGTCATCCTGAAATATCACATCTCATTCCAACAATCCTATTTCATATAGAATAGGTGAATTCTATCATTGAATTAAAATAAATGATTTAATTTATATTCGCAGTCAGCAACCGAAAATCGCATCGCTATTGTTTATTGTGGCCACAATATAGCACAGCGTTAATTGAAACATATCAATAAAACAATCATTTTCAGTTATTATCTATTCTCAGCATACATACATATTTAAATGTTATTTCTGTTAATTAAGACCAAAATATAGAGTTGCACTGACATAATCCTCGTATATTCTGTTATTACCTGGCATCCAATGGTGGTCGTGGCATTGGCCGCGGCGCTGTGGTTATGGCATTGACACCATACAACTGATATGAATCGTCGATAATTACAGTATCACTGCAAATTGTTTATATCTTTTTAATTTTACTAACGTACTCAGCATGATATTACAAGATTCAAAATTAATGGCGGTCATACTTAAAGTGTTCCTTAATATTGTGAGCCGCCATTAAGTTTGAATGGCGCTATACAAATACGTAAAATCATTAAAATGAATTACAATACCTGGCCTCTTCATCGATAAGTGGTGTGATGTTAGGTCTTGCCGCTTGTCCTAAGAACTGTGTATAATAGGGGTCCTCATAAGGGGGGCGAGAGGCGCTGCGCTCGGGTGACGACACATACCCGTCCCCTGTAAGCCCTGAACTCGAATTAGCTCCTGAAATACGTATTAAGCATTCACTAACGAAATTACAAGCCCTGGATAATCAAACCTTGCACATTGTCTTATTTACCTTTATGCATTCCTATCGAAGGTTACAGAAAATTACTTTGTACCTGCTTTTACACTTTTAAACAGCTGTATATATTTATTTCAATAGTTTTATTTCCAAGGTTTTAATATGCCAGGGTTAAAACAGGATACATACATAATTGCAAAGTGAAAATGTTAAATTGTTATTTTTTATTTTATTATTATTTAAATAAATTATTTCGTAGGTTTATTTTGGTAGTAAAAATAATTAAACATTAAAAAAGCATGCGAGAATTTGAGTGCTGGTTTTTTCTTGTGCCAATTGGTAAAAAAACAAAGTATAGTCGAAATTCTTTAAAACCAGAGACACTGATATAATTTTGGTGTAAAACAACGATAGCTATTTTAACGAAGACCTCTGATTATAGGTAGAATTATAATACAAAATATTTTAATAAAACTGACAAATGGTAACAAAGAATTAAATATAGAAGTTTGTAAATATTGTACAGACATAAACACAGACATTAGCGGTAGTCGACAAAAAGCTTCGAGCAAATTAATTCATAGAAGCAAAATGAAGTTTTGAACCCGATATTCGTACCAGTGATTGTGTAAAGCTGCTCTGTCATCCGAGGACAGTCGGCGAAGGGAAAACACCTCTCGGAACCTGTGCCGGGGGCGTATCGCAACGGCTTGGTCGGCACTGAGGGATATATATGTACATACAAATCTGTCTGTACTTATTCCAAACCCTAATTGGATCATTCGAACTAAGAATATCACATCGATATTGAAATTTCAAATTGTATGTACAATCATTTAAAAGGAGACGTTAATTAAGAGAGAAGATATCATATAACCGAAACATGGTATTTTAATTCTCCTTTACATTACAGATACACTGGCATTGGTGCAATGAATGTATTGGTAAAGATGTAAATGGATTTTACAATGAAGTACAAGTTTACCGGTTGTTGGTATAGTCTTGACGCGGTCTGCGGGCACAGGCGGGGCGGCGGGGGAGAATGCCCGTATGATGGCGCCACCTCGCGGCAGAGTGCTGGGTGCTGCAGTACCCATGTAGTATGCAGGCGCCTTGACCTGAACAAAAAAATGTATCTTTACAGTGTGATCTAAACTTTATAGTGCCTCCTAGTTTCGCACGAGACGCTATGCAAACCAACATTTTAGATATTGTCCGGATCACATGCATTCATCCACTTGTAGCAAGTGTAATGCTCGCAGCTAATCATGAGCCACCATTAATTTTGCATCTTATAATACTTATAATCTCTAATATAATACATGATTTTAAAACATTATAGTAAGTAAATATTAAAGCAATGATCGCTGCGTAAATGAAACACAAACACGTTACTAAAAATGTTTATTGTTTATGTTGAAATGTATCTGTTATGTTGTTTGTAACAATCAACATCAGTGATGACAGTATGTCGTCGACACAGGATTGGCATGATGTTCAAATGATACCAGTTAAAACTTTTAACACATAATTCCTTTTCATGTCATATTTATTAGGTAAAAATGTGATCAAAAAGACAATAAGTGATTTGGAAAATACAAAAGTCACGCTTATTTTAGCCATGGAAACCCACGGTTATTTCACCTCTATGACTAGTGCTATTCGTAAATAACATGGACAAACTGTTCCAGAATTCTTTAATAAGCTTTGTTCTTTATTGGGGTAAATGATTAACTTTTATGTCCTGCATTTTACAAAGCCTTAGATCACGTTTTATGTCACTACCATGTCATTGTAAGCTAATTACTGCAATCAGTGTTGACTAGACGAGGATCATTCCAAAGAACGTATGCAGAGCACGAATAGTTGTTATAAGAAATGTTTGATTTATTTACAAACATCAAAACAACATCAACAGAGGAAGGAGAGACGAGCCAGTCGTTAATATTTCAGCAGACGATGAACACAAAACATCGGGGAAGTAAACGCAAGTGAGTTAATAGGATTTTAATTATTCAGTCAAGATTACTATTTATTATTAGGTATTACAATTAAGTAATTATTAGGTCATAATCTGCAACAATTAAATGTACCAAAGGCATGTATTATAGACATACAGTATATTAATAGAGGGGACATTACTAACCAAACCCTACGTTTAAATAACTAGTTCTGGTAGATTTTTTAATTCTATTTTATTGTCACTTATATATTTTGTTTAATTGTTTTAATTTGTTTTAGAAATAAAATCGTTAGAAGAAATGTTTTGGTATTTAGCGTTTACTCTATTGAGTATTTTAACTTCGAGCTCCTGCATCAACAGACCTGTTTACAAAATTGTTCTCACACAGAAAGGTTTCTCGCAGGTTAGATTTCATTTTAAACGAACTATAGATATTGACTGAAATGTAGCCTTACAAAGAGTGGGCGAAAGACGGGAGACGGGAGACGGTTACTAGTTATTATTATTTAGTTAATAGTTAATAATTATAATCAAATATTTTTATATAGTTATGAACATTTTTATATCTAAAAATGTGTACTAAAATTTCAACCAATGTATCATTTCAGTTCATACAATATGATATCGACACTCCACCCATTAGAGAGTTCACATTTTGTACCTGGATTCGATTATATGATTTAAACAATGAACAAGGCTTGTTCTCGTATGTTGGTATGTATTTTAATAATATTTTTAAAAATAAACTCAATCACAAAATATTATTCTATCGTCACAAAATATTATCTCATCAGTCTATCTCAATTTACACAAATGGAACGAGAGGGGTGGAAATAATCATTATTCAAGTATTTCAGCAGTGTAAAACTAAGCATACGTTTGCAATAACACTAACAAAATTAACATTTACGTCTCGAATCGTAAGGGCGGTAATACACAAGCCAGTAGCTAGCATACGTCCATGCAGGCTACTGATAACTACTACCTATAGGATTGTGTGAGCGCTGACTAGCAAGCCATTAACTGAAAGTTGAAATTGTCATGCTAGTAACTGGCATGCAACTAGGTAGCACTGAATCTGATTATGTGATTTTACGGGTCATGCAAGTTGATGGAGGGGTCGAGAGGGTGTGGGGAGCTTAACACGTCTCGTGAACAGGCATGCAAGCTACTGTTCCATTTTACTGGCATGTGTATTCCCGCTCTAAAATAACATCTGTATTTCGAATCTCAAAACAACAAACTAGCAATGGAAGCTTAAAGTAATATTTAGATTTTCTCATAGAACGTTGAAACAACGACGAGTTCTAAACTAATTAATTAGCATTTTGATGCAACTACTAGTGAAAACAAAAACATCTATAAAACTATACCGATTACTGTTTAGTCTGCGTTTATTGTTGTGAAACATTTCGAAGAAGTAATGGAATTTTTTTTTTTTATTCTTCTAATATCAGAAATGCAAAATTTAGATGGATGGACACATGGATATTTGTCAGAAGGTACCAAACGGCTGAACGTATCTTGGCTACTAATCAAGTTTTTTTTTTAATTCAGCTACTCAGACTGCTAGTTAACGCATAAATTCAAAATAGTATGATATCAACTCAAAAACATTGAACATGTAATTTATACCATACATTTTGATATGCATATTAACAAGGTCACAATCGACCTTGATAAAACTAGTTGATTGAATTCACAGCCTTGTTAAAACTGTCACATGCCGATGTATCGAGGTAACATGGCCGATGGTTAAGCTTTCGAATAAACCTAAATAACAATAAAATGCACGTTACCTAAAGACCGCATAAGAATTTTACTGCATAAAACGAAAACAAATTATTATTACTTGTTTTTTTTAATAAGTCGATTTTTACAGATAAATTATGCGGAGAGATAGTGATCACATAAACAAGAAAGTATTAAGATTGAATGTGGATGGCTACAAAGTAGAGGAAGACCGAAGAAAGTATGGATGAATTGTGTGAAAGAGGATATGCTTAAGAAAGAAGTGAATACAGATACGAAGGTGATAGAGACGTATGGAAGATCAATCATATACTGTGCCAACCCTTCGTAGGGACAAGGGCAGGTTGATGCTGATGAAAGATGCCATAAATGTAATAGATAAAATTATATATTCTGTTTTATCAGAAAATGTGTTACATACCAAGTTAAGTCACTAGTTGGTGACGTCGAAAATTCCGTGTTATTTCTCGGTCAAGCAAAAAGTTTCACCGCGTGAATACAAAATAGGCGTAAATAGTTGAAATTATAGGAGATCACGAATTTTCCTTTAACTTGAACACCGACTATGAAAGTTTATATTGAATTTATTTTTCTATGGCATATTGAAACTGAGCTCGCCGTTTACCGGACATCGGTGTGCCTTCGAACAATAATGGGATAGCGACTAAAGGGATCAGCTTGTTAAAACCCATCGTGGCATTAAATATAGGCCTGCGTAAGTTTCACGGAACATCGATTTTATTAGGGTGATAATTTTAGTTTACCAACGCTTTGTTTTTAATAATATTATTATAACATATGATAGTACAAATAATAAAAAATAATTAGAACAACAGCTAAAGTGTAACGCAATTAAAAAAACAGTCGATGAAGCAAATTGTACGGACGGACGTATCAACGTACGAGTATAGGCGTGGTTTACTTACGCAATCCTTATTTCCAATTTACTAGAAGTAATCGGTGTATTGAGGTAACATACATAATTAACTAGTACTCGTTTGGCTACTTCACGGCCTAGTTGATCTTTTTTCATCGTAACATTCTTACAGTCGACATAACACATGTAGACGTATAATAGACAGGAGTAAATCAATCAAATTTTAGCTAGTTTAATAGTTATGTAATTTGGAATGGTCTTATTACTACATGCTTGATAAATATCGCTTTGACGGTGGCCTAAAGCTGTTATCCAGTATTGATAGAATGAGATTGCGCGTTCTCTTAACACAGCGAACATATTTTGTGAACACACATATTTGAAATTTTATTTTTTTATTTGAAATTTCGTACAAAATAGTACTTAAGCCAATTAGCAATGACGTTCTGTGTCTTAAAGTTGTATGTTGTATAATTTCTGTTTTAATACATTCCAGTAAATGGCAATCGCGTTGTAAGGCTATGGTTGGATAATGGAGGGCACTATATGAAAGTTTCAATAAATGAGAGGACACCATCCATGATCTCTGTAGACATTGTTCGGGATTCCTGGAAACATATTTGCTTTTCTTACCAAGCAGACTACGGAGCCTGGGCTCTCTACATGGATGGCAGACTTATCAGTTGTGAAGCGTTACAAAGTGTAAGTTAAAAAAAATAAGACATCTTTTTAATAAGTAACCGATTTGTTCCTAAGTAATTGTTTTATCAACTGTTTAATTACATTACTTTTTGGTTTTACAGCTCCATGGATTTGTTTTACCAGGAGGTGGTAGTGTAATAATTGGATATGGCACTAGCAATGGTAAACAAAGAGTTTCATTACCTTACAACCTTAAATTCAATAACAAAATATTAACCAATCAAATGTTTACAGCAATACCAAGCGGAATAGAAGGCGAAGTATTTGGTGTCAATATGATACTTAGTTCAACGATAGAGAGAAATCACACAGTAAAAAGGGACCCACTTTATGCACAAAAACGGTTCTTACAAAACAGAGTGTTTGGTAACAGAAATTTAAAATACATTGTCCTCAGTAAACTGGATTCTAAAGAAATAAAGAATAACTTCGAAACGAGCAAATTACCTCCGACGCCGAAAAAAATACCAATTAATATAAAATTTAAATTTCCTTACAGTTTCAGTGAACATGTTAATAATTTAGAGATGACATCGTTGCCTTCTATTTTTGTGAACACTGCTCCTAGTAAAGACATTTTCGATTTCTCTATAACAGATACAACTGCATCCACAGATAAAACAAATTTTTGGAATATAGTCAATGAACATAAACCAGAACCTAAATATACTCTAAACCAAGTTCAGAACTCTATGGAAACTACAGATAACAGAGATACAGAAAATAAAACTGCTACTTTATCGATTTGGAATACCTTATCACCTCCCAAAAAGAAAAATATTTTCTCGAAAACATTAAAATCTACGAAAGCAAATAATAAACATTTTTATGAATTAAATGAGGATGGCAACAATGCAACTGCTACTACAGTTCATAATGAAAGCAAAGAATCATCAAAATCGCTAACATCTTTTCCACCCGAAAAATATTTTAACCAAAAGATTGGTTCTAAGATTTCAGGTAATGTACTGAATTATTTAAAACGGATCAATTACTATATGAAGGAACCTATCAAAGTCCCCGTGAATATACCACTAGTCAAAATATCTGATAATTTTGAAAAACCTAAAGAGTTAAATGGACTTAAAGTTCACCAGCCTCTGAAATTCCAAAGACGAAATTTTGTTAGCAGGCAATTCGATAAACGTGAAATAAAAATAAACGGAAGTGTTGTCAATGCAAGTGCTAATTTAGAAGATCGTAATTCAAATAGTACATTTCTAAATCCATCTCTAAAAGAAGATAATAACAATACAATAAAAGCTGACCAAAGGAATTGTCGCAATATTGATGGAATACCATTTAGTAAACATTATGATAAGGATGAAATATACAGATTTAATCCTTATATAGCAAAAGAAAACATAAACAATCAAAATTTATTTCATTCTGACGGAAGTAGAAGAAATAATCAACACACTATATTGCCGTTTATAAAATCACTTGAATATTTTGTCAATGACCGAGATAACGGCTCCAATGAGTTTTATAATGACGATATTAATAATAGCGAGTTATTTACCAGAAGTGTATTACAAGGCAATAAATGGCGAAACGTCCACACTTATAATAATGATTATACCCCGCGGCGAGTTAACTTGGAGTCTGGTTTGATACAGAGAAATGATATATCAGAAGCAAACAGGAAGCTACCGTCATTGCGATTGAAATATAAGCCTGAAATCCAGAAATTCTTA
This sequence comes from Papilio protenor, assembly GCA_029286645.1. Taxonomy (NCBI): domain Eukaryota; kingdom Metazoa; phylum Arthropoda; class Insecta; order Lepidoptera; family Papilionidae; genus Papilio; species Papilio protenor. The sequence continues at coordinate 1,140,941 of JAGSMZ010000042.1, forward strand.
ACAGATAATAAGGATCCATCTATAATTGAAGGTCGCGCCCTTGCCAAGGCAGTCTCAAATCAATCGAATCATGGCTCTTTTTCAATACTTAAATACAATCGCGGCTTTTTGCCAAAACGTAGAAGGGACCAGAAATCTTTAGGTAGAGTAAATCGTGTTTCAAAAACTAATAATAAAGAAAAATCTGCATACATTAATAATATCAACGACATTAAATCTAATACATATCTAGAACCACTCGCCTTGAATGAAGAATTAAATACGAATAAACGGCGGCCCGAATTGGATAGAATAGGTGAAACAAGTTCTCCGTATTACGGTTTGAAAATTTGTATGTCCCTACAAACACATGATCATAATCTGTATGTACAACCAGATGGAAGTATTGACCTTACACGCATAGTGTCACCTGTAAAAGATAAAAACACAGGAGTAGAATTTATGATGCAAAACTACAAACGATGTTCTTTAAAAGATTCAATCTTAGAAGGACATCCATTGCTTTTCATAGATTGGGATAAGACACCAGTGAGGCTGTTTGGAGGGGCATATCCAAAGAAAACCACAGATCTTTGTGGATTTTTCTAAACCAAATGTATGGTTTAATTTCATTGTTGTTTGCTTTTGATACAAGAATGAAATAAAAGCATGATCCAATTACATCATGTTAAAGACGACCTATTCCGAATGATACCAACGAAATTACCAACGAAATCATTGAAGTATTTTATATAAAATTATTTTTAGGCTATTATTAATCGGAATTAAACTGTTTTGTTATGTTATAGTACAGTGTAAATTATATAAAAAAAAGTTGCGAGTTTTCTTTCCTTCCTGCAATAGATATAGATAGTTTAAACCCATACACGTATATAAATTCATAAATTAATATTCGTAAATGAATATTTTCATATTGATACAATGGACGACTGTTTTGCTATTGAAGTTAGACAAAGGAACCATTGACAGTAGGTTTGTATAAATTTGAGAAAGAAAGTTGAGACGAATGGATGGATGTTTGTTACTACGTCTCTCAAGAACGGCACAACTGATCTCTCTGTAATTTGGCATAGATGTAGAACATAGTCTGGACGAACACATATGCCACCCATGTAGTTTTTTTTTAAATTCCGCGCAGACGGTGTCGCATAGTAAAATATTTCTAATGTTGAACTGAGTGTAAATTTAAAGATTGTAATTACAACATTCACATGCTGATAAAAATGACAACACGACACGTTTCGACCGGACGATTGCAATTAAGTAAATGCCCTGATTCACATTTTAAATGCATCAGAGACCTAACATGCGTCAGTCAGTGAGTGGTGTATGTTACAATGCCTAATTACTAGCTTGCATTCATGTCAGATACGCTAAATAAACGGTTTATATGGTGGCTTTGCCTAATATCATTAACCATATAATAAGACATAAATAAAGATAATAAAAAACTTTTAAACAATCCAAATATTTTTTGTAATAGTAAATTAAATAGCATTTACATTGATGTCGAAATTGAATTCAGGTCAAAAACGGGTCGACATTTTTGAGAAAAAAAAATTTCGTCACCGAACCAGTATTATTTTGAAGGACGATATTGACTAATATTTAGCTACTTTCTCAGTGCAAAATTCATCCGATGACGAAAAGCTTGTTTTGAAAACTAGTTCGTAATTGACAAAAGTCCTTAGTCGAAAAAGATTACACAATATCTTTTAGCAACAAATATTGTATGATCTTAACAATCAATATTTTTATTGATATATGAAATACATCAAACAAATATAAGAAATATGCAAACTGTCGCACTCAGTGTCCTATACTGGTCAGTAAGGGAGACATGTAGTACATATTTGGTACATGAGATGTACACCAAGGGCCTGCTTAAGTTATAATTATACTATTAAACTGCATTGTCTCTCATTCTAACCATTTCTGTCAAATTCTAGTTGGAATGTGTATTGGATAGCATTAGAGTTAAATATTCGAACGGTCTCTTATTACTTAAAAAGTCAGAGTGTATACCGACCCTATTCCAATGGACAGCATAATAATTTGCATTTATAAATCTGACAAATAATTTTATCATTATAATGCAGCTGAATATCTAATGCCCCTTTTACATCAGAAAAACCCTTTGTTCTCAGAGTATTGATCTAAAAAGAGAGCGCATTCAAATGCCAAATCCCACGGACCGCGGGAATATCACGATCCAGTTTTACGCAATTAATAATAAGCATTATTAATTCTAGGAATTTAGCCGGAATTATCCACGAATCAAATGAAAATATGTACAATATTAAATTTCTATTGCATTTCATTGAAATATACATCAATACGTTGCGAATGCGGTCTTAAACATTATTGTGTAACAAATGTTTTCTACTCTAGGGCCAGTGCTGTTTACGTAGTTCTGTTTAGATGTTTCGTAATATGATAAATGTCAATTTTCATTGTCCAAAAACTTAAAACATATATTGTCATCTCAATCATTTATTTTGAAATAATGGAGACAAAAATATGTTATTAGTGGAATTGTACGTTCGCATCGCTAATCAATGGAAACGCGAATAAACACACGATTTCAAGACTTCGCCGTCATTTTTTTCTCTGAGTCAAACTTGTTAAAAAATATTGCAATAAAAATTTCACAAAAACGAGTAAGTGTTAATAAGACATATTTCGTCGTATATTACGTTTGTGTAATTTGGTAACATTTTTATGATGATTGAGAATTCCTATCAGAAATTATAATCGTGGATTTTACGTCCGAAAATGGTTGTTGTAAGAACTGCATATAAAGTTCATAACAAAGTGGATAGAAATAATCGTATGCGGTTTCGGGCAATAAATATTAATCCTTTTAGATGAATTTAAAACAAACAAGTTTATGTAACAAAATGAATGAGATAATCTACTATATGAACAATTTAGTAAATGACTAGTTATATAAGATACAATTGCTATTAGATTTTGATAAAAATGCACTCTCGTATTTGTATAGAGGTTATATGTTGCGTAACAAGAGTTGGTATATTTCCAAAATTATTATTATATATTATTTCTAAATGCTTGTAGTACTAACTCTAAGCGAATCTTAACGCTTCGAAACCACTACACGTAATTAAAAACTGACTTCTCTTTCCTTTAGTTTGTTTAGCTTAGAACTTTGTAACTTTTTATAAAGAACATCCGGAACGCTCGAGTACGTACTCAAGTATAGTAGTAATGTTTGCTCTCTTTTCGAATAATTATAAAATACATTATAGACAAAGTTGCTAAAAGAGAAAGTGTAATAGTTGTCTTTTTATACCTCAATTGAGAGTAAGCGAAAGTCATTTATATGTATCGTGTACTTATAAAGATTACTAACTTCTGCCCGCGACTCCGTCCGAGTGGAATTTAGGAAATCAAAAGTAAGTAGCCTATGTGTTCGTTCAGACTTTGCTCTACATCTATCCAAAGTTCATTGATATCCGCACACACGTATTCGCGGTAAATTCTAATAAACATCCATCCACACAACTGTTCGAATATATGATTAGTAAGATTATAACGACAATTTTGTTATTAAGGTGACAGAGTCTTGATGGTTGTTTTATAGATAAAATATCTCACGGCCAAAATTTGAAACGAGATTAAAAATTACGTAACAGCTTTTTAAATTATAAGGTTACGCTTAAACTCCAAGTTCCATTAATTTTTTCTTTTCAGCATCACATTAACACCAGGATGGTCAATTAAGAACCTCAATTAGTGGATTTTTCAATATTTCATCATCATCATCACCAGCTCACTACACGTTCCTACCGAGGGACTCGGAGCCTATACCCTAAGTTAGGGTGACTAGGACATAGTCAACCACGCTGGCACGGTGAGGTTTGGTTGACTTCACATATATCTTTGAATTTCTTCAGTGCATATGTGCAGGTTGCATCACGATGTTTTCCTTCACCGTAAGAACGTCCGGTAAATTATGTACATATGTAAAATCGAAAATCACATTGGTAGGATTCGAACCCAAGACTTGTAGATTACAAGTCTTAATCTAGTGCTTAAGTGCTTAAACCACTGAGCTATCGACGGTCCTTCACGCTTCAACGCTTTCAATATTTATTAATATTAAATTCAGTTGTAAAACTCTTGAGCAAGTTCGATAAAGTTTTATTACATGAACTGCGATCCTTTAGATTTTACACTTCGTTCGCAGATTTCAAACAAATTGAAACTGGATATTATTCCTTTCAATGTCTACTTTTTATTTCCATTTCGTTGAGTGCTTGTCGCAGCAAAGAGTGATTATGTTTTCTTTACTTACAAGACATGAAATAATATTAAAAACTATTACACTTTCTCTGCCTAATGTCTGTAGAGATTTTGATTTTGAAGAATACTAGATTAATATTTCTAGATATTCTATTCTACTCAAATTATCTATTAGTAATAGTATTCTGTTTTACATTTACAATCGAGCGAAAGTAGGAAGCCTGTGAATCTAGGCTACATAATTATTTGCACATTATAAACTGTGAATTAATTACACCATTGGGAAAATTTTAATTATAGACACTATTATGTACATATTTTTACAAGAGATTACGAGTTTTCACTTACGGCCGAAATCGATATTCGACTTCGAACCACTTTTGATGGTATTTTATCCATTTGGTTTTTAATGAGCGTGAGCATGAGCGTCACCAGTCAGTGATCTAGGCTAGGTATGGGATAAGCTACCATTAATATTGCCTAATTCGAAGTAGTTTTTATATCTATTATACATTTTTGGGTTTTAGCAACTACTTCCTGCCCTCCCTTTTATAAATCCGCAGACAAAGTCGTGAACAAAATCTATCTATTGTTGAGAGAGCAATCAAATATTTTTTGTACTCCATTTCATACAAAAAATAAATCAATTATCAGATCGAATTTTATATTCGTCCGTAAAAAAAGTGAAATAAAAATATCTGTACGCTGGTGCACCACATACTAATTGCTCGGACATCACAACTAACATGCAATCAAAACTTTAATGGACTTAAAGTTAAAACCGACTAACTTCATAACTTGAGTGTTATTAATAGTGTAAATTGCAAGTAAGAGCTCGGTCTCAGAACTAATTGAGGAACTCATCTGATAGTCCGACCAGTAGACTAATTAGATATTCACAAAGAACAACTGCGAATTAGTTATCGAAATTACAGGCCATATACTTTTATGTCTTGTATACTAGTTGTTGTAGAATTTACAACACATTTACGACAAAAAAATTGTTTAATTAAAGTAACATTAATAACTGTCGAAAAGTAATAATTATGAAGCACAGCAACCCAACGGCAGCACGGCATCCGCACTGTTCAATTTTTATATGTCTCTAAACGGATTTTTAAAAGAAAATTTTCAAACAAGATTTTTATATTAAATTCTAGCCACGTAGTTGTTTCTTACTTATAACACTGTACCAAATCAAATTATACAATAATACTGTTAGAAAATGATGTCACAGGTTATATAAGGATATAATTTACAAGTAACTGACATAATGAAATCCTAAATCAACCAGATTAATCTAATCTCCAAGCTAAAATGTTTAAAGTGATCTACATATTCAATGTCCTGACACGTTGCCACTTACTAAATACGAGATTCATGTCACGGAACACGAAATATCGATTTAAAGACATGATGGTAGGTGGGGCAAAGTGGTGACCATCGAGCGATCGTTGGTGGTGGTCAGTATCTGTTACAAGTGGTAGCGAACGCGCGTCGGTGAAGGAGTGCCTTATCGAAACCAGCAGTCGTAAGTTTTTCTTGACAGTTTCTTACAATGGATCTCCACCTGTATTAAAACATTATTGCCTTTTCTCTCCTTCTTTAAAAACAGAGATAGCAATAGTGTTCGTATGCAATGTCACATTTGACATTTACGGTTACGAATTTATGTTTGTTAAATGGTGATGGTAACATCCTTGTTAAATTTCTGCGCTCTTTATGCTTGGCGAGTTTGTTTATATTTGGCGAATTTGTCATTAGCTATATCTATAGTATCGATTATGTGAACCAAGAGTTAGAGACAATACGTCTTATTTAGTATTATTTAATTGGTAATTTTTTATCATAAAAAAATATAAAAAAGTGACTCAACTTTCTGTGGATGACATATTGTTTCTAATAAATTAGATTTAATTGTCGACAAATAATTCACATTAAAAAACTTAGGAAGTCCACAAATGACTTCTATCGCTTCACCGCATGTTTTTGAGTTCTTTTTGTTATTGTCTTAAGATTTTTATTTTAAGATTCTTTATATTTCATTAAAAATAAGTTCATGCACCATAGTAATTAATTTTAACAGTGTCAAATATTACATATTTCCTTACAAAGACGTACAAAGCTTTGGCTTCAAAAATTAATAAAATGATAAGACGTAGGCTTATTATAGTAAAGTTTACTCATAATGTTTACATGAGCCATGCTGCGTACGCGCTATTGCGTGTAACAGTTAATAACAAACTATGCACTTTCGCTTGGAACATCTGCTTCTCGTCATGCATAACGTTTACGTAAACCTAAACAGCTATAAACTTAAGTACACGTTTTACAACCACAATCATACATATCAGTTACAGCATTAAAACTTTAAAAAAAATCCAGTTTCAACTTATCGTTTAAGTGTCACTAGATGGCGTTATCAGAAACAATGATGCGACCTTGGTCAGGAATAATAACCTTCGGAGATTATGTAAAGATTAAATGTAACGTTTTAAATTGAGGGATGATCTTCCCAAAGGATTTCGATCTATTCCTAACTAATACAACCGTGACAAAATATATCTTCTGGCAGATCTACAACGTGGCTAATGTATGTACTGGATCCGCAAATCCACATAATAAATACAATAAGACCGAGAGGTTACGGATTACTAGTCATTACGTCCAAACTCTGACCAAGTAAATAATTTAAAATAGTCAGAATTTTATCAATTTATTTTATGATATGAAAAAGTAGTTTCCTTTAAAATTAATTATTAATTGATTTTTACTACATAAATTAAATAACAAAGTGGAACAAGGCAAGCGGGAAAGGCTTTTGGTGCCTTTTTGAATTCTAGAACGACAAGTAAACGCAGAGGAAATTTCGAAATCACGTGCGCCAGTAATAACTTGATTTTGTGAATGTACAAACTCACTATATCAAAACTGTAGAAATCAAAATCTATGTTTGCCTCCATTTCGTTCCTAAACCACTGGACAGAATATGGTGTAACTGGGCAAAATATTCGGAGGACGGCAAAAACAGAAAAAAAAAAACGTTTCTGGTTAGCTGATGTTAATGGTAATTAAAAACTGGCACAGTCATTGCTGATAGATTTCTCTTACTAAATCTTCACTAAGGGAAACTCACTTAACCCTGGGTGCGGCAGTTCCGACACCATTACAACACATATCCGGTTCAGCTATTTAAAGACTTCGAATCGATAGTCACATGTTTTACAATTCTCGGACGTTCTCATTCGATTTCGTTCGAATAAAACACGTAGCGTGTATTTAGTTCAATTGAATAGAAAATGTATTAGTCTCACGTCAACAGTAGATATAAAATGCTAGAAAATAACACTTCGAGAGAATTGAATAGCACGAAAGCAGCACTGCAGAATACAAATCATCAGGCCCTACTCCGCGCCAGAAATGCGGAAGCGATGATTACGAAAGCGCAAACTCGCGCACTGTATGTAATTTCACTAAGTGCCTAGCTCCGGCTAAACCCACGTATCTGCCATAATAATGCCCACTACTCATTTTTATGCAATACATAATTACATTTTGACTATTTTACTAACTAGTCTTTGCGCTTTATTTAAATCTATCATTATAAAAGCTGAGCCAACACACTCACGAATATTTGTCTGTTAGTAAATTCAACTAACGGCCATAATAAATAGCAGGGATAGGATAGCAGCGCCGCCAAGCATCTGTAGTCTATATCGTCATTTTGTGAATCGATTCGTTCGATATATGCAATTTACCGAACCGGACGATGTTCAAGAATTTATGGTAATATATTTAAATAATCCCACAACTAGAAGAAACCATAAAGCACCTTCAACGATTTAGTAGTTCGATGACATACCTGTATCAATAACAAAATAATATATTCATATTGTTCAAATAGGATCGCCTTCTTCACAATTATTGGGCCAATAAGACATTGAACAAACAACCCATACGGTGAATAAACACGTGTAGTCGATTTATAAATGGATATAAAGAAATCTAGTCTTTATTAACATGCTTAGTTTATTTTAGATCAGCAATTCTCAAAGTTGTCCTCGTGGTCTTATCGGTTTACAATGTTAAACATAAACGTGATGATTCAAGTTGAAGAAGAAATATAGCAAGGGGATTTACGGAACCATTGAAATATTAAAATGGATCTCCAAAAAAGTTTGAGAATCTCTGATCTAGACTAAAATATTCGTATATCAAAGAGTGAATGAACTCAACCATACCGCTACTTGTTTTAACCAAATATGTTAAATACCCATTAACATAGATTCTTTATCTTATAAGTGAGCATTTAGCATAACATTAAAACAATTTCCATTTTGTTAGCAGTTATTTCAATTACATACGTTGAAAGATATAATTAATTTTTGCCTCTTGAATAATAGGAATACGTAGTTACCTGTTGTAAAGGAAAAACCAAAGCCCGACTAGTTATTAAGAGCCGGTAAAATTAACTCAGTTGAAAAATAAAACAATTTTACGCCTGCCAATTGAATCGGAACGGATTGTTCAAAAATATTGCAAGACTATTTGTTGAAAGAGTGAGAATCCATTTACAGAAATCTAATTAATTTTTATTTTTAATAGCTACATTAACAGTTTAAACAACACAACGAATACTTAATATGTTATTCAAGTGTGTGAATTAATTTGTTTGTAGAGAAATTATTTACCAAACGTGTCAAGTTTTACCATTTTTCATATCATAGGAATTTATTTATTCATAGAAATTGCTTGACGTTTGAGATGAAAATAGCTACAAGCTTCTTAGACGGTTGAAATTGCAAGAAATGGTTGCCAATTAGTAAGGCTTAACTTGTAGAGGTATCTTTTTACCAAAGCGGTTCGAACATAGAATATGCAATTATAGAGGGAAAATTGCGAGGACTTTCCTTAAAACTATTTAAACGTACCGTCAAATCAAAAACGTATTAAAATAATTATATTTTAAATAAATGTCCATTTAAAAAATAATGGAATCTGAAATAAATTCATCATCAGTACAGGTCCCCACCAAGTGACTCGGAGCCTACCCTAAGTCAAGGGTGACTAGACCATCACCAAACGAGTCGCGAATTAAATAACATTTTGATAATCTAAAAGGCAAAATAATCCACTCATAAAATATACGTAAACAATATCAAAAACACAGAAAACAAAAATGAAATAACTAAAAAGTGATTTTCAAAGCAGACATGGAAAACGCATGGTTTGATAAAAAAAAAGAAACTTAACTCTACCTTTAACTTTGCTGAAGCAAGGCTAATTCCAATTAAAAATAAAAATGCGGCTATTTAAAAAAAACTGTTACGCACTACTTACATCATTTAATAAAAAAACTTTCAGACATTCAGCTAATATAAGATAACGAGCTACTTTTTCTTTTGACTGTATGTAGCTGGTAATGCAAATAAAACGACGACTCACTCGAGCAATTATTTTAAATACGTGGAAAGTATTTTAAGCTATATGATAATTCCTAACGCCTACTCTTCCCGCACATTGATTATACCTTTATCGACTACAGTTTCAGGACATAAAGAGACAATGTAAAAGCTTTTGATTTCAAGCCTACTCAAAACATGTTTACAAGCTATACGAGTATGTACTTAATTTTCACATTAACTGTCACAAAATTCACGTTCATCGGTTCACACTTTTCCTTAAATAGGGATACATAAACAGTGATAGCATCACGTGTATGTTATTCGTAAAGATATCATCACTATAAAATCATCATCGACCACATCACCACTTGACATCAAGTGAGATGGTAGTCTAGCGCCATATTCATTATTTATTAGATTTTGTACATTTTATTTCATGTTTCACTTTCACTTATTTCCACGTAAGACAATATTTATAATTACACATATCTCATCAGACAAGCGTTTTAATGTCATACTGGTGTCCGAGATTACCAACTCGTGTTTGAAGCTAGTTGAATTTGTTACAAATTAAATTCGGAATTTCCGAGTTAACATGACGTTATGCAAAACCATAAACATTTCGTCCATCAGTGATCGTGCCACATTCATGAATATTCATCAACTTCGGACTCGGATACACTACATTAGTCAAGGTCTATCAAAATTAAGTTAAACTAAAACTAAATTCGTTAATACGTATCGCTTTAATAATTTTTATGTTTATCCGGAAAGCAATTAAACTTGACACGAAACAACTTTTGAATTCCAGTTGCATCTTCTTTATACATTTACACAAAATGCGACAGTTTTTTTTATACTTGAGCTCAGCAAGTGACTTGTATTGTTGTCTGCAATAGACATATTTATGTTCGTATTATCAATATTGATTCTGATATTTTAAATAGTCCACATAACAATGTTTTTCGTAATAACAACATCAAATCAACTAATAACGTAGGCGTTACACGAGAAATATGTTTTGCGCCTGAGAAAAACATGTATAAAAGTTCGCTGTTATAACCGTTTGAATGCCTAGCAATATCGGGTATATTATTAAATATATATTAAAAAAGCTAAGCTATGGAGTTTGACAATTAAAGTGACCAAAATTAATTGATTATCATTCATTCATTATGTGTATTTAATATTTGTAAGGGCATACTTTTGTGACGTATTGAAGTGGGCGTGGTACAAAACTTTTCGTCGCTTGTCACTGACTTGTCTACGGCAGTCAAAAGGTTTATAAAAGCTCGAGTAGACTCTGGAGACTCCAAGATTTTCGATTCCCATAATAAGTCGCGATAACGACGCTTTTACTGAGAAATCGTATATAGTTAGATGTTTTTTTCACAATTTCATTTCTAATGATTTCGTGTACCATTTTTGCTTAACTGACAGGAGAATATATTTTTTAGTAGATATGAGAGTATGTTTGTACCTGTGTTTGTATATATCTCAACTCCATTGTGACTTGTTTAGGCTAAACGGCTGACCAATTTTGAGAATTGAAAAGTCATTCTTATTAGTTTTTCCTACATTACAGAATAGATATTGTAAGAAAGTGGGTTACCGGAGAACAAAGAATATTAAAAAGCAGCAAAATTAACACAATCTGTTCTTCAAACTGTAATGATGTGTTACGTATTATATAACCAATACGTTCATATGAAATCGAAAGTGCATCAAAGTATAAAACGAGCAAGCGTGCGTATCGCTCTAATTGTTATTGTAAAACGGATATTATGTAAACGATCGAACTTATTTCTTAAAGATAGTTTCGTGTTATATATATTAATAGTCTTGAATAATTTTGACACATAATTTCTGGATGTATTCTTGACCTTCATTAATCTTAATCGAATTTGTCGGTTTGATATTGGAATAAAAGCTAACCTTTACACTACTCCAGTCTGTAATCTATCTTTGTTCAGAATTTCATCTAGATCCATTTAGCCGTTCTGGAGTTATGTGGTAACAAACTTTCTCAGTTATATTAGTAAGTAAGATTGATAACACTGATCACTACAAGAATGTAGGTGAAAGTAGTGACATTTTTATATTATAATGTATAAGGTAGGAAGGCAAACTTAAATGTTTCCAACGTAAAAATTTATAATCGAAAGAAAATTAAGAAAAGACCTATGTTATTCTTAAAGCTCTTATTAATTAAAATAACCATCATTAATCAACATCCTTTCGCTTCGATTATTTTTTAATTCTACCAAAATGTTTTTAATCGACTGATTTCTGTCCTTTGTTTTCTTCCATCTGTCGAAATACCTATCTTTTGTCTTTTGAAACATAAAAGCGAAAAATCATTTTAATATCAGAAAACGTTTTCAAACATTATTTTAAAGTAGATCTAGCTGGTCTGTTTAGCAAACATTTTGGATAAAAATGTTGATCCATACACGATCCCATAATATTGTTTTTAAGTTAAATTAAAAACAGTGATTATCGTATCGTACTCATCAAATATTATTAACGTGACGAGAGCGCCGTGACACAGTCGTCGCGGGCGAGGTGTCCCAGCTACAACCGGTAAAACTATGAGGCGACTTTCACTTTTATGTTGGTGAGATAACGACTACAATGTCGCGTTTAACTGACTCGTAGTTACGGCTTTCGTTCATCCCAACTAATGATAGCCTCGTCGAAATATTAACGCAATTGTGTAATAATATGGTATATTTGGATGAAAAACTGACGCTGTCGCCATCATGGTTTTGTTAATTTGTCCAGATAGATAACTGTAAAGACACAGAAAATTGCATATCGAGTTAATTCACAAAGTGCTGTGTTTTAAATCGACACGTAAAGATGGCATTTCAACGTTTATGCAACTGTCGGGTTCTTTATCGGTTGGACAAAAATATGAAAAGAAGTTAAATATTTTCTAGAAATCCTAATTCTTTATAAGATTAATTGAAATATTAACAATTTACACAAAAGCACAGAGTGTATTCAAAACAACAAATATTGCGCGCTATGGATAGCTGTTCATATTGAACAAAATTCTTACCTTCCCTTGTTTGCTATTTATTGTATAATAAATACTTTTGAAAAAGAATGATTTGCCTCATTGCAATATTTCCGTTTCCATTTTACACCTGCTTGTGTTGTGAATCAAGTCTGCAGCGTGCATTATTATCCCTTCCGGCTCGAGTAGAAAACAAGACGTTATCTCTAGTTTTTTTTTCTACACATACAATATAAATGTATATTAAATCACTTCCTTATTTCATATTATAAGACTTTCTCTGTCATTATTCAATATACTTGATGTCGGAACATAATTTTACTTAGATACGGAATCACTATTGCGATTAGTGTCGATAAAATTGTGGTTGCATTAAAACTTTTTATTATTTTGTACAAGTTTCACTGCTATCGTGTTTTGGACAGAATCGCGATCAATTGTAGTTTTGAGTTTTAAAAGTAAAAACTCAATCAGTTACTTTATTTAATTTTTCCACAAAAACATCGATACTTCTTTATGAAATTTTTCCGTAAAAAAATAACATATTGCACACTTAGAACTAATTGAACATTAACATACTTAATATTGTTAGAAAAACAGGAATCAATAAATAATAAACAAAAGATAGATAAACGTAAATAGAAAAACTAAATTACGAGAAAACAAAGACATATTAAAACTTTACTAGAATGAGATGGTTTACTGGGAACTGTAAAGTTCTATAAAGGCAGCGAATCGCAGAAAACATAGAACAAAGGAATGGACGGCGGAACATAAGTTGTAGAGAGCGGAGGTAATTCCACGGAAACGTATCAGAAAACAATTTTCTCATTGCAAATAATCTCTTCGGCTACAAAGTTAGAGGAAGGCCGAGGCAAGTATGGGTGGATTGTGTGAAAGGCAATTTGACGATAGAGATATGTATATGGAAGAGCAGTATATACTGTGCCCACCCTATATAAGGACAAAAGCAGGTTGATGATGATGATGTTTAGGCTAAGCGCCATCTGCGCTCGGCCACCTCAAGCCCGGTGAATCTGTAAATGCCTCTTCAAGGCAAACAGTGACCAGTCAGTCACAAAAAAAAATGATGATGATGATAATTTCTTTGATTGTTTCATTCTGCCTATTCAAATCCTGGAAATCTGGTCATCATAACCGCTCACCTACGTTAAAAACATAAGGATTTTTTTAGAAAGAAGTAATAAATTACACGTTTTAAATTACTTCGTTATTTGCAGTCAGTAAAAGCAGAACAAATTTACTGCGCCAAAGGAGTAGTTTTGTAAAACAAAATCCCCGCTTTGCGAGCTAACATGCTCGTGTTACTTAGCGAAATATGAAAATAGAATATTGCACTGTTCAATTTGAGAACAAAGGTAACATCGTATTTCAAGTAGTCGTATTCATTTGTGTTATCTGAATATCTTGGCTTGTAATGTACATATGTTTAGAAAATATTTTCTTTTCGATGAGGAAATTTAATTTCAAATACCTTTTATATAAACCTCTCAAAGATTTTCCATCTAACAAGTAAACAGTTATAGCATTAAATCTAATATGTAGCATACTCTACGTTTATTTATCGCTTCGTTTTCATTTCTTACGCTCTCTACGCGCGACGCTTCGATTTTATGGAAATAGATTTGAAAACGAGCAATCGGCCGCCTGTATTCTCTAAGCAAAAAATCGTGCCCATAGACATCTGCACACAGTTACAAGTGTTGCCTACCTGTAATCGATAAGAGGGGAGGGGGGGGGGGGGGAGACGCGCCGAAACAGGATAATTCCCCTTCATATGCATCTGCCTCCGTGCTACTTCGCATTCCCATACTTATTAATTTATTGTTATCTTTGAATTGTTTTCAGATAATGAGAGTGTTCTTGCTGTGCCTCTTGTTAGAGATTGTTTGGAGTCGGGAGAGCGACTGGCAACCCATTGTGCCTGAACCCTCACAAGCCTACACAAGCTATGCTAATCTCGCTGATAGATCTATAGAAGCTGGGTAAGTATGAACTTATTACATATTAACTAAACGTTTTAATGCCAAAGATAGAACCACGTCAAAATTCTACATAATTAAAATAACTATGGTATTTTTAAAGCAGGCACAAAGTTACAATCAATTTGGATAACGTTTTTATTTCGAAGATTTTTTTACACTTTTACTAAAAGTTTTGGCACCTTCAGAACACCCTACCAAAGTTTGGTCATTTCTTTCATTTAGTACGCATGATGAGGGCGGGGCTGTCCAAAAATATGTCGTCCACCATCTTGTGACGGCGGAAAATTGGATTTACATAGATACTGATTTTAAAGAATTGCATTTTCTTCAAGTTCTTGCTCGAAGATCTGACGATTTAATACAACTTACCTTCCTCCAAAGTTTATAAACGATTTTAAATCTATCGAAATATCTCAAAAAGTCTTTAAAATAGATGAACGGAGAAAAGAAATCCGGTTAAGTTGAGAGTCAAAATTGCTTTAATTGATAGGCTTATAAAAGATGACAAAGAAGCAAGGGGAAAAATACTAAACCTTGTTGTTTACATTTTATCCGTGCCTCCAGCCCTCATTAGCAGGCGCCCTGGTAACTGGTAACGCTCAAGGTTGGCGCTTTTTCAATGTTCTCGCTTATACGAACGCTTTAAAATCGCTCTTGTTCCGTTCACCTAGCGTTCAAAGTGCGACACTGCGCGATAAGAATCCCTTTATTAAATAAACATTTAATTGTAAAAAACAATTATACGCTATTCAACTGTTTTACGCTGTAGAACTGTATGGACTATCAAAGTGTATATGGAAATCAATCACAGTAGTCGTCAGCAACAGAAACTAATACCTCAAAGGCCTGTACAGAGTGGTCCTCTGTATAGGCTTACTATATGAGAATGTAATTGATATCGACAGTTCGGGGTAACCCAGACGCATACAAACGCATCGATTTCAAAGCGTTCCCTCGATGTATTAATCAACATAGAGAATCCGATTTCCGAAGCTATAGTCGTTAAGGGTTTGTTTGCCAATAAACCTAGGTCCAGTCTAATGTGGTCGTTTACAAACGCGCGCTTTGCGCATTTCACTAATTCGTATAATTGTCAAGATGCGCGCGACAGATTGCTTAAAAGTGATGGCATACTCTTGTAGTCGTAACAGTAATGCGACAAGATCAATAACCGATTAAAAGTACTTTAATTATAATGAAGTGATCATATGTTAAAACCACGTTTAATTTAATACGTCATTATTTAAATAGAGTATTAAAATTTCTGTTTCATGAATTTAAAGATCTAGTTTAGTAGAACTTGAAAAGCAAAAAAAACCAGTTACGACCTTATGCATATAGGACGCATTGAAATAAGAGCGAGCTTCTCACGAGCATAAACAGGAGCACTCAGATACTTAACGGACCGTGTACGAGTACAATACGTTCGTTTACGTAAATAATCGCTGTGATGTTCATTTATTAACTAATCCAGAACCCTGTTTATCCTTAACAAACAAAACAATGTTCCACAAATGACGTACCGAATGCACTGTTTGAGCGATATCGATTCGCATCAAAAACCCAGTGTGTATTTGCCTTATCGGAATTCATGTCAGCCTAACCTGTCTACAAATTGATAGAATACATCGTTAACAAATGATACGTTGCACGTAAAAATTGGTTCAGTCGTTTAGACTCTAAGCCCCAAAGAAAAATAAATACAAACTGCTTTCAGCCAGTGAAACGTGTAATTATAAATTCTCGTTTCCTCTGAATTTAACCATGTAAATATTTTAAAAATATGGAGTGACTTTATAAAGTCAAAAGCATATCCACTTTTAAAATACAATTGGTAAAAATACTGATGTATTTTTTTGTTTTGTTCGTTCTTTAGACACTGACGCTTCACGACCGGCGTTTCGAGAATTTATTCAATTGTAATGAATGTATCATTGTAGCCGCTGTCATTGTGTTATCGATATTGCTCACATCACTTTAAAATTAATTAACCCGCTGCGATTCACGATACGGTCGAAATATGTTTTCACTCTGCCAGTTGCGGTTGTATTGTTGCATATTTGCACATCTATTGTGTATCGTGTGCAAACATATTGTCGTCTGCATTCCTAAATCAATAGACAGATTTAGATGAAACTTTTGGTAGGGTGTTCTGACGCTAGGTTTGTTGGCCACAGAAATAAATAAAAACACTATGATTTTTTTTGTTTGCACTATAAAATTGTTTAGATTTATTTAAACTTTTGACGTTTACAAGTTATTAATATGGAATTAATAAACAACAAGCTGAATGAGCACAACACTATTAACAAAAACTTAAATGGGGAACAGAAAGAGCCCTCTTTATAGGTGAACTGAGATGACGTCAAGTGGATGGCAGGCATTGTTAAATGCGGTGGAACTGATAATATTGAGAAGACCTATGTCCAGTAGAACACAGGCTGATGATAATTGTATAATAAGGCTACGTTAAAGATTTGAACTAAATAATATATTTTCATTATTTCAGACCACAACTTAAGATATTGAATAGAAGGCCCATACATGCATCGCACACAACAAATAAGCTAACCAGTTTCTACAATGTCGCATCAGCGCCCTCTACAGATACGTGCAGTGTTTATAAAGTGTCGATGAATCAAGAACTACTTTATCAATATTTGGAATATGATAAACTATTACCTGATCTTAAAGAATTCACCCTCTGTATGTGGACTAAATTTCATAATCATTCACAAGATCATCCACTATTTTCTTATGCGGGTAAGTTGTATAAATAATACTAACATTTTGCGTATTTTAAAATGTAATCCAGTATTTTTTTTATGTTTCTTAAGCTAACGCTTAACGCTTAAAAGTGATGGTGCAGGCGAAAGATTAATGCAAAAGTTATTAATGAAAAATAAATGTGTGTAAAATATAGTTAATTTTTCTACAGTATGCATATTAAAACACAAATACTAAAATAACATTTAATAATTATTTCTGAACGTATAAGTTAAAATTAAACTATATTATGTAAAGAAATAAAAAAAAAATAGTAATAAATCAATGGAAAACGGTAAACAAATACGTCAACTGCTAGTTCAAAATTGAATCCTCAGAACTGAAAGCCAACGTTTTTGCAGCGGAATTCGATTAAAATATATCGGTACTAGATAAAAGCTCGGCTAGGCTTTGCCAGACCGACGCGAGGTCAAAATATTTTAAGCGAAGCTCCAAAATTCGACGAACATCAAATGGATTTCATCCTGGATGTTTGAACAGTTTGTTTGAGTACCTGTGAACCGAGCTTCACTGTCCGTTAAAATGACTATTTTCTCTTGTTTATTGGATTTACGGACAACTCTGGGCTTGTACCTAGTGATGTCGGATTTAAAAATATAAATTGGAGTAAAAATTTAAGCATTCACTTTTATCTGAGATAGTCTAGTCATCGTATTGCACAGTTTATAAAATATAGTTGATCTCAGTTCACCGTTGTAAATAAAATATGAAACGGATTGGGCTTCTTTTTCCGGATTTTTGATATATCTTACTAATATCATAAATGCGAAAGTTTACGACGTATTTCTAGAACAGTGCAACAGATCATTCCGGATGAACATATAGGCTAACCGACGACATCTAGTATATTATAATACTGTAGGCTCTCACTAGAAAAATGTATGATAGATTTTACAAATCCATTTGAATATTTTGGTCACATAGAAACGACAACGAGGAACATAATATAGGACGCAGCTTTTAATTATGTTATGAAAAAAGGGCAGCCAGTACACGACTAATTGCTTATTATCCCGTCGTTTTCGAAACTCACTGCTACCTAATTTTTCCTTGTGTTAATCCGAGATAAATTTTTATCACAGGTTTAATTGATTTTACTTCAAAATTATAGCAATGACGGAGTTAGGACAAATATAACTGCTTCTAAATTACAGGCGTGGTGGCGGATTCAAGTTCTAATTGGCAAACACTAGGATATGTTGGACATGCAGACAGAGTTAGATAGTTTCCAGTGGCGGAATCTTATTCACATACTCTGTGCTAATTGGCGACGTAGAATTATTAATATCTATTACGTTGTAGAGTCCTTATTAAATTAATATGAATTTGTGAAGATTAGTGATTCAAGTTAATTAGCAAAATTGCGTGCTACTTCGCCATATTTATATCTTGCAGATAAGTAGAATATATTTGTGTCGCAATTTATTTTAAGTTCCAAGAGCTTGAAGGTATGATATTATACATACATATGTATGTAATGAATTACGTAATTTATTAAAAGGTCTAAACGGACATTTTAGAACGGAACTTATTTGATACCATAGAGTTAAGACGGTGGTTACGCAAGTTAAATGCCGTCACTTACAACTAGTTTTGTAACGTGTGCGTGTCTATAAGTAGGCTAAGTAAACGACCCATGCGATTGTTTTCAGTTCATATTACGCGTAATACAATGAACATTACGGTATCATTATCATGGGTGTCGCTAGAGGGTGCTGGGGGGGAGGAGTGCAGCCCCCCTCTAGGAAATCGAAAAATGTAAAATTTATATAAAAACTATTTAGAAAAAGACCATAGTAATAGTAGCTATTTCATTTATTAAATTATGTTCGGCACATTTATTTATTTAGAAGCTTTCTATTATTATTTTATAGCATACCTAGCATACAGCTTTTATATCTATAAGTATAGTTCATCTGAACTTTAGGAATGAATTACAAAGTTTCTGGACTGCACGTCTAAATGTTGTGATTTTATATTTCGCGATTGAAAAGTAAAGAAAATTCTTTGGCTTTCTATTACTATCATTTAGCTTAAGAAGCTGGATCTATATGAGCTGGTTTAATAATTTAATAACTTGTTTAATAGTCATTTGAGGGTATTCCAAGAGCTCCTCTATTCGTATTTATAACTAATTCCCCTTTCGTAGTATTATCGTTTGAGTTCTGCGAAGCTTTGATCTTAATCTTATTACGGCAGTAATAGTGTACCTGACACCGAGGAGCTCTAAGTTGACTAAATCTTAAGATAACATTCATATTAACTTCTCTTAGATTTGTAATATTATTTTCTATGATATTTTAATTAGTAGCTCTTTATAACTGTATAAGATAAAAATATAGTTTTTGTGCACCAATATTACTCTCCTGGAAAAACGTATATTTTTTTACTAGTACGAACCGTCGAAATGAATAAATATTCCATAACTAAAAAATCCATTCAATCAAAAAAGGGATATCCAAAATATTGCTACCGGGAATACAAACTGTAAATAAGCTCAACTTCAATTACTTGCTTTACTGTGTAAAGGAAATAGTTTAAAAACAATCTTTTATAAACTTAATAAAAACGACTTTCAAAGAAAATCCTCCAGCTTATGCGAGCACTTGATTGCTAGATTCTTAAATCACTACAAAGTAAAATGAAGCGAGCCAACTGGCTTTGTAAAACGGTCTTGAAATAGAAATTATACATTGGATTATCCTTTGACTTTCTTTCTTTCATCCACCTGCAATATTTTTAATTTACTACGAGAAAAATAATTATAAGTCTAAAATATTACTTAAGTATGTTAATTTTTATTTAACACAATGCCTAATAAATGATAGAGATTAACATTTTTTTCATGAGCAAACAGTCACCTGTAATGGCGAAGCGACCGCTGCCCATACATCTAATTGGCAAGCGTTGCCTACATTTAATCGACGGAGAGAGGACGCACTGATAATAGGATATTCCCTCTTCATATGCGTTCCCTCTTCCATTAAATCCACGTTCCTTTCCCATCGTTTCCTTAACAAAAGTAACCATTTAAATAATTCATTATTATTTTCAGTTGGCGATAATCCAAAGGAGATATCGTCTTGGATTTCAAACACGCAAGAAGCAAGTTACTACAGCATGGCTGTTCATGGACAAACCTTCTTTCGACTTAACTACCCTCTCAAATTGAACATGTGAGTAATTACTTTCTATTTTTATTCTTCCTTTTTTAACCAAATTTTAAAAAGGAGAAGTTCTCAATTCGTCTGTGTTTTTTAAATTATAATTTATACTTCATAATCTGTATTATTAAAATACAAATAAAACGGTTGCATAACAACTATTGACTTTGTCCTGAATCCGTAGTTACATTAAACGTTTAGAGACGGAGTTTCAAACTTTTCTGCAGCAAACCTAAACAATTTCAAAATAAAATTGTTGCAAACAACTTTGTTTGATTACGATGTATAGGGCATTTGTGGCTTTACCGTTCCTACTAACTCTGGCAAAGTTTCCAAATGAAATCTAAACGGTTTAATTAGCTTTAGTTTATGTAAAACGAGCTGTCACCCGTAAAATTCGTTAGCGTGGAATTTAAAAAAATGGTCGTCTATAACATTAATTTTTTTTTATTCGGCGCTGTCAGAATGGCGACCGGACCGCTATCTCTGGAACGAGTGGACCGATTTAGGCTGGACTTTTACTGAAAGATAGCTGGTAGAAGAATTCTCGGTAACGAAGTTTGCGGGCGACAGCTCGTTAAAATATAAACATCAAAAACTCGCTGTTCATTCAATATTTCAATAACTGTTTTATAACA
This sequence comes from Papilio protenor, assembly GCA_029286645.1. Lineage (NCBI taxonomy): Eukaryota > Metazoa > Arthropoda > Insecta > Lepidoptera > Papilionidae > Papilio > Papilio protenor. The sequence continues at coordinate 1,162,229 of JAGSMZ010000042.1, forward strand.
ATTGAAATAAATGATAATGTGTAAAATCAAGTTCTTTACAAAGTAACATTTGAAAGGTATCCTTTATAAATTACAACAATAGATCAAAAATCACAGAAAAAAAACATTTGTGCCTTTTGTAAAAAGAGCTTTGTGCTTAGTTAGACGAAAAAAAAATGAAAAGTCTATTTCAATATTAAAATGTATTATATTATATAAAATATTTTCTATTGTCTATTGTCTATTGTATCATGAGCACATTATTCAGCCAGACAGCATTATATCGAGAAAATAGAAATTTAATATTAAACCGTCTTTATATTATTTTATAATAAAAATGTATACCTTCTCAATAAGTGGAATGTGAAAACCTATCGCTACTTTGTGTTTGAAATGCTTTACAAGTATTAAACTATTTCATTTAATTACAAAATATTAAAACTTTCTGCGGTACGACGGCACGTTAAATTATTTTAGGTTACAAACTCTAATAAACATCCATCCATCCATCTAAACTTTCGCATTTATAATATTAGTTTGAAGTATGAAGTACTCGTATGATAGTGGGTGTTTATTGTACAAAACTTTTTTTAAATAACATTTTTGGAATAAGTATAATATTATAATTTGTGTGGTATCACACTAAATAATGAAATTATTTAACAAATATTACGTTTAATATATCTTAACCTATTGTAATAACCACACCAAAATAGATATCAAATTTGCACGGAAATAAGAAGCTTTGTCTCTGTACCGCTTATCTACTTATGTGTCAATATTGCGTTAGACTTTACGGAAATTGAGCTGTCGCCTGTACGATATTGATTAAACTTACATGAATACCTCTTGATACATATATCCTTGCATACAATCTTGAAACTAAATTAAATCGATGTCTACCATGTAAGGGTATTCCACATCATAATAATGTCATATGCGCATATCAATTACTTTTTTTTTATAATATAAGGTGGCAAACGAGCAAGCGGCCACCTGAATCCACCGAAATGGAAAGCGACCGCTGCCCGTAGACATCCGCAATTGCAGATGCGTTGAGTACCCTTAATCGACGGAGGAGGAGACACACATAAAGAGGACATTTCCCTTCCTATGCGTCTCCTCCACCGTCAAATCCACTTTTCCTTCCCATCCTTTCCTCTTAAGAAAAGGGTGGAAAGGGAAAGGGACTAAAATTAGGCCTTTCCCTTTCCACCCTTGTACTACTTTATCTGTGTTCTTTTTGGATTGAAAAAAAAAACTATTTATGAAACGTAGTATTCTTACTTATAAAATTATGGACAAGCCTTGAGGCAAGACATCCATCAATATAATTATAGTACCATTATAAGTGTTACGTGAAGCATATTTCAATTCCTAGCCTGTCTATTTACAAACATTTTGATACGTCCGATTTCTCTTACGCAATGATCAACCTACTTACTTTATAAATAAAATAGAAATTTAACCATGAATGGTTTCTTTCAATATTTACTAACCATGTTAAAGGAGGTCAGTTGAAAAGTAAGACATCGAACAACTCATTTAGTTTTATATAATGTTAAAAGAAATAATACAAAAATTATAAATATTTGCTGGCTAGTTAGTTTATAAACGTACATGATTCTGAATAGTCGATAAATTATTTTAGAACCCCTAAGTAATTCTACCTTTCATAAGATATAAAACGGCTTAATTGTGTGTGTGTTAGTTTTACATGTTTCTTATTAGTTAAATATTTTTGCAGATGGTACCACGCATGCCAGTCTTGGAACGGTAAGACGGGTGAATGGCAGGTGTGGGTAAACGCGGAAAGAGTAGGCAGAGGGTTCCATAACCGAGTGAGTAGCTATTGTTTTTAAAGTCATCTAACGTTTCATGAAAATTTCGATTGACGTTACTTCGTCGCTTGGATTCTCTGTAAAGGATCGGATCAGATAAAATGATAATCTTGTTAAACATTTTTTCAGTTTTACTTTTTAATTTATATGTTGAAACAATTCTGATAAAGAACTAAGCGTATGTGTAATGCTGGTACAAATATACTAAAAGGACTTTTTTGAACCTCTGTAGTCCTGTCCTAATATAAGGTTATCACGTCACAAAAGTATCGTAGTACTCGTATAGTACCTTGATATGTTTAAATATGAAAATTTGTAATTATGTTTTTCCATTCAAATTGAAATTCCTTTTTAGCTCGTGGGCCATGTCATAAAAGGTGGCGGTGTAGCAATATCTGGGCAAGAGCAATCACTATTATATAAAAAAGACGGATTAGATCCCGTTATACGTAAGCAAATTTCATATAACTATAAATTTAATGATTTTATAATACAGTATTTTAATATGCCACTATGATTTCAGAACAATCTGGTTTAATGGGCGAAATCACGATGTTGCAACTGTATCACGTAGCATTAACAGCTGGAAAGGCTCACAAGGACCATAAACATCACCACGTCCATCACTTTAAACATGACGGTAGTCCGTTAGACCCACCAACGGAAACAGCCACCGAACCTCCCCCACCGCAACCCACTCACATAGGCAATGGAAACTTCCTAATCGGTGGTCAACTCCAGAGACCTTCTAATCTAAACTTAGCTGGAGCTCAACAACAAATGATACCTGTTCAACTGCCGAATGGTTTGCAAATACATCAGCAATATGTGAACGGTCAATTAGGAAACCGTGTTGTATCCGAGCAACTATTATCTGGAGTACAAACACCGAATGGCTTAATAGGTGCCGCTTCCCAAATACCTTTGGTAGGTCTATCAATCTCGCCTCTTTCGCAGAGCCCAAGCTATTCCCCTAGACAGGCGCAAAGATCATCGTCAACAAAAACTTCAACTGTATTATTATCCAGTTCTTTATTAAACCCCGCTAACGTGCAGTACGTCGATGGACCGTCTCCACATAAAATATTCAGAAGAGATTCAATAAAAAGAGACAAGAGGGACAATCCAAAAAAAGCATTGATTGAAGAAAATACTTCAGGTAGGAATAAATTTGTATAATAATTTTATATTAAAATTCGCAGTATAAATTGTAGCACCACTCACCGAGGCATTAATAAGAAGTGGGCTCTAAATATATGAAACGTACTTGAAGAGCGTACGTGATAGCTCTTTGTTCGGCCTGAGTGGATAGAAGAAAACATTTTGATATAACGTTTATTTGATTTGAATTTTATGAAACAATAGCTGTTCACGTGCGGCTTCATACGCATGAAATTATAAAAACTTTATTATATTTTTTACATGTGTCAAATTCTCAATTGCAAATGTCAAAATTACCATTACCATAATAACCTTGTTTATGATCCCTTTCCCACATGATGGTTTCTTCCATTTTATTTGCCCCCTAAGTTTAATAGTGTGAAAATATATAGCCTAAAGCGTGTCGTAAGTGTAAGGCTTTTTATTAAAGAGAGAATTATTCAAAAATTTGCTGTGATTGCTGACATCCTACGCCACAAAGTAGGGTGTGGTTACGCTTTATTATATTAGTATGGATTAACTTTTGCCTGACTCTGTCCACGTGGAATTAAAAAAAAAAGTGAGTAGCCTATGGGTTCTTCCAGACTATCCACTACACTTTCAAATTTCATTGAGATCGGTTTAGCCCTTTAGGCGGCTAAAAATCCATCCATCCATTTAAACTTTTGCATTTATAATATTAGTAAGATATATTTTTTTCTTAGGTAGGAAAGATAAGCGGGGTCTAGTATCGTTGTCAGATGGATCGATAGTAGATGAAGCGCTCTTAACTCCGAGTATAGTGGACGACAGTGAGGATGCTGTCTTCGAAAAATCCCTGCTACAAGGTCTTGCTGGAGTCGTCGGAAATGTACCCATACAGAATTTACAAAAACAAAATGTAAGCTGCTTGCAATATAAACTTTAATACTATACTATAATACTAATAAATGAAAGTATTGCTTAAAACAAAATTATCAAATTCAATGGTCTAAGTAATAGGCAATTGATTTGAACATGTTGAAGGAATAGCTGAAGACAGCGATAAGACAAACTTTACAGTCTAAACTCTACAGTCAGGTTCACATATTGAAGTAAAACGATATTAAGAGTACTAGAAAAACGAAATGAGAATTCAACGGCTATTTTGAAATAACTTATTTTTTATGTATTTGTCTTTCTGGATTATTTTTTTAAGAAATACAAGGTTCTGCGAAGATAGTTGTTTATTTAAAATTAGATCGAATAATTTTTTTATCTGGGTAATTTGTAAAATATTGTTAATTTTTAGAGCGATGAGCGTGAACCGGCCGAGGCTGAAGTGACCGCTGTAATGCAAGTGTGCAGCGGCTGTGCGCAGGAGCCTTTCAAGAAGGCGCTAGTACTGTCGTGGAGGTCAACACCAAAGAAACTCTACAGTGGTGCACACTATTACAAAGGATTACCAATCTGTCGCGCTTTTTGATACACTTATGGATATTGACATATTATAGTTTACAACCGTGGGTTCTCATTCCCGTTACACCTGTATAAAGATATCTTCTTATTTCTGTTTGAAAAGAAACAGAGGTTTCTGTGCATGTTACGGCAGTGGCAACTCACGGCTACTTACATTCACATATCATACATAACTTTTTGAAGTTAAAGTTATAATTGTTTATCCAGGGCAAATTCTTCGCAGTCCGCTATTTGTTCGCCTGCGTTTTTCGCTGAGAGATTAGGTATCTGACATATTTTAGATAGTACTTGAAATGCCCATAATTCATTTAAATACCGATTGTAAACTAAAATAACCCTGAGTCTTTTGTTTTTTCTAATGTAAAATTGGCATCTTTTAAGAGGCTAACAATTCTGCAAAGCTTTTGATACTTTGCTTGGATTTAGAGCCGATTTTTTTTTATTTATTAGTAGTTTTAAGTATTTACATCGTTTATTCTTACTGTATGATTTAAAAATAGTTTTAAGATTTTTACTGTCTTTAATATGAACCGTCGATCTTTAGAAAACGATAAGTGACAATTCAATTGATTTGATTTACTAATATGTTATATTTAAATAATATAAAACTTTTAAAAACAATACAATTATTTTGTAGAATACGCGTGTTAACAATTGACTTGCTAAATATACGGAATTTAATAAAAGTATTTAATTTATAAATCTTTATTCATTTTAAAAGGGAGTGTTTTTGATTACTTTTGCAAAACTGTATAAGACAAACATAATGTACGAGTATATGCCGCAATGTTTATTTTTCAGTGTAAATAAAGTCATTCAGCTTTACGTTGATTTATGACGAAATATTTCACGCACAAATAAATTTTGTATAATATCCGTATATCAGGAAGGGTACTTTTCCGAAAATGTTCATAACATGATTTTTTAATTATCAGAAGTCTGTTATTTAAAAATTAATATAAACATTTCCAACATTTTAACTTTATTTGGAAAATAGAAATGTAGTTACCCGTGTTTTAATAAGCCAATAAATAAAAAGTTAGAAGAAAGGTACGGGAAGTGGAGCTTGATCAGCCAGAAGCGGAGACGCCTAGATAAGGGAAACATTATCTTCCTATGCGATGTATCACCTATATATTTACGGCAGGCAACGCAACAAAGTAAAGTGCATTGGCAACAATCACTTCGCTATTTTGGCGAATTCAAGGAGTCGTTAGAAGTCTTTTACTATTAAAAGGTTTAAGTAATAAAAAACAAGGATGCAAGCCGCCCGCTTTGTGATTCCATAATAATTTCTGCACATTGTTTAGGATTACGAGAGTAAATGCTTATCAATAAACTTACCTTAGATTTATGAACATGATGGTGATGGTACTCAGAATCGATTTCAGGCTCACTGAAGTAGCTCTGGTCCTGAGAACAAAGCATAATAACTTTACCTTGTGTTTCTTTCGTTTCCTCTATACCTTTTAACGTAAGTATTTCGTAAAAAAAGGAATATTATTAATACTTAATACATTGTTGGAAAACAAATATGTTTTAATAAATTTAAAATAAGTATTTTAAAAAATAAACAACAATTACAAATGTTTACGTGCTAAACTCGTTGTGTCGTGATACCATTATAGGTAATCCTACTAATTTCAATTTACGGAAATAAAGATGAAATTGCTAACATACCTGATCCCAATTCGATGTAGTCGGGCAGGCAGTAGCGCCAGCCGGCATGGAGACGGAACCGACGCCAACAGCGCCGGGAAATACGCCCCCGCCGATGTCATTCGACTCGAACAGTCGCAGAACTGACCGGTCTCTTATATCATGAAGATGACTACTGTAGACAATAAAAAAAATAAAATGAAACATCAAGCCGAAAAGGGTGAATTATGCGCTTACTTTATTCCACAGGATTCTTCGAACATTGAAACAAGTTGAAAATATAGTAAATGCATTTATAAGTGAAAAATATAATTTATCACCATCATAGTTACGAATTAACATCATCATCATCGCCATCAGTCCACTGAACCCTTTCACAGTAAAACCACAATGCACACAATGCTAAGCAATTAATAATGCTTTGATAGATAATGTATACATACATATGCAAATGCATATTAACGCAAGTATGCATGTTAACGCTTCAAGTAGCAGTCAACTTGAATTGCGTTTGTGATTGGCGTCGTATAATATTAACAACGTTCATTGAAGCGGAACATCTAGCTACAAAGCCTCAACTGGCTATATTAATCAATTGTAATTATCTACAGGTTTCTCCTATCAAAACACTTAGTTAAATCTAATATCACAAATGCTTATCTATATCTATACTATTATAATAAAGCGTAAACACACACTTCTTTGTTGCCTAAGATCTCAGAAATTACAGCATATTTTTTGAATAATTCTTTTTTTAATAAAAAGTCCTACACTTACGTCACGCTTTAGGCTATATATTTTCATGCCATTAAACTTAGGGGGTAAATATTTTGGATAAAAACCCTAATGTGGGAAAGATACCATAAGTTGCTGCAAGGAAGCAAGATTGCCATAGTAAGGTAATTGGTATTGGACATTTGCCATTGAGAATTTGACAAATGCAAACAATAAATTTATAATTTCATGCGGATGAAACCGCACGCGAACAGCTAGTCTATACTTAAAATAATAAAACGTAAATTCTTTGTTGTGTAGGATGTCAACAATCATAACATATATTTGAATAAATCTTTTTTTAATAAAAAGCCATACACTTACGTCACGCTTTAGACTATATAATTTCACGCTATTAACCTTTAGGGGTAAGTTAATTGGAAAAACAGCTCTGCGAGAAAGGGATAAAAAACTAAAAGCCAATAGCAGAAAAGGAGCAAGGTTGCCATGGTTAGTTAAATTTTAACCAATTATAGCAAAGAAGCAAGGTTTCCATGATTACAAAAATTCTCAGTCTAGAGCAATGGCCTTTTGTAGTCATTTGAGTATTTGAATTTTGACATTTTGCAATTGAAAGTTTTAAGGAATCTAAACAATGAAATATACATAGATTTTGTGCGCGTGCGCGTCTTTATGCGCATGGAGCCGCATGGGAACAGCTATCCCTCGAACATAGTAGAGAAATTTTGGCTTATTATTTCTTTATTACAATATCCCCGCGAATGGGCAATTATAATTGTTGTAATAAATCATTTTTCGACAAATAATATACATTTTCAGTTACAAAAATATCGTATTCTGTATTCTTTACGCATTAACACAACTATAAAAAATATCAATTTAATCATTATAATTTAAAATCTTAACAAAGATTTTACTTTTTAAGAAAAGACTCTTCATATGTTTAAGACCCTCCGTATGTCTTGATAGAAGCAATACAGTACTTGGGAAAATTCAATAAGAGGACGATTGAATATAGCATTCATTTGTTTAAGCCTTCTTAACTTCGCAAATACCCTGAAGGAAATATCAATAATATTAAACTCGCTGCTCAGTAAGGAACAGAGAAATAACTCAAACTCGTTTCCGAAGTTTCAGAAATATACCCAAAGATAAAATTGTAGATATTGCAGCATGAACAAATATTATAATTATTTAACTTTAGGTAATATTTAAATGTTCCTGTGCTTTATTTGATGATCATATTAAAACAAATCAAACATTTGAAGATTACTAAATTAATTTAGAGTCGAAGTCCGCGGTGTTACACTTCAGAAAAAATTGCCTTGTTTATTGTAACGAGAAAAACTCCGCCTCTTCCTACAAATAATTAATTAGATAGCAGTGAGTGCAAACAAAGGGATAATAATAAAAATAAACTAGCCGTATATCACTATAAGACTTTTTTCCTACAGATAAATTTATAGGCTTCGTTGTATTGGTTTTTGTTCCGCGTCTCGTTTCAAAATGTTCAAACGATTGTATCTTTTAAGGTGGGACACCGCCAGTATCCCGGCTGTACAATACTAATCGATGAAAAATTTTTCATAGAACATTTTTTTTTCTAAATTCCTTTAATCTATCTTAGTCGCCTATACAATATCGGTTACTTTGACAACAACAACAAAATTTTAATGGTAGCTGCCCTTTCCCCGCCCCCTAAACCTTAAGCTTAGATTATCTACCTATATGGTTATATCCATGACTTATTCATCCATTATTACTATAACGTTTGATGAATAAAATTAAAAAAGCGCCAGATGTAACTGAAAACACTTACTAGATATAGATATGAACTTGAGTAGTCATAGCAGTAATTTGAACAGAGCAAAAAAAAAACTTTTTTCAAATACCAATCGAATTCCGAAACTTTATAACTACGTTAAACATAAAAGTCTTGTAAATAAAATCTATTTAATAAAATATACTTACGGGCATCGGTCGTCACTTTTGTGAAGAAACTCTTTGCAGCCTTGCTGCATACCATGTCTTTTAAACATGATTCACGGAAAATCAGGGTTTGAACCCTACACCATAAAGCGCGTTTCGTATCGTACGATAATGCCAAGGCCGCGATAAATACTGGTGCACTTTTCCCACAACACCCCATAGAGGGCGCAATAGGAACTGCGCAGCACCGCCCTAAATAGTCATGCCATGTCCTAGTTTTCTGATAAGAATATAAATAATGGAACTTCTTTTGCATATATTTTACTAACATTCCATCTCTCGGTGAAAGGTATAGGTAATCGTAGAGAACAAAGACTGGATGGACTCATAAATTACTTATTAAGTTTTTTTTTTTGCTATTTTTGCGGACAATGTCGAGGACTAAAATTAGTTTAAAGTATGAAATCAACAACAGAAAAGCAAATGATGAATATTACCGCGCCTTTTAGAAAAAAATTAAATTGAAAGAAATGATTGTGAAATGGTTTTTTATATATTATTTTATTTTTAAGAGTCGAGTATAAAACTAATTGGTCCTTCAATGTAGTGGTAATTTAGTTACAGTGATTAGTTAAACTACTTGGGATTCATAAAATATTTTTGAATTTTCTTTTTGTATTAACAAACTCATATGCAGAAAAGTAAACAATCCTTTTCTCTAATGGGTTTACTCTTCGTTAGAATAAACTTTGTTACAGTTGGTTCAGTTCAGGCTAAATACATTTACTTTTTGCCCCATCGGATGTCGGATGTCGGATGTGTTGTGTTGAGTACTCGCAGAATAATACGCAACAATACGCTGTACTACAGAACTTTGTTCTTTTTTAATGTGCCAAAGAATTTACAAAATTGGATTATTCGTAAATCTTCATAGGACTTAAACTTCCTGAAATCCACAGATTCATCGCTACTGTTATAAAATCTTCATTAACATTTATTTTCACCTTAACTTTTTCACTTGTATTATCATGATCTAAATTATCTTTGAAAAATGTACGAGTTTTGGCAGTAGAAGTCTACGGTATATCTTAAAATAAAGAGCAGTCTTTTATAAAATTAAAAAAACAACTTACCGCACATCCTCGAGTTCGTAAAACATATCCTTGGAGGAATCATGGATGTAAATCTTGACCATTGGTGATTCCATATACTGCATCGTCAGCTGTTTGGGGAAACTCCGCACGAACAAAGCTTTCACGGTGTCGATTGATGTTATCTCGTTCGGCAGGAGAGCGCGCTTTGTCTCGTTTCTATATTGCAGGAAGACTAGACCTAAAGAAGAGTAAACACCATTCGTAAAATAATACCGAAGTTTTCAAACGGAGCCTCATTTTGTCAATAGCAGTTTACAAATATTTAAAATCATTTGCAAAATGGCATAAGACCGACCTTAATGTTTACAGTCGACTATTTAAAAATATTTTATGTACAATGCTGAATTAAAAAAGAACCAGCGATTTAATAGCTGAGCAACACCTACCCAGTGGACGTTCTAGCGTTTTGCTCGGAGTTCTAACAACTGGTAATGAAGATCTTTGCTTGCCTCCGCGCCTGAAGCCAGTCGATGCTGTTTCCACTTCGGACATAACACCGGGATCATCTTCGAATAGAAGAGCATTGTTCGTCGGTGGATAATTTCGTGGCAGCGGATGCTGAAATTGAGATAAACTTGTACACACTACTTAGACAAGAGTCGACAAACAATTCACCCAGCCCATCTCCAATGGTTAGTTTTCTGCCTCGATCCTCTCCTATGAGAAGCATGTATAGTAGTGAGTAGCATAAATGTTAATCTAACAAAGACCTGATATTCATTTCAGTCTACAATCGGCTAGACTGTTCCTTGTTTTGGTAAAGTTATAGTATTTTATAAAGCCGGGTTTAAAAATGTTTTGTTTCCATCAACTATTAATCTACATATAATAATGTCTGACCAAAGTTTTAACAATCACTAATACTTTTTTTTTGGGAATTGGTAGTCTATGCCGAAAATTGATGTAAGAAATTTAAAAATATTGTAGCAACGACAGTATAGATATGGTATAAACGACATTACTTGATCATTATCTATTATACTGTCAATTGACCAATACAAATTTACACATTGAACATGTTAATAAAAAAGTATAACCTTTACGTGCAGTGAAAGACTTAACTAACACAATTCTGAACCAAGTTTCAAATTTCAGTTTGCTTGCACAACCTTACAGCATATCAAATACAGCATTACTTCGAACACAATGTTTAATCCAGTACATTTTCATTATTTAAAATCAAACGAGAAGAAAAGCGCATGTTTTCTACGCTTTTAATTATAACCGTATATCCGATATACACAGTGTTTTCCTATTTCTATTTACCATTTTAACAATGCAGCATTGTTTTCTCGTCGATATTTAATAATCTATTGTAAGCTTTTCGTAACAGTTTACGTTGGAAACTAAATTAATATTGTGCATAGAACAGTGTGATACGACGTGAGCTTCAGTGATAAGACGTAAGCTTTAGTAGATTGTTAGAGCTTAATATCTAGTTATTACTATATTGCATAGAATCTTAATTTTCAAACAACCTGTTCTTCGTTTTTCAAATTTTCTATGTACATAAACCACTCAACGTTCATATGGTGAAGGAAAACATTGTAAAGAATTTCGAAGAAATCAGCAAAGTCAACCAAACAGCAGTAGGCCAGCATAGTTGACTGTGGCCTAGTCTCTCTTAATTTAGAGTAGGTTCCGACCCTTCATTAGGGACGTTTGGTGAGTCGATGATGATGATATGTAGTTTAAAGCTATTCAATGTTTCTGCAACACTATCAATTAGCATCTTTTTCTGTGATTCCCAAGGCACCACTGGGGTTAAGTACTGCGAGTTGAAGACACAAGTTAATCAAAACCAATGATGTTAGTTTCCAAAACCGGGAAGGGGTTAAAAAGCGATACAAGACGTATATGCTTTGTACCTTTCTCAAACGAGGTTCTAACATTTTCTGACTGACGTCACGATATTTGGTGACAGTCGCATATTCTGGCATGTTCTTTGCAGTGGTCGCGGGTGTATTACGCTGAAGAGCAATGAAAATAAGAAATAAACAAAAATTAAAAACTATTACCAAAAAAAATCCCAATAGCCGGAAAATATAAAAAAATAGAAGAAAGAGGAAAGATAAATAACAATCGATCAATTTAAAAAAAAAATGGAGAAATCAAAACAAAAAAATAGACAAGGTATAAAATTAAATAATAGACAAAAAAGTTAAAAGGTTTAAAAAAACACTCATACATTCATGCTCTTGAATGGGTGCATACTAAATAACTCTGATATTGGCGACATTGATATAGGGTTGGCGACAGGCAGGCGGCCGGCCGCAAAAATAAGTAAGCCAAAACAACAAGGTAAGGGTTTTCGATACTCGAAATATTATAAAAAATGAGGATTGCATGTGTAAATATAGGAACATTGACTGGAAAAGGACGAGAGCTAGTGGATGTATTAGAAAGAAGAAGAATAAATGTGGCGTGTGTGCAAGAAACGAAGTGGAAAGGTATGAAAGCGAAAGAAATCGGGGAGGGTTTTAAATTATATTATTGTGGGAGTGATGGCAAAAAAAATGGAGTAGGGATAGTGGTAGATAGTGTAATAAACAAGCAGGTGATGGATGTTAGAAGAATAAATGATCGAATGATAATTGTTAAGCTGTTAGTGGGAGGTGTGATTTTAAATATAGTTAGTGTGTATGCACCGCAGAGTGGTTGTGATGAGACAGTAAAAGATAAGTTTTGGGAGGATTTTCATGGAATGATGATTAGTATGCCAGGTGATGAAGAAATTTTAATTGGTGGGGATTTTAACGGGCACGTAGGTAGAATGAAGGAAGTGAAAGGATAGAGTACACGGAGGGTGGGGCTTTGGGAGACGTAACAACGACGGTGAAAGGCTGTTACAAGCAGCGATGGCTTACGACCTCACCATAGTAAATACATGTTTCCAAAAAAGAGGAAATCACTTAATAACATACCATAGCGGGAGATTTAAAACACAAATTGATTACCTCCTAGTTCGGAAATCTAGTGTAATCAAAGTTAAAAATTCCAAAGTAATACCTAGTGAGGTCGTAGCCCCACAACATAAACTGCTTGTTTCGGACCTAATAATAAAGCACCAAATTTGTGAATTTAAAAAAAAGCCCCAGCCCAAAATTAAATGGCATTTACTTTAGAGGGAAGACTGCAGGGAGAAGTTTCGAGAGAGAGTGGTAGATAAAATGATTGAGATGGATGATGATATGTGTAGTAAAACGGGTAATGAATGTTGGAATGAGATTGCTACCTCTATACGGTGTGCTGCTAAGGATGTTTTAGGGGAAACGAAAGGCGTAGGAAAGCTAGATTAGGATAAATAGTGGTGGAATGACGAAGTACAAAAGGCAGTGAAAGAAAAGAAGGAAGCATTTAGGGCGTGGAAAAACGTGGACGAGATGAATGAAGATATGCAAGAGTTTAGAAGGAGAATGTATGAGGATGCAAGGAAAATTGCTAGAAGATCAGTTGCGGTGGCTAAGGCTGCAGTGCAGAACAAACTGTACCAAGAACTGGACACACCGCAAGGACAAAAAGATCTTTACAGGCTAGTAAAAGCGAGAGAGAAGAATGCAAGAGATGTTATGCACGTAAAATGTATGAAGGATGAAAATGGTAAAAGGTTATTGAAAGATGGAAATATAAAAGAGCGATGGAAAGAATATTTCAGAAATTTAATGAATGAGGAGAATGCTTGGAATGGTGTCGTACCAAGAACACCGGTCAATATGGCGATGGTAAATGAGATCAGTGTGAATGAGGTTAAAATTGCAGTGTGATATATGAAGAATGGAAAAGCGGTGGGGCCTGATGGCATACCCGTTGAAGTATGGAAGGTTTTGAAAGAAGATGGTATAAAGTGGCTGATATTATTCTTCGATAAGTTGTTGCAGGAAGAGTCGATCCCTGATGAATGGTATACCAGTACGTTGGTGCCTATTTTTAAGAATAAAGGTGATGTTCAGAATTGCAACAACTATCGAGGAATAAAACTCATGTCACATACTATGAAAATTTGGGAAAATAGACAGACGGATAAGAGAAGAGAGTGAGGTATCACAGAACCAATTCGGGTTTATGCCAGGTCGAGGAACAACGGATGCCATATTCGCGTTACGCCAGCTTGGCGAATAATACACACGTGTGCATAAGAACTTGCATATGGTGTTCTTTGACCTTGAAAAGGCGTCTGACCGGGTCCCCCGTAAGGTTCTGTGGTGGGCGATGAAAGAAAGACAAGTGCCTGGGAAGTACCTGCGACTAGTGAGTGCTATGTATGAAAGAGCGAACACTCACGTCAGGTCCGAAGCTGGCGTAACCGACAAGTTTAGTGTGGCTGTGGGCCTGCACCAGGGATCGGCTTTAAGCCCTTATCTGTTGCTCCTGGTTATCGACGCGTTTACCGAGGAGATCCAGGAGGAAGCACACTGGTGTATGCAGAGTAGACTGGAGAGATGGCGGGATAAACTGGAGACAGCCGGACTGAAGATAAGCAGAGCCAAAACGGAGCAGCTATTCTGCGACTTCGGGGGTTTATCCAGTTTTATCCCGATTGCCTTAGATGGCGCTCATCTTCCAGTTTGCTCCGACTTCCGGTACCTCGGCTCATTAATCCAAAGCGACGGCGATATTGACCGTGACGTGAGAAATAGAATAAAAGCGGGATGGATGAAATGGCGACAGGTCACAGGAGTAATATGCGACCCGCATATTCCCCTTAAATTAAAGGGGAAAATTTACAAAACCGTCGTAAAACCTGTCATGATGTATGGATCTGAATGTTGGGCAGTAAAAGGGACGGATGAAAGGAGAATACATGTGGCAGAAATGCGAATGTTAAGATGGATGTGTGGGGTAACACGATTGGATAAGATACGAAATGAGTGTATTAGAGGAAGTTTGAGAGTAGCCCCAGTAGTTGAGAAAATAAGGAGTAAAAGGTTAGCATGGTATGGGCATGTTATGAGAAGGGATGAATCGCATGTAAGACGTTAGTTATGAATGTGGAGGGGTACACCGGTAGAGGTAGACCTAGAAAGAGATGGATGGAATGCGTGAAAGGTGACATGATCAAGAAAGGAGTGATGACTGAGATGACGGATGATAGAGTTATTTGGAGGACGAAAACCCGGTGCGCCGACCCTACGGGAGTAGGGTAAGGCAGGGGAGATGATGATGATGCTGATTGCAAAGTTGTAGTTTAGTTTACATCACAATGTTTGATCAATTTATAATTTAACTAAGAAGTTGAAAAGACGATTTCCAGAATTTTACGGTGACACCAAATGAATTTTCCATCTTGATACGTATTCGATCAAACTACGACATAAGAGTACGATGTAAACATTTAAATAGCAACCAACATAGTTATGACTATTATAGAGTAGTTTAACTAACCTCAAGCTCCAAAGAGTTGATTTGATTAGGGTGATGAGGATGCAGGTAGTGGTTACCCGCGAGAGTGTGCCGACGAGGATCCTCACGGCGCGACGGCCGGCCTCGTGGCGGCACCCGGCCCGCCTCTCCGTCCGACAGCCCACCTGAATAAAATTAAATGATATACACAAAACCAAACAAACACGGCCGAGGATATTAATTCCGATTGTGCGAGGATGTAACCTATAGCTGAAAGATTAATAATTAACAAAACAATAATAAAATAAAATTACTGAATCAAACAATCGATGCTCTGATAACAGTCATTACAAAAGTACTTAGGGTGAAATTTATAGAGCGTACTTAGACTTTGCTCAGACTTTACTCACGCAAAACTTAACTTAGCTTTGGCTTAGTGTAATCTCAGGATTCGAATTTATAGTCATTTATGCTAAGATTTCACTGAGTTCGTGCTAAGCAAAACCTAAGACAAATTATTTTAACGTTTCAACTTGCATAGTACCTTTTTTAAAATTAAATGTATTGTAAAGACATTATTTCTTAAAAAAAGCACCATTAAATTGAAATATAAATAAAACATATAAACTTACAAATTTAAAACTAAAATTATGTTATTGTAGTACTTAAATAGATGTTGAGAGGAAATTGGTAAAAATAACACAAGTAGAATAGTTGGAACGGAACGGATTTTTGACTTGTCAAATGTCATATCATTATTTGAGGTTAATTCGTGTTCATCAGAAATTATTGGACGATTTCAATCAAATTGTTGAGGACAGCTTTAGACCCACGTACGGGTAAGCCCCCTGGCCCTTCGGGGAATGAAGTGGCAAGAGGGGTGCAATAGCATAGGAAGAAAAAACGTCGTGTGATGGTCATAGGACATAGAGACAGAGCCTGCTTAGCCCCCGAAAAAGCTAAGCCCCTTCAAGCACGCATATGTGTAGAGCACGGCGGGGCGAACCTACAACCTACAACCACAGACCGACTGACCCGACTCTCACGCGACGATATCCAAGGAGCAAGTTTTTATAGTTTTTACATTGTTCTTTTACCTAATTTGTTATTATCAGTTCTAAATACATTGTTTGTGCCGGAACCAGCTTTTATTTAAATACAGTCCACTAGTAGAATCAGTTTTGAACACCAACACAAATCTTATTACTTTAACCCATTGGCATACCCTTATGGACTTCTGTTACAACTTCTGGCTTTTCTACCTGGATAATCGAACCCTCTATTTACATTGACCCTACTCGCTATACTCTTATGGACTTCCGATACTCTCTTTGCGATTTTGGTTTAGCTGACTGGACAACGACAATACATTGTAATAATGGAGAACATAGAAAGAGTAGAGAGTGTTCTGTCTAGAATCGATACAATAGGAACATCGGCAGTAGATAATGTTGTTGCACGTATGCCTAAAGTTTATATTCGTCATAAATACAACCAGGATCCATACAATTTGTGCAATTTGTTCAAAAAACGATATCGGTTTTCGAAAAATACGGTAAAAAATATTATTTTGCCACTCATTGCTGACAAATTGAGTTAATTTAATAATAGAGGTTTGCCAATACCATCAGAAATACAATTATCCCTTTCTCTTTATTTCTTATTTTTTAAGCTTTTTTAAAATGATATCAGCACGTAAGTAATCGGTAAGTCAAGGATCTTGTCGACTTGGACTTTGCTAAGAATTTGCTAAGCTTGAGCTAAGCAAATGACTATAAATTTCAATGCTCACTTATCGTAAGGTAAGCTTGAGCAAAGTCTAAGGGTGAAATTTATAGAGCGTACTTAGACTTTGCTCAGACTTTGCTTACGAAAAACTTAACTTAGCTTTGGCTTAGTGTAATCTCAGGATTCGAATTTATAGTCATTTATGCTAAGATTTCACTGAGTTCGTGCTAAGCAAAACCTAAGACAAATTATTTTAACGTTTCAAATTGCATAGTGCCTTTTTGAAAATTAAATGTATTGTAAAGACATTATTTCTTAAAAAAAGCACCATTAAATTGAAATATAAATAAAACATATAAACTTACAAATTTAAAACTAAAATTATGTTATTGTAGTACTTAAATAGATGTTGAGAGGAAATTGGTAAAAATAACACAAGTACAATAGTTGGAACGGAACGGATTTTTGACTTGTCAAATGTCATATCACTATTTGAGGTTAATTCGTGTTCACCACAAATTATTGGACGATTTCAATCAAATTGTTGAGGACAGCTTTAGACCCACGTACGGGTAAGCCCCCTGGCCCTTCGGGGAATGAAGTGGCAAGAGGGGTGCAATAGCACAGGAAGAAAAAACGTCGTGTGATGGTCATAGGACATAGAGACAGAGCCTGCTTAGCCCCCGAAAAAGCTAAGCCCCTTCAAGCACGCATATGTGTAGAGCACGGCGGGGCGAACCTACAACCTACAACCACAGACCGACTGACCCGACTCTCACGCGACGATATCCAAGGAGCAAGTTTTTATAGTTTTTACATTGTTCTTTTACCTAATTTGTTATTATCAGTTCTAAATACATTGTTTGTGCCGGAACCAGCTTTTATTTAAATACAGTCCACTAGTAGAATCAGTTTTGAACACCAACACAAATCTTATTACTTTAACCCATTGGCATACCCTTATGGACTTCTGTTACAACTTCTGGCTTTTCTACCTGGATAATCGAACCCTCTATTTACATTGACCCTACTCGCTATACTCTTATGGACTTCCGATACTCTCTTTGCGATTTTGGTTTAGCTGACTGGACAACGACAATACATTGTAATAATGGAGAACATAGAAAGAGTAGAGAGTGTTCTGTCTAGAATCGATACAATAGGAACATCGGCAGTAGATAATGTTGTTGCACGTATGCCTAAAGTTTATATTCGTCATAAATACAACCAGGATCCATACAATTTGTGCAATTTGTTCAAAAAACGATATCGGTTTTCGAAAAATACGGTAAAAAATATTATTTTGCCACTCATTGCTGACAAATTGAGTTAATTTAATAATAGAGGTTTGCCAATACCATCAGAAATACAATTATCCCTTTCTCTTTATTTCTTATTTTTTAAGCTTTTTTAAAATGATATCAGCACGTAAGTAATCGGTAAGTCAAGGATCTTGTCGACTTGGACTTTGCTAAGAATTTGCTAAGCTTGAGCTAAGCAAATGACTATAAATTTCAATGCTCACTTATCGTAAGGTAAGCTTGAGCAAAGTCTAAGGGTGAAATTTATAGAGCGTACTTAGACTTTGCTCAGACTTTGCTCAGACTTTGCTCAGACTTTGCTCAGACTTTGCTTACGAAAAACTTAACTTAGCTTTGGCTTAGTGTAATCTCAGGATTCGAATTTATAGTCATTTATGCTAAGATTTCACTGAGTTCGTGCTAAGCAAAACCTAAGACAAATTATTTTAACGTTTCAACTTGCATAGTGCCTTTTTGAAAATTAAATGTATTGTAAAGACATTATTTCTTAAAAAAAGCACCATTAAATTGAAATATAAATAAAACATATAAACTTACAAATTTAAAACTAAAATTATGTTATTGTAGTACTTAAATAGATGTTGAGAGGAAATTGGTAAAAATAACACAAGTACAATAGTTGGAACGGAACGGATTTTTGACTTGTCAAATGTCATATCACTATTTGAGGTTAATTCGTGTTCACCACAAATTATTGGACGATTTCAATCAAATTGTTGAGGACAGCTTTAGACCCACGTACGGGTAAGCCCCCTGGCCCTTCGGGGAATGAAGTGGCAAGAGGGGTGCAATAGCATAGGAAGAAAAAACGTCGTGTGATGGTCATAGGACATAGAGACAGAGCCTGCTTAGCCCCCGAAAAAGCTAAGCCCCTTCAAGCACGCATATGTGTAGAGCACGGCGGGGCGAACCTACAACCTATAACCACAGACCGACTGACCCGACTCTCACGCGACGATATCCAAGGAGCAAGTTTTTATAGTTTTTACATTGTTCTTTTACCTAATTTGTTATTATCAGTTCTAAATACATTGTTTGTGCCGGAACCAGCTTTTATTTAAATACAGTCCACTAGTAGAATCAGTTTTGAACACCAACACAAATCTTATTACTTTAACCCATTGGCATACCCTTATGGACTTCTGTTACAACTTCTGGCTTTTCTACCTGGATAATCGAACCCTCTATTTACATTGACCCTACTCGCTATACTCTTACGGACTTCCGATACTCTCTTTGCGATTTTGGTTTAGCTGACTGGACAACGACAATACATTGTAATAATGGAGAACATAGAAAGAGTAGAGAGTGTTCTGTCTAGAATCGATACAATAGGAACATCGGCAGTAGATAATGTTGTTGCACGTATGCCTAAAGTTTATATTCGTCATAAATACAACCAGGATCCATACAATTTGTGCAATTTGTTCAAAAAACGATATCGGTTTTCGAAAAATACGGTAAAAAATATTATTTTGCCACTCATTGCTGACAAATTGAGTTAATTTAATAATAGAGGTTTGCCAATACCATCAGAAATACAATTATCCCTTTCTCTTTATTTCTTATTTTTTAAGCTTTTTTAAAATGATATCAGCACGTAAGTAATCGGTAAGTCAAGGATCTTGTCGACTTGGACTTTGCTAAGAATTTGCTAAGCTTGAGCTAAGCAAATGACTATAAATTTCAATGCTCACTTATCGTAAGGTAAGCTTGAGCAAAGTCTAAGGGTGAAATTTATAGAGCGTACTTAGACTTTGCTCAGACTTCGCTCACGAAAAACTTAACTTAGCTCTGGCTTAGTGTAATCTCAGGATTCGAATTTATAGTCATTTATGCTAAGATTTCACTGAGTTCGTGCTAAGCAAAACCTAAGACAAATTATTTTAACGTTTCAACTTGCATAGTGCCTTTTTGAAAATTAAATGTATTGTAAAGACATTATTTCTTAAAAAAATCACCATTAAATTGAAATATAAATAAAACATATAAACTTACAAATTTAAAATTAAAATTATATTAATTAAAATTATATTAATTAAAATTATATTATTGTAGTACTTAAATAGATGTTGAGAGGAAATTGGTAAAAATAACACAAGTACAATTGATGGAACGGAACGGATTTTTGACTTGTCAAATGTCATATCATTATTTGAGGTTAATTCGTGTTCACCACAAATTATTGGACGATTTCAATCAAATTGTTGAGGACAGCTTTAGACCCACGTACGGGTAAGCCCCCGTGCCCCTTCGGGGAATGAAGTGGCAAGAGGGGTGCAATAGCATAGGAAGAAAAAACGTCGTGTGATGGTCATAGGACATGGAGACGCTTAGCCCCCGAAAAAGCTAAGCCCCTTCAAGCACGCATATGTGTAGAGCACGGCGGGGCGAACCTACAACCTACAACCACAGACCGACTGACCCGACTCTCACGCGACGATATTCAAGGAGCAAGTTTTTATAGTTTTTACATTGTTCTTTTACCTAATTTGTTATTATCAGTTCTAAATACATTGTTTGTGCCGGAACCAGCTTTTATTTAAATACAGTCCATTAGTAGAATTAGTTTTGAACACCAACACAAATCTTATTACTTTAACCCATTGGCATACCCTTATGGACTTCTGTTACAACTTCTGGCTTTTCTACCTGTATAATCGAACCCTCTATTTACATTGACCCTACTCGCTATACTCTTACGGACTTCCGATACTCTCTGCGATTTTGGTTTAGCTGACTGGACAACGACAATACATTGTAATAATGGAGAACATAGAAAGAGTAGAGAGTGTTCTGTCTAGAATCGATACAATAGGAACATCGGCAGTAGATAATGTTGTTGCACGTATGCCTAAAGTTTATATTCGTCATAAATACAACCAGGATCCATACAATTTGTGCAAATTGTTCAAAAAACGATATCGGTTTTCGAAAAATACGGTAAAAAATATTATTTTGCCACTCATTGCTGACAAATTGAGTTAATTTAATAATAGAGGTTTGCCAATACCATCAGAAATACAATTATCCCTTTCTCTTTATTTCTTATTTTTTAAGCTTTTTTAAAATGATATCAGCACGTAAGTAATCGGTAAGTCAAGGATCTTGTCGACTTGGACTTTGCTAAGAATTTGCTAAGCTTGAGCTAAGCAAATGACTATAAATTTCAATGCTCACTTATCTCGTAAGGTAAGCTTGAGCAAAGTCTAAGTACGCTCTATAAATTTCACCCTCAGAAACTTGACTTTTGTAGACATGAATCATATATAACCGTAAAACTTGCGATACCTCAAATGTTACTCCAGACTTTGTTTTATATCTGTGCCAAATTTCAATAAGATATATTATTATAAACCGTTGCACAATTACCGAATAAACATGAAAAAACGGGTAAAGATACAGAAAGAGGTAGAGCGACAACCTGGAGAACTGTTGAAATACTCTTTGGAATTCCTATAAATATAAAATATTCTCTGTCATAATTTTTTATTAAGTATGACTTGTTTTTATTACAAATAAATATTTATCAATCGAAGTAACGTCGTTTTTCACTATAATTTAATTATTTCAACATGTTATCAGCTATACCTACCATGTGTTTGTGATTTTCTGTACACAAAATGCACGGAGACAGCATTGACGGTGGAGAAACTCACAGTAAGTCGTGTATCGCAGAAGTCAATGTTCTCAGAGGTAGAGATTACTATACAACATGGAAATTTAAAATGCGTATGTTCTTTTTTTTTATAAGAGAAGGGGCAAACAAGCAGCGCGAACACCGAGATGTTCATAGACGCCCATGGACATCCGCAATACCATAGGAACTGCAGATGCGTTGCCGGCCTTTGAGGAGGTGATAAGCTCGCTTCTTGAAAGACCCTAAGTCGTAGCGGTTTGGAAATATCGCCGAGGACAGACCATTCCACAACACGGCTGTGCGAGGCAGAAAGTTCCGCGAAAACCACGGTTGAGGATTGCCAGCCATCAAGATGGTGGGGATGGTACCTAGCGGTCTGTCGAGTCGTCCGATGTCGGAACTCGGCGGCAGGGATTGTTCCAAACAATTCTTCAGAGCACTCCCCGTGGTATATTCGGTAGAAGATGCAGAGGGAACTGACGTCCCTCCGCAAGGCCAGAGTGTCGAGCCGATCAGTAAGTTCTACTTTATGCATGACAATCTCTTGAAATGCATTGAAGGATAGGAGGCGATACCACCTCATTTGATTTCAAAGAAAATGGAGAAAGGAAGGCATTCTCTTCGATTTGCCTGATCTTCGGTGGTTTTCAATCACTCATGTAAGGAGTTCAAGGACGGCGAATGAAGCATGGGGTGCCCTTGCTGCTGCCTATGAAGACAAGATTTTGAGCCGAAGGTTAAGATTACAAAGAAGAATGTATAGAATTACTCTTGATGACTTTTATGAATAACTTGAAGATATATGTTAATGGTGTGATGCCAACGGTACAAGATTTGGCCGATATTTGAAAAATAACTATAGGATTCATCGAAAGCTGCGATTCTTCTCGAGTGTGTGACGCCTAAATATGATCCTCTCGTGATGGCCATTAAAAACTAGTCCAACCAAACTTCATATCAGTTGCCAAATCTACCGACCGGAGGTGAAATACAAGACAGACATGAAGTTAAATTATCTGGGGTCATCCGATGATATGTTGAAGATCCATTTTAGTCCTCTACCACATTACAATTTTCAATAAAACGGTGTTAAGAGACATAGTGTCGACGAGGGATGACAAATCATATTTTTTTCTTTATATGTTTACCTCTAAACCTCTATCCAGTAAAGATAATGCATGTATAACTCATTAGGTGGTTGCAGATGATTCCAGTTCACACGTAGACGTCGCGCCGCGCAGATGCGTGCTAATAACAACCGACCTTTTTTATAACTACCGACACAAATCGAATAAACATGAACAAGTGGTACTACTGTGATAAAACAATTAATAAAAGAGCTCCGGGTTTAGTTTGCAAAAATTGCGAAGTAATGGTGCATGCCATGTGTTCAGGCCTCACGACAAAGCAAGCAGCCGCAATCAAGAACTCCGACAACCTAGCGTGGACATGCAAAGACTGTAAGCGATATACTCCTAAGAGAAGATCGCTCATCATCCCCGAAGATGATGACGAAGAACTTGTAGAAGAAATGCAATTCCAAAGTCAAGATGTTAATAACATATCTTTGGACCTTAAGAAGTTACTCGAGGACATCACCAAACAAATGGAAATAACTATTAAAAACACATCGAGGCCCTTGAAGAGTCTATTACCTATTCAAACCATAAACTGGATGAAGCATTAAATTGTATTGATATTTTGCAAAAGAAATTACATGAGTTAGAAAACAAGAACATTACTTTAGACAACAAGAACAAAAATTTGAAATTCAGAGTAAGTACTTTAGAACAAAAATTGTTTGAAATAGAACAAAACCAATTAAAAAATAAAATTGATATAGCCGGTATTCCGTTAAACGAAAACACCAATATACAACAAATAACTACTTCTGTGAGTTCGAAATTGAAGGTAGACTACAAAACAATAAAGGATTCTAAAGTTGTCATAGGAACGTGTAATGTGAAAAGACTAAAAAAAAAGAGAAACGTCATCTGTCACTTTTGACAGCCACAGACACGTGTTCTGAGAAAACGTTGATTCATTATTTCGCTGAGGCTTGAGTTTTCCATTATTATTGTTCCTTGTGACTACTGTTTTTCCTCCTTTTGGATGTGGAAGTGTTGCTCCTACATGAGGCAGCGTAGTCGAAGGAGGAGTGTGCCGCCTGGGATCGGAGTATCTGGTAGTAGCTTATTATGTTAACAACTGGATTTATTCTTTTTTTTTATGTGTTTATTCTATTTTTCTTAGTTTTACGTTTATTACTGTTGTCTATTAGTTCATTTGAAATTTCCTTCATATTTGGTATTATTTGTTCAGGCGACAGTGACATATTGCGTTTGTTTGTATACTTTTTTTTCTGTCAGCAGCACGCAGGGATTAAACATCACAAACGTGATAAATGTACACTAAATACTGCATAGATATAACCACAAATAATAATTTAGTTAGATACACTTGCACTGGAGAAGAGAATGCTTATTACATAGTTAAATACATAAGCTGCCCTTGTGGCACCTTGTACCAAGAGCCAATAGTTCAAATTAACAGTTCATTTAAAGTTTATGTTTTTGTTAGTGGACTTGAGAGAACTGGAAATAAGTTACTTAGAACTAATATCACTGCTGAAAAAGGGTTAAAGCTATTGGCAAGTGAGTTAGCAGATCACCATAACACCGATTACGAGGTTGTGTTGCATTCAATTCATAGAGGGTTAGCATATCTCAAACTCAATCATGGACAGGAGTTTGACTATGAAGAATGCCCTAGAATCGATGAGGATCTCTGATAGTCCAGATGTTAAGAAAGAAATTGAATTATCTGGTCTGATACCTTCATCTGTAATAGGGTCAGACATAAAGAAGGATATTATAGTCCTTGGAATAACCCCTGATGAGTTTATCAAGGAATATGCAGCAGTGGAATTTGACTTCGATGAGTTATGCAACAAATTTGCAAGACACTGTAAGGATTTTAATGATGAGTTAGCAATGAATGTGCCATCTAAAGCATTGGAGTTTTCAGCAAAGATATTGTTTGAAGTTGGGCCATACATAAGGAATGAGAAGAAATCTAAGGGTGATAAGGCAATAAGATTCAGATTCCCTTATATAAAAGATCAGACATCCTTATAATGCCATAGTGTAAAAGTATCAACATTTAGAGAAAATGTTTATAACAGCAAAGAGGACACTGATAAGCTTATGGTTATTACTTTCAAGCACGCTGGAATGCTAGCAATGCACATCTTCAACAAGGTTATAGAACTTGCTTATAACCATGATGGCTCAGTGCTATTGACCCCACTATGTGCAGTCTATTCTAGAGAGTCAGTTGTGCAAATGTCAGATGATCTAGGAATATCTGAGATTAATGCCGTATAGATGATAAACTGTAGTACTGCAACAGGTGGACAACATCTAATCAGTTCTGATCTTGCATGTGCAGTTGTGAGTATGATTGCAACAACAAGGAGGAAAAACAGTAGTCACAAGGAACAATAATAATGGAAAACTCAAGCCTCAGCGAAATAATGTCAAAAGTGACCGATGACGTTCCTCTTTCTTTTTTTAGTCTTGACAGACACATTACAAACGAACAAAAAAGATGGCTATATATTGCTTGAATTAACAGACGAAACAGAGTGTATTAAGTGGGTACAAGCCGCAAAAAATGTAAAAACAGATACCAGTATAACGGAACTACGGGTAAAAATCAAAGTTACACAGGATTTACAGTAAGACATGCGCTGACAGAAGCATATACTCGTAAAACTCTTCTCTGGAATGGCAAAAAATACTTACGCCCGCAATATAAGTACATATGGTACAAAAATGGTCATATCTTAGTACGTAAAGACAAGGATAAAATCATTACTATACGCTGTCTCGAGGACATCGAAAAGTTATCCAGTCACCAGTGAGAACAAAAACAAAGAATAATCTAAAGACTTATTCTGCTTATAACCGCAACATAAATAATATCAGTTACTTCATTAATAATTTGTGTGCGTCTCCTCCGTCGATTAAGGGTAGGCAACGCATCCGCTATTGCGGATGTCTACGGGCAGCGGTCGCTTCGCCATTTTGGCGGTTTCACGTGGCCGCTTGCTTGTTTGCCACCTTATAATATAAAAAAAAAATTAGGTAGTGTCGTGTATGTGAAAAACTAACAATAGCAGCTTTGTCATTTTTTCAATTATCTATCTATACTATTATAATAAAGCGTAAACACACACTTCTTTGTTGCCTATGATTTCAGCAATTACAGCATATTTTTGAATAATTCTTTTCTTAATAAAAAGCCCTACACTTACGTCATGCTTTAGGCTATATATTTTCACGCCATTAAATTTAGGGGGTAAATATTTTGGATAAAGACCCTAATGTGGGAAAAAGACCATAAGTTGCTGCCAACATCAAGAAAGAAAGATTGCTAAGGTTTGTCATGTCATTTTGACATTTGCTATTGATAATTTGACAAATGTAAACAATAAAATAAAGTTTTTATAATTTCACGCGGATGAATCCGCACGCGAACAGCTAGTAGTGTATAAGAAACGTAGGTGTAATTACTTATAATGTAAACTGTATATGATAAAATAAACGTTACATAAACAATTACACTAAAAAACGAAATGTTAAAAAAAAAAATTAAGTACATCTTCCTATTACAATACTAGCCGTTTGTGAAATGTCTGAGTTCTAGCTTGCGCGACAACATACATATCACTCGCGAATCGTAAATAAAAAGGCAAGGTATATTGCAACATAATATTAACATGTTTTGTTAGTCGCGCAGGTTGGAACTCCCTTATTATTGGTACGTTTCTGGCTGTCTATTGACTTGCTCTTTTTTTACCGGCGATGATACGTTGGTTTACACACTGGGTGAAACTCGAACTTTTGTGATAAATTATATTCATAACACTATTAATATGTTACTATAATTAACGTGTTACACTTAAAAAAATCTGTTAAGATAACATTTAACATGTAAAAGCAAAATGTATAATAGGTGTTTTAAGAATGATATGAACTTAAGTTACTTTTTAATAATTTTATCATTTTATTAATTTTCAAAACATATTGTAAGTACTTGTATTATGTCTACATGTCATTTTTTTTTATAACAAAAGGGGGCAAAAGAGCGGTGAGAACACCAAGGTTACTGTTTATTAAAACATGCTATACACCCAGACTGAAAATCTAAGAACAAAGTGTAACAATTAACTTAATATAGGCCCAGTACGTCTCATGCATGCTTTTTAAATTGACAGCTAACTACCTACCTGTTATTAAAAAAAAAGACCAACATGATAAGTAATGACATTTCATAACACTTTATACTAAAAGATCCTCGGTAGTTGGCAATTATGTGTTTTACTTTCATATGTTTTATTTAGATTTTGGCTGTATTTTGCGTGGATAAGTTATTTGACCCTTTCATTGTAAAGTGAACTGTGCAGTGCCAATACAAACATTATATGTTTAATGGCACCAAGTATTCAAACATAAATGTATAAAAATGTACTTTGAAATTAAATAAAAAAAAAGATCTATGTTTTACTTTTTCTAGTTTAACCTAAGTTATTATAAACTAAGTTATAAACTAAGCGACCAGTGGGTACACTTAAACCCTGTGGGTTTTTGTACAGCTTCTAATACTTTTATTGTATTTTTCAATTTATATTTTTGTCCAATAAATAAAAAGAAACCTAATCACACTTTTTAACTAGTCTTTTGGTTAAAAAGTTTTATTCTGAAACACCTTTATTATTTTAACTCATTCACTCTTATTATTATTGTTCAGTCATTCCTTTTATACTTATAACTGGTTTTAATCAATACATCCTTTCATAGGCTTGGTAATACCAATGATTCCTTATACATTGACACCTGACATTTATTAATACACATAATTATTAGGATAACATGCCCAATACAATCCCTTTCCTTTACATGATAATCTTTACTTAATGTACCTCATATTTTGTAAACCTCATTCATCTCTCAATTTTACAAACATTCAAACTAAAATTTCACTAAATGAAAAAACATAGGATGTGGAAAACATTAAGAAAAACTTTCATCGCCCCTTTTATACAACTTAAGGTTAGAAGGGTGTCATAAAATCCATCAATCTTCCACATTTAAGTCACATTCATCTACATCCTTTATTACTAGGTTTGACTAAAAAAAAAAAAACTTAGAAATCAAAAACTAGACTATGTTCTATGTCTATACCAAATTTCATCAACATCTATAAAGCCATTCAGGAAATCCATTCAACAACCATCCATCCATCTAAACTTTCACATATTAATGTAATTAGTAAGATTTGCAGAAAGGTGTAATAAAAGACCAAACAAATGGATTAAATATTTAATAATTTCTACGGTACAACTACGGTTAACATTTTTTTCCTAAACATGTGTTCTTTAATTTTGTATATTTTCAACACCAATTAAATTTTTATAGATTTGAACCAGAATTACTTAATATTTTTTTTAGACTAAATAAATTCTTTATTTTTAAATACATATTTGATTCACTGAAATTCACATTTGATCGAAATAAAATATTGAAAGAACCGTTTTTTTTATCTTGAATGCAACTGTTAAACATTAGGCGAAGACATCGTCCATCATCATGTCTGAAAGAAATAAAAATAAATTAGAACACGATTTACCAATTTTTCTTTTCTAGGCCTAAAGTCAGGATCTAGGTCCAAGTCATTATCGCTTCACCACATTTATAATAATTGCTCAGTTTGACAGCAATCGACGCACAGCTTACACAATTTAAAATCTCATACATTTAACAAAACAACTAGATATAAAGCCAGTATAAGATAAATATTTTAAATTCATAAAGCCCCCTTTTATTAAAAAGTTACACTTATACTAGTTTTCCCCCGTGACACCGTCCGCTAGGAAATAAAAAATAATGTAGTAATTAGCCTATGTGTTTTTCTAGACTATGTTCTACATCTGTGCCAAAATTCATCGAGATCCGTTCAGCGGTCTAGGCTACACACATTCATGCAAACTTTCGCATTTCTAGTAATAGTTAGATAAAATATTATTTACGGAAATCAAATTTTAAAATTTCATATAAATAATTTCCACGCGAAGCAAATGCACTGAGTTTTTATTTATTGTAGGAAGTCAACGTATCACAAGAAACAAATACTGTTTGTTGAACAAAAAAAATAAAACTAAATAAGATGAAAACTCACCGATGTCGAACTCGCCGTCGACGTATCCGTCGAACTCTTCGTCGGCGGTCACCCTAATTTCGGGCACCCGGTACTGCCCAATGGCGCCTTGCTGTGCTGCTGTTTCCTGTTCCGATGATATATCATCGGAGTCTTCTTTTCGTGTTGAATGTATCTCTATGGACACATTCTTCAGTTCGATGTTGTTACCAACATCCTCGTCAGGTACGGTGGTTTCACCGCACTTAAAGCACTGAAGAAGGCGACACATAAAAGAGCATGTGTCCCGAATCCAGTTCGGGTTCTAAAAAGTTAAAAAAGTAGACATGATTAATCCAGACAAATAAAAACAACATTAGAAAAACCCATAATTTAAGTTTGAAATACTTACCATTATAAAGTTTAGCAACCACTGAACAATTATAAACATCTGGCACATATTCAAAAAATATTAAAATTTTTTTGTGTATCCGAATTTAATGGACCCTTCGCAAGCGGGGACCAGGAGAGAATGATACCCGGAGGGTTTCAGGTCGCTAACTGAAAACATTCGGCCTACGCACCAATGTACTGTGGAAACCCTAGATACGCATCCATTCCTTTCATGCCTAGGCTAACTGCAGTAAGATAGAGCGAGATAATAATAATAACAACGCTGTCAAGAAAATGTCATCAAGTATAAATAAAGGGATTTCTATTCGACACAGGCGTATTTTTTTTCCTGACTAATCATAAATTTTATTCTGTTATATTTTTAACGTTTTGAACATTTATAGTAGTTTAAAAAGAATGTTTTTGTGAAGTTAAATATCACGCTGCTTCTGGCGGACATGCGCAGTGGATATCACAGCGAGGTGCGGCGGCGCGGCAGTGATACCAGTAACAGTATGGCATCGCCCGAAAATCGGCAAACACAAACTACTTGTAAAATTGTATTAAAATTAGTGGTTTAAATTTTAAATCAACGGAAAAAAATGTTCTTTAATAGAAATAGCTGAACCTTGCATTACTTGCTAGAATACATAAAACACGAAAATATCTAAAAGTAAAAATAATGTAGAATTGACTATAGTATTACAAACATTTTAATTAAAAATAAATTAAAACATGACCTTAGGATAAAGTTAACGTTGATTTGACGATTAATTTTTTTATGTTACTTAACATATCGATTTAGATTTTCATATTTACTTCGCTCCAAAATAGTACTTCATCCCAATTTGTCCAGTGGTTTACCAACACATTAACGACAAACATACAAATACATATTGTTTTTCTCATAGAAGATTTAAAAAAAACATATAAGACAACTGATACTCTTCGGGAGAACTCAGGGAACTTAAATTTAAAACAAGCAACACTCAAGGGCGGATCCAGCTTTGGCGCCAGGGGCAGGGGGGGCGGGGTCACTCACATAGTCGTGGTCAAGTCAAGAGCTTGTCAAAATATGTAAATATATTTTGTCAAGCTCTTGACCAACCAGCTCAGGGAGGGGTCATGACCCCCTGGATCCGCCGTTGGCAACACTGAACTGCTTTGATACGTTTGTTGGATTACTTTCATTATAGAAAAACGAACTAGGCGAAATCCGTTGTTGTACTTAATAAATTTTGCCATTTTTTCAGGGAGTAATATAATTATTACGATAACACGTGTGTGCATTAATATATCATGCTGACACTTTCAAAATTGACAAAATTCGAGTTACCGCTGCCGCACAGTGGATAAAAATTAACAAATATATCTCGGAAACGGTGGCTTTTATGAAAAAAGTATATGAAGGTTTTTAATAGGCAATATCGTGATCTAGAACTTCGTTCTCGTAACCTTCTTCATAACTAACCATTTCGCTAAAAAACGCGAAAGTCATTTTGTTTTGTTTTGTTTAATGATTTAGTCTTTATATTATTTAGATTATATATTATAACACAAAAAAAATATTTCTATACAAGGATTTTAATCATGTTTGATAAGTCCTTTGAAAATTAGAAAAATATATTTTTTTACAATTTTTACATTATTACAAACTTTTATTTACGTTGCCTGTAATCAATTCTTGCAAGTTAAATTTGATCCACTACCCGGTTTTCGTTTTGGATGAAAATTTCCATGCATGTATAAATCGGATGAAAATACAATATTAGTATTACCTAGAGCTGATTTAGTGATGGAACTATAAGGTAGCGATAGGAACTTTGTAATTAAAAGACACAACACCATCGAGTTTAAGGTCGTTTATTTCGTGTTGTCGAGTACTTTGACACTATACGGTAACCAGGGTCGAACGATGGAACTTGAAGGTAGCCATAGGAACTCCGTAATTAATCGATGCAACCCCATCGAGTTTGGGGTCGTTTATTTCGTCTTGACGAGTACTTAGGCACTATATGGTAACCTGGGTCAGATGATGGACCTTCTGGAAATACGTAGTAATAAATATCCGTTTACTACTACTACGTATCTCGAGAACGGCGCAACAGATCGTGCTGAAATCTGGTATACATGTAGAACATATTATAGAAGGGTACACAGGCTACTAATTAATGACTTTTTTAATTCCGCGCGGACGAAGTCGATTGGACAAAAATTTTTATACAAGTGTTTCGACAGTGGAAACAAACTTATATAACAAAGACGTTACAGTTCTCTTAAAACATATAGAGATAAATTTCTTACTATTCTAAAAATAATTTGTCTGAGGTGGTATTCGCAGACAGACGTGGGTTTTAGTAGCCATTATCATATTTTGCTGCTATAACAAATAAAGTATTAAATTAATAACGTCGGGGACGGTTATTTCCTAACCATTTCGGCGGAATTTTATTTGGAACACAATACAATAAGGTCGAATATTTATGATAATTACATACAAATGTGAAAAATATTAGCTCTTATGGTAAATTGTGCGATTTTTCTATTCAAAGTGGGTAGCGAATTTAATTCTTCGACTGTACAACTTTATAACAATTGAAGGATTTGTCTGAAATCAGAAGTCTATTTTCGTTCACAACTACGTGTTTTTAAGAAGGTGAAATTGAGGACGAAAACAGAAATTGTCTTGAAGTATTTTTGGAGAATCAATAGTTGTTTTTCTAACAGAAAAATATAATATATTTTAAAGTAGAGATATATCAAAACAACAGACCATCATCACTGTGTGTGTACTTTCGAATAAGTGCACTTTCAATTTGCGATGTAATCAATACACTTATTGTAGGTTTCCACTGTTTGTGTTGACACATGTTGTCTCTATTGTTCTTTAAAGATTGTGAGGGATGGCAATATGTATTAAGTCAAAACCCACAGCGAGAGGAAAACGTAGGAGTTTGTGGAAACGGGAAGTCATAAACATTTTAAAGTCGCCCTCTCTCTTCGCTTTTGCATACTTTCTTTAGAAACTTCATCCTTTGCAGATAACTTTTGATGAACTTTTCTATTAAACTATTTTATTTCAGCCGTAAAAGTGGTCGGTTTTCAATTTAATTAACCTATGTTTTCATTTAATTTTCCTATGTAAAATAAAACAATATAAACCACTTAATTTGTACAATAATTATATTATTATGTGGTCGAAATCCGTAAATCGTTGCTATGCGACTAACCGAAATGCTCAGTCATGGAAAAGACCGTATTACCGATTGTATTGTAATAACAATCAATTGATGTATTTATGATGTACGAGTATGTATACTAGCTTATTCTACTAGTTTAAGAGAAAAAATCTGA
This sequence comes from Papilio protenor, assembly GCA_029286645.1. NCBI lineage: Eukaryota > Metazoa > Arthropoda > Insecta > Lepidoptera > Papilionidae > Papilio > Papilio protenor. The sequence continues at coordinate 1,195,101 of JAGSMZ010000042.1, forward strand.
GACGTATTCTTACCGCTGTGTGTGAGGGAAATCATTGGCGGAGTCGTTTTAAACCAGAGCTGTACAACCTGTACCAAGAAGCTAACCAGACTCAAATCAGATGGCCACATGCAGAGGATAGAGTAAGTCAGGGTGCACAAATACCCAATGGCGAGCAACCAAGCAATGAAGGTCGTCGATATCGAGGAAGACTAAAGCTAAGATGGGTAGACGATGTAAAGCGTGAATCAAAAAAATTTGGCATAATAAAGTGGAAATCAATAGCCACAAATAGACTGAGGTGGCAAAAGTTGCTTGACCGAGTCAAAACCCGCAAAGTGCTATACAGCTGAGGAACAGGAAGAATATACTATTTATCTGAATGCATGAGGGATGAAAGGGAAAAGATACGTTACCCTAAACATTGTTTTCTATGTGCACCGTATTTTCATTATACTACGTTATTAATTTATCTTTCTAAGATCCCTCAGTCAAACTGTTTGCAAACTGTTTTGTGGGACAGTGTTATCCTATCTAAAGGGTCTATCCCATAGCTTTTGGTCCTTCGAGCCTGATATTTTATAAATACAGTCGAATAATAAATTATATTCATCACTTCTGTTCTGATCTTACAATCTCAATATGTAGTAATAATGTTAATACTAACAAGATTATTTCAAACAGAAAACTTTAGAGAAGAAAATAAAAAGACACGCATGAAACTGCGACTAACAGGCATTTTCATTATTAAATTGGAATGTCCTCTGAGCTTAGTTTCAAACAACTTTCTTGCTCGGGTGAAACCTTGCATTGTGTACCGTCGTGTAATTTGATAGAAAAGCCTTTTGTAAAAAGTCTTCCTATTATTTTGTGTCTCCCTTGTTTATAGTGTACTTTTAAATGCTGATAAAACAATAATTAGGATGACTGAGACTACTCGTATAACAGCCACAAGAAGAGTCTCCGAGCGAAGAATTTAAGTATATTAGGAGACTTAGATTCTCGTACTGAATCGCATTGTCTAATGAAGCGCATTGAAAAATGCCTCAGCTTTATTGAGATTTTTTTTCATGCGAATAAGGGTTATCCTTGATCAACATCACCATCCCCCATGACGAGAACCTCGTGATGTCAAAACAAAGAAGAAATGGGAAAAAATAGACTTGGCTCATGCAAAAAGCGGTGCTTCTTCGACACCGCCCGAATTGTCCGCCGGTTTTCTCCCTTTCCCCCTAACCCTCGGCCGTCTTTCGACCCCGTCCGAAAGAAACCTGTCTGGCTGGTATTATTTGTGAATAGTAAGTAATAGTATGTATGTATATAAAATATTTATTTTGTTTAAAACCAGCTAGACGGAGACGAAATAATTTAAAAAGGAAAAAACATTTTTAATACAATAAAAATTTAATTAAAATAGACGTACCATCCATGCGTAAACCATCGCCGTGCCAATCTTCTTCTGAAACAATAAAAAAAAATATTTAAAAGTTAGATTTACATAATGACATATTTTTTTTGTAAAGTTTGTCGACTAATTCAGTTGATATTTAAAGTATTTCCATGTGACGTGATCACAGCACTGCCAAAAGGCATAACTAGAATAAAGCCACAATATTTTCTTCGTACCTGAAAAGTTTTACTTCATTAAACTAAAACCCGCTTGTCAAAAATTACAGGATAATTTATAGGTTTTCGCACATATTTTTTTAGGTACTGATTCAATTCCTTAATCAACATAAGTGTAATTGTTAAAACAGAATAAAGAAATCTAGCGGTACCAGTTTTAACAAGAGGTAATGTCTAAAAAGGTGGTGGAAGACCGAAAAGTATGGATGGAATATGTAAAAGATGACTCCGTAGAACAAAGTGCAGGCTTATGATGATTATTTTGTTACTATCAAACACTCACCATTGTCTCTTCCTTTTCTTTTCTTTTTGCCGGCGGAGCTCGAAGATTTGCCAGTTTTTTCAGATTTGTCTTTACTCTTCCATCGGCTAAGCATTTTGAACTAGTTTTAGTTCAATCCACAAGCTTTGAGCACACACAGTATTTTAGGAGCACCCATTTTTCTATCTACAAGGTTTTTGAGTTTTATTTTAATAATTCTCACTTTTTTAGCACTTGTTTATTACACAGTAAGACATGTCCACATTATTCACTTGTCAGGCAGTTATTGTTTTTTTTTTTATTGAACACTTAATTTATTATAACGATATGTATATTTGGTTTCAATTCCTTTGTTTTCTGTCATAAGGTAATACGGCTATTTGGAAGGATTACAAGAACATTATCGCCAATACTGTATTTCACATTTCATTTAAAACAAATTCGCAGCAAAATGGCAAGTATTTAAAAAAAAAGCCTGCAAGACACATTTTTGTAAATTTTCAACTTATAAGGTATTCGTTTTGTTCATAAGTGGAGGGTATCTAAAACATTCGACTTTATTAAAAAAATGGTTTTCTATATATAAGAAATATAGAGAAATGATAATGTCTATTAAAGATATTAATTTATCCCCAATATAATTTTTAAGAAAACAAATTATGCGTAATAAAATATCTTCAGAGGCGACATCTATCGGAGCTTGGATATAAAAGTTGTTAGACGGACGTATTCTCTATCAAAATATTTCAAAATAAATGTACAATCTTGTTTTTTTTTGCGTCTTTTCCCATTTGTATTTTTTTTAAGATGTATTATATTTATAAGTCATAAATTACACAGAAAACAAATAAAATTTAACACAAGTGAAATCTCAAAACAGCGAAACCTAGCGTGCGAAACGAGAATTACTGTGAACTGCAGTTTGTTTCGTTTGGTAACAGATGGCAGTGAGATGCATTTTTACCAAGGACTGGGACGCATAACAGCGCTTGTCACTGGGAGAGAAATCTGCAAATTTTCAGTATCCCGAGGAAGGTGTTGCCGTCTGCTACGGTTACTAACATTCTCTGACAGCCATAAACAGGCTCCGTTCACGCGCTCAATTAATAAATAAACTTTAACATCAAAAACAGGTTGGAAAAAATCTAAAGTAATTTACAATTAATCAGATAGTTTTGAATTACAATTTTTTTTCTGGACATTATTTTAATTAGTATTTTTATACTAATCTCGGTAATTTGTATTAATTAATAATCTCTGTTAGTAAGGATTACAAATAAGAAGTTAATATAATAATATTTCAAGTGACCATAGATATTTAATTCAACAGGTGTGTAGGCTCGATAGCTGTACCAGTCTTTGAAGTTTCCAAATCAATAAATAGTAAGTACGGTTAAGTTGCGAACGTTGGTAACAATCAATCAAAGATATTTATTACAGTTTTCGGACACAGATTTCGAAGGATTGGTTATTTTAAAATAAAATATTTATATTCTTTCTTCTTCCTTTGTTGTGTGGAAAGTTTATATAGTGTGGATTGGCTGGCAATGTTTGATACAAAAATATATTTTTCAAGAATTTTACCAAACATATGTTAATCAGACTTGGATTAAACAAATTTTAATATAATGAAGCATTATGGTAATGTTAGGGTTTTCTTTTCGCTTTGTAATGTAACAATGAATCACGAGTTATGTGAAATAAACCTTTAATCAATCATCTAAGAAAAAGTCGCAGTTTTCAGCTTTATAATGTAAGTACCTAATTGCGTCACAAATTCTAACTATAACATTTGTCTAATGCCTAATATTTTTTGGCTCTTCTGATAATTAACACCACTTAGAAACTCTACATAAGATTTGTCGCGCATCAGTAAAATAAATTAATTTAGATGCAACCATATGGTTGTGAAATTACGTACAATGTCTCTTGTATAAATTTTCTTATTGTGGGTTTCGACTACCGAAACTACAAGTATATTATAGATTACTGTTATGTTTTTAAAAGTTGGTGATTTTGTTGGCGAACCTTTTCTTTACGCATAATCTATTAGTACCATATGTTCGCAGTAATTTGTGTATTTGGTTTTGTTTTTCACGTAACTGTTCCCTTACAAGTGGATAAGTTGTAACGTAAAAAATATTTACTGCAATCCTGGCCATAAAAATAATTACGAACCAAAAGCATAAAGAAAAACTTCGAATATATCATTAGCTTTTATGTATGTAAAAACAAAAGCTTAAAGATTTTACAACACAAGACATACCTACCGAACATTAGACTCAGATGTTTAGACAATAATTAATGTGCTTATATTAATTTCATATTTCCGTTCAATTCCAGGAGTGAATGGTGGACAAGAAAGGGTGCATATGCAGTAGCCGACAACAAAATAGTAAGTATAATATACATATCTACATTTTTTTATTGCAAAGAAAATAGACACCAAACACCCAAAAACTGGTAAGTTCAGAAGTCTTGGATCGACATCTGACAAAGTTTATGTATAGAAAGTATAGATGAATGATGTAGAACAATCTTTTCCAAAGTAGGGAATCATACCCCCTCGTGAAGGCCTAGAGGAGGGCGTTAAGAGGCTCAGAAAAAATGGAGGGGCTGTTGATTATTGTTAATTTTGTTGATAGGATACGCTTATTGTAAATTTGCATAATTTCCCTCTAGTAGGTAAGACAAGTTTCGTTAAGAATATATTCCAGGGGGAATATGCGGGCGCTGGAAATTATCCGATTTTAAATGGCCGAAGACGAAACAAGGTTCGGAACGTCTGAAATAGAAGAAGCTAGAGATATAAACTTTGTCAAAGAACTTGCAATCTCTACGACATACAAGAGCTATACCGGAGATCAAAAGATCATCAAAGATTACAATTTTGAAATGCAAAATCTTGTTTTTGAAGTCAATAATTATGATACTTATTACATTAAACACTAACATTGTTTTTTTTTTCTTTTATTTCAGGTGCTGTATTTCGAGACTACAGCCAGATGTATTTCTCCAGTCCTGATATTCGGTACTTTTAGAGTTAAGTGTGAGAGAGAGAGAGATAGAGAAATGAATTATAGATAATCTGTACACAGTATATCTTCATTTGTTTCCAATATTGTTATGATTCACTCGATAATCATAACATTTTGCACTAAAAAAAGACACAGAACCTTTCATTCCAGAAAAAATATTCCAAGACATAGCTTGTAGGATTTTTCTCCGTCTGCCTCTTTCTCTCGATTTATCCTAAGGCTTAAATATTCATACGTTTTAGATCGCTTCCGCATGTAATGCTTTTATTTGAAAGAGATTGATCTCCAAAGTAACAATTTTGAAGAATAAGGAGTTTAAGATCAATACAATCGGGATTATTTTATTACAAAATGCGTAATGTAGCTATATCCATGGACTTAGCAGATAAGTTTCCATTGATAATTCGCTCTACCACGATTGTAACGCATCGAGTGTAATTAGTTAATTAAAATGTAAACACAACATTATTGTGCGTAATTCGCCTCAAACCGGTAAATGCCATGTTTCCAAATTTGAAATTTAACTAATACTAGTTATTAAATAAAAGTGTAGTTCAAGAGAAACATACAATTGAAATCGTCGTCAGATTTAAAAATATAAACTAAAACCTTCCTACCGACTAATACAAGAAGAGAAATAGAGTTTAAAAGAAGTAACAATAAACTGCTTTAAATAGTAACACAGCAGAAAACACATGTATATCATATATACACTATATACAGAAGATATAAGCAAGCCACAAGTAAGGCACAACATAGCAAAGCCATCATTAAGTAAGGATGAAAATAATTGCTGAATGAACAGCAAATGCAGAAAGAACAGAGAACAAAACAGAGAACAGAACAAGAAAAGAAAACAAAAACAGAATTCCAAAATCATTGTTACGCACAACATACTCTTGTTAAAACAAAACTGATAGAAATCCAATCTCATGCGATATTGCACTTCACGAGAAAGAGATTAAATTAAATATTTTTATCAATGACGACACACATCGTGAAATCATGAAGGTGACGACCTTGGCGTTAGAAGAAAACATAATGCAAAAAGAATAGCATAAAGAAGATATACAGTCGTCATTTTCCTGACAATTTACAGAAGTGTTTCTGAACAGTACGTATACAAGTGGTACATTTCCATACATGTCTATCAACCGTCATAATATATGAAATCACTCCTTACACTATCCTCTTCACAGGATTCAAAAATTCTTATGCATACACTTTCTTAAGTATTCCAACTTTGCATCAACATTTAATTTCAATCAACATTTAATAATTAGCTACTGTACACAGGTCTCGTTCGTTCGGTGAAATGCCACGACCCTACAGAAGATAGAAAGAGTGTGCCGAAGGCCAATTCTAGTCCCCTTTCCATTACCAAAGTTTAATTTAAGGGGCAGAGGATTTGGCAAGGATGAGACATACTGGATGGGGAAATACCCTCTTTATATTTACGTTACTTATTTTTCTTATTAAAGGCTATGCAATCGCGATCTTTTGTATAAGCATGGGCAGCGGTCACTTCGCCATTTTAGCGAATTCAAGCAGCCGCTTGCACCGCCGCCGCTTCTATATAATATCTCAATACTTTCTTGTTTCTGTGCTCATAATCATTCCGCATAACATCTCTATACTCTATACCACTCTAATCTTTTGCTTTTGTTATTGATGTTACAAAATTATTTTCTTTTTCAGATTTACGAATACAGCAAACTTAGAATCATTTACTTCTATACTAATATTATAAAGAATCATGGGATTCCGCAGCCGGTGGTGCTCTATTTTATACATAATATGTTTTATATTTATTTTTATATTTATGTAAATTTTGTATTTTGTATGTAACGAATAAACTCAATAACTATTGGACCGATTTCAAAAGTTATTTTGCCCTTTGAAAGCTACATTATCACTAAGAAACATAGGCTATATTTATGTTACGTGGAATGTTCTTTGATAATAAGCTTTTTAATTTATGACAGATTTTATGATTTTAGATACTCTTTGATTGTTATATAGAATAGGTTGCTATGGTTATGTTGTTTTGTTAAGTCAGAACTGGAATTAATAAATATAGTTAAGAAGTTATCAAATCGTTTCAATTCGCAACAATTGGTGTCAGGTGTGGGGTATGGCCACACAGCGATTATTGAACGATTTGAAAGTGGTGGAGCTACGAAATGAATTGGAGGAAAGGGACTTGGACGCGAGCGGTAAAAAAAACGAACTAAGACGGAAACTCAGGACCGCCTTAGAGGAAGAAGGTAAAGATCCAGACAGTTACTATTTCGAAATTCCTCCGGCTGTTGACAGAATTTTGATCGAAAAATTGGTGGAGATGGAAGAATCATCTAAACGTTTTAACGAAGAAGTGAGTAAAGAGATGGTGAAATTCAAAAAAGAAATTAATGACCTAAAATTGCAGTTAGCGGCGTGTCAAGCGGATACAATTTGCGATGTCAACGACGCAAGACGACAGAGCACATCATATTCGACCATTGACGCGAAACCGACGAACGTCCACATGAAAGTTCCTAAGTAAGACGGTAAGACATGTTGGAATAATTATCACCGTCAATTTGAAGCAGCGTCTAGAGCAAATTGTTGGTCTGTATCTGAAAAGGCTTTAGCGTTGACGTTAGCCCTTCGTGGAGAGGCTACAGATATTCTGCAAACTATTAGCGTCCAGGAACAGGATGATTATAATGTACTCGTTAAAAATTTAGAATTGAGATATGGTCAGAGCCATTTGGAACATGTTTATCATTCTCAATTGAAGAACCGTTTTCAAACACAAGGTGAATCCTTACAGGAATTTGAAGCTGATGTTATTCGTTTAGCTCGGCTCGCTTACCCAGCGACTCCTGAGAACGTGTTGGAGCGCTTGGCTATTCAAGCATTCTTGGACGGTCTTCGAGATCAGGAAACAAGACGGGCGTTAATTTTGGCTCGCCCTTGCAAATTGGTCGACGCGCTGGCTCGAGCGTTGGAGTACGAAGCAGCAAAAGACACATGCAGAGGCTCATTACAAGTTCGGATGATGGAGGACGGCCATGAGGCCATGATACCACTATCGATGAGGCACTCGTAAGAAGGGTAATTAAAGAAATGATGCCTGAGAAAAGACATTTGAGATGTTGGCACTGCGGTAAATTAGTTCACGTACGCAACAGATGCTTGGAAGATTCCGACAAATTTGTAAGGAAATCGCTACGTTGCTGGAATTCTAGAAAATTTGGACACGCATGGAATAACTGCAAAGAAAACAGTGACCGGAAAATTTCGACGACGTCGGAAAACAACGAAGGGTTGATGCGAAGGGGCGTTCATCGCCCTTCATCGAAAATACCCCAATAAATGTAGCACATATTGCCTCTTTACATTCGTTAGACAACAGTGTTTTCGTCGATGGATACATTAACAAAGTAGAACACAAGATGCTAATCGATACGGGTGGTACAAGAACAATTTTGAGACCGGATATTGTTAGGGATGAAATTAAATCTGTCATAAATTAAAAAGCTTATTATCAAAGAACATTCCACGTAACACTTATATCTAGATTTTTAATAAGTCGCGAGTAAAAGCTAGTTTATAAAGAGAAAAAGTCGGATAATGTTCATTAAGTATGTTTGTGGCAAATTATGCATGTTCCAAGACCCTTAATTTCCTGACAAAACTTAATGTTAAAAAAAAACGCATCGAGTGAAGATAGAAGTGATGCCATCAATCACCACTGGGCCAACGTGGTTGACTAAGGCCTCGTCATCGCGGAACACAAGGTAGGATATATGGTCAAATCTAGGAGTAGAACAGAAATAATTATAGCAATTTAAAAGTGTTCCAGTGCAATGAAATGAAGTGTAATTCCTTAGAAACATATCTCGTGGCAGATTATCAGATAAGAAGATAAAAGCATGATCATAAGACTACGAGTAGTGTGCGCCAGGGTCATCACTGCTGTTAATTTCAGCAGCATTATATGACTTGGATCGCGAAGTGATAGTAAATGAAGGAGAAATCAACAACAATGGAGAAGCCATTACAAGACCTCCAAACTATTGTTGACCAAGTTAACATAGGTATGTTAGAGAGAGAAAAAAAGATAATGATGACTGCATAACAGTGGCGTACCAAGAGTCGGAGAGGGTGTGCAAATATAAAAACTTGGGTACGCAACTAACTATAGATAGGGAAAGCGACCAAGAAGTCAAGACACGTGTCTAAGTTGAGTTGTTTAATTTCGCGGAGACGAAGTCGTGAGCTAAATATGGATGTAATATATAGTCAGAAATGTGAATATTGAATAAATACAGCAAGACAAGTTATCGCCTATTAGGCCAATAAATCAATAATAATTTTTGTTTTTGGCTCAATTTAAATTTCATTTTTTATTCATAATTACCTAATGTGCGTAAAGGTCTTTTTACTCATAATCTTTCATTATGAATAATGGTCGAATTTCGACCAATGGGCGATCAGTAGTAATTTTGATTTTATTTGCATAGCTAGAATTAATTACTCTAATGCTGAATGTTAACACATGTGTCGTATTATTTCTGTAATAATCATTATTGTTTCAGGATGCTGCTTATCCCTGTATGATCCGTTTAGTTTGTTTTAAACAGTAGTTATTTGTTGTTGTTAAACTAAATTATGTATTATAATTTTGATTGTGATATTTTTTTCGATTCAGAATATAGATTGTCAGATTCATTGTTTTATTTTATAACAAGATGTTCCCGTGCGGCTTAATACCGTTACCATAGCAATCTTACTTCTGTGATGTTATTGATTTGTAGTTATCGTCCCTTTCCCGCATGACGGTTTATTTTATATGTGAGTATGCATAGATTGTAAATTTCAGCGCCATCTATGACGGTCTAGGATGGTCTGTAAGCCAAAAATCAAACAGCAATATGGCGAGAAATGGTTACAGCGCCATCTGATAACGCAAGCTTGTATTTCAAATCGCGCCATCTGTGCACAGAAAGCTGAAGTTGCATAGCATTCATTTTACGGGATAGTTCGCTTCATGTAATGTGTAAAACCAACGATAGATGGCAGGGCATAATATTAATATAAAAGAGGCCACTAAATGAACTAACACAGAAAATAACCAAAACAAACATAAAAACATTGAAAACATGCTTAAGAAACAATTTAGAGCACGACAATCTAGGCACAGATCAATTAAAGTTGTACGAGACGTTTCGGAATATTTAAGTTGTTACTCGTTTAAATTATGCAAAATTTAAGATTTCGCATTTAGGAAATTATCGGATCACAGTAAATGAGAGACCCTTGCCTACATTGCTCATACTTTACAACTACTTTTAGTAATTTTTTTTATTTAATATATCACTAATTCTATCGATATAGCGCAACAGCTTGAGGCGATTAGTAATGAATAGCGCCATCTATTGTATACTTTTTAAAACAAGGATTTTAGAATTTTTAATTAAAACTAAACTATTATGTAACTGTTTCTTTAGAATGTAATTCAATATATCGTAAAAAATATTTAGCAAAAAAAAATGTGGCGAGTGCGATTTAAACCGAATTGAATGACACCTCACTCTCTTTTGGTAATAATAAATAAATACTTTTTATTAGTACTAAATTAATAACGTCTACTAATATTTATCTTCTTTATTATATTTCTAAAATCAATTTGAATTTATGTCACAATTAGGACACAAGCGCCGCCTAGCGACTTTCTAGAGGACTTCAACCATTCTGAAAATAGGGATCGTTGCGAGAACATTGTTTGAACTGCATGAACTTTGTAAATCGATGATATTCCGATTGAGAAGTATTGTGAGTGTATTCTTTGAATACGACTTTACCTATGACCGCCTACACATAATCTCGAATAATATTCATTCCGATATCGTGCTACCTCAAGCCGATATAAATTTAAAAAAAAACTGAGTTCAAATCTCACTCGCCACATCTTTTTTATTTGTTTCTTTATTTATGTTTTCAAGTATATGTATTACAGTTAGTCGGGTCTTTAGTTTTTTTTTAATCAACGTTATTGAAGACAAAGCTGTACGCGAATAATAGCAGCTGCGATATTTAATTTGACCGGCTTATAAGGGTGGGTGGGAAAATTATTAGTTCGATTGTATACAGAATTTGAGGGAGTGTTCTTTAATTATACGGGGGTTTTGCAAATGGGCTTTACAAGGGATGTGCGAGGGGCTGGGGCCGAACCTCATCAAATTTCTTGTGGGGTGGAGGAGAGATTTTCTTTGTATATCACCGACTTTTAAATATTTAAAAATAGATATTTTTAATAATTACCGAATTATCACAATTTCTTAATAATTTTATCTTATCGCTTGGTTAGCAGGAAGATAACTCTTTTAGATTTAAGCTCACCAGTACGATTATCTTTCTAGGATGTATTTTTAAATAATGTTTTCTTTGTGTACAAAGTTAAGTAAATAAAATAAAATAAATTTAATATTTAAAATGCTCTGTAATTAGAAAAAACCTACCAGTAAAAAATGTTTGGATTTTGATTTATTTTTTTTTACTAAAATGATTACTAAAAGTAGGAATTAAGTTAAAAACATTCCATACATTACTTGTTACAAATTTAAATCTTCTTTTAAGGGCGTCACTTAGAGATTGAACTAAACATGCAGGATTTTTCTGTTAAAAATTGATGAAACTCACTATCGCTTAGTAAAATACTACCAGGATTTCTTTCTTAGAAATAGAATAGAATTTAAGGCAAGTTAAATATTGTGAAAAGCAAGCTACATTGAACCGGTTTGATCGAGGAAAACCCACGTCACAAAACATCGACCGTAATGTAGGGGTGAAGTGGGTGGCATGTCTAATCCCCTGCCCGTCCCTCTCCTATTCATTATTTACCCGCCTTTTATAGTCGACACAAAGAGGGCAACGTATTTGTAACGATTCTCCTTGTAGCCCACGTTCAAGGATAGATGTTTTCAGTTCCACAATCGCAATAAATTGTAAAATAAAATAATAAGTTTTAAAATGTTACCACACGTTACGTAATATGACTATTTTCAAGTAACTGGCACCTAATAAAATCCCATATAAATGTAGAATGCTTTACCGTCCGCTATAGAACGAACATTGTGTTACTATTTAACGACTAAGTAGCATTGTTATGTAATACAGTATTTGCAACATAACAATTTGCTGCAAAAGAAAATGGGGTAGTAGCTGACACGCTAGCTACTGACGCAATGCGTATGCCAGTAAAATATTCACTAGATCGTATACGACGAAACGGGTCTGTGTCAAGCGTACCCCCTCTAACATGCAACTATCGCAAGATTAAACATCGTGCTTACTACACGCATACAGGTACTATCATGCCAGTTACGTTCATACACACCTGTAGCTGGCTTGTATTAGTATCTTGCATGCATATAACAGCCACTGGCAAATGTATTCCCGGTCTTACAATTGGAAAAGTAAAACTAAAATATCTGTCATATTCCTCGTTGGAGTACTGAATCCGCATAAAAGAGGGAGGAGCGCTCGATGCGGCGCGCGACGCGTTTTATTCTGAACTAGCTGTTCCCGTACGGCTTTATCTGCATATTATAAAAAACTAGCTGTTGCGCGCGACTTCGTCCGCGTGAAATAAAAAAAAAAAAAAAACAGCCTATGTTACTCACAGATAAATTACCTTTCTAAGGGTGAAAGAATTTTTTAAATCAGAAGAGGCAGAACTGTCGCTTATACCTTTTTCGATTTATTAAGAAAATGGGTATATCCCCTATTCTAATACTAAAAAAACAAAAACAATTATTTTTGGCACGTATTTATGAGGACGAATTCTCATCTATAATGCCCAATTGAACGATCAGTCCAAATACGGTGTAGAGTAACCGCATACGATGACAAGTAACTAGGCCCTTCAACGCTACCTCATAGTATGTGATCTAGTATGTGATCTCTCTATCACATTCCCCTTGTTTACACTAAATTTTTTTGGTATCTATTTACAAAAAAAAGAACAACTATGAATATGGCATCCTATTATAGTACTTTCTGAGTTAAACTTTAAAATTACAATTAGCATGCAATGGCGTAAGTGCAAGTGCATAAATATTTAGGGAAAATCATAACTACTTAAACTTTCTCTTACTAGTAAGTAGCCCATCGATAATTGGTCATAATTCGTCCATAATCTTATCATAATAATACTATAAATGCGAAAGTTTTGATGGATGAATGGATGGATGGTTGGATGTTCAGCTCAGTCGTTACGGAGATTAACCGGAAAAAACCAATGATTATCCGAAATAAAAAAAACTCTTCGATATGTATTCGATCGGTTAATTATTTTTTACCCGACTTTCAAAAAGGAGATTCTCAATACGTCTGTATGATTATATTTTTAATTTATTTAGCCATAAATTTTATAGAGTTTCTAGGATTTACATAATGCGATTTGCATAATGCGATGATATGGTTAGGAAATGGCTTAAAAGTTTATTTTTTCCTCGGCGTAAAACGCTGATAAAACAAAATATCTAGGTCAAGTTCTAAATGTCAAATCATGTTTTCTCGTTGATACAATATCTGGCACAAAATTGACTCGCCGTTAATGAAACATCCTGTATAACGAAAGTACAGGAGCAAGTTTGAAATCACTAACAAGGAAACTTTCTCTAAAAGCACGAACTTTAACTGGTCGTTAAAGATATTATTTTACTCGTGGATTCTCGTAGGTTCTTTCACTGACGAAACAAATGTACAGAAACTCTCACACTTTAAAAAAACTAATAAAGACTGTATTTTTTTGTATAAAGCAGACAGTTAAAACAGCTAAATTTACAAAAAACAGTTATGAAGTAAAAATAAAAAAAAAATAGGAACACTTCATTTTTCGCAGACGACTTGAAACTTGAAACTGCATTCATTTTTTAATAATTGCATGTCGGAGCGTAGATTCGAAGCGAATTTTTTCACATTGAAAAACCATAGGTATTTGATCAACACAGTCGAAATGGAATTACTTTGTATAATATAATACATTTCTTTTTCCTTTAATATTTCGCTATACAAACATCAATACTATTTAAATTCTATGAAAGAAAGCTTAAGGCAGTGGTAAAATTCCCTATAGAAATATTAATATTTTCTTCTCGTTTGCTCATTAAAATGCTGAAAGACCTTTGATTTGTGATTCTGCAGAAGAAAAGCTATTGGCTGTTTTGTGATTTTTGACATCTGTGATGTTGTGATTTATTTTTTATATTTTTAGAAATAACCTTTTTATTAACTAGTTGCAATATTTTTGTTAATAAATTCCTCCGTGGCTTAGCTACGCTTCAGTAACCTCTTTGGGGAAACTGAAAGTTTTGTTTTTGCAATCATGGACGGAGTTATCGTAACGAACTACTACCGGAAACATCCTAAAGGATGGCGATTGACATTTGTCGGGCATGTCGTCGGCCCGGTGAGTTGTTCTCGCCGTGCGGACGGTGCATACTTGCGTATACATAACCAAGTGGCCAAGATTATCCATCAGCAACTTGCCCGTAAATACACACTTGTGGATTATGAGGTATCATAATACCAATATCAGCCTTCACTAGTTCTGGAAAATAGCCGTATCACGCTCTACTGGGAGTGATCCATTATTACGGATAGAACTATTGCTGCTACTAAACTGGATATAGCGATAATAGATCGGTCTGTGAATTGTGTAATGTTAGTGGATATCACTATACCCACACGATGAGAATCTCGTGAAAGTCGAAAATGAATAAATATTAAAATATTTAGATTTGGCTTACGAGGTAACCGCCATGTGGCGTATGAAATCGACTATCATTATTCCGATAGTATAGGGAAAGAGCTTCGACCAACATCTCAAGAAGCTCTCTGTTGAAGCTAGACTGTTGGATTAAGAGCCCGATTCAAAAGACAGTTATTTTAGAAACCGCACGCTTAGTGAGGTTCCTGTCTCTGCAGCCCTGACCACTGGTTGCTTGAGTCATCGGATTCCGCATTCCGGTGGTGCTCTATTATTTAATTAACTAATACTCGCAAGTAGTGTTGGCGACAGGTATGTGGCCGGCCGCAAAATAATTAAGCCAAATCAAAGTATTTTCGATATTCGAAACTTTCTTTTCGTTATGTTTATATGTTATATTCATATAACAGGAAATGCCACACCTTTTAAATTTTATTTCTTATCAACTTAAATTTTCTTATCACTATTACTGCACTGATATGATACTAGACACTTTTATTATTAATCTATACTAATTTATAAAGAGGAAAGATTTTTGTAGTTATCGAAATAACTTAAAAAATAAACTACTGAGCCAATGTCAAAAATACTTTCACCATTAAAATTAAATTACTAACAGACGATTACTCAAACTAAACACTTCGATTTGTAAGCGCTGCTTATAATCTGACAGATGTTAAAGAGGAATGCCGAAAAAAATACTGAAATAAAGAGTTACTGATGATAGTCCTTAGATGTCTTTAGAACGAGCTGTCTAAAGAATTTTAAAAAAATGTAGCCTATAATATGCCCGTCCATGTCAGCTACCCCCCAGTGAAAGTCCCGTTAAAATCAGCTCAGCCGTTTCGGAGATTACCTGGAACAAACGTGGCTTGCGGACAGACAGACAGTCAATTTTTTTTTAATGTGATTTTCGTTATCAGCAACGCAAATACATCATCTTCCCGAAATCTGGAATTTTCTTTTAATATTAGTATACAAACAGACACTCCGATTTTATTATATACATAATAACAGTCGTTCTCTACCAAAACCTGGCTAGTTGATTTAGTGGAAAGAGAGTCTAAAACCCTTCGTAACCCTCATCTTATCGACTTTCGCAATTAAGTCCAGATAGTATTTATCTTGTGACTTGACCTAAATATATTACGCTGTCGACACGTACGAGTACGTTGGCACCGTTCTAAAACGTTTTTACCCTCGTTTCGTTCATTTTATTTTGAACTAGCTTTCGCCCACGACCCCGTCAGCATGGTATTAAAAAAAAAGTACATTCTCTACATCTATGCCAATTTCATCCAGATTCTTTCAGCAGTTTAGGCTAAAAACATTAACATCCATCCATCCATCCAAACTTTCGCATTTATAATATTAGTAAGAAGTAAGATTGTTTGTTACTTATTATAGACTAGATGTTGTTCGCGACTTCGTCCGCGTGAAATTTAAAATAGCCTATGTTACTCACTGATAACGGAGCTTTTTAATAGTGAAAGAATTATTGAAATGGACCCAGTAGTTTTTGAGTTATTTTAATACATACAAAAATCCAAAATCACAAATCTTTCCTCTTTATAATATTAGTATAGATATCCGACCGTAATATTGTATCAAAATTTTTCTGTTACCGTTACACAATTATATCTCAAACACACAATCATACTAATATTATAAATGTGAAAGTTTAGATGGATGGATGGATGTTTGTTAGAGTTTGTAGCCTAAACGGCTGAACGGATCTCAATGAAATTTGGCATACATGTAGAGGATAATCGGGAAGAACACATAGGCTACTTGGTTTTGTTTTTTTAATACCACGCGGACGGAGTCGCGGGCGAAAGCTAGTTATTTTAATAAAATATAAATTAGGTTAAGTTTGTGTAAACATTTTTTTCTATATTTTTTTTTTTCATCTGACTTTTATATTAACTAATTGGAAATGACAACATTAATACAAAATGAGATTAGAAAATAAAGTCGACAATATCGTTCATTTACTCGCTTATCTATCTATTTCATGTTAGAAATATTTCCCAGTTCATGAAAGTGGTGTTAAATAATCTAGGCTTTGATATACAAAACAAATTTGGCAGAGCTAGCGGTTTGTTAGCACGGACGTTCAATAATACCTTTTACACAAATGGTTGTAATTCTATTGAGGTTCGATTGATTTGTATTGTACGAAATAATAGCACAGTTAGTCGGGTTTATAATAATTGGTGTATTATTCATTATTATTTATTTAATAGAAAACCGCTTTATGCGTGAAATGAGCACTTTCAACAAATCTCTTCCCAAAACGAGTCTAATTGCAACTTATTAATAAGTCAATACGAGGGCTTAAAGTGCATTTATTGCGAGAAATCTTCACTAAGCTACCCGTTAAACTAAACTGATTGTAGCAGTTATTTTGTATAATTCTCTGTGCAAATTAGGATTTGCTCGAGAATTCAAGCATTGATTTTAGGATTTTGTCGTGTCGTCGTTCATTGTCTGTTATTTAATTGTTAATTGGCTATTAATGGTCTAACATTTGAATATAATCTCTTCATCAAACTCAACATTAACTGTCAGATTCAAACTTCGATCCTTGAGATCGATCCGATTTTTTTTCTATGAACAATTTATTATTATATCCCACGTAACTTTAAGAAGTCCTTATTACCCCTTTTGACTTCTTTTGTATACCACTGATTTAAAATTATTCAGATTGTAGACATTGAAATGACAACGTAAAGACAGATCTATTATTTCCTAGTTTTTTTTTCCGATTTCAATAAATTGACGTTTTTTATACTCGACAAAAGATGGCGCTGTGGTGGAATTGAATCGCGATGGAGAATCTCGTCTCAGTAAATATTAGATCTCAAGGAACCAATAACGATATTTTTAGCAGTTATGAGTCATTTCGTTAGTTGTAGTTTTTGCTAGGGGCTGTCGTTTGTCTCTTTAACTTCCTACCCTAGGTCTCGATTCTCTCTCGGTGCAATAGGAGTATGATCATAATTAAAGATGGGCCATTGCCCGTAGAGTTTTGAAACAGTTAATCGGCTTATTTTCAAATAGTATAGAAAATTTATTTAATTTGGTCAACTAGCTAATCGCACAGTTAAGAGTAAGATCCGAAGAATAGTGACGAAAATGAAAGACGATCTTGTGCTTCTTATGAAAATTTACGTTAAATTTGAGCTAGTTAAAAGAAAATCGGTTTTCCGTTGATTTAAACAGTCCGTAGAATCACCGCCCATCCCTAATCATCACGCTCCATTCGAGTTATATAACGATCGATGTAACGGATAATTTCTGAATCTGACAGAAAAATATTAGTTATAAAGAGATTATTTCTTCTGTGGTACTAAGGACACCAAAAATTGTTTATGAGTTACGAGTAGCGTAGACATCTTAAACATGTTTATAATATATGTTATTTATAAACTCTTGATTATAATGATAATTTTAAATAGTAAATTGCCTATACTCGCCTTGGAAAGGTCATTTCAGTTTTTTTAATCTCTGGTGACCGGTGAGCTGCGAACTGTGCCGTGTACAGTCAGCTGTATAAACATGTTAACAATTTCTATTCTAATACGTGATATTAATTTAAACTTGATGCGAAAGTTACCAAGTAGTTATCATATAAATTTGTTTTCTGTCACTCGTAAATAATAACGTCATTATCCAAATGAAATACAGAGCAACCTAGTTCAGGAGCCAATGCTCCCACGAAATGTATGTAAATGAGTATCACAATAAAGCATTTATTATTTTGACTACCCTAGTTTCAAAAACGAAAAAATATGCATCGTGCCTGCCAGAAAACCGTTATAAACACCGATGCACAAACAACTACGTTTTCATTTTAGCGACGTGGTTTTTATAAATGAAAAAGCGTTGAAAATATACACCGTTACTTAGCAAAAATATACTTCCAAGTCCCAAGAAGTGGGGCATTGTGTCTAAATGTTTGAGGTTAGGATGTCAGCAGCAGAATTAATTGAAATTACAACTCGTCTCGACTCTACAGAATATGTAGTTATTTAAAAAAACGCTCTAATACGTACAATATTTTTAACCAAAACACGCCAAAGTTAGTGCAAGACGGATGTGCTGGGCATTATTCCAGATTTACTTGGTTATGTATACAAATCAGACGGATCTCGTAGAATTTAGCTGCCCACAGACCCCTGAAATTAACCCCATTTAAAATCTCTGGGTAAAATAAAAAAAATGATATATCGAACATGTGTTTTTAATGACGATTGTACTATGTACATATATTTGGAGCTTTGTTCATTTATAAATATTCATGCAGACTGGACGCCTACCTCGCTACAGCAATTACAACGCATAGCTCGCATATACCTGAATTCGACAATTCAGAATTATGTAACTATGCGTTTTAAAAACACATGACACCTTCTATTTTTTTAAATGAAATATGAAAATCATGCTTATACCTGTCGTATTGCACATTATACTGATATACATTTAAGAGCTTTACCCTGTGGCTATCATTTAATTTTAGTGTGTAAAAATAAATTTGAAAAAACATTCATGTGGGAAAGGAACCATAAACTACAAGCTGCCAACATCAAGGAAGCAAGGTTGCCATGGTTGTCATTTGTGCCTTTGAAATTTGACATTTGCAATTGAAAATTTCATAGACGAAATAAAGTTTTTGGTATATGAAAAAATAAAAAGAAATATGAAATTATCATGCGGATAAAGCCGCACGGAAAGAGCTAGTATGTTATAATTATCAAATAAGTCAGCCTTGTTCATTTACTCAAAATTAAACATTGATTAACTTTTAAACTCAGGTAAAGTAACTATGAAACTTTAAAGCCATGCTTTAAACCAACGTACCGTGTAACTGGGTCGACTGTAAATATTCTATGAAACAATAGCCAGCGTACAACCCGGGAGTAATCTGTTATTTATTCTGTCTCCGATGGCTCAGTTTAAGGGCTTCTATACACAGACTACCCCCTTCTCGAATCAAGCAGTCGCTACCGAGAACTTTTAGAGAACGGCTTTGGTATAGTCGCCGTAAAATGCGAACTGGCCGTACGTCAACTGCTTAAAGCAGTTCGTGTACTGCAGTCCAGTCCAGGCTGGGATGACGTACTGTATAAAATATTCAGTTAGAAAAAAAGAAATTTATCTATTCATTAGAAAAGGTGTTCATTCGGCAGAAGCTGCAGTGGATACCGCAATGCCGTTTTACAGTGAATCCTAAAATAGTAGAACACGCTAGTTATACAAAGAAAACGAGAAAACAAGTACTAAATACTCAATTGAATTTACTTAGTTTTTTTTTGGAAATACAATGAATCAATCAATCAAGCAATTACAAAACAAAATTACACTAATGTAGGTTTGTGGAAGTTTCCATTGATTTAATAATTATCAAGCGATTCATAAGTGTTAGGTTGACCCAAGTTTCAACGGAGTAAAACTCTAATTATGTAATTCGGAAACCCATTTTATGAAGTTATCGAATCAAAAAATTAACGAATACTTTAATGTAGCTAGGAAACCGGCAATAAGTGTAACAACGTTAGGAATCATGGTCATACACCAGGCAGAAAGAATCAAAGCTTGCTATGTCTATCCATTTTCTAAAACGTAACATCGAAATGCTGACGTACAAATTTTATTTTTTAAAAATCATTTATTTCGAAAATATATCTCATTATTAAAAACTGGAGTATTTTTAATGATGGTTTATTTATACTTGTCTATTTTATTTACATTTGTCAAGATTAACCTTGATCTTTCCTTTGCTTCTTTCCAAGAAGCTATCATATTGACAAACCGAAACATACACGTATATAAGCTTAAGCAGGTTATATTTTTATTAATTTATTTTTCGCGGTTTGACATATATTTTTAATTAGATTAGAGTAAGGATGAACAACGTGAGGAGTAAAAGATGTTTTTATGAGAATTTTAAAAATAATCAAAAAAAGTAAAATAACGAGGTTTTAAATTTTTTAGGGTTACTAATTTGTAGGGTTAAGAATGTTATTTATGTTTTTTCTTTATTTTGTTATTTTTTAAAAAAAAATAGGTTTAATATAAGATAAAAAACTTTAAGAGGAAAAATATTTTTTTGTAAAGAAAATCTGATAAAAGAAGTTGAAGAAACAGAAAAGGTTTCAATTGAATTTGCCCAGGGGTCCTTCCTGCATGAATAATAATAATTAAATACCATTTATAAAATACGAGTATATACTGGATATTCATTACACCGAATAAATAAACAAATTTAAAAATAAAATCAACGGCTAAACAAATTACATTTGGTGTTTTTTAAATAAGTTTTTCTGCAGAGGAAAATTAAGTGGACCTAAAACGCAGCAATGAAGTAAAACTCGAAAAGTATCTGAAAATGTACAACTGAAAAATATTTTATCATTTCGCGCGATTAAATAAAAATCTAAAAGTAAATAAAACTGTTGACTCGACGAGAAAACTTTAATCTGCAACCTGAAAAGTACAGCTAAGTTAAACTCTACATTTTAATTCTGATAATTGCCAACCTTACGTCAAAATTACTTTGGCTTTTTCATAAAATTATTTTAAAATCTCTTACTCACTCAAAAAACGCTAATTTCCTTAAAACCTCATGCCTTAAGACCACAAGAATATTGACATTTAATTTTTTGAGCACAGCACAGTTAATCTTGAAAGTTGTGAAACTTAAAAAGATTGCTTAAAAGTTTGTCAAAACTTTAACCCACGTGTCTCCCGGCTGTCAGATTCGACGGAAAAATATTTTAGGTTAGGCACGAACATAATCTCACTCGGCTGGTAAAAACGAGACAAAGTAGAGCAGATTAAACAAACGTGGAAAGCGGCACGTCAGGTTTCTTAAAAATAGCCGTGGCATAAAGTCGCGAGGCGGTTGTGGGTTGCAGATTGCGGAGTAGTCTGCCCGCGACGGCCGGCGGCAACCAACTCCCGCGACCCCCGCCACTCCTCCCTGCTTTACTAGACTGCGCAACCACGCCCCGTAGGGTTACCACGACACTCCGGATATTTTATAGTAAAATTATTCGTACAACCTCTAAATTTAGGTGCCTTGGCTTTACGATTCGATAGGAAAAAAAAATATTTTTTTTGCTAATTCTAAATCTTAAAGTTTTTTTTAGGGTCAATTCGTGCCCTCGACCAGTCGATAGATTCACCCCTATATCAATTTTTGTTATTCTCTATGCTATTACTGTCTATCCCCGTAGAAAGGCGCATAGTATTCTTTATAATTATCCCCTGAACCCGACTAAAAAATTTTGTAGTGTAATAAAAACGCGATTGGAAATTTAACCAATGTAATTTTGTTTACGCAGCAATTAACTTTAGCAATCAAGTACACAAGGTTATACAAATCTCAGGTACATTGTCCGATCCTTTCGTCGCGATTATCGCGTAGCGTGCGATTCGTACACACAACAGTGAATCGTCGACGCAAGTCGTCGGTACGGTTACCACTGACACGAGTTTACAAAGACTCAACTGTATAGATATTCTCCACCATCTCGAAAATCAAGGCGATCTTTTGCGTAAGTCGCTCAGAGACTAATATCGCTGGGTAACGGATATTTTTTAGCCTTGCGTACGTAATCTTACCTAGATTCGATTCGCAGGACACGAAAGAGGTAAGGGCAAAATTCAAAATAAAACTTTTTAAGAAAAAAAATTCTATTGTTTAAAAAAAATAGGAAAAGCATTGAGGAAATAGTCCTTGAACGTGTGTACATTAGTCTCAATATAATCGTAAAATACGAAAAATGCATTTCAAGTTCAAGTGACGGTAATTTACGAACAACCAACGTACTGCCTACGATGGCACGTTGAAAAGTTTTGAGGCTAAGGTTGACATTTAAATTATTAAATAAAAAAAAACACTAGCACGTAATAGCCATTTCTTTTTTAATCATAATCTGCTGTATTTTGTTCTTCTTCTGTCAAAATTGCAAAACTTGTGATCGATTTAACAAACGAGGATCGCGGATTCCGTAGAAATGGAAAAAATTAAGCACCGATTCGTCATAAAATATTTACAAAAAAAAATGATTAACAACAAAACAAACTTACGAGATGAACGAGATATGTACGAGACTTTAGGGTAATCTGCTCCATCATATGCCACTGTCAAAAAATACGTAGCGGATGTCAAACGTGGCAGAGAAGCCGTGCAAGATGAACCTAGTAGTGGTGGGCCGCCGACGGTTACCACTAACGAAAATACCAATCAAATATTAGACCTGATTTTGAATGACGGGAGATTGCAGAGATAGCAGAAGCCATAGGCATTTCCTATGAACGCACAGAACATAATTTCCAACGATCTTGAATTTTTTAAGGTCTCTGCCAGATGGGTCCCTAAACTGCTTTCAGCGAAAACAAACGCACCCCGCCAAACAGTATAACAGGATTGTTTGAATCTGTTCCAATAATTTGATTAATTCTCAAGATTTTCTTAGCAGTTTCTTAACTATGGATGAAACTTGGTTTCACCACAATACACCAGAGTCAAAAGTACAATCCAAGCTCTTGGCTTCGTCTGATTCCCCAATCTAAAGAAAACACATGGCAGAACAAAAATTTTCGACATATATCGAGGTAGAAGGTGTGATTGAATATTTTGATGGACTTGAAGGTTATTTTTTTTAGAAGGAATACTAAAGCTAGAGACAAGATGGCAACGAACTACGCTCTTACGAATTACTTACGTATCTTACGAATCGCTCTTACTAATCGGCTAGATCCCCTGGCTTTGCGGAGGGACGTCAGTTCCCTCTGCATTTTTTACCGCATTTACCACGGGGAGTGTTCCGAGGAGTTGTTTGGAACGATTCCTGCCGCCGAGTTTCGTCGTCGGACGACACGATAGAACGCCAGGTACCATCCTCACCATCTCGATGGCTGGCATTCCACAACCGTGCGGTTTTCGCGGAACTTTCTGCCTCGCACAGCCGTGTTGTGGAACGGTCTGTCCTCGGTGGTATTTCCAAACCAATATGACTTAGGGACCTTCAAAAAGCGAGCCTATCATTTCCTCAAAGGCCGGCAAAGCATCTATAGTTCCTCTGATGCTGCGGATATCCATGGACATCATTGACCACCTCGGTGTTCTCGGCGCTCGTGTGCCCCCTTTTATTATAAAAAAAAAACTAAAGCAAAATCTAGTAAAAACATTTTTTAAATGCATAAAACATAATTATGTTTTTCTGTTCTCAACCTATCTTACTGATAAGATTATGTTGATATTGGGTGTCCCGATTTTATTTCCAACGATATGGTATTAGTCATCGAAACACTTAAATTTCGATTCGTTTCATAAATTCTCTAAAGCTCGCTACACACCTTCTATCTGAACTCTTAAGCCCGCTATACACATTCAATTTTAACTGAACAGTTGAACTGTACAATTAAATCATACGTATCAAGCATAAACATATCAAACAAAAAAGAAAACTGTACAGTTTAAGTGACAATTAGGCCTACATACGTAAATTTTAACCGTACAGTTATACTGTGAACAGTGCAGTTAAAACTGAAAGTTCAATAAAATCGTACGTGTGTAGGCAACGAAACTAAAAATGAATGAAAAGAAGAACACTATTGATAAAATCAGTTGTACAATAAATCATGTCAATCGTAACTGTTAGTTCAACTTTACAGTTCCCAGTTATGCCTACACAAGTACCCTTAACAATCAGACTTTACAGTTAAAACTGTATGAACAGGCAGTTCAGCTATTCGCTACTTCTATAAAAGTCTCGTGTACCATTTCTACTAGCGCGACCACTTCTTTACAAATGTCCATCGTTTATATAAAACTAAGAAGCTTTTTTAAATTTTCTTAAGGCACAAACAATCTCTGGCATCCTTAAAATGCCCCTACCTAGCGAATAGCAACATTTAATCACAATCTCCCCCTAGTTTATTAACGAACGAGCTCTCGCCCACAAACTTCGTTAGCGCAAATTTGGACCGCCCGTTAGGCCATTTTGACAGCGCGGAATTTTAAAAAAAGCCCATGCCCGTCTATATCAGCTACCTTTCAATCGAAATCGGCCCAGCTGTTTCGGAGATTACCCGGAACAAACGCGGCTTGCGGACAGTCAGACAGACAATATTTTTTTAAAATGCGATTTTCATTATCGGCAACGCACATACATCATCTTCCCGAAATCTGGAATTTTTCTTTTGATATTACACACAGACACTCCAATTTAATTATATGTAAGTATATAAAGATAGATAGATTTGGCACAAAGATGTATTTATTTTGATTAAATATAAAACTTTAGTGATAAACCATTGACATGTCTCATAACAATAACATGATACACAATGACTCCGTAAATGGTAATTCACGTGTATTTAAAATTACGATCTCGTTTTCAGACCGCACCTTCAAAAGGCTTTAGAAGTTACACATGACGATGTTTTTCCTCAAAATTATTTTACGTCAATATGAAAATACTCGGTATTCAAATATTATGATTCATAATCGTATTATTCTACAGTAACAAAAAAGAAGAAACGCTTTTCGGCAACCCTATAAAAACACATATCACTTCTAAATATTGCCTTTGTAATAAATAAATTCCATAATAAAAAGAGCGTCGGTGGCTCAGTGGTATAAGCACTTGACTTGTAATCTACAGGTCTTGGGTTCGAATCCCGCCATATACCAATGCAATTTTCGAATTTCATATCTACATAATTTACCCGACGTTCTCACGGTGAAGGAAAACATCGTGATGCAACCTGCACATATCGGCAAAGAAATTTAAAGATATGTGTGAAGTCAACCAACCCGCACTTGGCCAGTAAGGTTGACTATGGCCTAGTCACCACTTACTTACGGTAGGCTCCGAGCCCCTCAGTGGGGTCATATAGTGTATAGTCAAAAATATCGTAATTTAATACTAAGAACAACGATTTAATGATAACATTGTATCAATTTTTTGAAATAACATTGTTCAGTGCAGAAACGGATCTCCTTGACAAACAATGTGGCACACTGGCCACTAAGACCTGCACCTTATTGATTATGGAAAAAGTTGAAAAATAAGAGAAGCGCGGGAAGTTTCAACGAAACCTGATGTAGTATTATAGTAATTACATTTTTTGGGAATAATGATATAAAAATATTTTAATAAAGATTTTACCAACGAAATGAAGTGAATTTTTGGCTGCCGCGGTGCTGGTAACAATTTAAACAAACACCATCTATCTAGACAGAATAGAACCCATTCCAAACCTTAACTAGTTGGTGCGGGCCCAGGGTTGAGAGACCAGTGCGTGCCACTAAAAAACTATTTATTGCACTTCTTATTATTCTTTTGACATTTTATACATATTGGAAGTCTTTTTTTACTTTCTTAATAAATGTATCTTAATTATTTTTACTATTCATTTTCGTCAAAATACATGCATTACAAATTATTCACAAATCGAGATTCAAAGAAAATGTAACGATTTTTCGATAAAGTCTACCATTTTCTAATATGATTTGATGAAATTATCGATGTTATTTGCCATAGCAACTAATGAAGTCTTGATTGAGAAGATAATATGAGTTATAACGTTATATTCCTTGATTACATACAGCAACCTCTTTTACCTGTGAGTCACAGAAATTTCAATATTCGTGTATCCACGCGGAATTTCGCCGCATACTAATGAGCTATGGCGGTAATTGGAACAATCGGTGACCTTTTTCTACCGCTTCCGGTTAGGTATTGGGGGCGTCGCTAAATTATATAAGCCTCTTCGCACACAAGGCAAGTGTTATTATCATCACAAGCCACACCGAGAGCGTCGACGCCTACCCAAAGTTAATGTGGAAAAGTTATTGGTGAACAACCTGGAAAAGTAAAATTTTCCGGACTTCAAGTTGAAACGCTGATAAATCCAAACCGACGACGTACCCTTTTCTATACATTATTGAAGCGTCTTTACAATAGCTATCCATAAGTGTAACAACCAGATTTTTCGGAAGTTTTTCAGTAAGTTATAAGTGATATTAATAAAACAACGCGGAAACGTTGCCCAAGATCTGAACAAATTAGAGAGGAACAAAATACACCACTAGAAGCCTACAACATTAACAAGTTAATATGACTAGGCCTTAGTCAACCACGCTGGCCCTCTGTGTGTGCTGGCTGTGCAGGCTTCATCACGATGTTTTCTTTCACCGCAAGAACGTCGGGAAAATTATGTACATATGAAATTCGAAAATCACATTGGTACATGGATATCAGGTAAAGTATCGCTTCCTGTGCTGAATGTCCCGAGTCAACATTTTGGAAATTGATACCGGGTGTTTTGTACCACCCAACATTGCTATGACAGGCTATATCATTAAACTCATGTATTTCTTTGCGTCGCCAAAATCGCGTTTTGCCCTCTACGATGAAGAGCAGAAAAATTACCCTCTTGTAAGTCGGACATACATTAAATTTATGTTCAAAATTTAAAAAACTGGATATTTATGGAAAATCTTTTTACAAAACCTAAGTAAAGTTTACAGGGCTACAATTTTTTATTAAATCATATCACAAAGATCATCTAAATTAGTACTATTTAACCGAAGTTGCCTTTTATATTGTCTACTTTTACTGTATTAAATACCAGTAGCAAAGTGTCGGAGAAAACACGTAGGTTCATTTCAATCAATATCTAAAACGTGTACCACCCACGACCTCCCCCGTCTCCTACTCAATCAAATACATAATTCATTATGTTAATTAATACTAAAAATACTATGCAAAACTGTGTGTTCAGTCGTCACTGTATCAAAATAGATTTTTTATTATCTGTTTCACTAAGATGAATAAAAAAAATAGGAATACTTTACTCTTAATCATTACATTGCCTACCATGGGCCTAAGTCTGGTCCAGTAAATTTATCCAAGTCGATCTACTCGTATTTTGACCTCTTTGTTTCCAGCCCTTGAAGATTTTTAATATCATGTTACACATTATCATCCAGCTATCTTAATTTCGACCTTTTGCGTTATCTACGTCCCAATTGGCTGTCGGGCACTTTACAGTTACTCCAGCAATTTTGATCAATTTTGATGACCTCGAGCTCATTAATTTGGTACAGCCCATCATTGTATCGGTTCCGCCATTGATCATACACATATAAAGCTCTATAAATGGGCTGAAGTATCCTATGCTTACATTGTCGTTTTTCTACAAATGTTGGGAACATTCTGAGGCGTAGGTCAATATTGGTTTAAGGAGTGTCCTATTCTAACAAAGCTCTGTGTATGTATACCGAGACGCGCATGCGGGCCTTCTGAGGGAGAATTTGTATTTGGCATCCGAGAAAGTTCAAATCAGACAACCGAAATGAAGTTTTAAAACAAGCAGCACTAAAAGGAGCAGCCATCTCCACCAGTATTCGCAATACCGGACCAGCACAAATTTTAAGACAAAAGTTCCTATTCAAAACAGCTTTTATGCCTCTTTTTTATCACGAAATATGCAAATTATATTCAAATTAACAGCAGTGACAGTACAAGAGTCCGTGACTAAATATAAAATAATTACTCATTTCATAGACAACGATATGTATGTAAATAAAAATGTTTTATTTCAAAAATAATATTAAAACTTCAACGTGTATATGCACATATTTTGCAACATTCGTTGATTAACAATTTGCTCGTCAACAGTAATAGTGCGAATAAACCCGATTACACAAATTGGGAATTTGAATTCCAATTAGGAACTGTTTACTGACGGATGTGTAAGCGGAAATTCTCTCGCCCGCTGAAATTACAGCTGCGCTTCGTAAACAGAAGTTTACTGTGTCCACACGTCGGGTCGATTCCATCCAAAAATACAACTTGTATAAAGGATATTCGATGTATTAACAATTGTAATACTCTTTAAAAAATATCATACTTCATACTATTATAATATTATAAATGCGAAAGTTTAGATGGATGGATGGATGGATGGATGTTTGTTAGAGTTTGTAGGCTAAACGGCTGAATGGATTTCGATGAAATTTGGTATGGTTGTAGAGGATAGTCTGGAAGAACACATAGGCTACTCACTTTTGTTTTTTTTTAATTCCACGCGAACGGAGTCGCGGGTGAAAGCTATATTATATAAAATGTATTACATATAAAATATGTAAATAAAGATATTTGGATTTAATACTCTTATTGGTCAAGATGTATGCGAGGAATTTCATATGATACTATTTTAGTTCCGCACTGACGAAATAGCAAGTAACCGGTAGTAAATAAATAAAAAAGTTTTATGAATGTAGTGAGCGTTTATGCGGCTCAGTCTGGTTAAAATGTAAGTGTGAAAGATAAGTTTTGGGAAGACTTTGATTAGATTATGATAAATATCCATGTGAATGAGGAATTGTATGTATAACCCAGGTGATTTTATTCCGCATGTTGCTAGAATGAGTACACGATATGACAGAGTGCACGTAAGCTGTACGGGGAAATACTAATTGGACGCTTCCATTGCATATGACTTGGGAAATACGAGTACATTTTTCCTAAAGGAAAATGAACATTTGATAACTTATATTACAAGAAGGGATAAGTTAAACGCAGTCAAAAACTGTAAAATGATGCCGATAGAACGTTTAACGTCAAAGTCACAACACAAGCACTGCAAGTAGCAGAATTCAAATTTAAAATAAAATTGAAAAGTAGTTCAAATTCAAATGACCAAAGGAGGACTTAGGCATTGGCTAACAATTACCGTTACCTTGACAATCTTGCTTCGTTACTGCTGTAGGCTTGTATTCTTTGTACCTTTCCCGCATGAAGGTTTTCCGATTGATTTAATAACGTGAAAATATATCGCGTGTCGTAAGTATTAATCTATTTATATAAAAAAAGAATGATTTAAAAATATACTGTGTACGCTTTATTATATTAGTGTAAATATAGATGAAGCCAGAATATCTTTATTTGCCAACACTAACAGTAAAAAGAAATTGTTCAAGTAAATTTATCTTTGATCATCTTATTTATTTTTACACATCTCAGACAGGGGATGTAGGTATCAGCGCTTTTGTTTTTATTTTATGAAAAAGAATATATTTCTGTATAAAGGAGCGTTTCCAATTTTGTTTCCAATTTCTGCGAACGGACGTCGACTACACACAGTGGAAAACGAACGATTTGGGAACCTCGTGATTTTTAAGTCGATTAAAAGTGTCCTTTTGTCGGAACAGCATAGATAATTTTAAACAAATTATTTTGATATACCTCGTGTCAGTTTACAGAAACACTTACCGTGGATAACACGCTTTAAAATGTTCAGAAAAATCAATGCCTAAATAAAGATATTCCCTCAAATGTGTTACAATAAACATTGCAGTTTGTATTGTGATTGTCTGTAATAGAAATCCGATTCCGAGTTTGAACTGTGTTTCTGGAACACTAGTAAAACAAGCGGGTGTTATTTCTTTTTTTTTTTCAATCCCATTCAGCGATTTGTTGTTTGCGTAGTATCCTCGTTTGGAAAATGTTAACGTATTTTTTATTTGAAGCGATGTACATTTAACTCTTACAAACACGTCGACTGCTGTATAATGATCATAATTAAAATCACTCTCATAAGATGTTAGAAACATCCGATATGATTAATAAGACATATTTCCTGTGAACATTCGTATACGTTGCGATATGAGCTTTCATATGCATAAATATTTTGCATATCAAATGAAACACACAGCAATGCCTCGGAACAGTAATTAATATTCATGCCTTGGAATTAATTAACTTTAATATTGATTATACAGCAGCTACAATATTACTACTAATAGCTATTAATAGCTACAGTAACTTATTTAATACTCAAGGGAATCAATTACAATTTGTCGATGTCACTAATTGTTTTTCTCACAATTTTTATGAAAATACATTACTTAAATATTTTTAGTTTAAGCGTGACATAGATGGCGTAAATTAACCCACAAGCAAATAAAAAACGGTAAAAGACAAATAAAACGTAAAACGAATTCCGCAGAAACATTGCTGTGTTGCCAGCCCAACACCTCCTGCATTGGTATGCGCTAGGGGGAACAAATGTCTCGACGTCGCGCGCGACATCCAGAGGGGAAGCCAGAAAAACAAACTTTTGCAAAATCATTGTTATAGTTTGTCTAAATAATTTAGATTAGTTTAACAATTCATTTCGAATTTAGTAGGGATGGGTTGTGTAAAATCAAGCATGAATCTTTTCGATTTTCGATTTTTATTCTTATGGAAATTGGAATCGATAGATTCATAGTTACAACTTATGAATTAAAAAAAACATTGCGTAGTCAAATTAATAATGACCTGCAGAACCATTACAAATAATGAGAGTGAATAAATATTTATTACTACTACAGCCGTACGTAATCGAATTGGATTTCGCTATTATTATTGTCATCGCTAAATTCTCTACACCATAATTAATACTAGAATTGTCCTCCAAATTAGTTAATAAGAAAATAATAATTTTATTTAAACCGAATATCGATTGTTCGCTATGCGTGTTTGTTTCGTCACTACGATACCTGTCTATTAAGTACGGCATTTGCCTTCATACAAGTTGAATTCGATACTTCATATACATCATTTATCAAACTAATCTATCTTATTTAGACACACTATAAGCGTTTTTGATACTTGGAAAAGAAAATAAAATAAATGTCAGCGGTCAACTGTCAGACTGTTTTAAGGAAAATTATTTTATTTATTTATGTTTTTGGCTGTGGTTATTTAATAATTGTGTTTTCGAAGTAAGAAAAATAAATTGGATTGTAATGAAATAAAGAAAATATACCATATTTGCCGCTTTTATCAAATTATTAAAAAAAATGACAAGAAATGTCAATAAATTGCTATTTTTTAAAATTATATAAAAATGTAAACAGTTATTTACTTTTTTAATTATGTTTAATCGATGGAGCCCACAATTCATTAAAGGAAAGAGAGAATTACATTTAAAACCAAAACAACAATGAGTGAAACTGGACCCAACCGAAGCTCTATAAAGAAAAAATGAGGACCGCATGCTTGAATATAGGGACAATGACTGGAAGAGGACGAGAGCTAGTGGATGTACTAGAGAAGAGAAGAAAAATAATAAACATGCAAGAGACGAAGTAGAAAGGTACGAAAGCAAGAGAAATCGGCGAGGGTTATAAATAACATTTTTGTGGGATCGATTTCTTTCTTTTTATGAATTTATATTTCTGTATTCTTTGATGCATTTTTAAAACCAGACTATGGTGATAATAAGACGTAAAAGAAAAATAAAAAAAGTAAAAGAGATAAAGGCGTCAATAACAGAAGAAAGTTGAAGCAGTAATCTAAAAATATCGAAACATCATTAGACGAGAATGTCAAGAAAGTGTATAATTACATCATTACTATAATCGATCGTTATACTAAACTACGAGTAAATAGACTATGGAAAGTCGCGGAGAATTATAATAAGCCGACCTATAAAAAGGTGACCTTAATTTAATTAAATCCTTACTCGGAATGATTTTGGTATTTTTACGTTGTTTAGTTCATTTTTATGTTTAAGTTATTATTAGTCTAAGACCGACTAATGGCAGGACGGCCGAGATAATGATTGAGGAAGTTTCTATTTTTATTCTTTTTATAAATTTCGTTTTCTGTATTCCTTGACGTTATTTTAAAACTAGACTATAGTGATAATAAGACGTAAGATGAAAAGGATGACGAAAAAGGCTAAGTTGTTTAAAATAAGATGTAAAGAAACATTGGAGAAGACAACGAGGACAAAACAAACTATTCTTTGCCGTCCATTTGTTATGTTCATGTACATAGGAATGAAAAATATAACGATGATAAAATAACATGTTTTACAATAATAGGTTTAATCGGAATGTACATATGCATTCCGTTCTACGATACCAACACAAAGGCTAGCGGGTGTTACGTAATTGAGCAAGATTGGGTATTAACCTTGACTCGGCGAATGGGAATTTGAGATTATTGCACATACTGTATTGTATAGTGGGATTTGCTTACTGTATACTATCTCTGGAGGGATAATCGCCTGAACGCGTACCCTTTGAGACGATTACGGTCGATATACGTTCTGATGTTGAGCGTGTTAAACACTCAAAGTAGAGTACAGGTTTCAGACTCTCATTCCTATTTGTACGAAGGGGATTTCATGAGACAATTTTATATAAGTAAATAGCGCCAACGAAGGCAAGTGTTCATATTAGATGTAAAGTGTAGAAATGATATTTTTTTTGGCCTACGCATGCATTTAACAAAGATATTATTTTACTTCTTAGACTAAAGTTCACTATAACCCCAAAAATATAGGTAGACAATGTTTAGATAAACAGGAGCTATCATTATTATTACCGTCGCTGATAAATATTATGGACGTCAACGTGGATTCATACGCAATTTGCAAGCCTATGCATAATAATGTTTAAAATAGCCATTATTTGTCAAATATCCGTGCCAGGCACCATAGTCACAGTGTCCAAGTAAGGCCCTCAATTTAAAAAAACTAAACGCCCAACTAACTTACCACTACAATTCCGGGGATAAATACAAATTGAATTAACGCTCATACAACTAAACAAAAAGGGCTACAGTTACATACACTACATTCGGTGTCGGCACCGACTAGTGTCGAACCCATTGGCTGCTCTTCTCGAATTTTCCGAGTTTTCGACTCATTCAAAGCTCGAGTCTCCTACGAAGGCACGAGCTTCGGCCTCGACCCATATTGGGAGGCTTGAGCCCTAGTAACGAGGCGCGAGTCGCGACTCGAGCTCTGTTTAAAGGCTCACTACAGAACATTATGTTCTCCAAATAAATCTAACAAATATGTTTTTAAAATAATGTATTTTTATTAAATTCACTGCTTAATAACAATTTTGTACCTCGTCCTATAGAGGAAACTAAATGCGCAGATCCGGTGGTATCGCCATTTATTAGAACTACCCACATTTCTATTAATTTTATTGTAATAATTACTTATATACGCCATTCGTGTCAAAATCAGTTTGAAAAATTAAATTAGTACTCCGAGTTTTTAAACAATGATTAGCCATAACTTGCCGCTCTATTAAACCCGCGACTTAACAACAATTATTTCATAGCAAACAACAACAACGCTTACAAGTGTTTGAGCGTAAAATACTGCGTGGCATTTATGGTGCTGTTTTCATTGGTGTTCAATGGCGAACACGATACAACCACAAGCTGTAACAAATGTTCTGGCTCTTAAGCCATACTTTACCAAGGTTATCAAAATTGGACGATTGCGATGGGCAGGGCATGTTGCCCGGATGGATGATTGCAGAGTTCCTAAACGCCTGTTAGAAAGTAAGCCGGATAGAAGTAGAGCGCGTGGTAGGCCGAAACTTAGATGGCTAGATGAATCTTAAGAACATCGGCGTCAAGTGCTGGAAGCAAAAGGCCCAAAAAAGACAAAAATGGAGAAGTTTACTGGACCAGGTCCAGGCCCACCCGCGGCTGTAGTGCTTCAGATGATGATGATGAAACAACAACAGCCAACCATTACTCAACTTAAAAATCCTTTGTGCCAAGCTCAAAGTTCAAAATATACAAAAATTGAGAAGAGACAATTTGTCAACAGATAATTATGAACACAGTAGCTGTTAAGAAGTTAACACGCACAAGCAACCGTAGTATAAATATCGCTAAAGAAGTGGATAGATACATAAATATGCCTATTGAGCCTGAAAACACAAATATACTTATGTAGAGGAAAAAAACAAAAATTATTGTCTTGTCAACCCTGGCTCAAATAGCATCTGAAGTTTTATCTATGCCAGCGACAAGTGTTCCTAGTGAACAAGCCTTTTCGAAGTCAGGTAATTTAGTAACAAGCTGAGCAACAAAAATATCCAGACATCAGTAAAAATCAAATAATCATTTATTATAAAATGTTTTTTTTTATTTTTTTTCTAACTTTCTATTTCATATTATACGTACTTACCACAATTAAATAAAATAATTTCATATTAATATTATCAGGTATATAAATAAAACTCGAGCTTCGACTCGATTCTATATTTAAGACTCTGAGCCATAAATATAGGACTCAAAGGCTCGAGCCTTGAAGTCTCGCGAGCCCTCAGAGCTCGAGCTTTGAAGACTCAGTAGCTTCGACTGGGAGCTCATTTTCTCACAACACTATGTAAGTGTAACCGTTTTAATTTAGTTACAAGCGGTCGCTCGTAAACATCGTTAACATGGAATAAAAAAAAGTCTTCTACAATGGTCCTGCTTGTACAGCTACCTTCCTGACAAGGTCGTTACAGCCGTTGCGGAGATAGCACTCGGCCACGGTTTTCTCAGCACGAAATTTAAAAAAAAGAAGCCTATAATATGGGCGACAATGTCAGCAACCCTTTAGTGATTGCCCCGTCAAAATCCGATTTTAGTTATTAACAATCGCACATACATAATCTTCACGAAATCAGTTTTTTATATTAATTTTATTAATTGTATAGACATACAAAATGATGTCTCCAGAAAAGTTAAAGTTGACAGTTTAACGCCCTTACGTATAAGCAATGGGAATGCAGAAAAGTAATAAAAAGAACTTGCAACATCATGTTACCTTTGCTTCAATAATTATTTTACTAAGTTGTTAACTAATTGCATAACTTAAACATTATTGCTCGTATTTCCGATGCGGATAAGTTACAATTAAATAACAGCGCCATCTGTGTTTTGTCTCAACAGCTAGGACGTTGGCAGGTACGTTGCTCGCTATTCTCACAATAAAAAAAATTAAAAGTAAAGCTTTTTTTAATTGAACGGAACAAATAACGATACTAGTCAAGTAATTTATAAAACTTTAGACATTTTACATTAGTTACTTCGACACTGCAACACATTCCACATTCATTGTTGAATCACAATTTCGTGCTGATGAAGTACTCTCGAATAAGTGTTAACAATTATCCTGGTTGTTTTTCATTTTCAGAGACTGGAGATTTGTTTGACGGTACAATGAACCTAGTTCCACTTGGCAATCAATTTTTTGAAGCTTGTTTTACTGGGATCAACAATAGCATTAATGAAGATGCCGCAGCTAAGATTTCAACTCACCATAACTTTGCAGCTTAAGACGTTAAACTAGCATGATTCGTATTAGCTCTGAATGTGTTAGTTTAACTTCGAAGCAGCAGTTATAACATGCTGCAATTTACTTAAGAATATGAAGAACTTGACAAACTTTGTCAACCTTTTAAAGGTTTTTATATGCTTCTCTTCCTTTTTATAAAATTTTATGCCCACGAGTTTGTTGAAACACATTGAAAGTGCCACTAATTCGCATTGAACTTCGACGTCTAACACTGCAAACACATTCCACATTCATTGT
Organism: Papilio protenor; assembly: GCA_029286645.1. Classification (NCBI taxonomy): domain Eukaryota; kingdom Metazoa; phylum Arthropoda; class Insecta; order Lepidoptera; family Papilionidae; genus Papilio; species Papilio protenor. The sequence continues at coordinate 1,231,183 of JAGSMZ010000042.1, forward strand.
TGAATTACAATTTCATGCTTAACGAAGTACTCTCGAATAAGTGTTAACAATTATCCTGGTTGTTTTTCATTTTCAGAGACTGGAGATTTGTTTGACGGTACAATGAACCTAGTTCCACTTGGCAATCAATTTTTTGAAGCTTGTTTTACTGGGATCAACAATAGCATTAATGAAGATGCCGCAGCTAAGATTTCAACTCACCATAACTTTGCAGCTTAAGATGTTAAACTAGCATGATTCGTATTAGCTCTGAATATGTTAGTTTAACTTCGAAGCAGCAGTTATAACATGCTGCAATTTACTTAAGAATATGAAGAACTTGACAAACTTTGTCAACCTTTTGAAGGTTTTTATATGCTTCTCTTCCTTTTTATAAAATTTTATGTCCACGAGTTTGTTGAAACACATTGAAAGTGCCACTAATTCGCATTTAACTTCGACTTCTAACTCTGCAACACATTCCACATTCATTGTTAAATCACAATTTCGTGCTGATGAAGTACTCTCAAATAAGTGTTAACAATTATCCTGGTTATTTCTCATTTTCAGAGACTGGAGATTTGTTTGACAGTACAATGAACCTAGTTCCACTTGGCAATCAAAATTTTGAACTTCGACGTCTAACACTGCAAACACATTCCACATTCATTGTTGAATCACAATTTCATGCTTAACGAAGTACTCTCAAATAAGTGTTAACGATTAACCAGACTCTTTCATTTCCAGAGACTGGTGATTTGGTTCACGACATAACGAACCTAGTCCCACGTGGCAGTCACATTTTTGAAACTTTTTTTACTGGGATCAACAATAGCATTAATGAAGATGCCGCAGCTAAGATTTCAACTCACCATAACTTTGCAGCTAAGAGATTAAACTTGCATGATTCGTATTAGCTCTGAATATTCAGGTTTAATCTTGAAGCAGCAGTTACAACAAGCTGCGATTTACTTTAAGAAGACGAAGAACTTGACAAATTTTATCAACCTTTTAAAGGTTTTTATATGGTTCTCTTCCTTTTTATAAAATTTTATGCCCACGAGTTTGTTGAAACGCATTAAAAGTGCCACTAATTCGCATTGAACTTCGACGTCTAATACTGCAACACATTCCACATTCATTGTTGAATCACAATTTCGTGCTGATGACGTACTCTCGGATAAGTGTTAACAATTATCCTGGTTATTTCTCATTTTCAGAGACTGGAGATTTGTTTGACAGTACAATGAACCTAGTTCCACTTGGCAATCAAAATTTTGAAACTTTTTTTTACTGGGATCAACAAAAGCATTAATGAAGATGCCGCAGCTAAGATTTC